>JAWNNU010001864.1:0-600000 GCA_035044585.1 Scaptomyza polygonia
CTTGCCCCCTCTAACGCTTTCTCTCATTAACACTTTCTCCCTCTCACACTTTCAAATCTTTGACTACAAGTATCAATGCGAGAAAGGAATGTTTTCTCCTTTGACTATGATGTACTAACCAACCTTGACTGTGTTTTGATTTTTGACTGACAAAATTATCAATCCTTTGTTCTCAACCCTCCTTTGACTTTGATACACTTGCCGGTTCTACACCAATCAACCCCTCCTTTGACTTTGATGCACTCACAGGTGACCACGCTTGATCTGATGAAATTCTGAATCCTTTCTTATCCACCCTCCTTTGACGTTGCTACACTTATAGGTGCCCACGCTTGATCTGATGAAATTCTCAATCCTTTGTTATCCACCCCTGGTATTTAAAGGGTCAAAAAATCAGCGGGGGGTAATAAAAGGGTAAAAAAAAAAATAAATCAGCGGGGGGTAATTAACCTGTCAAAAAATCCATTTAATGGGTGTAATAAAAAGGCGGCACCTTTGTCCCAGAGCCGCCAGTTCCCTACTACTAGTCCAGTTTCTTCTTATAGCGGTATCACGAAGACTCTAGAAAGAATTCGTCGTCATATTTTTTGGCCAAATCTAGTAAATGATGTTAAATCGTATATTTCCAGCTGCGATATTTGTAAGTACACGAAGCACCCAAATCGTTCGTTACGTCCACCATTACGGCCGTCCAATAATACTCAAAGATCCTTTCCAAAGATATTTGTGGATTTCCTCGGTCCCTATCCTCGCAGCCGATCAGGTAATATAGGCATTTTTGCGGCGGCAGATCATTTGTCAAAATATCCATTTAACAAAGCAGTAAAGGAATTCACGGCGGAAGCCATAATTCGTTCGTGCAAAATTAGCACCAGCATTTGTTAAAGCCAGAATTAAAACCAAAGTCGGTCAGAGCTACTACGAGCTAGAAGATTTACAAGGTAACCCTATTGGTAAATATCACGCAAAGGATATTAAACAATGATCACCTTATTTTTGTTTTTATATATTAACAATTGCTCCCCAAGCGTTTATCACTCTTTGTTGTTAGCAACACCAAAGTGTGATTTTGGCAGGAGGGTGTGTAATATTTCGCTTGTCGAGATTCTAATAGAATTTATTTGTATCCTAAAAATGGGCAATAATTTGTTGCGTTTCGCACCTAGCGCCATCTGTGGGTGAAAAGCATGAGCTTCCCAAAAATTGATAGAAAAGGAAACTGAAAATTGTTGAAAAATGCGTGTAAAGCGAGTTTTCGGCAAACTGGCCTTCGTTAGATCTTTTGACCACAACCACATTCTTGTTCTCTAATAGCCCTTGAGCGAACAAGTTGTGCGCGTTGCGACCGTCCTGAACTAAAAATATATATGCCTTTTGCGCATAGAGTGATTTCTTGCAGTAAAGTGTTGTATGTAAATTAAACCATAAAGAGAATCGCCTATAATTATCGTGAGTTAATATTGTTTAAATAATTTTGTAGCCAAAATCCGTGGTCAACCAGAATTTGTGTTTATTTTTATTAGCGTTGGCGTACAATTTACGCGGCTGCAAGCTGCGGCGCCGCACGTTTCTTCTTCAGTGCCTATTTCCAAAAATTTCGGGTAAATCATAAAGAAATATATTTTAACCATTCAAGAAGGAGACCAAAAGTTACATAAATGTTTCTTCTAGAATGGGCACTTAGTTTGGAATTGATTTCATGTTTTTTTTTGCCGTGCATAGTGGCGAATTTTCATTATAATTATAAGTCGGGTTATGGCTGGACTATTAATTTGTTAAAATTATGATCTAATCCGCTGTTCAACTTAAGAGAGCTTCTCTTAAGACCACCACCGGTTGGCGCACAACCAAGTATAACCTCACCAATATAGCCGACTGATTTTTGGCTATGTTAAGAGGCATCGAATGCATGTCGTTATTATTCGTATAGCAAACCTTGCCGGAGATGCATGCTCGCGGATCTGAATTTCTTCGAACCAACTTTATCAACGTTAAATTAATAATCTGCTGCAACTGTAACCATGGGATCAACTGTAACCAAATACCTTTATACAAGTAATGAATCCGAGCAGTTTCCTTTATGTTTAAGTGCTAAATAAATCTAGTGGATAAATACGTAGGTGCGGTGCATTGCATAACTCTACGCGTGCGCAGGGATACTTTCATATAGTTAACAAAAAAAAAACAAGTAAGAAGGCTCTAGTCGGGATAGCCCGACCAGAAGATACCCTGAACCCAGTTGCAGTCCTTGCATCCTAAAAGTATGCTTCAAATAATTATCACTTTAAACAAAACTCATAACTGACTTAACTTTACGATATCTCTGGTGTTTCTTAACCGATTTGGACGAAATTTTGAGAAAAGGGCTATCGTTACCCATTACACCATTCCCTATTTTTACATTTTCCAAATTCGATAGTGTTTTGTTATCGATTCCATGCGTATATCAAAAACCAGAGTAGCTATCGATAATTTGAAGCAAACTTGTTCTGCTCATGGTATAGGAGAACTTATATTCAAAATCTGAAGTCTCTAGCTCTTGTAGTCTCTGAGATCTACGCGTTCATACAGACGGACAGACGGACATGGCCATATCGACTCGGCTATTGATACTGATCAAGAATATATATACTTTATGGGGTCGGAGATGCTTCCTTCTGCCTGTTACATACTTTTGCACAAAACCATTATACCCTGATTTACCCATTTTATGGGTTCAGGGAATAAAAAATCTATTTAAATAATTGAAAATGCTCGATGAATGGGAGATTGTGACGGTTCAGTGAAATAGTAATAATGTATAATTTTTCTTTATTCTAATAAGTTATTTTTTTTTAGAATTGTATGCGGTATGAAAAACACACAAAAATTTTGCAGTGTATGCCTTGGGCTTCCAGTGAGCTTTTGCATGTGGCTTGTGTTCTTTGCTCTCTCATGTTCATCATCTACAGCGAGCTTGCGCATGAGGCTTGTGATATTTGCACTTTTTAACTTATTACAGTAACAGACTCACCAACACCAGGAAGTACTTCCAGCGTGGGATGATGTATGTAAGTCGGTTTTTCTGTATTATGAGCCGGTCTTAAATTCAAATAATATTGTGAGTACATCGCAACTTTTTTCCACACCCTTCAAGTTAAAGACTTCAAACTTTGCAAATCTCTTTATCTATGGCAAAGTAAATTATAGTGTCAAGATTGGAGCTCTACGATAACTAGGGGGCTGGCAAATCGATAAACATGCTCGCGGATCTGCATTTCTTCGAACCAACTTTATCAACGTTAAATTAATAATCTGCTGCAACTGTAACGACGGGATCAACTCTAACCAAAAACTTTTATACAAGTAATGAATCCGAGCAATTTCCTTTTTGTTTAAGTGCTAAATAAATCTAGTGGATAAATACGTAGGTGCGGTGCATTGCATAACTCTACGCGTGCGCAGGGATACTTTCATATAGTTAACAAAAAAAAAAACAAGTAAGAAGGCTCTAGTCGGGATAGCCCGACCAGAAGATACACTGAACCCAGTTGCAGTCCTTGCATCCTAAAAGTATGCTTCAAATAATTATCACTTTAAACAAAACTCATAACTGACTTAACTTTACGATATCTCTGGTGTTTCTTAACCGATTTGGACGAAATTTTGAGAAAAGGGCTATCGTTACCCATTACACCATTCCCTATTTTTACATTTTCCAAATTCGATAGTGTTTTGTTATCGATTCCATGCGTATATCAAAAACCAGAGTAGCTATCGATAATTTGAAGCAAACTTGTTCTGCTCATGGTATAGGAGAACTTATATTCAAAATCTGAAGTCTCTAGCTCTTGTAGTCTCTGAGATCTACGCGTTCATACAGACGGACAGACGGACATGGCCATATCGACTCGGCTATTGATACTGATCAAGAATATATATACTTTATGGGGTCGGAGATGCTTCCTTCTGCCTGTTACATACTTTTGCACAAAACCATTATACCCTGATTTACCCATTTTATGGGTTCAGGGAATAAAAAATCTATTTAAATAATTGAAAATGCTCGATGAATGGGAGATTGTGACGGTTCAGTGAAATAGTAATAATGTATAATTTTTCTTTATTCTAATAAGTTATTTTTTTTTAGAATTGTATGCGGTATGAAAAACACACAAAAATTTTGCAGTGTATGCCTTGGGCTTCCAGTGAGCTTTTGCATGTGGCTTGTGTTCTTTGCTCTCTCATGTTCATCATCTACAGCGAGCTTGCGCATGAGGCTTGTGATATTTGCACTTTTTAACTTATTACAGTAACACACTCACCAACACCAGGAAGTACTTCCAGCGTGGGATGATGTATGTAAGTCGGTTTTTCTGTATTATGAGCCGGTCTTAAATTCAAATAATATTGTGAGTACATCGCAACTTTTTTCCACACCCTTCAAGTTAAAGACTTCAAACTTTGCAAATCTCTTTATCTATGGCAAAGTAAATTATAGTGTCAAGATTGGAGCTCTACGATAACTAGGGGGCTGGCAAATCGATAAACATGCTCGCGGATCTGCATTTCTTCGAACCAACTTTATCAACGTTAAATTAATAATCTGCTGCAACTGTAACGATGGGATCAACTCTAACCAAAAACCTTTATACAAGTAATGAATCCGAGCAATTTCCTTTTTGTTTAAGTGCTAAATAAATCTAGTGGATAAATACGTAGGTGCGGTGCATTGCATAACTCTACGCGTGCGCAGGGATACTTTCATATAGTTAACAAAAAAAAAACAAGTAAGAAGGCTCTAGTCGGGATAGCCCGACCAGAAGATACCCTGAACCCAGTTGCAGTCCTTGCATCCTAAAAGTATGCTTCAAATAATTATCACTTTAAACAAAACTCATAACTGACTTAACTTTACGATATCTCTGGTGTTTCTTAACCGATTTGGACGAAATTTTGAGAAAAGGGCTATCGTTACCCATTACACCATTCCCTATTTTTACATTTTCAAAATTCGATAGTGTTTTGTTATCGATTCCATGCGTATATCAAAAACCAGAGTAGCTATCGATAATTTGAAGCAAACTTGTTCTGCTCATGGTATAGGAGAACTTATATTCAAAATCTGAAGTCTCTAGCTCTTGTAGTCTCTGAGATCTACGCGTTCATACAGACGGACAGACGGACATGGCCATATCGACTCAGCTATTGATACTGATCAAGAATATATATACTTTATGGGGTCGGAGATGCTTCCTTCTGCCTGTTACATACTTTTGCACAAAACCATTATACCCTGATTTACCCATTTTATGGGTTCAGGGAATAAAAAATCTATTTAAATAATTGAAAATGCTCGATGAATGGGAGATTGTGACGGTTCAGTGAAATAGTAATAATGTATAATTTTTCTTTATTCTAATAAGTTATTTTTTTTTAGAATTGTATGCGGTATGAAAAACACACAAAAATTTTGCAGTGTATGCCTTGGGCTTCCAGTGAGCTTTTGCATGTGGCTTGTGTTCTTTGCTCTCTCATGTTCATCATCTACAGCGAGCTTGCGCATGAGGCTTGTGATATTTGCACTTTTTAACTTATTACAGTAACAGACTCACCAACACCAGGAAGTACTTCCAGCGTGGGATGATGTATGTAAGTCGGTTTTTCTGTATTATGAGCCGGTCTTAAATTCAAATAATATTGTGAGTACATCGCAACTTTTTTCCACACCCTTCAAGTTAAAGACTTCAAACTTTGCAAATCTCTTTATCTATGGCAAAGTAAATTATAGTGTCAAGATTGGAGCTCTACGATAACTAGGGGGCTGGCAAATCGATAAACATGCTCGCGGATCTGCATTTCTTCGAACCAACTTTATCAACGTTAAATTAATAATCTGCTGCAACTGTAACGACGGGATCAACTCTAACCAAAAACTTTTATACAAGTAATGAATCCGAGCAATTTCCTTTTTGTTTAAGTGCTAAATAAATCTAGTGGATAAATACGTAGGTGCGGTGCATTGCATAACTCTACGCGTGCGCAGGGATACTTTCATATAGTTAACAAAAAAAAAACAAGTAAGAAGGCTCTAGTCGGGATAGCCCGACCAGAAGATACACTGAACCCAGTTGCAGTCCTTGCATCCTAAAAGTATGCTTCAAATAATTATCACTTTAAACAAAACTCATAACTGACTTAACTTTACGATATCTCTGGTGTTTCTTAACCGATTTGGACGAAATTTTGAGAAAAGGGCTATCGTTACCCATTACACCATTCCCTATTTTTACATTTTCCAAATTCGATAGTGTTTTGTTATCGATTCCATGCGTATATCAAAAACCAGAGTAGCTATCGATAATTTGAAGCAAACTTGTTCTGCTCATGGTATAGGAGAACTTATATTCAAAATCTGAAGTCTCTAGCTCTTGTAGTCTCTGAGATCTACGCGTTCATACAGACGGACAGACGGACATGGCCATATCGACTCGGCTATTGATACTGATCAAGAATATATATACTTTATGGGGTCGGAGATGCTTCCTTCTGCCTGTTACATACTTTTGCACAAAACCATTATACCCTGATTTACCCATTTTATGGGTTCAGGGAATAAAAAATCTATTTAAATAATTGAAAATGCTCGATGAATGGGAGATTGTGACGGTTCAGTGAAATAGTAATAATGTATAATTTTTCTTTATTCTAATAAGTTATTTTTTTTTAGAATTGTATGCGGTATGAAAAACACACAAAAATTTTGCAGTGTATGCCTTGGGCTTCCAGTGAGCTTTTGCATGTGGCTTGTGTTCTTTGCTCTCTCATGTTCATCATCTACAGCGAGCTTGCGCATGAGGCTTGTGATATTTGCACTTTTTAACTTATTACAGTAACACACTCACCAACACCAGGAAGTACTTCCAGCGTGGGATGATGTATGTAAGTCGGTTTTTCTGTATTATGAGCCGGTCTTAAATTCAAATAATATTGTGAGTACATCGCAACTTTTTTCCACACCCTTCAAGTTAAAGACTTCAAACTTTGCAAATCTCTTTATCTATGGCAAAGTAAATTATAGTGTCAAGATTGGAGCTCTACGATAACTAGGGGGCTGGCAAATCGATAAACATGCTCGCGGATCTGCATTTCTTCGAACCAACTTTATCAACGTTAAATTAATAATCTGCTGCAACTGTAACGATGGGATCAACTCTAACCAAAAACCTTTATACAAGTAATGAATCCGAGCAATTTCCTTTTTGTTTAAGTGCTAAATAAATCTAGTGGATAAATACGTAGGTGCGGTGCATTGCATAACTCTACGCGTGCGCAGGGATACTTTCATATAGTTAACAAAAAAAAAACAAGTAAGAAGGCTCTAGTCGGGATAGCCCGACCAGAAGACACCCTGAACCCAGTTGCAGTCCTTGCATCCTAAAAGTATGCTTCAAATAATTATCACTTTAAACAAAACTCATAACTGACTTAACTTTACGATATCTCTGGTGTTTCTTAACCGATTTGGACGAAATTTTGAGAAAAGGGCTATCGTTACCCATTACACCATTCCCTATTTTTACATTTTCCAAATTCGATAGTGTTTTGTTATCGATTCCATGCGTATATCAAAAACCAGAGTAGCTATCGATAATTTGAAGCAAACTTGTTCTGCTCATGGTATAGGAGAACTTATATTCAAAATCTGAAGTCTCTAGCTCTTGTAGTCTCTGAGATCTACGCGTTCATACAGACGGACAGACGGACATGGCCATATCGACTCGGCTATTGATACTGATCAAGAATATATATACTTTATGGGGTCGGAGATGCTTCCTTCTGCCTGTTACATACTTTTGCACAAAACCATTATACCCTGATTTACCCATTTTATGGGTTCAGGGAATAAAAAATCTATTTAAATAATTGAAAATGCTCGATGAATGGGAGATTGTGACGGTTCAGTGAAATAGTAATAATGTATAATTTTTCTTTATTCTAATAAGTTATTTTTTTTTAGAATTGTATGCGGTATGAAAAACACACAAAAATTTTGCAGTGTATGCCTTGGGCTTCCAGTGAGCTTTTGCATGTGGCTTGTGTTCTTTGCTCTCTCATGTTCATCATCTACAGCGAGCTTGCGCATGAGGCTTGTGATATTTGCACTTTTTAACTTATTACAGTAACACACTCACCAACACCAGGAAGTACTTCCAGCGTGGGATGATGTATGTAAGTCGGTTTTTCTGTATTATGAGCCGGTCTTAAATTCAAATAATATTGTGAGTACATCGCAACTTTTTTCCACACCCTTCAAGTTAAAGACTTCAAACTTTGCAAATCTCTTTATCTATGGCAAAGTAAATTATAGTGTCAAGATTGGAGCTCTACGATAACTAGGGGGCTGGCAAATCGATAAACATGCTCGCGGATCTGCATTTCTTCGAACCAACTTTATCAACGTTAAATTAATAATCTGCTGCAACTGTAACGATGGGATCAACTCTAACCAAAAACCTTTATACAAGTAATGAATCCGAGCAATTTCCTTTTTGTTTAAGTGCTAAATAAATCTAGTGGATAAATACGTAGGTGCGGTGCATTGCATAACTCTACGCGTGCGCAGGGATACTTTCATATAGTTAACAAAAAAAAAACAAGTAAGAAGGCTCTAGTCGGGATAGCCCGACCAGAAGATACCCTGAACCCAGTTGCAGTCCTTGCATCCTAAAAGTATGCTTCAAATAATTATCACTTTAAACAAAACTCATAACTGACTTAACTTTACGATATCTCTGGTGTTTCTTAACCGATTTGGACGAAATTTTGAGAAAAGGGCTATCGTTACCCATTACACCATTCCCTATTTTTACATTTTCCAAATTCGATAGTGTTTTGTTATCGATTCCATGCGTATATCAAAAACCAGAGTAGCTATCGATAATTTGAAGCAAACTTGTTCTGCTCATGGTATAGGAGAACTTATATTCAAAATCTGAAGTCTCTAGCTCTTGTAGTCTCTGAGATCTACGCGTTCATACAGACGGACAGACGGACATGGCCATATCGACTCGGCTATTGATACTGATCAAGAATATACATACTTTATGGGGTCGGAGATGCTTCCTTCTGCCTGTTACATACTTTTGCACAAAACCATTATACCCTGATTTACCCATTTTATGGGTTCAGGGAATAAAAAATCTATTTAAATAATTGAAAATGCTCGATGAATGGGAGATTGTGACGGTTCAGTGAAATAGTAATAATGTATAATTTTTCTTTATTCTAATAAGTTATTTTTTTTTAGAATTGTATGCGGTATGAAAAACACACAAAAATTTTGCAGTGTATGCCTTGGGCTTCCAGTGAGCTTTTGCATGTGGCTTGTGTTCTTTGCTCTCTCATGTTCATCATCTACAGCGAGCTTGCGCATGAGGCTTGTGATATTTGCACTTTTTAACTTATTACAGTAACAGACTCACCAACACCAGGAAGTACTTCCAGCGTGGGATGATGTATGTAAGTCGGTTTTTCTGTATTATGAGCCGGTCTTAAATTCAAATAATATTGTGAGTACATCGCAACTTTTTTCCACACCCTTCAAGTTAAAGACTTCAAACTTTGCAAATCTCTTTATCTATGGCAAAGTAAATTATAGTGTCAAGATTGGAGCTCTACGATAACTAGGGGGCTGGCAAATCGATAAACTCGATAAGGCAAAATCGATAGATCCAGCTATTTCGCAAGCCCTTACTGCTAGAACTACCAAATTTGGGGAGAAAATAGCTACTAACAACCCCCAAAAAACAGCATCAAAAATTTTGGAGCCACGCCTACCCATGCCGCCCCCAGCCCCCCCGCAGTTTAACACCAAAAATGCCCATATCTTCTACAGTTTTTGAGCTAGAGCCATCAAATTTGGTGCCAAGATAGGTGTTGACGATCCCCAATCAATCAATGCTTCGCTAAAAACGGTAGTGCGTGTATCTTCCAAAGTATTTGAGCTAGAGTCACAAAATTTGGTAGGAAGATAGCTGTTATCGATCCCCAAAAAACTGCATCACGCCCCCCCCCCCATTCACCAGCCCCCAGCATTTTGAAATCAAAAACGCCTATATATTCCACAGCTTTTGAGCTAGAGCCGCCAAATTTAGTGCCAAGATTAGAGGTGAAGAAACCCAAAAAATTTTGATTGCGCCAACCACCCATACCGCCCCCAGCCACCCTTCTACCATATTCTAC
The DNA here is from genome assembly GCA_035044585.1 of Scaptomyza polygonia. NCBI lineage: Eukaryota > Metazoa > Arthropoda > Insecta > Diptera > Drosophilidae > Scaptomyza > Scaptomyza polygonia. The sequence continues at coordinate 10,225 of JAWNNU010001864.1, forward strand.
TAACTTTGAGCTAGAGTCACCAAATCCGGTTTGAGGATGGCTTTTGACATCTTAAATAGATGTGAAGCAAAATTTTGGATGCCACGCACCCTCTTACCAACCACAGCCCCCCTTCCACCAAATTTTACTAATTTTGAGCTAGAGTCACCAAATTTGGTATGAGGATAGCAATTGACATCATAAATAGATCTGCAGTAAAAATTTTGATGCCACGCCCCCCCAAACCTCCCCCAGCCCCATATCCATCATATTTTTCTAACTTTGAGCTAGAGTCACCAAATTTGGTATGAGAATAGCTATTGACATGATACACAGATCTTTTTGATGCCACGCCCTCATACCGCCCCCAGCCCCTACCTTTAAAAAACTTTGAGCTAGAGTCACCAAATTTGGAAGGAAGATAGCTTTTAGGCATCCAGATCTGTACCAGACAGTCTTTGGGGCAGCGTACACCCCTGCCGTATCCGCACCCCATTGCAACCAGGTCTCTTTTAATCTGTTTTATTACTGGTATCGAGTATACCGGAGTCGGGTGCGTCCGACTGCAACGTTTCTACTTGTTTTTGTTGGTTTTTTTCTGTTTCGCGGGTCGAGTTATATATATAAATGCAACGAACGCATCACTTATTAATTATATCAACTATAGCTAACTTTTATTAACCGCAAGAGCTATTATAATCACGTTTAATTATATATATAATTAAAAACAATTAATTAAGTTCGTTTATAGCCACTTTCAATTATGAATTATATCAGCCTTTCGTGTGCTTCTTTTATGATGTAAGGATTCTCTTCTTTTTTGTGGATAACAACCAACTTCCGATGAAGGTAGGATAGCTGATGTAGGGCATCCCAAGGGATCCTGCTTGTAATTTTGGCCCGCAGGATCATGGCAGGGTGGGCGAGTGCACCAATCGGTAGCACCGAATAAGGAATGTCCCGGTTACTCGATTTACTTGGTTCCCTTCTTACTTCTAATCTCTTTTAGCTTCCACAGTCGTTCGTTCGTTCTTTTTGTCTGAATTTTAGTACGCGAGTTTTAATATAATTCTATAACTAATAACGAAGCAATTTTAATGCGTAGTCTAATCAAAAACATCACCCACCCCGATTGTCGGCGAGCTTCAGCCAAAGCAAGCGCGTACTTCGATTGCAATTAAAAGCACATCTGCTTCACGTTGTTCATTACAGTTATTATTAATTATTAATTAGTTATTATTTTTATACTTGGCGCCCGAAACGTGTGGCCTGTTTCAGTTAAATATATTAGTTACCAATAAGCTAAAGGAAGCTTAATGGTATGGCCAATCATAAGTTATCTGAATAGTAGCATTATTGATAAAGAAAAAGAAACACTACTTGTATTTTTTAGCTGTACAGGCTTACAAATTTAGAAGACACCTTCCATCTGATGTAGCACTTATCTGCTAACACGATTAACTTCATATCCTTATACCTTTGTCCTTGTCTTATAAGTGTGATGTAGAAACATAATTCAATTCAAATATTGATAATGACCGTCTCAGAAAACCCAACAATATTGCGCGCGTGTGAGTTTTTAGGAACAACAACAGTTTCAGAATAATTGTGTTGCCAGACACACAATACACAAACGTAAATTCCTCCTTGTGTTTCTACAATTTTGGTACAGCTTTCGCGGACGAGGATTCGTGGATAGTTAAGCTACGATCCGCCGCTGAGTAAAAACACTAAAAGTAGAAACACCTTTTTGTGTCTGCGGACATGCCTCAAAACCAAAATTTTAAGTCGGATTTCGTTGTCGTTGGATACAACTCAGGTGGTTGATCACGTAACGTAAGTTGGATTTGGTAACGTAACGTAAATTTGACTAATATTGGAGATCTCTTTTTCTTTTGTTAATCTAGTTTATTGAAGATATGATTCTATTGCGGTTGCGACACTTGTTGCGGAGGAGTATAGTTCCTTTTGGCTGGTGCTCCTTTTTCTTAAATTATTCTCCTGCCGAGAACAATAGCTGCCATGTATGCAAACGATCAAGTTATCGTTGAGGCAATTACACTCTCGGTTTCTTTTTATTCTAGCGCTGAATTTAATGTCAGTCTAGCAAACTTAGTAATTATTGGTGTAGGTTGTTGGATGAGAGCTAGTGGTTTAGAGCTACAGCTTGCCGAACCTTTACAGATAATTACTTTATCTATCCTTTTAGTATTCTTTTATCAAGTAGATCAAGAAAAGAGCAGCATACCTTATTTCAGGAAGGGGGTTGCGTTGTTATCCACACACATATATAATGAATTGTTAATTTCTGGTTTATCATTTTTAAATTGAGCTTTGTTTGAAGTTAACATAAGATTTTCTGTTAGTTAAATTCTGTTCGTAAGTAGCTTAATATTCTGCTATGTTACAAAAGCAATGTCAGTAAGTCGAAGTATTGACAGTTAAAAACTCAGGCTAGTTTTGAAATTGTTAGTTGCTGCGTTTGTACATTAGAAGTGGAACACCCGGCACAGCTTTTTGCGACAAATTGTAATCATTATTTTCACCACACTTGTTTTAACAATAGAACAGGTAACAAAAGAGTCTGTCCTATTTGTAGAACTTCACTTAGCGTATCAAGTCGGAATATAGCAGTTGAATTAGCCGCATGCCAGCCTGCTAGGTTTCCATTAAAGGCCTAAGAAATTATAACTCGATCTAAGTCTAGTGCCGCTAAGTTTTCAAATCAATCTACGACTAAAGTCGCTACAATTAAAAAAATGTCGAGCACGAATGCGGGAGCAAGCTCTCAATTAGGAGTGAGGCAGGGAAACGAGTCGTCATCAGTACCTCAGACCAACCCTGTCGATGTTATAGCTAGCAATAGGAGAGGTCTAAATGCTAACCAGGGATCGGGAGCGTCTCAGCACCGTCACCTAGTGTTAGAGACAAATAACGATCCGAGTCTGATTGCTAACAATTTTCAACAAACTATAGTTAGGGCAATGGCTGCAGCAATGGCCCAACACACACAACGTTTGTTCCAAGCGATTGAAGTAGATTTTCAAAGACTATCAGTGCAGAATCCTGTGGTCACCCCTGCTGATGTTCAACCCTCTGCCAGACCATCCGTTCATGGTAGATAACGACAAACTTTTGAACAACTATTTCAACTACCAGGCCCAGTAGATTCTGAAAATTTTCCCAGGAACGGTGTACAACCACCAGTTAGCTCCTCGCCAATGGGTTCGCAGCAGTGCGGAAGTGTACGTTCTGATAGAATAAGCCAGATTATTTCGAATTGGAAGTTGAGATTTTCTGGACATTCCACGTTATTCCAACGTTATCGGTAGACGATTTTATTTATCGAGTAGAAACGCTTACAGCCCAGATGTTAGATGGCAACGTTGAACTGCTATCCCGCTATGCTAGTAACTTGTTCGAAAGCAGCGGAAGCGAATGGTACTGGAGGTACCATAAAAGTGTTTCGGTGGTTTGTTGGCCGGACTTATGTCGAGCGTTGAATGCTCATTTTAAGGATGGTCGAACAGATTTGGATATTTTCACAGCCATTTCGTTCAAAAAACAGAATTTAACGAACCTTTCGATACCTTTCATTAATCTATTATGGTTTTAGCTGATAGACTTACACAGCCGATAGAGTGTTCTGTTACGGATGTGGAAAACGTGACACCTACAAGCCGTCCTGTGTCAAGTGCAATGGCTCAAAAATCGAGGTGTCGCGTGCACCGTGGACGCAAACTAGTTTTGAAGGCGACGAATACCGAGTAACTAAAGAAATATTCAGCTCACTCAAACAATTACCAGATTTTACTTTAATTGCTAGTAGTCCTTTAGATAATAATTCTAAAAATTTGTCTAGTGAGCTACCAAATAGTAGAGAAAGAAAAACTCATAATAAAAAACGAAGAATATCATATCGGAAATTATGCAAAGTATCCCTTAATTCAATCTTGTCCTTAGTTGTAAACGAGGTCAGCGATCTCCGACCTTATGCTTCAGTGTCAATGTTTGGCAAAACCATTAGCGGACTAATGGATACTGGCGCATCTATTAGTTGTATAGGAGGTAGCTTTGCACAAGAATTAGTAAACGGTGATACCAAATTAAAAGAAATGAATTCTAATGTTTGTACGGCAGATGGTCAGAAACAACGGATTAGTGGTAGAATTACGACGCTTGTTAGTTTTCGTGGGAAAACTAAGCCATTGTGCTTTTATTTAGTACCGTCTTTGTCACAAGACTTATATCTCGGAATAGATTTTTGGCGTAGTTTTGATTTGTTGCCTTTGTATTTGATAAATAAAGAGCAATCTCAGTCTGTCATGAGCTGGCTAATGCATGATATTGAAGTTAGTGAGACACAGCCAATAAAACAACGTCACTATGCTGTATCATCCGCTGTTGAAAAACTGATGTACGAAGAGCTAGATAGAATGCTTGCTCTTGGCGTTGTTTTAGTACAGAAGCCAGGCAAAGTTCGGTTATGTATAGATAGCCGGAAAGTTAATGCAATTACCATAAAAAAACGCCTATCGAATGCCTGTAATTGATGGGATTTTGAGCCGACTTCCAAAGGCTGAATACATAACAAGCAATGATTTAAAGGATGCATATTGGCAAATTCCGCTCACTACCAGTGCAAGAGAAAGAACAGCTTTTACTGTCTCGGGAAGGCCCTTGCATCAATTTACTGTGATGCCGTTCGGATTGTCGAACGCCCCACGAGCTATGTCTAAACTGATGGAGAAAGTTTTACCGGCAAATCTGAGAACCGAAATCTTTATTTATCTGGACGATCTTCTCGTGGTATCCGATGCTTGAAAGGCATGGGCGTCATTAAGGTTTTAGCAGAACAGCTAACGATTGCTGGACTTACTATAAACGTCGAGAAATATAAATTTTGTCTTAAAGAAGTAAAGTATCTCGGTCACCCCGCAAAGGTAACACCAATACGAGACTTTCCAGTCCCAAAGTCAGTAAAGCAAGTACAAAGGTTCTTAGGTACTACAGGGTGGTACCACAAATTGATTCAAAACTATGCCTCAATTGCCTCTCCAATCACTGACTCATTAAAGCATCACCGCAAGTTTGTCTGGACAGACGAAGCGCAGAATGCATTTATAGACCTCAAAAATAAACTTTGTACAGCACCTGTATTACATAGCCCCGATTTTTCATTGCCCTTCTCTATCCATTGTGATGCAAGTCATACTGGTGTGAGTGGCGTATTGATGCAGCACGACTGCGATGGAAACGATGTTCCCATTGCTTTCATGTCACGTAAGTTAAACCAGGCTCAGAGAAATTATTCTGTCACAGAGAAAGAATGCTTAGCCGTCATAATGTGTGTAAAACAATTTAGAGCATACATTGAGAGACAGAAGTTCTCTATACACACGGACCATGCATCCTTTAAGTGTCTTATGTCACAGCCTGATCTAAGCTCTCGCTTGGCCAGATAGGCTCTTAAGTTGCAAGGGTTTGAATTTAAAATCTATCACCGGGAAGGGAAGCCAAAATGTGGTTCCGGATGCACTGTCCCGAGTTCATTGTGAAGATCTATCGGCAATCGGTATTGATAGCTTAATCGACCTTAACGATAAACATTTTAATTCTGAGGAATACCAAGAGCTAAGGAGAAGAATTGAAAGCCAACAGACCCTTTTGCCGGACATTGAAATTGTTGATAATATTATTTATCGCCGTGCAGAGCATGCACCTGGCGAACAAGTCGCAGATGATATGTGTTGGAAGCTTTTAGTTCCCAAAGAACTTGTTCCAGAAGTTTTGAAAGAAAATCATGATAGTCCAGTTTCTTCTCATAATTCGTTCGTGCAAAATTAGCACCAGCATTTGTTAAAGCCAGAATTAAAACCAAAGTCGGTCAGAGCTACTACGAGTTAGAAGATTTACAAGGTCACCCTATTGGTAAATATCACGCAAAGGATATTAAACAATGATCACCTTATTTTTGTTTTTATATATTAACAATTGCTCTCCAAGCGTTTATCACTCTTTGTTGTTTGCAACACCAAAGTGTGATTTTGGCAGGAGGGTGTGTAATATTTCGCTTGTCGAGATTCTAATAGAATTTATTTGTATCCTAAAAATGGGCAATAATTTGTTGCGTTTCGCACCTAGCGCCATCTGTGGGTGAAAAGCTTGAGCTTCCCAAAAATTGATAGAAAAGGAAACTGAAAATTGTTGAAAAAAGCGTGTAAAGCGAGTTTTCGGCAAACTGGCCTTCGTTAGATCTTTTGACCACAACCACATTCTTGTTCTCTAATAGCCCTTGAGCGAACAAGTTGTGCGCGTTGCGACCGTCCTGAACTAAAAATATATATGCCTTTTGCGCATAGAGTGATTTCTTGCAGTAAAGTGTTTTATGTAAATTAAACCATAAAGGAGAATCGCCTATAACTATCGTGTGTTAATATTGTTTAAATAATTTTGTAGCCAAAATCCGTGGTCAACCAGAATTTGTGTTTATTTTTATTAGCGTTGGCGTACAATTTACGCGGCTGCAAGCTGCGGCGCCGCACGTTTCTTCTTCAGTGCCTATTTCCAAAAATTTCGGGTAAATCATAAAGAAATATATTTTAACCATTCAAGAAGGAGACCAAAAGTTACATAAATGTTTCTTCTAGAATGGGCACTTAGTTTGGAATTGATTTCATGTTTTTTTTTGCCGTGCATAGTGGCGAATTTTCATTATAATTATAAGTCGGGTTATGGCTGGACTATTAATTTGTTAAAATTATGATCTAATCCGCTGTTCAACTTAAGAGAGCTTCTCTTAAGACCACCACCGGTTGGCGCACAACCAAGTATAACCTCACCAATATAGCCGACTGATTTTTGGCTATGTTAAGAGGCATCGAATGCATGTCGTTATTATTCGTATAGCAAACCTTGCCGGAGATGCATGCTCGCGGATCTGAATTTCTTCGAACCAACTTTATCAACGTTAAATTAATAATCTGCTGCAACTGTAACCATGGGATCAACTGTAACCAAATACCTTTATACAAGTAATGAATCCGAGCAGTTTCCTTTATGTTTAAGTGCTAAATAAATCTAGTGGATAAATACGTAGGTGCGGTGCATTGCATAACTCTACGCGTGCGCAGCAATACTTTCTTATAGTTAACAAAAAAAAAATATTTAAATAATTGAAAATGCTCGATGAACGGGAGATTGTGACGGTTCAGTGAAATTGTAATAATGTATAATTTTTCTTTATTCTAATAAGTTATCTTTGTTTAGAATTGCATGCAGTATGAAAAACAAACAAAAATTTATGTATGCCTTGGGCTTCTAGTGAGCTTTTGCACGTGGATTGTGTTCTTTGCTCTCTCATGTTCAACATCTACAGCGAGCTTTCGCATGAGGCTTGTGATATTTGCACTCTTTAACTTATTACAGTAACACACTCACCAACACCAGGAAGTACTTCCCGCGTGGGATGATGTATGTAAGTCGGTTTTTCTCTATTATTATGAGCCGGTCTTAAATTTAAATAATATTGTGAGTACATCATATAACTAAGCTTCACCTTAACCTTCGAGCAATTCCATGCTTCTTATCTAAATAATTGCCTCACTGCTGGTCAAAACTTTAAGTACACTTGATAATTTTTGTTGGTTTTTCTCTTTTTCGCGGGTCGAGTTATAAATATAAATGCAACGAACGCATCACTTATTAATTATATCAACTATAGCTAACTATTATTAACCGTCCCAATATATAAACGAAACTTGCTATACTATAATACCGGATACTTATGTACATTTAAGTTAATATATTAATTTTTTTGCTATTACATGGAAACTGAATTATTGAAAATGTCAATTATTTAATAACAATTATCATTTAATTCAATTTTTTTATTAATATTCGTTTTTATAAAACTTCGTATTAATTTTTTTGTGCCTAGCCTTACGGATGTTTGCTTAACGGATTTGATTTTTCTTTAAACTGTTTAAATACAAATCAGCCTGCAGGTGTATTACCTGGCTATTACGTGCATGCCTTGTTGAACTGATGATGAGCTATTATAATCACGTTCAATAATATATATAATTAAAACTAATAAATTAAGTTCGTTTATAGCCACCTTCAATTATGAATTATATCAGGGTTTCGTGTGCCTCTTTTATAATGCATTGATTCTCTTCTTTTTTGTGGATAACAACCAACTTCCGATGAAGGTAGGAAAGCCGATGTAGGGCATCCCATGAGATCTTGTTTGTAATTTTGGCCCGCAGGGTGGGCGAGTGCACCAATCGGTAGCACCGAATAAGGAATGTCCCGGTTACTCGATTTACTTGGTTCCCTTCTTACTTCTAATCTTTTTCAGTTTCCACAGTCGTTCGTTCGTTCTTTTTTCTGAATTTTAGTACGCGAGTTTTAATATAATTCTATAACTAATAACGAAACAATTTTAATGCATCGTCTAATCAAAAACATCACCCACCCCGATTGCCGGCGAGCTTCAGCCAAAGCAAGCGCGTACTTCGATTGCAATTAAAAGCACATCTGCTTCACGTTGTTCATTACACTGTGTTGATGGCTGCATTCAAACTACAAACAAAACATCATCATCCGTCATCACCCTGCCACGACCAAACACGTAATGCTGGTTTTGTTGCGAAAATCTGCACGTTGGTACTTGGAAAAAGAATTAAAGCTGGAACAAATATGCTAGAAAGACACAAACGATGCTAATGAAAGACATAGCTCTAACTTTAAAAAACAAAAGAAAACATCAATAATATAATTTGTTTTTAAGTATTTAATATTTTAGAGTAGTGTATAGTATTTTTTTAACAATTTAAAAATATTAAAAAAAAAAAATTCAATATTTTATATGCATTTTTGTGAATTCCTTTCATTTGTTCATAAATTGTCAAACATAATAGTTGAGACTGTTTCAAAAACTATATAAAATTGCCACGCAAACATTTAAAGGTGCAACATATGCATACATGAACACACACAGCCAAATATCAGTACTCAAATGCTGGTCATTAATATTCTTTAACGTATACCGTTTTATGACACAGTAGTTCAGTAGTGTATATGTGTCGATGTCGTTTGCCGCCGAGACAGAAAAAGGGAAAATATCAATAATATCCAAAACCTCGACAGGCAGACCCGGCAAGCAATGAAATAAACGCACACACACCCAAATTCAAGATTTTTTAAAGTTATCGGTTGTTGGTCAACATTTGGCCCGAACGATGAGCGCAAGGGATAGTGAAACAAAAATCTGCTCTCGCGCCTGCGCACACTTGTGCGAAGCATTCAAGCGGTCTTACACCGGCACCCTGAGAAGAGCTTTTATTGCCAATTGCACTGTCTATATCTTAGACTCTCTGTGGCTAGAGTCACCATATTTGGTGATAGGATAGCAACTGACAAAAGAGCTTTTTATACTAAAAACAGGACAAGTTTGTTTAAAAATATCGATAACCATTCTGGTTTCCGATATACACATGCAATCAATTTCAACAAATATCGAATTTGGAAATGTAAAAATGGGGGTTGAAATAATGGGTAACGATAGAACTTTTCTCAAAATTTCGTTCAAATCGGTTAAGAAATACCGGAGATATCGTTAAGTTAAGTCAGTTTTTAGTTTTGTTTGAATTTATCATTATTTGAAGCATACTTTTAGGACGCAAGGAGTAGAATATTTATTGCAACTGGGTTCAGGGTATCTTCTAGTCGGGCTCTCCCGACTAAAGCCTTCTTACTTTTTTTTGATGTGTTTTAAGTGTGTCAACTCGCCCACATTGGTCACATGTTCACTGACTTATAGATTTAAGTACTAGTGCATTATTTGCAATTGTCTTGCATCAAGAAAAACTTAGCATTATTTTGTTTGATTCCAAATTGCATATATTAAAAAACGCAAAAAACGCGTGACTTATTTGTAATGATTAGGCAGTCGGAAAAACGCTCCCTTTTTGATGTGATAACGTCTATAAAATTTATGAGTATGAGGGTAGCAAGTTCAAAAACCGAACAAAACGAACGAACGAAAAAAAGAAAGTCACAGGCGTTGCGAAAACCCTTTTAGGCAACTAAGCCATCAGACTGAAAAGATGATCGTGGCGCTGCTATACAGGCGCTTCGTTTTTTTGAGGTTTTGATGCATGACTACCCGGGTTCAACAGCGCGTCAGAATTTTATGAATATGTTTATTTTAACTTATTTTTACTTTTTTATTTTTAATTTAATTTTATATTTTATTTGTTTTGACTTAGCAACAACAGTTTCAGCAATTAAGGTTTATTATTCTTGCATTTTAAAAATCTGAAAACTAGTATTTTATTATTTTTTAACACAAACGTAAAAAATTATGACAATTTAATTAAATTTTTAAAAGAAATGTACAATCTGGACTGCGCATCAAACGTTCAAAATTCAATAACTCAGGGAGGAACCACTATCGATTCGATGCATATAAATGTTGAAACACTGCCATTTATTTCTTACTTCTCTTAACATCGCCCAATCCTTAATAGAATTACGCTGAATGATTAATAGAATTACACAGATTGAATAAAATAAATAATAATTTATTCATAAAAGTTTGCAATCATTTCAGCACTGTTTTATTATGACGTTATCACACTAAACCATCGTCCGTATACCAACTTTACAGACAATCTCTTTTTTTACCATAATCGCGAATGAATTTGAATGGCTGCATCTAATGCAGATGTTATACAAGTTGTAGCATAATCGAACAGGAGTTAACACATCGCCCGTGAGTTCGAAAAGTCATAGAATTCTTTTTTAATGAAGGCGGACAGCATGATCGACATGAAATGTTGGTTTGACTGAAAAAAATCATTGTTTGATACAAACGGAAAATGTTATTGTGATAACTGCAATGAGGTGGAGAAAAAAACTTCCAAGTACATAAAACTCAAGTAGGTTTTAAAACTGGGCATCTTGCTTTTGATAATCAGCATGTTCCCTTTAAAGAGCTTGAATTAATTTTCAAATGTGGCAAGATGTTGAACATCTCTGAAGCGTAAAAAGACTCTGGGTCCTTTGCCGCCGGACTTGCTCACAATGCCACTCTTGGCGGCTAGCATTGTTATTTCAACGAGTCCCATTTTTGGCCCATTTATAGTTTATACCTGAATCCATACCATTTTGTGATTCTTGAAAACTCAGGTTTAATAGCTTGTGTGCCCAAAAATCTTACGGAAGGACTCAAAAGTCTCTGGTCGTTGTACTTTTAAACAAGTTTAATTTTGTGTCTAGGCTAGCAGCAAAAACAGATGATCTGAGCGCTTATATTGAAGGTAAATTCATTCAAAACTTATTATTGTTGTAAAGCTTAAATTAAAAGTGTCCGAAGTATATTATCTTTCAAGTTAGGTGGTCCGCATGATCGGTTTTTGATTATTATCTTTAAAAGCTTTGGCCACTGCAGCTCGTCGTGGAGAAACATATAAATTATTACTCAATCAAAGTATTAGGAGCATAAGTGCACCGCCTGTAAGAGATCCGGTTGCCTCAACTGCTGAAGCAAACATGTAGAAACGTTGCAGTCGGACGCAACCGACTGCGGTATACTCGTTACCAGTAATAAAACCGATAAAAAGAGACCTGATTGCAATGGGGTGCGGATACGGCAGGGGTGTACGCTGCCTCAAAGATTGTCTGGTGCAGATGGGGATGCCAAAAAGCTATCTTCCTTCCAAAATTGGTGACTCTAGCTCAAAGTTTGTTATAGGCTGGGGGCACCAAAATTTTTGCTGCAGATCTGTGTATGATGTCAATTGCAATCCTTCTACCAAATTAACTCTAGCATAAAAATAGTAAAATATGGGCGAAGGGTGGCTGGTGGCAGTATGAGGGTGGAGGGGGGCATGCCATCCAAATTTTTGCTGCAGATATATTTATAATGTAAATTGCTATCCTCCAACCAAATCGGGTGACTCTGGCTATAACTTAGTAGAATATGGTAGAAGGGGGTGGTATGGGTTGGGAGGCATCCAAATTTTTTGGGTACATCAACAATCTTGGCACCAAATTTGGTGGCATTATCTCAAAAGCTTTGGAAAATATAGGCGTTTTTGATTTCAAAATGCAGGGGACTGGGGACCGCGGGGGGCGTAGCTCCAAAACTTTGATGCAGTTTTTTGGGGGTCATTAACAGTTATCTTCCTACCAGATTTGGTGACTCTGGCGTAAACAATATGAAAGATGCACGCATTCCCGTTTTTAACGAAGCATTGGGGCGGCTAAGGCAGTATGGATGGGCGTGGCATCCAAAGTTCTTATGAATTTTATTGGGCGTCGTCATCACCTATCTTGGCACTTAATTTGGTGGCTCTAGCCCAAAAGCTGTAGAATATATAGGCATCCCTGTTTTTAAACCGCGGGGTGGCTGAGGGTATAATGGGTGAGTGGGGCTCCAAAACTTTTATGTAGTTTTTTGGGGGTCATTTCGAGTTATCTTCCTACCAAATTTGGTGATTCTAGCTCAAACACTATGAAAGATGCACGCATTCCCGTTTTTAGCAAAGTTTTCAGGTGGTTGGGGGCGGATAGGGCAGTATGGATGGGCGTGGCATCCAAAGTTTTTATGAATTTGGTTGGAGGTTGTCTAGCTCAAAAACTGTAGAAGATATAGATTTTTAGTATTAAACTGCGGGGGGGGGGGGGGGGGGCTGGGGGCGGAATAAGTAGGCCTGGCTCCAAAAATTTTGGTGCAGTTTTTTGGGGGTTGTTAGAAGCTATCTGCTCCCCAAATTTGGTAAATGTATCTGTAAGAGCTTGCAAAATAGTTGGATTAATCGATTTTGCGTTATCGAATTTATCGATTTTCCAGCCCCCTAGTTATCGTAGAACTACAATCTTGACACTGTAATTTACTATGCCACAGATAGCAGCACAAACCCAATATTCTCTTTACCTTCGGTATCGAGTATAAAAACTATCAGATTAAATTAGCTAGGCCTGATGAAAGAAGTCTTTACACTAAACTTCTTAATTACCCAGCTAACCATCGGAGTCCGCAAGGTACTCCATTAGGACTCCCAGTACGGTGCGGTAAACCTCCTAGGGAGGCTCCTAAAGGTGTCCGAAAGGAGCATATTTGCGGGAGAAACGTGCATTTTAAAATACATGTAAAAAGTGTGCCCTGGGGACTCCTTAAATGAGCGATTTCGGAGTCCCAAAAGGCTCCGTCAGATAACCCGCAAGGACTCCCTGCGGACTCCTCTTTTCGACAAAGTTTTTTTGGAAAGGGACTCCTTAAATCATCCGAAGATAACCTAGACGGATTGTTTTGGGATTGGTTTCGGGCTCCGATAATAGTCCGAAGAGGAGTCCCTACGGTTTGCTAAATTTTATTTAAAATGATTTGTATTGGTTTTTATATTTAATAATTATTTTATTCATTATTATTATTTAAAAATAATAATCGCAATATAGAATTAAAAAAAACAGAAATAATTAAAACTAATTTTTCCCCTTTTTGGCATGACGTTCCTTGGAGGTTTGAAACCATTTTGCGCTGGCTCTGTTGAACTCTTTGTTTGAGCCAACAAATTTCATGTTAAATGCGCCTGAAAATACCAATGTTAGTTGAACGATTTTTTTTTTTAAAAGCGTTAATGTTTACCTCTGAATGCATTGGTTATTGCCATTACGTCAACCGCTTTTTTTTTAGGCGTCCCTTTCCACGAATATTGGGAAGCGACGTTGTCGTCCAAAACTTTGCGCCACATTGCGCGAATAAACCTTGACGGATCACTCCCGTCGAGCTTGAACATCTCATCTTGCTAAAAATTTTTTTAGATATATTAAAATTTAATTTTAAATTAAGCCAAAGCAAACTAATGTTCACCCAAACCCATTTACTTACCAATTTGTCGCTTAATTCCGGGAATTTTTTCAATTTTTCTTCCAGCTTCTCAAACTCCTCGACAGAGTTGAGTTGTTTTTTTAAAATAGGATGTTCCTTTTTGGGCGTTATTAACTTCTGAGTCATGGAGAGCTCTGTGAGTTGCCGTGAATACATTTTTTTGTTACTTTCTTCCAAATTTTCAACTCTATTAGTTAAATCTGAAAGAAATCGAGCATTCGAAATTCGAGTTTAATAAATTCTCTTAAAATAACATTTCTTTGAACTTTACCTTTTATTGACTGCTTCAACTCCACAGTATTTTTCAGAATTTCTTTGAGTATTTCTGTAAAGAGGTCGATTGAGTATTTTTTTTTTTAATTTTTGTTGTTGATTATTATCTTACCATTCTGATTATATCCGCCTGAGATACGATTCGGTTCCAGGGTGGTGTATGTACCAATAGGTATGTTTTCATGGTTATCTTAAAAACAAACCGTTTTAGGTATTAACTATTTAGATTCAAATAAATGTTACTCTTACCATTGAATTCAGATGTATTGCTTGACAAGTTGGACGGGATTTTTCCACCGTTAGTCTCGTCAGTAAACATATTTGTAAAATTATTCATTTTGAAGATGTGAGACGAAAACCAACAAATTATTGTTGTGGAGTTGCAAAATCTTTCTTGAAATTTGAGAAACGTTATGTTCAAAGCGTTCGTCACCTAATGTTAGTGACGTTGAACAATAGAAATGTACTAAACTAGACTTTAAAGGCTCGTTAAATAGATCGTCCAAATTTATTACTTCGTTAGATTGTATTACAATGCGGTTTGTTTCGTTATCGATTAATTTTATTTTGAAAATGTGTTCTCCTACCATATAGAAATTATTAGGAAAATTAATTGAATAGCAAAATTTATTCGCTTGAATTGAAATTATATTTCCAACTAAATCCTTTTTTAAAATAGAACTGAAAGGTTGTGTTATTTTAGGACAGTTAATGCTCATTTCTACAATTCGGTTATAAAGCTGGCTGCTTATGTTTGTTCCATTTTTAACCATTTGCTTCAATTTAAATAAAAAGCTCTCAAATTTAAACGCGCTAAAGGAATCTAAAGTATCTTTATGCAAAAGAACCTAATGAGAGAGATGAAGCAAGCAGTGAAAATTATATTTTAGAAGCAAGCATTTTTCGATAAACAATATTCTGGACTAAGAAGTATACGAATTCCAACGCTTAAGTGCATAAAATGTTCATAGCGTGCTCTTGTCAATATGTTTCCAAGTACCAATGGGCCGGTATATAAAAGAAACTGTCGAAATTCAGTGGATTTCCATCGCTCTAGCTCTGATGTACTTCTAGGCTTCCGGCTAAACTCTTTACCAACGCAATTTTTTAATGTCAATAGTTTCTCATTGAGAAGAACTATTTTTTCCGTTTTAAGAGAATAATCTTGGCCCTTTTCTTTTATCCATGCCACCACCAAAGTTTTAACTATGCCAAGGCAAACTACATGCATATAGTCTAAAGCAAATGTGTTTACTATATTTATTGGAAGCTCTTCAATTTTTAAGGACTCACTGATCTTGTGATGATTTGTAACACTTTTTGCAGGAAATTGTTCGTCAGTGCGTAAAAGCGCCATTTCAGGCTTAAAAATGATTCTATTTTGGCAACTTTCACCCCGCTGGTGACACTTAACGCAACTGAAATAGCCGGAATGACCTTTTACACCAAGCATGTATGAGCGTGCCGGTGCATGACAAATAAATGCTCGTATTTGCACTTGGAAATGTTTAGATTTATAGGTAAAACCATTATATAACAAGTCTTTCATTTCTGTAACGAAGTCTGAAACATATTCATTAACGTTTGGCGGCTTGCTATCACCCACGAAAGCACCAAATGCGAGCATTGGGGAAGAATTATGCACATTAATTAATATAGGCCACACCTGTTGCTTTGAACTTTTAAACAGAGGAAGTCCATCTACATTGACATTTAGCCTAATTGTCTTTTCTGGCAATTTATTTTTTTCTAAGAAATCTGTTAAACTGTCTTTAACACCGTAATTAACATATTTCCCACTTCCCATAACAACGCAAGGCACTTGCCTTGGAGTTTTTTTAAGAGAGCGTGAATCGGCATTCAAAACACAACCATGCCTACGTAACATTTTTAAAAGCCGATTAATGGCTGACGCTGAAATATTATATATAATAGCCCACTCTGCCAAATCTTCACTTAAATTGGACGTGGATTCGTATACATCAAAATCATCTGCTTTTTCATCCGAGTCATCACAATCTTCTCCGTCTGAGGTATCGCTGACAATAAAAGTTTCACTACTTTCCGCGATGCAACCTACGTTATCGTTAATTTCTTCATCTAACTCACAAATCACTTCAGTTTTACAATTTTCTGTTAACGAAGCTATAACTTTATCAGATTTTTTTTTTATGAGCCTTCGTTTAGACATTGTTAAAAAGTTTTATTTATTACCTTAAACGCTTTGAAAAACACGTCCAACACAATTAGGCGAAAATTTGCACTGGTTAACGGACGTGAAGCACAAAGCAAATCAATGAATTTTCGCTTCTAAGAAATGCAAATGCATAGAAAAAACAATAAAATAAGATTATGTCACAACATGATGCAGTGCTCCCATAACGGTACCATGCGCGGCTATTTTGAGTCCCTTTTCACTCCTACTTCGGAGCGCTCCTGAAACCCTCTTCCAAAGTGCTGTTTTAGGAGTCCCTTTTCACTCCTACTTCGGAGCGCTCCTGAAACACTCTTCCAAAGTGCTGTTTTAGGAGTCCCTTTTCACTCCTACTTCGGAGCGCTCCGCATATGGCTGGCTGGGTAGTATATGAACAGTTTGGCACTCACAAATACATAGTTGCATTTACAGAAACCTGCAGATTTTTGTGTTTTCCAAACAAGTATAACTTGTACAGAAGCGATTTCACATTGGTGGTGCCGGCGGTGTTGCTGTTGACCCTTGGATTTTCTGCGAAAAGAGTCTAGATTGGAACAACAATAAGGTCACTCGCTACACGAATAACAGAACATAATAAGAGACGCAATGAACAGAAAGACTACGACAGCACTAGCTCAACATTTGAGTGAAAATGACCACTCAGCTAATTTTGATGCGGTCAAAGGTCTTTACATAGAGAGCGAACGAGACTAATAGCCTATTTTCACTGCTCAGTTAATCGCTGCCAATTTCAGAAGCTACTGCGCGCAGCGATCGCGCTCACACACACAGTACGGCTGGGTCGGCTGTGCTACGGCAGCTCATGTCGTAGCGAAACCAGCAAGCCGAATGACATCGAATTCGCCCACAATTCACGAAGCAACAAACGGCAGTCCCGCGAGAGAGTAAAATAGCCAGGTTCCAGAAATGTTTGGTTGGTTGGAATATGGCTGTTTGAAAAAAAAAAATGCTAAGTAAAAAGGCATCTATGATGCGCATATCTTAGGGTTACAAATTTAAGAAATAAATGAAGTCAAGTTATAAAAATACAATTTCGATTTATTTAGCTTTTATATATTAAGTTGCTCGCTTATAGCTCTTATTATACTACAAGCAGTTACATCCCGATCACTTGTTAAATTACTATGCTCCGGTTGCGGCAATCTACTGCCTCGCTGGCTGGCGGGCGGACTTTAATGTGACTTCCATCTGCAAATGGCAATAAAATAATTATTTGAGCTAGTTGTTAAAAGCTTATCATAAATAATAACATACCAATCGCACCAAAGCATTGAGGAAATCCTAATACCTCAAAACCTCTTAACATTTTCTTCAACTCTTTCCTGAGTCAGAAAACTGCATGGCAAATACTCCGGAGCTAGAACCCGACGCACTTCCTTGCAGAACTCAAGAAATATTTTGCCCACTGTACGGTACTCAGCTGATGAGCCCAGTGTGTACACTGCGATAGCAATACGCTTCTCCAGAATAACTGCTTGTCGGAAAGGGGTATCTCTTTTTTCCATTCCTTGCAAGCGCTCCACAAGGATATTAAATGTGGCTCGCTCCATCCGGAAATTCTCCTTAAAAAACGCAACACTACTGTGTGGCACATCCAGCTCACAAAATTTTCCATGCCTTTGCTATTTCAAACATAAATATAGAGATATTAAACAATTTTTAAATATGCCTGCAAATTTTACTTACAAATGACCACTCAGATGGACGCTTCCGTTTTCTGCTATTTGCAATTTTTGAGGCCGTTGTGTTTATAAAATTATATTGCTCCATAACACTCAAAATAGCTTGTAAACATTGCAAGTATTGCAATAAAAGTGACAATAATGCACAACAAATTTGCAATAATAGATTTCGCTCCATGTTTAATTCGTAAATTTAGCTATTACAAACCAAAACAAAACAAAACAAACCGAACAGCTGATTTATTTACGGAGGTTCAGTTAACAGTGCAATGGAAAAAGGTTTCATAACTGACTGTTAAATTAACTGAAACAGAGCAATTGAAATAGGCTATAAATTGAACGTGAACTTGAATTGGCACTTGAAAAAATCGGCAGTTCGGCCGGTCAATAGGGATTGGAATGTCGCTGGATACTACAGAAAAACATTCAGCAAAATACAGAATTTAATCATTTTCCTGTACCAAACAAATAAATTTATGCTCGTCCATTTTAAATCAGCTGTTCAAAGTAATTGGAACTAACTTGAACTGGAATGTGAACTGGAACTAAAAATTCTGTTTTCTGCAGGTTGTCAATTCAGTTCGAGTTTTGGGTAACCAGCAAACAGTGTTTTAGTTGAACTGATCAGCTGTTTTCTAAGTTCAAGGTCAATTTAGTTCACGTTCGGGTATCTGAGCCTTAACGCTGGAGTGCTTCCGCATACAGCAAAAAGGGGACGACGGCTTAATCACAAAGAAGACATGGACCATTCAAATTACATTTACGCGGCTGCAATTAACATACCAAACGGCAGCAAACATCAAAAACAGCTGGACATAAAATAGGATTAGGACTGACGACACTTAAATTAGATGACAATAACTAAAATGTATGTATATGTTGGAGAAACAATAAAAGCTGGCACGGGTGATTTTTGATTGTCAGCTATTTTCATTAAAATGATTCCGCAGCGATTCGCAATGGCTATTAGTTTCTAGATACAGAATTGTACGACTGTTCTACTCGACGCGCTTTCGCAAAGTCACTCACTAATACCAATGCGCCACGCTCAGTAGGAATTTGCCATTCTCCTACCGCGTTCTCACTCAACTGAACTAAAACTAGAACTCATTGACTTAGTTCATCCTTTAACTCAACAAAATAAAGTAATTCAATAATTTATATCCGACACGGCCTTCCTGACTTTAACACGTCTTCGTGTTCAATAGTACTACAAAAGATTGGCATCATTCTGACTTGACTAAATTCAAGGTGTGATACAAACAAACATATTTCGTGAAGGCATCTATCTGTACAATAACGTACTCCTTCTCATTATTTTTAACACTAAGCTTTCCGCTTATATCAATATGAATTGTATGCCATGGAATTTTTATTTTTGGTATGGGATGCAGTTCTACCTGTACCTTACCCGACATGGGTTTTGATAATTTGCATGTCACACAGCATTCAACAAACTTTCTTACGTACTTTGCCATATTCTCAAACCAATATTGCTCATACACTTTATCTAACGTTTTCTGCCATCCCTTATGCATTAAAGCCTCATATACATGGTTAATAACAGACCAACTAAATGTTCTAGGAATGACAAGCAAACATCGAGTTTTGCCATTTCTTTGTATTTTACGATAAAGTAAACCACCTCTTAACTCGAAAGTCTTTGACTGATATCATTACTTTTCAACTCTGCTAAAATTGATAATTAACTTTGATCGCGTTGTTGTTCAGAAATCAACCAGTTATCCGTTATGGATGCCAAATCAATTCGTACCTCAGATACTTTTTGTAAGTCATCTGCTGATTCGATCGAGACTGGGTTTCGTGATAAACAATCTACGTGAGCCATCTGACTTCCTTTGCGATACTCCACATAAAATTCAAACGATTGCATAAACGCCCACCATCGATGCACTCTTGGCGTTAATTCTATTTTGGTACGACAGGCTTTCAATGAATTACAGTCTGTTTGTACGACGAACTTTCTCATTGTACACAGTGCATTGTACACGGCTAACGTTTCCAATTCGTACGAATGATATTTAGACTCTGCTTTGGTGGTACATTTACTATAATACTCGACAACTCTACGCTTACCATCTACTTTCTGCATAAGCATTGCACCATAGCCAATGGCACTTGCATCTGTATGCAATTCAATAAGGTAAAAGAATCAAAAATTATTAAAACAGGGTCATTTGTCAGTACATTAATAACTTTTTGTCGAATTTGCTCGTACTCATCGTTCCACACAAATTCAGTCATCTTCGAGGTTAACTGATAAAATGGCTTCATCTCTTCAAAAAATCGTGGGACGAATTGTCTAAAATAGGATGCCAAACCTCTGAATTGCCTTAGCAGAGTTACCGTTGTCGGTTGACTTAGTGCTGTCAAGGCTTGTATCTTCCTAGGATTGGGTTTTATTTCACCATTTTTAATAAAGAATCCCAGATATTCTATTCCTGTACGTAGAAAAACACACTTTTTGAAATTAAAAGCAAAGCCTGCAATAGACAAAACTTTAAGCAAAACTGCCAATCCTTCAAAAGCTTGCTCTTTAAAGTCTGACACAATTAAACGTCATCAATATAAACCACTACATATGAATTCACTAAATCACCCAATGCTCTTCAATAGCGCGCTGAAAAACTGAAGATGCGTTCTTTAGCCCGAATGGCATTGCAAGAACTCAAACTGACCATCAGGAGTTACAAAAGCTGTTCGCTCAATTGAATCTGCGTGTATCGGTATCTGATGGTATCCACTGACCATCTCTAGACTAGAAAAATATTTTCCACCTCTAAGACGATCGATCTGATCGGATATCAGCGGCAAGGGGTATTTGTCAGAGATTGTATTTGCATTAAGTTCACGAAAGTCTATACACATTCTATCGCTACCATCTTTCTTCTTTACCAACAACATTGGGCTGGCAAAAGGTGAACTACTCGGACGAATAACATTGGCCTCAATCATTTGCCGTACCTTATCTCGGACTATAACTTTCTCACTCTCACTAAGACGATATGGTCTCCTTTGAACCGTTTTGTTTTTGTCTAGCAAACGGATCTCCAAAGATCCTGTTGTTATGCGCCTTTTTGGTATGCCGTCAATAAAGAAATCAGAATACTTTTCTAACATATTATTCAATTTAGACTTATCACTAATACATAAATCGGTGTTTGCATCAATTGTGTCTTTCATTATGTTGGCAGAGTTATCATTATGTAAATACTAAATTTTCTCATTTCCATCATTACTCTGAAACCAAGCTGAAATATTTCTTGACCAACTATTATGTCATATTTAAAACAATCATCAGCTACAACATGAAACAAAACTTTTAAATTTAGTTCGGAAATTTGCACAGTAGATAGTATTTGCATTTAACTTTTCACTACACTTTTGCCAATGCCTCTCAATATTACTAAATTGTAACTGCGTTTCCCCGCTATCTTCCCACTCAGTTTCTCCTTAATAAGAGAACACTCAGCTCCAGAGTCAAAGAAAAATGGAAAGCGCTCACCAAACTAACTCAGGAATGCGTTTTGCTCAATAACCGCACACAAGTCCACTCTCTTCTTATTGCCGCTCTTATTTGTTGGCGCTGTCCCTTGCACACACGAAGATGCAAAATGTCCAGCGTTGCCACATTTGTAACGCGTTACAATTGCTCGCTCTCTAAAGGTGGATGATTTGCCATGGTTTTGGCTGGTCTTGTAATCGGTCTTCTCCTCTGCTTTCTTCTTCCGACAGTCCAGTGCTTTAAGCTCAAGTTTGCCGCAATAATGGCATTTGATCGAAGTAATTCGTAAATTTAGCTATTACAAACCAAAACAAAACAAAACAAACCGAACAGCTGATTTATTTACGGAGGTTCAGTTAACAGTGGAATGGAAAAAGGTTTCATAACTGACTGTTAAATTAACTGAAACAGAGCAATTGAAATAGGCTATAAATTGAACGTGAACTTGAATTGGCACTTGAAAAAATCGGCAGTTCGGCCGGTCAATAGGGATTGGAATGTCGCTGGATACTACAGAAAAACATTCAGCAAAATACAGAATTTAATCATTTTCCTGTACCAAACAAATAAATTTATGCTCGTCCATTTTAAATCAGCTGTTCAAAGTAATTGGAACTAACTTGAACTGGAATATGAACTGGAACTAAAAATTCTGTTTTCTGCAGGTTGTCAATTCAGTTCGAGTTTTGGGTAACCAGCAAACAGTGTTTTAGTTGAACTGATCAGCTGTTTTCTAAGTTCAAGGTCAATTTAGTTCACGTTCGGGTATCTGAGCCTTAACGCTGGAGTGCTTCCGCATACAGCAAAAAGGGGACGACGGCTTAATCACAAAGAAGACATGGACCATTCAAATTACATTTACGCGGCTGCAATTAACATACCAAACGGCAGCAAACATCAAAAACAGCTGGACATAAAATAGGATTAGGACTGACGACACTTAAATTAGATGACAATAACTAAAATGTATGTATATGTTGGAGAAACAATAAAAGCTGGCACGGGTGATTTTTGATTGTCAGCTATTTTCATTAAAATGATTCCGCAGCGATTCGCAATGGCTATTAGTTTCTAGATACAGAATTGTACGACTGTTCTACTCGACGCGCTTTCGCAAAGTCACTCACTAATACCAATGCGCCACGCTCAGTAGGATTTTGCCATTCTCCTACCGCGTTCTCACTCAACTGAACTAAAACTAGAACTCATTGACTTAGTTCATCCTTTAACTCAACAAAATAAAGTAATTCAATAATTTATATCCGACACGGCCTTCCTGACTTTAACACGTCTTCGTGTTCAATAGTACTACAAAAGATTGGCATCATTCTGACTTGACTAAATTCAAGGTGTGATACAAACAAACATATTTCGTGAAGGCATCTATCTGTACAATAACGTACTCCTTCTCATTATTTTTAACACTAAGCTTTCCGCTTATATCAATATGAATTGTATGCCATGGAATTTTTATTTTTGGTATGGGATGCAGTTCTACCTGTACCTTACCCGACATGGGTTTTGATATTTTGCATGTCACACAGCATTCAACAAACTTTCTTACGTACTTTGCCATATTCTCAAACCAATATTGCTCATACACTTTATCTAACGTTTTCTGCCATCCCTTATGCATTAAAGCCTCATATACATGGTTAATAACAGACCAACTAAATGTTCTAGGAATGACAAGCAAACATCGAGTTTTGCCATTTCTTTGTATTTTACGATAAAGTAAACCACCTCTTAACTCGAAAGTCTTTGACTGATATCATTACTTTTCAACTCTGCTAAAATTGATAATTAACTTTGATCGCGTTGTTGTTCAGAAATCAACCAGTTATCCGTTATGGATGCCAAATCAATTCGTACCTCAGATACTTTTTGTATGTCATCTGCTGATTCGATCGAGACTGGGTTTCGTGATAAACAATCTACGTGAGCCATCTGACTTCCTTTGCGATACTCCACATAAAATTCAAACGATTGCATAAACGCCCACCATCGATGCACTCTTGGCGTTAATTCTATTTTGGTACGACAGGCTTTCAATGAATTACAGTCTGTTTGTACGACGAACTTTCTCATTGTACACAGTGCATTGTACACGGCTAACGTTTCCAATTCGTACGAATGATATTTAGACTCTGCTTTGGTGGTACATTTACTATAATACTCGACAACTCTACGCTTACCATCTACTTTCTGCATAAGCATTGCACCATAGCCAATGGCACTTGCATCTGTATGCAATTCAATAAGGTAAAAGAATCAAAAATTATTAAAACAGGGTCATTTGTCAGTACATTAATAACTTTTTGTCGAATTTGCTCGTACTCATCGTTCCACACAAATTCAGTCATCTTCGAGGTTAACTGATAAAATGGCTTCATCTCTTCAGAAAATCGTGGGACGAATTGTCTAAAATAGGTTGCCAAACCTCTGAATTGCCTTAGCAGAGTTACCGTTGTCGGTTGACTTAGTGCTGTCAAGGCTTGTATCTTCCTAGGATTGGGTTTTATTTCACCATTTTTAATAAAGAATCCCAGATATTCTATTCCTGTACGTAGAAAAACACACTTTTTGAAATTAAAAGCAAAGCCTGCAATAGACAAAACTTTAAGCAAAACTGCCAATCCTTCAAAAGCTTGCTCTTTAAAGTCTGACACAATTAAACGTCATCAATATAAACCACTACATATGAATTCACTAAATCACCCAATGCTCTTCAATAGCGCGCTGAAAAACTGAAGATGCGTTCTTTAGCCCGAATGGCATTGCTAAGAACTCAAACTGACCATCAGGAGTTACAAAAGCTGTTCGCTCAATTGAATCTGCGTGTATCGGTATCTGATGGTATCCACTGACCATCTCTAGACTAGAAAAATATTTTCCACCTCTAAGACGATCGATCTGATCGGATATCAGCGGCAAATGGTATTTGTCAGAGATTGTATTTGCATTAAGTTCACGAAAGTCTATACACATTCTATCGCTACCATCTTTCTTCTTTACCAACAACATTGGGCTGGCAAAAGGTGAACTACTCGGACGAATAACATTGGCCTCAATCATTTGCCGTACCTTATCTCGGACTATAACTTTCTCACTCTCACTAAGACGATATGGTCTCCTTTGAACCGTTTTGTTTTTGTCTAGCAAACGGATCTCCAAAGATCCTGTTGTTATGCGCCTTTTTGGTATGCCGTCAATAAAGAAATCAGAATACTTTTCTAACATATTATTCAATTTAGACTTATCACTAATACATAAATCGGTGTTTGCATCAATTGTGTCTTTCATTATGTTGGCAGAGTTATCATTATGTAAATACTAAATTTTCTCATTTCCATCATTACTCTGAAACCAAGCTGAAATATTTCTTGACCAACTATTATGTCATATTTAAAACAATCATCAGCTACAACATGAAACAAAACTTTTAAATTTAGTTCGGAAATTTGCACAGTAGATAGTATTTGCATTTAACTTTTCACTACACTACACTACACTTGAAAAAATCGGCAGTTCGGCCGGTCAATAGGGATTGGAATGTCGCTGGATACTACAGAAAAACATTCAGCAAAATACAGAATTTAATCATTTTCCTGTACCAAACAAATAAATTTATGCTCGTCCATTTTAAATCAGCTGTTCAAAGTAATTGGAACTAACTTGAACTGGAATATGAACTGGAACTAAAAATTCTGTTTTCTGCAGGTTGTCAATTCAGTTCGAGTTTTGGGTAACCAGCAAACAGTGTTTTAGTTGAACTGATCAGCTGTTTTCTAAGTTCAAGGTCAATTTAGTTCACGTTCGGGTATCTGAGCCTTAACGCTGGAGTGCTTCCGCATACAGCAAAAAGGGGACGACGGCTTAGTCACAAAGAAGACATGGACCATTCAAATTACATTTACGCGGCTGCAATTAACATACCAAACGGCAGCAAACATCAAAAACAGCTGGACATAAAATAGGATTAGGACTGACGACACTTAAATTAGATGACAATAACTAAAATGTATGTATATGTTGGAGAAACAATAAAAGCTGGCACGGGTGATTTTTGATTGTCAGCTATTTTCATTAAAATGATTCCGCAGCGATTCGCAATGGCTATTAGTTTCTAGATACAGAATTGTACGACTGTTCTACTCGACGCGCTTTCGCAAAGTCACTCACTAATACCAATGCGCCACGCTCAGTAGGATTTTGCCATTCTCCTACCGCGTTCTCACTCAACTGAACTAAAACTAGAACTCATTGACTTAGTTCATCCTTTAACTCAACAAAATAAAGTAATTCAATAATTTATATCCGACACGGCCTTCCTGACTTTAACACGTCTTCGTGTTCAATAGTACTACAAAAGATTGGCATCATTCTGACTTCTCATATCGATCAATGTCTTACATTCGTTACTTTTATTAAATTTCTGGTTCGGTTAACATTATTCCACTTAAATTCAATTCTTCGTTTACTTATGATACGTTACATAATTCTCGGTACATGTAATTCAATAATTATTTTTGTTTACAGATAACATTCATCTTATTACAAAATTACACATGATGTGTCTTCAAATGACAGTTTAGCAGGTTATCTCTTTTATTTTCTTAGTGGCTCGCACTCTTCTGCAAAAACCCGAACATTTGGCTATCAGTTTAACCATACCACAGTTTTCTGGCTCTTGCAGCCATTGCGACGATATGCACCACACGATTCATGTCCGCCACACAATTTCATCCGTAACTGGCATGAACGTTGTCCTTGAACCTAGCCACTGTGAATGATGTTCTCTGCCACCTCAGCTAGGTGGCAGAGAGATTCATTTGACCGACGTCTTTTTCACCGTCGTCAAGCTTTCCATACAACTCAGACACCACTTGTCTATCTGGTAAACTTCGCACACTCTCGTGCAGATACTTGTAAGTTCGGTTACTTGTCAAAGATTTCAATATATAACGGTCACCATCAAACAACTCAACAACAACATATAGTCCCTTAAACTTGGGAACCATTGCTCTAGATTCTTTTAAATCGACTTGCGCTTCTTCGCCAGTAGATAAAATGCCTAATGGCCTGGCCTCTTTTCCTATCAGCAACTCTAGAGCACTAAACTTAGTCACCCGATCGACAGTACAGTTCATAGCCAATTGGACTTCCTGCAGTGCATCCTGCCACGAACGCTTACTAGCTTCTACTGCCGTCAACATAATTTTCATTGTGTCCATGACACGTTCCACTTGCCCATTAGCTCTACTAGCACCTGTAGAAACTAAATGTAATTCGACTTTATTTGTTGAACAAAATGTACGAAAATCGTTACTTGCAAGGCTTCTTCTTTGATCTGCTATAATACGAGTGGGTACCCCAAGAGCGATATTGCTGACTTCACTGCCTTTATGCAACTCAACGCATCTAAATTCAAGGTGTGATACAAACAAACATATTTCGTGAAGGCATCTATCTGTACAATAACGTACTCCTTCTCATTATTTTTAACACTAAGCTTTCCGCTTATATCAATATGAATTGTATGCCATGGAATTTTTATTTTTGGTATGGGATGCAGTTCTACCTGTACCTTACCCGACATGGGTTTTGATAATTTGCATGTCACACAGCATTCAACAAACTTTCTTACGTACTTTGCCATATTCTCAAACCAATATTGCTCATACACTTTATCTAACGTTTTCTGCCATCCCTTATGCATTAAAGCCTCAAATACATGGTTAATAACAGACCAACTAAATGTTCTAGGAATGACAAGCAAACATCGAGTTTTGCCATTTCTTTGTATTTTACGATAAAGTAAACCACCTCTTAACTCGAAAGTCTTTGACTGATATCATTACTTTTCAACTCTGCTAAAATTGATAATTAACTTTGATCGCGTTGTTGTTCAGAAATCAACCAGTTATCCGTTATGGATGCCAAATCAATTCGTACCTCAGATACTTTTTGTATGTCATCTGCTGATTCGATCGAGACTGGGTTTCGTGATAAACAATCTACGTGAGCCATCTGACTTCCTTTGCGATACTCCACATAAAATTCAAACGATTGCATAAACGCCCACCATCGATGCACTCTTGGCGTTAATTCTATTTTGGTACGACAGGCTTTCAATGAATTACAGTCTGTTTGTACGACGAACTTTCTCATTGTACACAGTGCATTGTACACGGCTAACGTTTCCAATTCGTACGAATGATATTTAGACTCTGCTTTGGTGGTACATTTACTATAATACTCGACAACTCTACGCTTACCATCTACTTTCTGCATAAGCATTGCACCATAGCCAATGGCACTTGCATCTGTATGCAATTCAATAAGGTAAAAGAATCAAAAATTATTAAAACAGGGTCATTTGTCAGTACATTAATAACTTTTTGTCGAATTTGCTCGTACTCATCGTTCCACACAAATTCAGTCATCTTCGAGGTTAACTGATAAAATGGCTTCATCTCTTCAGAAAATCGTGGGACGAATTGTCTAAAATAGGTTGCCAAACCTCTGAATTGCCTTAGCAGAGTTACCGTTGTCGGTTGACTTAGTGCTGTCAAGGCTTGTATCTTCCTAGGATTGGGTTTTATTTCACCATTTTTAATAAAGAATCCCAGATATTCTATTCCTGTACGTAGAAAAACACACTTTTTGAAATTAAAAGCAAAGCCTGCAATAGACAAAACTTTAAGCAAAACTGCCAATCCTTCAAAAGCTTGCTCTTTAAAGTCTGACACAATTAAACGTCATCAATATAAACCACTACATATGAATTCACTAAATCACCCAATGCTCTTCAATAGCGCGCTGAAAAACTGAAGTTGCGTTCTTTAGCCCGAATGGCATTGCTAAGAACTCAAACTGACCATCAGGAGTTACAAAAGCTGTTCGCTCAATTGAATCTGCGTGTATCGGTATCTGATGGTATCCACTGACCATCTCTAGACTAGAAAAATATTTTCCACCTCTAAGACGATCGATCTGATCGGATATCAGCGGCAAGGGGTATTTGTCAGAGATTGTATTTGCATTAAGTTCACGAAAGTCTATACACATTCTATCGCTACCATCTTTCTTCTTTACCAACAACATTGGGCTGGCAAAAGGTGAACTACTCGGACGAATAACATTGGCCTCAATCATTTGCCGTACCTTATCTCGGACTATAACTTTCTCACTCTCACTAAGACGATATGGTCTCCTTTGAACCGTTTTGTTTTTGTCTAGCAAACGGATCTCCAAAGATCCTGTTGTTATGCGCCTTTTTGGTATGCCGTCAATAAAGAAATCAGAATACTTTTCTAACATATTATTCAATTTAGACTTATCACTAATACATAAATCGGTGTTTGCATCAATTGTGTCTTTCATTATGTTGGCAGAGTTATCATTATGTAAATACTAAATTTTCTCATTTCCATCATTACTCTGAAACCAAGCTGAAATATTTCTTGACCAACTATTATGTCATATTTAAAACAATCATCAGCTACAACATGAAACAAAACTTTTAAATTTAGTTCGGAAATTTGCACAGTAGATAGTATTTGCATTTAACTTTTCACTACACTTTTGCCAATGCCTCTCAATATTACTAAATTGTAACTGCGTTTCCCCGCTATCTTCCCACTCAGTTTCTCCTTAATAAGAGAACACTCAGCTCCAGAGTCAAAGAAAAATGGAAAGCGCTCACCAAACTAACTCAGGAATGCGTTTTGCTCAATAACCGCACACAAGTCCACTCTCTTCTTATTGCCGCTCTTATTTGTTGGCGCTGTCCCTTGCACACACGAAGATGCAAAATGTCCAGCGTTGCCACATTTGTAACGCATTACAATTGCTCGCTCTCTAAAGGTGGATGATTTGCCATGGTTTTGGCTGGTCTTGTAATCGGTCTTCTCCTCTGCTTTCTTCTTCCGACAGTCCAGTGCTTTAAGCTCAAGTTTGCCGCAATAATGGCATTTGATCGAAGTCTGCTCCTCTTTCCTCTCACATTCCGAAATGCCACTCTTCCTTCCAAAGGCATGTGCTTTCAATTGCTGCTGCAGCTCATTTCGTGTCTTTACATTTGTCGTAAAAACAAGGCGTTGCAATCGAGTGTCAATTTGTGTCGTGTGCGCTAGCACGAATGATACAGCAATTTCTTCTTGAGACATCTTTTTCCATTTTGTCATCAGAGACGTCACCAGTCGGCTCCCATACACCGATAGACACTCATAAGGGTCGTGGACGTCCGTTTAAAATGTTTGGCAACATGGCGGCTGGCGTCTCGGTGCCCTAAAAACGCTCCAAGAACAATATTTTAAATTGTGTCCACGTCATTCCAGCAAAGCAAATTTGCGATAGCAATTGCGCTGCGGTGCCATGCAAAGATTTGCTTAGAGCCATCACTAGTTCTGCGCCTTCTAATTGTTGTTCGCACAAAATAATACTAGCCGTTTTACACCAAGCTGCAGCGTCAGCGTCAGCAGCCTCTGGGTTGAAAATCGGCAACGATGCATTTTCATTGCGCGACGATGGTGTCGCTGAATTTTTCGCTTTTAACAATTCGCAAATAATTTTGTTTTGCGACTCCAAAAGCGCGTGCCACCTAGCGTCAGAATGCTCCTGAAGCTTAAGTAATCCCACTTCTGATGTTGGAGAAATAATAAAAGCTGATACGGGTGATTTTTGATTGTCAGCCATTTTCATTAAAATGATTCCGCAGCGAGTCGCAATGGTTATTAGTTTCTAGACACACAATTGTAAGACCGTTCTACTCGACGCGCTATCGCAAAGTCACTCACTAATACTAATGCGCCACGCTCAGTAGGATTTTGCCATTCTCCTACCGCGATCTCACTCAACTGAACTAGAACTAGAACTCATTGACTTAGTTCATCCTTTAACACAACCAAATAAAGTAATTCAATAACTTATATCCGACATTTACAATAGGAAGTGTTAAATGTATTAACGTATTTACATGAAATGTAATATCAGAACTTTTTTTACTTAAAATAAAAATCAGACTCCCTAATGAAGGCGACAAAGTTGACGAAACGCGTAGGACGAAAATTGAACTTAAAGATATGTTTCAAATTACAATATAAGGCCTGTTGTCACATACACCGTAAACCGAAACCGAAAAAAAAAATATCGATTGCAGTTTCGGTTGCTGTTTCGTTTGCTGGACGATTTTGCGTGGGTTGCCACATACAACGAGAACCGAAACCGAATATTTCTTCTTATTTTTATTATCAGTTGCAAAATGCAAAACTATTCATTGGAGCAAAAAAGAATCGCAGCATTCTTTGCTGCAAATTATCGGTTTGAAAAAGATTTTTTAATGTTGTTCATGCTGATCAAGAACAAAGTTAATAAAAGGAAAAGCACACAAAATCTATTTATTATTATTTATTTATTTATTTTTTCTATGTGTCAAAAATTTTTGTCATCAGTAAATATAACCAATACGGCAGCAGCAGCGGCATTTGGTTTTGATGAGAGCGCACAGTCACCGATCGAAGAGAATTCTTGGGATACATCAAACGTTCTTTCACCATCGGGGGAAGATAATCAATCTTTCTGTTCTGATTCGCTTCCCTCCAGCTCAAAAAACAATTGAATTCATCGATGAATGAATTGTTAAGTGAATTTATAAATAATAGGCCAAAGCCCAGTGATTTTTTGCCACAAAATCCACCCGATGCTGCCCAATGTTTTTGCGACTCTCTGGCAATGACAATGAGACAATTCGACCAATTCCGATTTGCCAGGTTAAAAATGAAGATAAACCAATTGGTCGGGGAAGAAGAAGTGAGTTGGGCGTTAGAACAGAATGCCTACGCTCAATTGATTTACCATTCGACATCGGATGAAGAGGAGGTAGCGAATTTAGAATAAAACATTTATTTTTTTTGTTCTTGTTCTTCATCCGATGTTGATTGATAAAAAATTCAGCGTTGTTCCGCCGCCCAACTCTTTTCTTCTTCGCCGACCGATTGATTAACTTTAATTTGCACTCGGGCAAATCGCAATCGATCGAGTTGACGCAATGTTATTGCAAGCGAATCACAAAAGCTTTGGTCAGCATCGGGTGGATTTTGTGGCAAAAAATCAGCTGCCTTTGGTCGATCTTTTAAAAAATCACACAATAATTCCTCCATAAACGAAGTCTATTGTGTTTTCTAAGCAGAGCCAAGCGAATCAGAACAGAAATATTGAATATCTTCCCCCGATGGTGAAAGAACGTTTGATGTATCCCAAGAATTCTCTTCGATCGGTGACTGTGCGCTCTCATCAAAACCAAATGCCGCTGCTGCTGCCGTATTGGTAATCTTTACTGATCACAAAGATCTGAAAACAATAAAAATGAAAACAAAATACATAGAAAATTAATTACAATTAATTGCAAACAATTTTTGTGTGCTGTATTTCGGAATTCCTTGTGCCTTACGTTGTACAGAACTGGGTCGATTTAACAAACTCTATCAGTATTTCCTCGTCTTCCAAACTTAATTTAACTTTTTGATTCCTGGACATAATTTTTAATTAGTTTTTAGTTTATAGTTTCTGGTACTGATGAACTAGTGAGATGGTTCTGAAGTGGGCAAGCTGAGGCCACCGGACGGGTCGCAGGTTGCGGATAGCGCAAGGCCTCTAGTAGAGGTTAGCTGCGAATAGCGACTTGTCGTAAATAAGCAGTCCCGGACAACAGCGGGTACCACATCGCAGTGGGACTGACAAGGCGCTTGTCTGACCGCCTTCTAAAGATAATCTTAAACACACCCTTCTCCTTCATGCGCTCCTACCCAGTTTCCTATCCCTCACATCTCACACAGGGCAGTGGTGACGTCCTGAGGCAAGGGTGCCAATTCACCCCCCTAATGCCAGAGTGTTATGCGGTCCGTGCTCATTGGCCGGTTTGCAGTCAGGGGTAACCGACTGTATTTGAACGGAACCTCACCGATACCAGGCCGCCTCGGTGAGCTGACTTGCCCCCGGCGTGTTAGTGGGGGCTATGACACGCCGGTACTACTTTCCCCCACACTCGTGTGATTCATTTATGGACAAAAACTTAATAAAAAAACATGCGGGGCTTAACCGCAACACAAGTAGCAGAGCGGATGGAAGTGGCGGCTCTGGACGAAGGCGGCAAGCTGACGCTGCGCAGGGGCCAGGCCCCCCACTCCAAGAGCACTACTCGGCCGAACGGCTCGTCCCCGAAGCCGAGCACCTCGAAGAGTGCAGAGATTTTAAAATCTCCAGTGGCTGTCAAGGAGGCCGCTACACTGACGGACGTAGGGGGTGGGGCTGCAGTGCCTGGCACTGCGCCGGTGGCTGCCCTGCGGGCTACCACAGCAAGCGGGGGAGACGCCGCAACACCTTTTTCTGCTCCACAGAGGAAGCAGAACCCAAAGAAGCCATCTTTACCGGCACCAGGCCAGCCTGGTGGCTCTGGCGACCCGCTAAGGCAGGGCCTCAGCGGAGCCGGGCGCAAGTGGTACCTCCGGTACCTCGAGCGTGGCTTTAAACCGGAAGAGGCACGCAGGCGAGCTCTGGAGCACCGGGCGCCGACCGCGTCTCCAGTGGAGCGAACCGACGGCCAGGCCGTGGCAGGGAGAAAGCGACAGCTCCAGCACACGTCGCCAACCGAACTCCCCAAGGAGAGCCACAAAAGGTCGAAAGGTAGAGGTGTAACCACAGCTCCGGAGGGCCAAGGTACCTCAGTCAGCTCGAAGCGACCGAAGGCGGCCACGTATGCCAGTGTAGCCAAGGGCACTAACCTAGCTATACTGGCCTGTGACTTCCCGAGGAAGCGGCTGAGCAAGGAGGAGCTGTCGGCGGTGGAGACAGCCCTTGTTGAAGAGATGAGGAAGGGCTGGACCGCCAGCCTCAATTTCAATGGCATCCAGTTCAGGGATGGTCTAGTCCTAGTGGACTGTCTGGACGAGGATGCCAGAAAGTGGTTGGAGCTGAAGGCGCCCAGCATCAGTGCCGCAGTGGGAGTAAAACTCCGCACTTGCCCGCAAGCGGACATCCCGCAATCTAACATCGTGAAAATATACCTGGCACGCACGGCTGGGGAGACGATGGAAAGATCCCTGGGGCTGCTCACTGAGCAGAACACAGGTCTTCTTATTGAGACGTGGCGCGTGCTCAGGCGCCTTGAGACCAAGGGAGGCAAGGTGCTGACACTTGGGATGGAGGACGAAGCGCTCTCTCGTCTCAATAATAGAGATATGTCGGTGAGCTTCAGGTTTGGCCAACTAAAGTGCCGGCTGCACAAAAAGCAAGCCGCGGTTGAGACAGCTGCGATGGTGCTAGCAGACGACGTGCCTGGCACTTCCTCTGCTGCAGCCAAGGCAGCAACCACCTGCCCCTCCGACGAGGCAGCAGCAGCCAAGGCTCTCGCGGCCTGGGAAGCCGAGTTGGAATCGGACCTATCGCGGCTTCACGTGCGAAGCGAATCAGACCACCTGTGTGTCGAGCAGCCGTCCGATGATGAGCAGACACCCACCGGGACGGTGTCAGAGGCCGATCTGACTCTCTCGGAGGGGGAACCGGAGCTCTAAGGATGGGGGCGACCAGCGTGGCACAGTTCAACCTGCATCACGCGAGGGCGGCTTCGGCTGTCATCAGCAGGTTGATCTCCAGGTCTGACCTGGGGCTGGTGCTCATTCAGGAGCCATGGGTCGTCAGAGGCAGAATCTGCGGCCTAAACCATGTAAGTTCGCAACTAGTTGCAGACATTAGGGAGACATCACCAAGAGCGTGCATCCTGGTGCGAAAGAATACTAACTTTCTTTGTCTCTCCAAATTTCTCAGTAGGGATCTTGTAGCGGTGCTAATCACCGGCGAGTTCGGAAGTATGGTGGTAGCGTCAGCCTACTTCCCGGGAGACACTGCGGAAGCCCCCCCAACAGAGGTCCAGGAACTGGTGGCACACTGCAGCAGCAACGGACTACCATTGCTGCTGGGATGCGACGCGAACGCGCACAGTGTAGCGTGGGGCAGCACAGGCAATAACGGTAGAGGTGAGTGCTTACTTGACTATCTTGTAGCTAGTGACCTTACGGTGTTTAATGTGGGGGCTGAACCTACTTTTATCACCAAAAACAGAGCCAAAGTACTTAATATCACTTTTGGCAACGTAGGGGCCTCTAAGCTGGTTAACAGCTGGAGGCTCTCAACGGAACCGTCAATGTCGGATCACAGGATTATCCTCTTCGACATTACCAGTAATTTCAGATTCAGTAAAGTAATCAGGAATCCCCGGCGGACCGACTGGATGCTCTACCAGTCCTGCCTGGGCTTAAATCTGAGCAGACTGAATCACAGCAAGAGGGTCTCTTCCCATGAAGAGCTAGAGCAATTTTCAGTAGAGGTTGGCGAAACGATCCTGCATGCCTATCATGCAAGTTGTCCAGCCAAATCCACAGAGTCCAACAGGGACAACCCTTGGTGGAATAATAAGTTAGAGATGCTTCGTGCAGAAGTGAGGAGGCTGTTTAACACAGCCAAAAAGAATAGTGACAGATGGGACTTATACACCAAAAAACTATCGGAATACAACAAAGAAATCCGGTACAGCAAGCGAGCTTACTTCCGGAGTTTTTGCTCTAAGCTAGAACAGGTCTCACCAGCTGCTAGGGTCTTTAAGGCAATCTCGAAAGGCAAAGCTCTATCCGAACTCTGTCTACAGAGGTCAGATGGTTCCTTCACGGATAACGAGGTGGAAAAGGCAGAACTTCTCCTGCAAACTCACGTTCCGTCTTGTAATACCATCCCCAACTTTGCTAACTGTTACGAAACGGTCCCCAACAGAAGACCGGACTGGAGCCTGGCTGCAGCCATAGTATCAGAGCAAAAGATTAGATGGGCCATTGGTACACTCAGTCCCTACAAGGCCGCAGGTACGGACGGAATCCTTCCCGTCCTTCTTCAGAAGGGGATGGAACAGCTAATGGTGTTCCTCATTCGCAATTTCCGGGGAAGTCTAGCTATGGGCTACATACCTAGAGCATGGAGGACGGCCAGGGTGATCTTTATCCCGAAGGTGGGGAAAAAGACCCTTTTCACCCCAAGTCCTTCAGGCTAATCAGCCTGACATCCTTCCTGTTAAAAACCCTCGAAAAGATAGTCGACAACCACATTAGGACCTCGCACCTAGTTTTTAGACCCTTGCATGATCATCAGCATGCCTACAGAGAAGGAAAGTCGACAGACTGCGCCTTCATGGACATTGAAGGTGCCTTCGATAACACAGCACACGATGTTGTGGCCAGGGCGCTTCGGGACAAAGGGGTTGAGTCAGAACTCATTTTTTGGCTTGGCAAACTCCTTGACACGAGAATAGCGGAAGTCACTGTCAATAATTTGACGATCAGGGACCAAACCACAAGAGGTTGTCCACAGGGGGGTGTCCTATCACCTCTTCTCTGGAGTCTCGTGGTGGACGAGCTACTAGGTAAACTAACAGACAATGGTTTTGAATGCCAAGGCTACGCCGATGACATCACTATTGTCTGCAAGGGCAAATTTGAGAACACGCTATGTGATAGGATTACACTGGGTCTTAGCCTTTGCTTGGACATGGGGCTGAATATAAATCCAGCAAAAACCACAATTGTCGCTTTCACCAATCGATACAAGTTAAAATCCATAAGACCCATATCTATTGGGGGTACGGTTATCCCACTCTCTACGGAGATAAAGTATCTGGGGATATTCTTGGACAAGAGACTTCTCTGGAAACGGCATGTTGAGCATGCGGTACGCAAGGCCACAATGGCCCTAATGAGTTGCAGATCTCTCGCAGGGAAAAGCTGGGGGGTGTCCCCTAAAATCCTTCTGTGGATGTATACAGCAATGGTAAGGCCTATAGTCACAAGATGCGCAGTTGGCCAGTTTTAGTTTCGAGAAGCTCTTTAAAACGGAGCTCAGTAATAAAGCAGAGTGGACTAGTCTGTCGACCACCTATAATGTGAAACCACATACTATCAGATGGTATACGGACGGTTCACTTACAGATGAGGGTGCTGGAGCTGGAGTCTGCGGACTCCAGCTCAAACATCATGAACCCCTTGGTAAATTCGCCAGCATATTCCAAGCGGAAGTGCATGCGATTGAAAGATGTGCCTCCCTTAACATCGCAAGGGGTTACGCTCATAGAGACATTGCCATTTTCTCCGACAGCCAGGCAGCGATCAAAGCACTCAGTGCTTACAAGATCGTCTCCAAGCTGGTCTGGCAATGTATAGAAACACTCAACAGGATGGGTAGTACCAACTCAGTCACCATCTATTGGGTACCAGGTCATGCGGGTATTCCCGGCAATGAGGTAGCCGATACTATGGCCAGGAGAGGAGCTAGCACCCCCTTCCTCGGCCCTGAACCTTTCTGTGGGCTAGGACCAGGAACAATTAGGCAGAGCAGTCGCATCGATCTGCTCATTGCATGCGAGGACGCGTGGCGGTTTTCGCAGGGGGCAAGACAGAGTAAGCGACTGCTAGGTAGTTACAACAAGAAGAGAACTGAGGACTGTCTGAAGCTGAGCAAAGGATCTCTTCGGATAGTTTTGGGTTTCTTACCCGGGCACTGCAAAATGCGTAAGCATCTGCACACTCTCAAGCTAGGGGATGACAGTCTTTGCAGAATGTGTCTGGAGGGGGATGAAACTCCAGAACACCTGCTTGAGGTGTGTCCCGCCATTTGTCGTCTGAGGCTCTCTCTTTTGGGGAGCCTCTCTCTGTCTACTGAGGAGATGAGGGCTCTCCGACCGTGCCACATCGTCGCGTTCCTGCGTTCGATTGGGCTGTTCGAGGAGCTGTAACTCACATAACTGTAAGAGGGCACAATAGATCCTAGTGGTCGCAGTGCACGTTCCTCAATCCAATAATAATAATAATAGCTTATAGTTTATTTTATCGCATGCACTTCACATGGAAAACACAAAGAATTGACCAGCGTTTAGTT
The DNA here is from genome assembly GCA_035044585.1 of Scaptomyza polygonia. Lineage (NCBI taxonomy): Eukaryota > Metazoa > Arthropoda > Insecta > Diptera > Drosophilidae > Scaptomyza > Scaptomyza polygonia. Next base: position 47,775 of record JAWNNU010001864.1, read on the forward strand.
AGCTGCGTTTGTAGAAAACAGGTGATCGTCTGTAAGAGGGCACAATAGATCCTAGTGGTCGCAGTGCACGTTCCTCAATCCAATAATAATAATAATAGTTTATAGTTTATTTTATCGCATGCACTTCACATGGAAAACACAAAGAATTGACCAGCGTTAAGTTAGCTGCGTTTGTAGAAAACAGGTGATCGTCTGTTAACAGCAACAGAATAAAGTCAAAAGTACTTGTTTTGGTTTCAGTTGCTAATGTACTGAATTTGATTACGATTGCCAGCAACTGAAAAATACCGATGTTTCGGTTGCAGTTTCTATCGCAGTCGCAAATGTACTGAATTCGGTTTCGGTTTCGGTTTATTAATCCACATGATCTCGCGGAAATAGATTTTAATGTGTTAAAATATTATTTAGCGGCCGTTTAGTGATACCTGTTTTTCTATTCTTCCCTATTGTGATATAAGCATTTACTTACCTGAATACCCTGCAACTTGTTTCGTTGTAATTGAAAAATATGGATCACTTTATAACATTTTGTGACTTTAATTTGCCGAATGTTATGTCAGTGACACATCTTTGTCGATGGTCTTCTGGAGGTGGGCCTTTCGGAAGTAAGCAGACTGCACAATTGTAGTGGTAGAATGTTAGATTTTATATTCGTTTCGGATTCAGATTGCAGTTATGTAAGAATATTACCTCCTTTAGTGCTTTCGAAACATACGCACCATTTAACTCTAAATTAATCCTTTTAAATTCTTAGACCTTGTCCAGCATCTAATGTTTGTTTAATTTTACTAAATTGAATGATCTTCCTCAGCATACTAATTAATCTCACCTTTATTTTTATTTTAGTAATATATATATTATTTGACCCTGAATTAGTTTTCAGATATCTGTGTTCCAAACATTTAATACTTGCTTTGGTCTCAGATTGCAGTTATGTTTAAAGAATACTCCCTCTAGTTTCCTAGCTTCCGGAAGATACCTAACATCTAGCATCTAAGAATTCTTTAAAAACCCGTTGTTTTCGTAAAATTTAATTAATCAAATTGAATGATCTTCTTGAACACACTAATTTGTCTTACCTTATCACTTTTAGTGATATTAAAACTGCCATTGCCATATTTCATAAGACCTTGAATTTGCAATTGGATATCTGTGTTCCCTTCACTTGTTATTCAAGTGATAATAAACCGCCTTGGATCGAGCGGTAGTAAGCAGTTTAAGAAAAACACACCACTCAGATGGATATATTGGCTCGTAATGATGCCGCGTCTTGGACTAAGTCCAAAGACACAGAGTGCATCACACCGTTTACGAGGGCGTGGTCCCAGCCCGAGGCTTGAATAAAGGACAGAATATTTTTCGGTTTAGAATCCGCCAGTTGAGAGAGGTCCGATAAGAAGAAAGAACCCAGGTAGCGATTTCTGTTCTTGAATAGAGCTGGACAGTCACAGAAGAGGTGGGAGACTGTTTCCTCTTCCTCCACATTTTAAATCCAATATCTTCTCACATCCAAAAACAAACATACAGCATGCACAGACGTTATAACGGTGATTGCTTCATATGAAGAAGCAGTTGTTGTTGTTTTGCTTGCCCAATCGCTTGAAAAAATCAAAAAAATTTGGTTGCAAAATCTTGTCGCTCTAGTCGCTTCAATCACTCGTTGTCGCGCGAATGAAATCGCTCGACCATAAACACTCTCATAAGGAACAATGTATTTATTCGCTAGTAGCGACTCTCGTCGCATCGCCAATAATAAGTAATAGCTTGCCTGCCTTACGTATTCTGTGATATTTTGATATATGCGTTGATAGATTTTTGGGTGGCGAGACATTGTTGTTGCTGCTTGTGAGAAATACTTTATCTTGCATGGATTGGTTTGATATGATTCGATTATGTATTTAAGACATTTATATGTAATTATCACATCGGTTATAATGTGTCATTGTATTTTTAATATATTTGCGGATTAAATGTAATTATGTTTGTATATGTTTTATTAGTTCTAAGTTATTTCAATAGTTATAAGAAACCTGTAATAAATAGTAATAAATATAGCAATTAATAATAAATATACACATATTGTTAACATTGCACTTCTTTATGTTCCTCAACCTGTTTATAAATTGCCAAAATCCTAAAAGTGCGACAGGTCAGTTAATGCCATAAAAATAACCACTCATACAAACGAGCTGGATATACATACATGAACACACACATGCAAATGCAAGGCATAGGGAAAAATATAAAAAACCTAGGCAAAGCACAAAGCAGGTAGCCCAACCAAACCAAACTCACATGTATTCATATACTAATGCATTTTGCCCGTTGGTTGCCTACCCCCCGCGCGCCCTCTCTATCTACAAACAGCTCACACTGGCTGCGAGCTCGCTCACATATGAACGCATACATATGCACAACGATTGGATCCAGCGGCTCGAGTCTGCTCTTGCTCAACGTTCGCAAGCAAAGCAGGCAAAGGAATGACTTGCAGTTTCTGCGCTGCACACTTTGTCGGCAAAAATTTGAGGCGAGAGAGCGCTCTTTTCGCTCTTTTGTCTATATGGATCTGATCTCACTGGTACTGAATGATAAACTTCGCCGTACTGAATGAATGCTCTATATTATTTTCTGCTTAGTGGTTGCATTAATCAGTATAAGTCAAAAGTTGAGGCGACATGAGAAATGAAGCGCGGTTGCTTCACAAGCTTTACCGTTGTTGATTGCTGCTGCTCTATGGGGCACTTTGCCAAAAAAAACTGTCATTTATTAATTTTTTACATGTCCTAAAATTAACTACTTGTTTATGCAAATCTCTTGTTATAATTATATAGATGGCCGATCACGATGATTTTTTAAAAAAATTTTAGTATTATATAAACAAGCTTAACTACCAGATTTGGGCCTGATATGTTCAAAACAAGGGGCGGTAACAAGCCAACTTTATTAAAATGATTTTCCTTTGGTTTTTACAATTCTAATGCTAGTTTTCTGGCAAAATGCCTATAGTGCGTTGGCCCGCCGCTTGCCTTGAAACACCACTGAGCGAAGGGGCAACTGAAACAACACTTTACACAGTCTATCTGCTTTAGCTATCAATATCGCGCCCGCTTGCACTTATTGCTAATACATGTACACATAAAACACGCAAATGAAAAATGATGAAATATGTATTGCGCTTAAAACTTTATTTACTTATGGATTTAAAAACTTTATATGTAGCAGTTTTATACTTTATATACTGTTCGAAAGCTAACAAATTCAGTTAACTCCTATATAAATGAGATTCCATTTGGATGTATAAAGTATAAAAAAATCAAAATGAACGCGGCGAAAGTGGTCGCAAAAATGTTTATTTTAAATTGCACCCCTAACCTGCCGAATAACGTATTCTACGTTAAAAATGTACTCGACAAACTAGTCGTTCCTTGAACACACCTACATCAAAATTACAAAAAAACAAGTAGAAACGTAGCAGTCGGACGCACCCGACTGCGGTATTCTCGATACCAGTAATAAAACAGATTAAAAGAGACCTGATTGCAATGGGGTTTCAGATACGGCAGGGGTGTACGCTGACTCAAAGACTGTCTGGTGCAAATGGGGATGCCAAAAAGCTATCTTCTTTCCAAATTTGGTGACTCTAGCTCAATATTTTTTTAAGGTAGGGGATGGGGGCGGTATGGGGCGTGGCATCAAAATTTTTGCTGAACATCTATGTATCATGTCAATAGCTATTCCATACCAAATTTGGTGACTCTAGCTCAAAGTTAGAAGAATATGGTGGAAGGGGGGGCTGGGGGAGGTATGAGGGGGCGTGACATCAAAATTTTTGCAGCAGATCTGTGTATGATGTCAATTGCTATCCTCCTACCAAATTTGGTGACTCTAGCTCAAAAATAGTAAAATTTGGTGGAAGGGGGGCTTGGTGAGGTAAGGGGGGGCGTGTCATCCAAATTTTTGCTGCAGATTTATTTATGATGTCAATTGCTATGTAAATGGTTTAAAGGGGGCTGGGGGCGGTATGGGTGGGGGCGGCATCCAATTTTTTTGGGTTTCTTCATCACCAAGCTTGGCACCAAATTCGGTGGCTTCAACTCAAAAGCTGTAGAAAATATAGGCTTTTTTCATTTAAAGATGCAGGGGGCTGGGGAACGGAAGGGAGGGGCGTGGCACCAAAATTTTGATGCAGTTTTTCGGGGATCGTTAACAGTTATCTTTCTACCAAATTTGGTGACTCTAGCTCAAACACTATGGAAGATAAACGCACTACCGATTTTAGCGAAGCGTTAGGGTGGTTGGGGGCGGCTAGGGCAGTATATATGAGCGTGGCACCCAAAGTTTTTATGAATTTAGTTGGGGCTTGTCAACACCTATCATGGCACCAAATTTGGTGGCTCTAGCTCAAAAAGTGTAGAAAATATGGGATATTTAAGTGTTAAACTGTGGGGGGCTGGGGGCGGAATGGGTGGGTGTGGCTCTAAAAATTTTGATGCAGTTTTTTGGGAGTTAATAGTAGGTATCTTCTCCCTAAATTTGGTAGTTCTAGCTGTAAGGGCTTGCGAAATAGCTGGATTTATCGATTTTGCATTATCGAGTTTATCCATTTCCCAGCCCCCCAGTTATCGTAGATCTCCAATCTTAACACTTTAATTTACTACGCCATAGATAAAGAGATTTAAAAAGTTTCAAGTCTCTAACTTGAAGGGTGTGCAAAAAAGTTGCGAACATACAGACGGACAGACACCGTGACGGACATTGCACAAAATCAAAATACTTTTTACCTTCGGTATCGAGTATAAAAATTGTATTAATTTGCATTCAAAAAACAAGAAGGCTCTAGTCGGGAGAGCCCGACCAGAAGACACACTGAACCTAGTTGAAATAAATATTTAACTCCTTGCGCCCTAAAAGTATGCTTCAAATAATGATCAATTTAAACAACACTTGAAACTGACTTAACTTTACGATATCTCCAGAGTTTCTTAACCGATTTGGACGAAATTTTAAGCAAATTTCTATCGTTACCCATTATTTCAAACCATATTTTTACATTTTCCTAATTTGATATTTTTTGTAATCGATTCCATGTTTATATCGGAAACCAGAATAGTTATCGGTTATTTGAAACAAACTTGTTCCGCTCATGGTATACGAGAACTTATATTCAAAATCTCAAGTCTCTAGCTCTTGTAGTCTCTGAAATCTACGCGATCTTACAGACAGACGGACAGACAGACATGGCCGTATCGACTCGGCTGTTGATGCTGATCAAGAATATAAATACCTTATGGGGTCGGAGATGCTTCCTTCTGCCTGTTACATACATTTGCACAAAACTATTATACCCTGTTTTACCCATTTTATGGGTTCAGGGTATAATTACAGGCTATAGTAAGAGAAAAGCTCTAATAGAACTCTGGCAAGAGAATATTGATGGGGGGCCAGGAAGAACTCCCATATTTATAAGGAAATGGCGGGAAAAATGAAGGAGTATGGACCATCGCAAGTGGAAACCAAAAAGAAGCTAGATAACCTTACGAAAAGATACAGGATACAAAAAAAAAAATGTCAGCCTTTTGATTAACTTATGTTAATCGACTATTTATATAAATGTATTTATAGGGCTGAATGTGGAAAGATGGGACTTTCCGGTGGCACGCCTTCTTCGTGGGAGTATTTTGAGAGCGTGGCCAGCGTTTTAAACTTGTCGGGCACTGTGGGCTACCATCCTAAAGCCGATAGCCTAGGTAATATATTGAACTAAAACTATACCATATATTTAAAATAATATATGGCAATTCTTACAGACTTCTTGAAATTCTTCAATTAAGTGCAAAAAGTCTGTAAAAATGGTGCCTAGTCTTAATGACAGAGTTGTCAAATTCAGGAGCATAGCGACGGCAGGTCGACAACTCCGCAAAATTTGATGCCGTAGAGAAGCCCAAATTGGCGGTGATGGAGCGAATGGCGGAAGTTTCAGCCAACTTTCAAAAAGAATTGTTGAGTCTCCTTAGAGCCCGTCATGCGGAGTTGTAAATAATAAAATCTAAAATGAATTTAGTATTATTAAAATAAGAATACTCAGTATATGCATTGCGGCTTAAATTCAAGTTGTTTATTTATTTGCATTATTTAAAAATTCTAAAGCTAAAGCTTGTCGAACTGTTTCGGCATTAGCATTCACATTTCCAAAGAATACTTCGAACTCCGGTTGGACATTCAAATATTGCAGCAGACATTCCCGCCATATTCATGCATTTTCCTATCACTGCGTTGTTCTGCTCCATTGAACATATTATTAGCTCCAAAATATTGCTTGAATTCATATAAGTTTCAATATAATTATTTTCTATCAGCGAAATCAATACACAGCAGATGCTGTTCCCTTCACTATAAGTACTATAACGCAAAACGCATTTTTGTGCCAGTGTGAACACCAAATCTGAGTCATTGCGTCGATGACGATTTCGATAGCAAACGCACTGTAGTGTAAAAGCCATATAATGTACACTGTAGACCGATTGTTTCTCTTATCGAAAAAGTGTCCGTTAATTAACGAAAACTTTAGTTTGTGGATCGGCTGAAGTGTCAGTTAATCATTTATAAATATTAAGTAGCAAAACAAGTATGCAAATTTGTAACCCTTTTCGTAGAGCTGTTGCGTTGACAAAAATATGTAAAAATTTTATTAATGTTTATAATCGGCAGACTTTTTCCGGTTACATTTTCTGTTCGACAACGTCTGATCGGATGTGCAGCAAGTCATATTCTTTTTTGACGCAGAAAACGTCTCATGTGTGTTTCTTGCTCTGAAGTAATTTTTTATTGAATTAAATAAGGCAAATAAACACAAAAATTTTGTTTGCAAGAGATTCACTCAATTTGTATACAAGCCAGTTGAAAAAAGGTGAACAGTGCCTCAAGGCAAACAAATTCTTGGCGTTAGAGCAGCACAAATGGATATTGCATTTAGTGTAAAAACAATGCGTTTGAGAATTTTTGCATAATTTGCATAACTTTTTACCACCTTCTATCGATAGGCACATTGGAAAGTAACCAATATATACCAATATCATATTGAACGTCATCAACTGGATGTTTCGCTCTTTGACCCACTTTAGAACCACTCGGTTTAGGATCCCTTGCAACAATGTTTGAGCGACTGTTTGCATGACTGCTTGTTTGATATTATGACCCACAAGACCAGCAGCAATTTCTTCCCAAAAATCAATCAAGCGCAACAACCGGTATGTTTTCTCCGAAATATTCCTAGAATCGTTCCTTTTTTCTGCGTGTATACGACGCACAGTGGCGCTTTAGGACCAAAAATCAGGTCGTTGCAAAAATCATAACTATTGAAACAAATGAGATAATCATCAATAAAGATCAATTTAAGAAGCATGTGATAGATAATAAATAAACCAGTTAAATGAACTTTTGAAAAAAGTTCTTTGATTTTTTCGTGTTTATTTATGAGTAAGCAAAGTTGAAATTTTGGAATTTTTGGAACTAAGTATTTTTCAACTATTTTACCTCTTTAAAAAAAACGCGGCAACGGCGGTCAATTAAATTTTTTGCATTCAATTTAGGAATAACCAAAGAAATTTATGTGAAAATATTTTATTTTATAGATTTTTATTTTCCATCAAAGTTAAGAAATAGTGAAAAAATGGATAGTTGGTAAATATCGATTTGCCCCGCCAAACGCAAAGCAAACAGTACAATTTGTTGATTAATTTGTTTTTTTATAAATAGATCTATAGATAGAATTATTAATAATGATGATCCGTTTCCTAGTTTTTGAGATTTTTTATCTCAAAGCCAACCAAATTACCTTAAATTTTGATATTTTTTTAACACTGAAAATCAGTTAACTTTGAAGAGCTGTATATTCTACAACCTGGTTGTATTATAGATGGCAGATTTGAAATCGTTGGAGAATTTCGTATAAAATAGGTTCATTCAATATTTTGTTAGGGCAAAATTTTTTATTGATTTTTGCAACGCAAAATCAGAAAAAAGTGCCACTGTGCGACGATACAAAATGTAGGAGTTGGTAGCGGCGATATCAATAAAATGGTAAAACAAACGTGTCATCGCATCTCGGGTTTTGTACGAGTATGATACCGGACAGAGAGTATGATCGAGCCGGTTCGATCAACCTCGCTTAAATCTGATCACAACCAACACAGCGCTTCGCAAAAACATGTTCGATCGAATCCGATCACAATACGAAATAAAATCGTTCAGTTGGCATGATTGCTCTGTCTGCTGATCGTAACTTTCTTTTCAATATATTTTTTGATCTGCTATAAGAGGTGCCCTGATCTGCTAAAACAGGTGCCCTGATCTGCTAAAAGAGGTGCCATCGAGCATTACATGTCGATTGCGATTCGTGATTTCGGAGAAGGAGCTGCGCTAATGCAATCCGCCTACAAAAAAACTCTGCACCTGGTGTTGCGAATGTAGATGCTCATAAATATTTTCTTCGCTCCGTGATTGCTGCTTCTCTTGTTGTTGCTGCAGCACCTTGTAGTACAGCTGTCTATCGATCACTTCCTTCATGGCGCGCAGTTGTTTCCACTCGTTATGATTACTGATGGCTGCATCCAGCAGTTGTAGTCGTTGCTGCTCCAAAGCTCTTCTTATTGGAGTCGACGTGGCATTGGGATATTCATCACTGGGCATACTGATTGCTGCAGAGCGTTGCGGGGAAACACTCACAAATCGCTTCAGATTCCTCTGTTCTTGCAGTTTGGTTTGAATGTCGTTGTACTTGGCTCTATTGAAAGGACTCAGATTGCTCTCAGGCGTGATGTTCCTGGGTGTGACGCTCTGGGGTTTTTTGTTGCATTCCAATGGCACGTTAACCTGTTTGCTATTCCTCATATGTATTTGGCATATACCCTTCATATTTATTTCACTAGGTTTAGCCACGAACTCGCTTGAATAGACTGTCGGAAAAGGTTGGGCCGTATTCCTCAACTGTCCATTATGTGAGAGTTTATTCGTTTTATATTTGCTATACTCGTCGCTGTCGCCGAAGACTGCGCTGGGTTGTGGTTTGATGTCCTTTGGTGTACTTCTTCTTCGCGTTGCATTAAAGCTATTAGAGAAACGCTGCAGCACTGAGATTTTTCTGCTGTTTGTCTCGCACAGGGTCGCCAACGACTTAAAAACCTGTTGATGGTGTTCCTCGGCAGTTTGGGAAGTGATCAGTCGTTTGGGTTTCAAAGTGGAGCTGGGAGTGGCAGCAAACGTGGGACAATTGACATCACGGTTTGGCGTTAAAGAGAGGCCTTTCTGTTTCAGAAATGCCTTAAACTCTTCGGAGTTGATGGTGTTGGTGAATGTGGCTATTTTGGGACAGTTGTTCGTCATATTTTTGGACTTGATAGCCGCTTCAAGCTCATCGGGTGTGAGTAGGTTAATTTCGTTGCAGGAGTCGTTTTTGGTCAGAGGGCCATCTATGTCGTCCAAGTCGTCGTCAGAACTGAGTTGGAGTTTTTTGACGCATTCGTCAAATTTTTTGGCGTTTTTAGCCACCTCGGCAGAATTAACGAATACACCGCTGGATTTGGTGCCTGTTCGAATCTTTAAATTAGCCAATTCTGGGTAATTTGGTTTTGAGCACTTTTTATATGAAGCTATCTCGGGTTTTTTGTTATTGGATTCTATATAATTTTTTATATGCATTTTTGATTCTCTTAATCGATCGAGCGTCCGTGCGACTAAGGGTTGCTTTCGCCTTGGTTTTTTGCTGGCGATGTCACTTAGCTCTTGGAATTTTAGATGTGCAAGTACTGTGGGATCATATACGAAGTATAGATCGGGATTTTTAATATACGTTTTTACATACTTAGATTGCTTAAGAACTTCCTCAGTTGTTATAAATTCGTCAGCACCAAGATTCACTTTAGTGAAACTTTTTTTTTGCATATTTGTTTCGGCCTTCTGTTTTTCACGCTGTTTTTCCGTTTGATCTTTTTTCTTGATTTTAGATTCCTCCTCTCGCTCACGCTCACGCATTTGTTGCGGAACACTTTTTCGTACGCTTAATGTAGAACGTCTCGTTGGCACTGGCGGCGCCAGTTTTCTATTTTTACCAGTTAAATGATTGTTCTTAAAGGGGTTCTGTTGATCGACGATTGGCTCACCTTTAGTAAACTTACATATTTTTTCATCATTCGAATCAAATGTAATGAACGTCTTTTGAAGTATGGTATGACTATTCTTATGTGAATTTTCAGTTTTATCGTTACGTTTAACTGTTTTTAAAGTGCCATCGTCTCCTGTAGACTGCGTAAGCAATTCACTTTTAGTAAACTTCGCATTCAGAATACTGAAATCTACATTATCTTTAATATCCTCGACAGTATCGCATAACGTGTCTATTGCGGTGCTGTTTTGCCTACTGTTAATCGTGTCAGACATGTTTTTATATAGCTTTCGGCAAAAGGTAACAGGAATGTGTAAAAGAGGGATTGGATCGGAAGAAAGATATAAGCCACTTAAGAGTTTCCGCCCAGCATTAAGATTTTGCAATTAAACCGCGTAAGGAAATCTTAAAAGACAATCAAAAAATTATAATAAGCTATTAAATAACACTCGTCATATCATACTTGTAAATTGTATTCATCATCGCCCCTTTAGAGATTTCAATAGTTTCATTATGTGTCTGCAAATATAGGCCACAAAATTGTGATTAAAAATTACAAAAATATATCATTTCATGTCTTAAAAAATAACACAAGCTAAGGTTTTCATTTATGAGAGCTAAAAAGATCCCGTGTGAGCTAAAAAGATCCCGTGTAATTAATTTCAAGGTCAGGACGTTAGACAATTTTAATTAGTTATTTTTGATACTTTTATACTCGATACCGCCGGTAAAGAATATATTAGGTTTGTGCTATGTCCGCCATGCTGTCTGCACGTCTTTCCACCCGTTTATCAGTATAAATTAAAGAGCTGCACAACACTGTTATAATGTAATGTAAGCCATCGCAGAGCTTTCAGGTACTGCCTCTTATGTTCACTATCTCAACAAAACAAATACTGTAGTGAGATAAGATTTTGGTTTGAGATCAAATACTGCACAAGCAAGCAATTTAACTTTCACTTTGAGCAAGAGTTATCAAATGTAAAAGAAAGATAGCGTTTTGGCCTCTCCATCTGCGTCCGACAATTTTTGAGGCAGCGTACACCCCATCGCATCCGTCCCCCTCTGCAATCAGGCCTCTTTTTACTGGTTTTAATAAAGGTATTGAGTATACCACAGCCGAATGCGTTCGACTGCAACGCATCCAAAAAATTTTTTTTAATTTAGTTTTTAAAGCGACACCTAACTTTTCTTCTCACCAAATTGGGCAATACTTGCTGTAGGAATGTGAGAATATGTTAAGGTCGGCGATGTGTTATCGATGGTTGTGGTTGTCGAGCGAGGGGTGGAGAGTCGTGCTGGCTCAAAATAATCGATTGTTGTCTGCGTGATAGGGGGATGGTGCAAGGCAAAAGCAGAGCGGCCATGGATAGGCAAAATTTATGCAGCTAACAGCCGGATTGCGACAAGCGTGTTGAAGTGATTAAATAAAGAAAGTAAATTTAGTGCTGGCGTGCAGGGATGCCAACCCTCCGACTTTTTACGTAGACCTCCGTATTTTAAAGGAGATCTACGTGTCTACGTGTAAAGAGACTAAAACTACGTACTTTTTAAAAAAATGGCAAAATACCCTAAAAACTAACATTTATGGTTAATATCAATATAATATGAATTATATAAATAAAATGATAATTTTTATTGGGTTAGCAGCACTAAATTCCGTTTTCGATAGGCTGGCAGCGCTAAATTGCAAATAGATTGGCAGCGCTTACTTTGTAATTTGTGATTGAAAGTGGAGAAAAAAAGAATAAATTTAAAAGTAAATAAAAATGGACATCGAAAACTTATCAAGTGACAGCGCAGAAGATGTTGCAAACGCAACTCCAACCAAAAAAAGGAAATTACACTACGATGTTAAGTACTCAGCAGCTTGGGAAAAAAAGTATTCCTCCTGGCTGACGAAAAGCAGTAAGGGTAATTGTTATTTTTATTGCAAACTTTGCAAAGCGGACCTCAAATGCTCTTCAGGCAAGAGGGACTTAGAAAAACATGAAGGTTCTGTTAAGCACACGAAAAATTTGAGAAGTATTTATGGTATTGCGTTTTTTAATTGTCAAGTTTGTGTCGTGTGTCGATGTGCTTTCTGTGCTATCTTTTTATACGTTCGTAGTTCGATTTCCATGAACAAATTGTATTGTGAAAAATGTACTAAGCTAAGAACAGTGTTTTATGTTGTTTTTTATGTTATTTTAATCAGTCTTGTTGTTAATATTTTACTCTTAGGCGTCGATCAACCAACTATACTGTCAATGTTGCCTGAGGCGACTATTTTCCGAAATAAATTTAAGTAAAACTAATAATAGAAATAAGTTAGAAACGGACACTTTAAAAGGTTTACTTCACACAAAAAGTGGGTTAAAAGAAAACTTCGAGCCTTCTGACAACCACCTAAAATACTTTAATAAAAACATGTACAAATTTTTGTAAATCATTAATGTGAATAAACAATTTGATCAACGTAATTTTCTTTTTAAAACGTCAACAGATATTAATAACAATGAAGTACACAGACAGTTAATATAAAAATTTATTGTTTAATTAATTTTTATATTGTTTTTAAATTTAAAAAAAAAGTACGTAAATCTACGTATTTCAGCAAAACTATGCTACGGAAAAACACGTAGATTTTGGAGCCAGTCTACGTAATTTTCAAATTTTGAGTTGGCATCGCTGCTGGCGTGTGAAAGTGCATCGCGTCCAGCCATTCCAACACGCCCGGCGCGGCCAGACGAGTGCTACCGACCACCGGACGAGGATTGGCCAACCCGTCTGGGTGGTTACACAAGTTTTTTTAGTGCAATAAGGCCAATAAAATATTTATACCCAGGCGCCTGCGCCCAAACAAAAAATTTCAAAGTGCCGGCTGCCAGCCACACACAGCTGCGCACCAACACGCACAGCTACGCAGTAGCCGCCACAGGCAAAGTTCGCCGCGACCAGCAGGCAGCTTTATATAAGATTTAATTTATTTATTCAACTTGTTTACTGTGCCCTTATTTATTTCTTTAATTTATTATTCATTTTCATTTTTTATTTAATTTATTATTTATATATTCTTTCTGTGTTTTTCGTTTATTGTTTATTTGTGTATTAGATATTTGTTGTTTTGTTCATTTATTTAATTATATTACTTTCATTTTCTTTATTATGTTTATTTTAACGTAAATCTAATATTAAGAAAAAACATGTTAATTATAATTATATTTATAAATAAATGAATGTTCTGTTATTGTTAATGTAAAATCATGTGTGAGTAGTAATTTATGTGTGGGTGGGACGATTGTGTGTTGATGTCGGGGTAAGTTGTTGTTGCTAGTGTTGTATGTATTAGGGAATTGGCGTAAAATGACAAGAGCCAATTCATACGCAGGGAGGGCGCATTGGGGGTAAATCTTAACATCCTTTTACCATGTATGTCCTAAAGTTGTCCGATGGTGCGAATTATCGCTGCTAGTCTGATTTTTGTTATTTTCTTTTGTAAAAATATAAATTTTTGTTACACCGGTCCACACTGTATCGAGGTCGTATCCATCCCTGGGTCACCGATTTGCTAGCTGGCTATCGATACAGTGTTGGGAATCAAAGGCCGGTTCATAACAAATAATACGGTTTCATCGATATCTAGTTATCGATTTTACTAGCCCATGGACAAAGATATTCACAAAGTATCAAATCTCAAAATTTACAGGTGTCCAAAATAGTTGCGCTTTGTTTTCGATATCAGAGTTTTATAACAAAAAAAAATCGACGGTCTGTGCTTTCGGCTTGACCTACGGGCTGTGTCTCTAACACGGCCGCTAAGATTTTACGTAGAATACGTTATATTTCAAATTTATCAAACAAAATAGACGTAATGACAAAACAATGAAATTAAAATGCGTACAATATATTTTTCAATGTCTGCTGAAAACCATATCAATGCAGGTTAAAGATTGAATGTAGTTTCCATAAGTTCCTAGAAGGGTTTGTTTTCGCTCCTGGTAAATTTCATACAAATGTAAATAATATAAAAGTATTTTCTACTGCCACTCATTTCCTTTTACATTCAAAATATTTTGTTATATATAGGCGCCTTTGGAGGCATTTACCTTATTACCTACCTTATTGCCAAAATATAAATCAACATATTAAGCAGACATAATATTGAAGTTATCACGTTTTGCTATTTAATTGCACAAAGTTCTAAGTTGGGTTGCATTAATCAGTATAAGTCAAAAGTTGAGACGACATGAGAAATGAAGCGCGGTTGCTTCACAACCAAATTAAATCCAAAAATCAACTAACTCTTTAGATCGTTAATTTTTGTTAAGACTCTCACAAACGCTAGAAAAGTCGAGTTGTTTTTATCTTTGTGGTCCGTTTTAATTTAATCATAATTTCAGTCCGCAGTTTAATGCAAAACATGCCTGACGATATAGTAGACGCCATGGCAAACTTAGGCATTGCCGGTGGCATAGGCCAAACAACAAGTGGTCAGCCAGGTACTAGTACACCGGTAACAAGTCCCGAACTTAGAACAGTTATTATGACGATGATTAGGGATTGTCTCCAAGACAATGTAAATAGCCCAAACGTCGGACATGAAAACATCCGTGACATTACATTTATAAGACCCCGACCAGGTGAAGATCAAGAAAATATACCGGAAATAGCAAAGTTAATCCGAGAATTCTCTGGGGATAGGACAACGTTCAATTCGTGGAAAAAAAATATTGCACGAATTATGAGCATCTATGCAGGACAAGAACAATCATATAAATATTATCTAATGACTTTATCCGTATGCAACAAAGTGATTGGTGAAGCTGATGCAGTCTTAGAATCTTACAATACCCCAATGAATTGGAAAGCTATTTCCAAATGCCTGACAGCACATTACGCTGATAAAAGAGATTTAAAAACTCTCGAGTATCAGATGTTCTCTCTGAGGCAAGGTCATATGACAATAAACGAATTTTATCAGGCTGTCTACCATCAATTATCGTTAATCTTAAATCAGATAGGCGCACAGGAAGAATCTCCAGAAACTATTAGGGCATTAACCGATAACTATCGAGGCAAAGCTCTAGATACTTTTGTAAGAGGTTTAAGTGGAGATCTACCACGACTCTTGGCAATCAAGGAGCCAAGAGACTTAAGCCATGCTCTTCACTTGTGTAGCTTGGTCGAAAACCAAGAACAACGAAATTCTTTTGTGCCCAGAATAAGACAACAACCTCCACCCTTGCCACCTAGGCAGACGGTCATGAGATTCCCGGCACAAAAGCCACTACAGAATACAAACCAGTGGAGAAATTTCGACCCTAGACTCTACCATACGCCACGACCTGCTACTAACCAACATCAGGCCAATTACTCGACCCATACAACCACAATTTGCATATCAATAGCAAGTGCCTAATCAAGGACAACAGTATGCAGAACCCATGGACATAGATAATTCTGTTTGATCACGTCATATCGATTTCATGAATAGGGTACGAATTAACGGCTTAGTAGGAACGCGTCCTCTACCTCAAAGCCAATCAGGTCCCCTACAAAAATACCAGAGACAGATCCACGTTGCTACAGGTGAGGTAGGACCAGGTAAAGAGGAGCAAGAGCACGACGCAATTGCAGAAGACGCCGAACAAGGT
Source organism: Scaptomyza polygonia (assembly GCA_035044585.1). NCBI lineage: Eukaryota > Metazoa > Arthropoda > Insecta > Diptera > Drosophilidae > Scaptomyza > Scaptomyza polygonia. The sequence continues at coordinate 63,570 of JAWNNU010001864.1, forward strand.
TATTTAGAATATATAGAACAAGTAGGGATAGAGTACCTACCAGAAGCCGTACCGTACGAAACCGAAAACGAGTATGCCACGGAGTTAGTAGATACCACAGACATTAATTTTTTAGATTAAACAGTTGCTCATTGCCCTTTTTAAACTGCAATACGAGGAACGGAAAAAAGCTTAAATTTCTGATAGATACACCCTCAAACCAAAATTACATTCAAGCCAACTTAGTACCGAAACCCAAACATAATGAGAAACCCTTTTTCGCAAATTCTGTCGGCGGACAAACAAAAATCACCCACCATACCCATCTCAGTTTAGTTTGACTTGATCAAGTCCCATTCAAATTTTTCCTTCCCCAACTCTCAATATATAGTAAACACTATCAGTACCCCGCCTTTAAAACCAGAAGTAGAAAAACAAATAGACCAATTGCTGCGAGACGGCAACGCGTACTGAAGTCGATTTCTTAGGAGTCACAATTTCAGCAGATGGCGTAAAAACTAATGTGGAAAAAGTTAAAGCAATGCCACAGTTCCCACAGCCTGAGACATTGAGAGATTTGAGAGCTTTCTTAGGGTTAGGTAGTTATTATGGACGACTCATTCCCGATTACGCTAAGATAGCGAAACCGCTCACCAACCTACTCAGGGGAGAGAATGGCCGACTCTCAAAGAACGTTTCCAGTAAAATTAAAATTTCTCTAGACCAGAGTGCTCTAGAAGCCTTCCAAAAAATATGAAATACATTAGTTTCAGAAGATGTAACACTCGCTTATCCCGATTTCAAAAAAGAGTTCCAACTGACACTATAGCCGCAGTTCTGGAACAAAACCTGAGCCCTTTCATTTCACGTGCGTTTCAAAAACCGAAGAAAACTATGCCACTAACGAAAAATAAATGCTGGCAATAGTATGGGCACTTCATAGCCTACGCATGTACCTCTAAACAACAAAAACCACAACGGTAAACTCAAATGATGGAAAAGCTACCTCGAAGAATACAATCATGAACTCCACTATAAACCAGGCACATCAACCGTAGTGGCAGATGCTCTTTCGAGAAATCCCATAGACCCGCAAATAAATATCACAACTGCATCAATGTATAGCGAAGAAAGTTGCTCGCACAACTTAATACCGGTCATGGAGGTCCCAAACAATGTCTTCAAGAACCAAATTCTTTTATTAATTTCCGAAGAAGAATCATATAAATTCGAAATACCCTTCCCACAATATCATAAACACATTGTTAAAAAGAAAAATTATTCAGAATCAGAACTAAAAAAGATAAAGAAAGATTATATCCAAGATTAATTAACGGATTACTCACTTCCGAGAGTATAATGGGTAAAATACAAAACTTATTCCCCACTCACTTTAATAACTTCAAATTAAGATATACTCAGAAACAAGTAACGAGCATAAGGTTAGAAGAAGAGCAAAATGAGGTAATCATAAAAGAACACACTAGAGCACACAGGAACCCAATTGAAAATAAAACCCAAATATTAAATAATTTCTTTTTCCCTGGTTTAATAAAAAAAGTCACTGTAATAACTAAAGAATGCGAAACATGTTAGTTAGCGAAATACGATAGGCACCCACAACAAGGCGAAATACAAAAAACTCCAATTCCTACATACCCTGGTCAAATTATGATAGCATTCGGAATGCCACAATCAGTTGTTATGGACAACGAAAAGGCAATCAACTCAGCGTCGATCAAATTCCTGCTAAGCAACCAACTAAAAGCTACAGTCTACACGACTCCACCTTACGCTTCCACAAGCAATGGGCAAGTAGAGCGAGTTCACTCGACCATGACTGCAATCATGAGGTGTATTAAAAGAGATGACGACAACAAAATTTTATACTTATGGGTGGGGTAGGGTTTTAAAATTATTTTTTTTTTCATTTTATTTTATTTTTTTCTGAATGAATAATATGTCGAGAATATTATGTCCAATTTCAAGTCAATCCGAGTAAAACTAACGGAGTTACAGCGTTTCAAACGACCGGCTACCTGATTTTTATACCTGCCCGGTAGACGCCCGATACCCCTATTAGCAGCTGCAATTTCTTTTGTTATCCCTTTCCCTTTCTCCGTCTATGTGACTTTCAAAAGATGCAATCTGACCTTGTACACATTTTATATTTTCAGGTACATAGAATATAATTTAGTTTAGAGGCACACTTCCTGGTGAACGGATGTGTACTGTAACAAAGCTACGTATGAAAAACTTTAAATCGATTTTCCCAAAAACGTCTTTTTTTAAGTTTGTGAACATCAGAACTCAAAATCTACTAAACCGATCCTTTTCAAAATTTGAACATGACTTCTTCACATAAATCAACGGGTAATCAGCAAGAGTTTTTTTTTCATCTTTTTCTTTTATTATTATTATATTGGGGATGACTACACTGCGACCAAGCTGATCTATTGTGCCCCCTTCTTGGCTTATAGCTCTTCCATCAAGCCCAAGTGTTGTACAAAAGCAAGTACCTTTGTTGGGTCGCTGGTTTCTAAATCGCTGAATTCCACAATATGTTTTCCTAGAAAACTATACGTATAAATTACTTGGTGAATAAATATTTCAAATAAAAAGCCCTTTACTTTTTCAACAAAAAATTATTTAGTTCAATTCTTTGTAAGAAACTTTGTATACACTTAAATTTCTTGCAAATAATAAATCTATATTGGAGGGTGCTGCTTTTTAATATACGCTAATTTCCTTTTGCATAAATTCAGCAAATAAACAATCAGATGGCATTTCTAAATTAAAATCACCTACGATGAGCATGTCTACCTCGGTGTCAACTGTGAAATTTTCGTCTATGAGAGTTATAGATGAGAATATTTCATTAAAGCAGAAAAAAACATTTGTTGTTTATTATTTTGGGATACATTTGGATGAAAATAAACAGAGCCAAGAATAAATTTTATTGATTATTAATTTTTATTTCAGACAGATAAATGTTGCCTGTATCGCTATCGATCAGTTGCAAGTTTGAAATATCGATTCGAGTACAATATGTGAACATAACACTTTATGCGTACATTGCTACTTCAAATGCACGACGACTTTGCTGTAAATTATTAGAATGAGAAATTAATTGGAAGCCTTCTATAGGTACTGGTTGGTTCATATTCATGTTTCACTGAACGCAAGAAAGTTACATTGCATAAATATGTTATCTGTTGCAATATCTAAAAAGTGTCCAAGTAATAAGTATACATTATAACTATTACGTCAATTACTAATAAAAACAGGTGGCGAAGAATCTGCTTGCAAATGCAGATATGGCGTGACAGGGGTGCTCGCCGCCTTTTAAAATGATTTAACGCATATCCTTGAGGAACGTCACAAGCTTTATTGACACCACATCTAGTGGTGGACATCTAGTTAAAAATATGTGTTTTGACATTAAAAGGTACAGGAAGGCTGGTAGAAAAAACTTTTTATTTGATTTGCGGGGAACATCACAATCAATTTGGGCATCACATTCGGTAATTTTAGCTCACAAGCTGTAGGAGATAAGGCGTGTTCTTATTTAAAGTGAGTATTTTTTTTTCCTAGTAATTTCGCTTATCGTAGGAATAAGATAATTTCATTTTCATGTTTTGGATAATATGGTTTAAAGATACAAGAAAATAATAGCACCACTTATGCATTATTCGTAAAAATCTTTATACATTCTACAACCACCTTTCAATAGCAAGTTCTACAGATATTTGCTTACTTTATTTTAAATATTTTAGAGTAACTAGGCAAAAGTTAATTAGACTTTCTCGAAAATTGCACTGTAGTGTTGAAAACGTGCGAAATCATCATATAACTGATATTACAAAAGAACTTCCATTTCACGAATTCAAATACAACAAGTTCTTCTTTGTAAGACAATAATTTCCAAAATACTGCAAAATAGTTAAATTTTTGGTGTTGTAAAGCAAAAAAAAATTCTATAGAAAGAATATTTTATTTATTGCATTATATTATTTTCTTGCCCATAGCTCAAATTCTCATTCTATGGTTTCCTCCTTATAACGAATTATTGTTTCTAATGATGCACAAATGAATAAACAGAAAACAAGAGCACCACAATCTTTGCTTTTACCGAATTGTTTTCTTGTCCTTTGCTTATTCTCCGAACTTCGCTGTTTAATTTTTTACGACAGCTGGCGTCAGTGAAATATTATGTTGGTTTGTTTTAAGTTCAGCACTTAAAAAACCATTGCAAATTTTGAGCACAACCGTTTAAAATTTGATCGTTTACTTTTCTAATCTATTTTTTTTTTTTCTTTTTACCAGATATGTGCGTTATGCAGCCATCTAGACGCACAACAACCTCCAAGCTTACCACCTAGGCAGACGGTCATGAGATTCCCCTACAGAATACAAACCAGACTAGAAATGGCAGGGGCTTTCCATGGCAGGCCAATTACTAGAACCATACATCCGCAATTTGCATATAAACAGCAACAGTAACGATATTTATGATGTCAATGGTGGAAGCGGGGCTGGTGGCGTTATGGGTGGGGGGCGGCATCCAATTTTTTTGGGTTTCTTCATCACCAAGCTTGGCACCAAATTCGGTGGCTTCAACTCAAAAGCTGTGGAAAATATAGGCTTTTTTCATTTAAAGATGCAGGGGGCTGGGGAACGGAAGGAAGGGGGCGTGGCATCAAAATTTTGATGCAGTTTTCTGGGGATCGTTAACAGTTATCTTCCTACCAAATTTGGTGACTCTAGCTCAAACACTATGGAAGATAAATGCACTACCGATTTTAGCGAAGCGTTAGGGTGGTTGGGGGCGGCTAGGGCATTATATATGAGCGTGGCACCCAAAGTTTTTATGAATTTAGTTGGGGCTTGTCAACACCTATTATGGCACCAAATTTGGTGGCTCTAGCTCAAAAAGTGTAGAAAATATGGGATATTTAAGTGTTAAACTGTGGGGGGCTCGGGGCGGAATGGGTGGGCGTGGCTCCAAAAATTTTGATGCAGTTTTTTGGGGGTTAATAGTAGGTATCTTCTCCCTAAATTTGGTAGTTCTAGCTGTAAGGGCTTGCGAAATAGCTGGATTTATCGATTTTGCATTATCGAGTTTATCCATTTGCCAGCCCCCCAGTTATCGTAGATCTCCAATCTTAACACTTTAATTTACTTTGCCATAGATAAAGAGATTTAAAAAGTTTCAAGTCTCTAACTTGAAGGGTGTGCAAAAAAGTTGCGAACATACAGACGGACAGACACCATGACGGATATTGCACAAACTCAAAATACTTTTTACCTTCGGTATCGAGTATAAAAATTGCATTAATTTGCATTCAAACAACAAGAAGGCTCTAGTCGGGAGAGCCCGACCAGAAGATACACTGAACCTAGTTGAAATAAATATTTAACTCCTTGCGCCCTGAAAGTATGCTTCAAATAATGATCAATTTAAACAACACTTGAAACTGACTTAGCTTTACGATATCTCGAGAGTTTCTTAACCGATTTGGACGAAATTTTAAGCAAATTTCTATCGTTACCCATTATTTCAACCCATATTTTTACATTTTCCTAATTTGATATTTTTTGTAATCGATTCCATGTGCATATCGGAAACCAGAATAAAACTTATATTCAAAATCTCAAGTCTCTAGCTCTTGTAGTCTCTGAAATCTACGCGTTCATACAGACGGACGGACAGACAGACATGGCCATATCGACTCGGCTGTTGATGCTGATCAAGAATATAAATACCTTATGAGGTCGGAGATGCTTCCTTCTGCCTGTTACATACATTTGCACAAAACTATTATACCCTGTTTTACCCATTTTATGGGTTCAGGGTATAATTACAGGCTATAGTAAGAGAAAAGCTCTAATAGAACTCTGGCAAGAGAATATTGATGGGGGGCCAGGAAGATTTCCCATATTTATAAGGAAATGGCGGAGAAAATGAAGGAGTATGGACCATTGCAAGTGGAATCCAAAAAGAAGCTAGATAACCTTACGAAAAGATACAGGATACAAAAAAAAATGTCAGCCTTCTGATTAACTTATGTTAATTACTTATTTATATAAATGTATTTATAGGGCTGAATGTGGAAAGATGGGACTTTCCGGTGGCACGCCTTCTTTGTGGGAGTATTTTGAGAGCGTGGCCAGCGTTTTAAACATGTCGGACACTGTGGGCTACCATCCTAAAGCCGATAGCCTAGGTAATATATTGAACTAAAACTATACCATATATTTAAAATAATATATGGCAATTCTTACAGACTTCTTGAAATTCTTCAATTAAGTGCAAAAAGTCTGTAAAAATGGTGCCTAGTCTTAATGACAGAGTTGTCAAATTCAGGAGCATAGCGACGGCAGGTCGACAACTCCGCAAAATTTGATGCCGTAGAGAAGCCCAAATTGGCGGTGATGGAGCGAATGGCGGAAGTTTCAGCCAACTTTCAAAAAGAATTGTTGATTCTCGTTAGAGCCCGTCATGCGGAGTTGTAAATAATAAAATCTAAAATGAATTTAGTATTATTAAAATAAGAATACTTAGTATATGCATTGCGGCTTAAATTCAAATTGTTTATTTATTTGCATTATTTAAAAATTTTAAAGCTAAAGCTTGTCGAACTGTTTCGGCATTAGCATTCACATTTCCAAAGAATACTTCGAACTCCGGTTGGACATTCAAATATTGCAGCAGACATTCCCGCCATATTCATGCATTTTCTTATCACTGCGTTGTTCTGCTCCATTGTACATATTATTAGCTCTACTCTTTCCAAGGCCAATATGAAAATTCAAATCGACAAATGCGAGTGATGGCGTAAAAGCTAACGTTGAAAAAGTAAAAGAAACGCAAGTTCCCAGAGCCTAAGACATTGAAAGGATTGAGAGCTTTCTAAGGCTAAGGTAGTTATTATAGACGATTTATTCGCGATAACGCTAAGATAGCGAAACCGCTCAATGGAGAGAATGGCCGACTCTCGGCAAACGTTTCCTGTAAAGTAAAAATTTCTCTAAATCTGAGTGCTCTAGAAGCCTTTCAATAAATAAGAAACATATAAGTTTCAGAAGACGTAACACTTGCTTATCCCGATTTAAAGAAAGAGTTCCGTCTGACCACAGATGCTTCAAATTACGCTATAGGCGCAGTTCTGGAACAAAACGGGAGACCAATCACTTTCATTACGCGTGCGCTTTCAAAATCCGAATAAAAAATTGCCACGAACGAAAAGGAAATGCTGGCAATAGTATGGGCACTCCAAAGCCTACGCATGTACCTTTACGATACCTCTAAAGTGATAATTTATACCGACCATCAACCATTGACATTCGCCTTAAGAAACAAAAACCACAACGGTAAACTCAAACGGTACCTCAAAGAATACAATCATGGACTCCACTACAAACCAGGTACCATCAAACGTAGTGGTAGTCGCTCTTTCGAGAAACCCCATCGACCCGCTAATAAAAAGCCCAACTGCATCAATGCATTGCGAAGAAAGTTCCTCACACAACCTAATACCGGTCATGGAGGTCAAAATCAATTTCTTCAAGAACCAAATTCTTTTATTAATTTCCGAAGAAGAATCATATAAATTCGAAATACCCTTCCCTCAATATCATAGACACATTCAGAATCCGAACTAATAAAGATACTTAAAGAAAGATTAGATCCAAGATTAATTAACGGATTACTCACTTCCGAGAGTATAATGGGTAAAATACAAAACATATTCCCCACTCACTTTAATAACTACAAAGTAAGATATACTCAGAAACAAGTAACGGACATACCGTTAGAAGAAGAGCAAAATGAGATAATCATAAAAGAACACACTAGAGAACACAGGAACTCAATTAAAAATAATACCCAAATATTAAATAGTTTCTTTTTCCCTGGTTTAATAAAAAAAGTCACTGCAATAACTAAAAAGTGCGAAACATGTAAGTTAGCGAAATACGATAGGCACCCACAACTAGGCGAAATACAAAAAACTCCAATTCCTACATATCTTGGTCAAATTATACACATAGATTTGTAAACTATAGAAAAGAAGTTAGTCCTCACCGCAATAGACAAGTTTTCAAAATACGCACAAATAAAGATAGTAAAATCAAAAGCATCAGAAGAATTAAAGGCTCCTCTCAGAGAAATCATGATAGCATTCGGAATGCCACAATCAGTCGTTATGGACAACGAAAAGGCAATGAACTCAGCGGCGATCAAATTCCTGCTAAGCAACCAACTAAAAGCTACAGTCTATACGACCCCACCTTACGCTTCCACAAGCAACGGGCAAGTAGAGCGATTTCATTGAAATCATGAGGTGTATTTATAGAGATGACGACACTGCTAGTTTCGAAGATATTTTTCGGAAATCATATGATATAATATCCACAAGAATTAAAAACAGCCAGAGAACAAACCAGTAAGAAAATCAGCGAAAAACAGAACGAAGATTTGACGTACCATAACCGGAAAGAAAATAAGTTTAAGAATATAAAGGAGAAATCATACACGTTAGAATAGATAAAAGACTTGGAAATTAACGCCAAAATATAAAAAAGAAACAGTTGCAATAGACCAAAATACAACAGTTAAAACACGATCAGGCAAAATAGTCCACAAAAATAATATAAAATCATATCATCCGTTCACAGGTTTTTCTTGCCATTGTGCCATGGGCTGGCAACAGTTCTTGACTATTCGCACTCGCAGTTAATTCCAATAAATACAGGCATCGCAGCAGTTTAGAATAGCGAATTTAGAATCATTTGTGTTATTAACATGGAAGAGTACGAAAACGCCAACTGGAAATTAGAAGATGCCGTACGAAATGTGAGCCACTCACACCAGCTGTACCCATTTTTAGATTACGAACTCAAAATAAAAAGCGATTTACGTAGACTTCGGCCACCCAGAAGGGCGACTAGGTCTATAGATGCACTAGGGACAGCATGGAAATGGTTTGCCGGCACGCCGGAAAAAAATTACCACCAAATTCCCTACAACAACAATCAACGAGCAATTAGAAAACAACAATAGACATGTAGTTATAAACAAAGTTATTAGCAATAGAATGAATGAATTAATCAGAATAAGCAAAACTATAAGTAAATCAACTCAAGAAGATAAGACATTAATAGAAGAAGCAACAACTGTACTAAAATTTCAACTACAAATTTTGAAAGATGATATAACAAACTTAATTCATGCCCTAAACTGGGCAAAAACAAATTGCAACAGTCCAACAGTGCAAACCATCCCAACAACAACTAGTACTGAAACCATTTTGCAATTTTTGCAACACCCCTGCCAATCACTTAAAAATCGTTGCAAAGTCGCAACGATTTCAGTGCTAAAAACTCATACAAAAGTGAAAAAGTGTTGCACAATACAAGCAATTTTCTGGTATTTTTTGGGGTAATTTTGTGTTTTAGGTGCTAAACCAAAACTAACAGCTGTTCATTGTGAGCATTAATTTTTAGTTTATATACTTAAATTGCCACATAATGCATTTCGACCTATATACAATCAATTGTATCAATTTCCTGAATTGCTTGGGATGCTATCCATTCTTTAAGTGAATCTTTTACGCTTTTAAAAGGCATTTTTAAATTTATTTTTTTATTGCAGCAAATTAAATTTCTCAAAACGAAACCGAACAGCTGTTTGTGCAAAAGTAAAACACTTCAACACTCATAAATTGAGTGTTCACGACACCAGTGTTGCAAGTTCGCATATTCGCATTTTTGCCACACAAAGTGAACATCCTGACTGTAAATTTTATATTATTATCAGAAGCAGAGGTAACTAAAGTAGAAGAGATATTAGAGAACGAGGAAGGCATGTTCATCAATGTAGAAGAGTTATTAGAATTTGCAAAAATAAAAATAATCGGGAAAGAACCCTGCGTGTCTATGATAATAAAACCAGTCAAACAAGGCAACACAATTATAATGTGCAACAAAACTGTATACGCTCAAATAGATAGTTGTGAGACCCATAGCGATAAAACAATCTGTAATAGAAATAACATTTTAAACTTAAGTAACAACACTTCTATAACTAAATAAGAATCGCCGAAGATGACTATGAAGCAAAAGAATCGGTATACGCGGAAGCTACTCCCCCACTTTTTCAAATGTTGTAAGAAAACACCAAAACCGACGAAGTACTGTCTCTACAGATGCTTAAAGAAGTAAATATCAACAACACGAGAAGACTGGAGATGTTAAGGACGGCAAACTTAAAAGCAATATGAAATCTTGTTGACGGTACTGGCCGTAATCGCAGAATGCATATGGAGCAAAAAATCATCCAAAAAACCATCAGATGACCCCGATATAGAGATAAAGGAGACAAGCTCGGCAGACAACAAAACCCAGAAGCGTTTCTACGTTGCATCCGAGGGCGTCCGCGTTTAAAGGGGGAGGAGTTAACGACAGTTCTTACCACAGCCGCAAAGGCTCAAATACGCCAGTGCAGGTGCACCTAAAATGCACTTGCCCAAAAATCATAAATACGACAACAGTTCGAGGAACACATCCGCCACGTGCGCTCCGCCAGCGTTTAATACAACGGGGAACGAACCTAGATACTCGACACCCAAAGTTACAAAACAACGGCAGCAGCAGCGGCGACAACTGCAGCAGCGACATCAGCAAGCGGTCTTTAACATAATTTAGAATTGTCATAAGTAAGTTCTAAAACAGCACTTCATTAAAATAAACGTGTTTTTTTTATATCAAAAAAACAAAGCTTTTTTTATTATGTGTGTTAATTTATGTATATCCAGCTCGTTTGTATGAGTGGAAATTGTTCTGGTCAGTTAACTGTCGCACTTTTATGATTTTGGCAATTTATATACAGGTTGAGGAACATAAATAGCTAGAGAAAAGAAGTGCAATGTAAACCATATATGTATATTTATTATTAATTGCTGTATTTATTAAAATTTATTACAGGTTCTTACAACTTACAACAAATACAATGACCTTTAGTCAAGTATCAGTTTTGTTATTGCTGATCATACATACCCTTAACAATTTTTATCCTATAACACTTTCTAACAATCCTTGCCATACAGTTATTTACAGATGTACTCACATTATGAAAGTGTATCAGTAGTGCATTGCTACATATGTAAATGTAAGCGCGCGTTTGCCGCTGACACAGAAAAAGGAAAAATATCAAAAATAACAAGAGCCTCGATAAGCAGGCCCAGCAAGATATATATGTAAGTTTCAAACGCACTTGCATACAACATGTACCAACAACTTTTTACCGTTCTTGTTGTCCGCTGACCCGCTGTCCGCTGACCCGCTGCAGAACAACAACGTGCTGGCAATAAGAATTTACACTTATAGAGGGTTCAAACAGCCATATTTCAACCAACCTAACATTTCTGGAACCTGGCGATTTTACGGACTGCCGTTTGTTGCTTCGTGAATTGAGGGCGAATTCGATGTCATTCGGCATGCTGGCTGCGCTACAACATGAGCTGCCGTAGCACAGCCTACCCAGCCGTACTGTGTGTGTGAGCGCGATCGCTGCGCGCAGTAGCTTCTGAAATTGGCAGCGATCGCATGTTTATGTCGATGTTTATTGTTAACATTGCACTTCTTTATGTTCCTCAACCTGTTTATAAATTGCCAAAATCCTAAAAGTGCGACAGGTCAGTTAATGCCATAACAATAACCACTCATAAAAACAAGCTGGATATACATACATGAGCACACACATGCAAATGCAAGGCATAGGGAAAAATATAAAAAATCTAGGCAGAGCACAAAGCAGGTAGCCCAAACAAACCAAACTCACATGTATTCATATACTAATGCATTTTGCCCGTTGGTTGCCTACCCCCCGCGCGCCCTCTCTATCTATAAACAGCTCACACTGGCTGCGAGCTCGCTCACATATGAACGCATACGTCGAGTCTGCTGTTGCTCAACGTTCGCAAGCAAAGAAGGCAAAGGAATGACTCATGGTGAAACAATTATAAGGTGTTCTATTCCGCATTCCTGCTCTCTTTCGGGGTACTTAGTTTTTGTCAGTATGCATTGATACTTTGAAGTGAGCAGTTGTGTTGCGGAAAATTCGTTGATTTTATATTTGAAAATGTCGAGACAATATTGTTGTATATGTCGCGCAAGGACATTAAAGAAAGTATTTCTTAAAAATACACAATATGTCCAATTAGACCAAAAAATTAAAAAAAAATTTTTTAAGTTGCGGCTTAAATTTAGAATAAAAAATTTGAATGATAAAATAAGAATTCAAAAGCAAAAACAAAGGCAAATGGGCCACAAAAAATATTTAAAAATATTACTTTAGTTTTTAGTTATATTGTTAAATAAAAAGTTATTTAAAAAATTTATTCCGACAACAAATTTGTTTTATAATTTTCATTTCAAATTCTTTCATTTGCTGCAGCTAACAATAACACTAGCAAGAGCAGTGCGGTATATGAAGTCATAGCTGTCTCTTTCTTATTTCTCTCTTGCCTACTGCTCTCTTCGAAACCTAAGTACCCCGCCACAGCGGAATAGAACACCTTTATATTGTTTCACCATGGAATGACTTGCAGTTTTTGCGCTGCACACTTTGTCGGCAAAAATTTGAGGCGAGAGAGCGCTCTTTTCGCTCTTTTGTCTGCCTGGATCCATGGTTGAATTATACATGGTCATGATACAATAATATGGTAGTGTCATGCGAGAGAGCGCTCTCATTTTTCTGGTACCAATCGACAGTCGCAAAGTGCTTGTCGTTGTGGTAAGACGTCGGTGCGGACGAATTTCGTTCTGTTTGTTATTTCTGTTCATGTGTTTTTTAGGTTAGAACAGAAGCAAAATCTTATAGGGCATCGCAAATTATTAAAAATTTTACTATAAATAAATAAATAAATAAAGATATCTTTTTTATATTTTTAAGTTTAATATACTTTTTAGTTTAATATTGCTTTAATATAATTAAATGTTAATATAACTTTTAATTTTTGTTATTAAAAACTATCTAATTAATATAATCGAAAGCGTTTCATTTAGTAGAATATGTTTACGAAACTACAAAATTGCATGGCTGCATACAACCAAAACACTTTTTATACCTAACTCTGTCGCACTAACAAAATAACCCCTTAACAGAGTCAAGAGAGTAAAATAAAGAGAGCAACTTTAGGGTTACGTTACTTTTTTAGAACTATGTTTATATGTTTTATACGTTTATACATGTTTCATGTCATTTTATTTCATTTACATAATCAGTTTAAATTGTTGTTTACACATGTAGCCAAAAACACAGAACGCTCTGAAATTAGAACCTCTGTTGAAAAATGTAAACATAATCACACATCGTTCTATCTCTTTTTTGCTCACTAAAACAAGACGATGAAGCAATATCGAAACAGCAATTACGCTATCTCTCTTGCACTCGCATGGTCTTATAAGCAGGCTCCTTCTGCCGCGCATGACTTAACCTTGTATAATTCAACCATGCCTGGATCTGATCTCACTGGTACTGAATGATAAACTTCGCCGTACTGAATAAATGCTCTATATTATTTTCTGCTTAGTGGTACGACCTAGCTCAACGCTCGTTAAACGCAACTCCTCGATAATTTCAACACCTAAATTCTTAACTTGAAAAAAATTTACCTCATTTTACGCAACTTTCTAAGGAAACCATACAAAGTATAGACCACAACTAATTTTATCAAAAACTTAATAAATTAAAATAAAATCCTTGCAGTTAAACTCGATTTACTTTGATTTAAATGATAAGAAAATGCATCTACTTTTGGAAATAGGTCTCGTAGCCAACAAAAGATTATTCCTCGGTTGTCGCAACCTCCTCAGTTTTCGCAACAGGCCAAATTCTAATAGGTTGCGTTAAGCGAGGTCGTACTGTATATTGTTTATAATATAATATATAAACAATAAACAATGCTAGAATATAAACAAACATGTAGAATTGAAAATATATTTGAGAATCTCAAGTTTTGCTATTCAATTTCACAAAGTTCATATTAAGTTTATACTACCCTTCCAACTTGGACTGTATCAAGCAGATTGAGGCATAACTCTAAAATTGCCGATCTACAATTCTGTACAAAACTTTCCATAACAGCCTTGATTACAAAACGTATACACGTAATACATGCAGTGGAGTCTCCACGAAGTGCATCTTGTGGACGTATCGGATATGGTGTTCGCCGCTGGGTCTATAGAAGTGTATTGTCTTTGGTCAAAGCAACAACGCACCAAAGCAATAACGAGTCAAAGCAACAGCGAAAAAACAAAAACAATACATAGCAACAGCAAATCAGCTAACACATCGTGTTATGCTCGTTAGCAAGACTTCGTATTTTACAGTTATTCTCTGCAGCTACACCTATACAATCATACTCAGATGAATGTGTGTATGAAATTTTTCAGTCGGTCCAGCACAAGGCATACTTAACTAGGTGGCATTACTCGCTCTCTCGCCCTTTTTTCACTTCTTAAATTGTCAGTCTGTTAGCAGCAGTTGTGAGCGGCGCATCTCCGCGGACGATTTTTTCGTGTTTAACTTGTGCTACAGACTTAACGTGTTATTGCGATGGCGCCTCCATATTGTTCTGTATGCAAAATTACTTGTGTAATGAGTTTAAAGTGTGTTCATGTTATTATAAGAGAAAAATAGAAATAAAAATAAATTAAAATTAATAATTTCCTTTGTTATATTTATTATATCATTCTGGTCGTAGTTGCAGCAAAAAAACTCACATATGTATACACATACCCAGTGGCGCACAGCATAATGAGGCCTGGCCACAGTATGCATTATCGCTGCAGTAAAAGTTATGCATTACAGTTGACAACTTTTGTGTGCACAGTTGTAAGCTGGAAAAATTTACAGCTACTTTTCGCCATGACTTCGAAACGACGCGAAGCGTTCGTGAAGCAAATTCCACAATCTTGTCTTTGTGTTAGTGTGTTCGTGAAGTAAATTCGAAAATCTTGTCTATGTGCTAGTACGTTTCGTCGAATGTCTAAGAAGAAGATCATTGATATGTACATACATTTGCGAGCAGTTGTGTTCTTTACCGCGTGTGAAAAGATTTAGAGAGCTGGCAAAAAGCATTAAAAGTGGACCAATACAGGAAAGTATTATTATTAAAAACTATTTTAATTATGATGGTGTCAACAACAAACTACCATTTAAGCAGTATTTCGCCATGAAAGATGCCCTTTACAGTAAGTTAAAATGATTTTGTTCTTCATAATATTCAAAATATACTAATTGTTTTACATTTTCAGATGCTATTAAAGCAGACGACGTAAATGAGCGCATCTACAAAAAATGGATTTGATATCAAATATATGTTAATCTTAAGTGCTTAAATGAATTAAAAATATTGTTTGTTGAAATTTAAATTAAATGCTTATTCATTTTCCCAATACAATTTCAGCCCTGCGTGCTTATATAACGCGCATTACAACCTTCCACAAAGTATATTGAGTCGTATAACATGTGCATTACAACTCCATATACGTTTTATTTCGAAGTATATTGAGTCGTACAACACGCGCATTACAACTCAATATACTTTTCGAAAAATGTATACTGAGTCGTATAACATGTGCATTACAACCCATTATAGTTTTCTGCAATTGTAATGCAGTTAGTGCCCACAAACTGCATTACAATGTCATACAAAGTATACGCAGTTTTTTGCGGCAGCCGAGCGGATTTCGAAAACCCTTCGGCTGCTGATTACAAACTGTACCAGAAGTGGTATAGGTTTCGGGCGCACCGTCCACAAAGCGGCCATCGCTGTGTAAAAGTAATCCAGGCTTTCGTAAACATTTTGTGCGGGCCGCCCACAAAGTGCTCGATTACTCATCGATCTAAGAATGGGCATTTTCGCCACTGGGTATGAGCAAATTCATTATTCTCTCGCTCTCTCTCTCGCTCTCTTCCGTCATTCCATGGTTGAAATAACGCGTAAAGTCTGTAGCAAGGCATACTTAACAAGGTAGCCGCACTTACCGCTCACAACTTCTTATTTAAGTGTCAAAATGACAGAAGAGAGAGAGAGAGAGAGAGAGAGAGAGGCGCCATTGCAATAACACGTAAAGTCTGTAGCACAAGAAGTTTTAGACGAAAAAATCGTCTGCGGAGATGCGTCGCTCACAACGGCTGCTAACAGACTGACAATTTAAGAAGTGAAAAGAGAGTGAGAGACAAGTAATGCTACCTTCTTAAGTATATCTTGATCCGAAGTATTTGTAGTTGTATACGTGATACAATTAATATGGTAGTGTCATGCGAGTAAGCCAGTACCAACTGATTTGAACACGTGAGTGCGAGGGACACATCATGTTGCTCTCTTTATTTTACTCTGTTGACTCTGTTATGGCATGGTTGAATTATACATGGTTAAGTCATGATACAATTAATATGGTAGTGTCATGCGAGCAACCAAGTACCAACTGATTTGAACATGTGAGTGCGAGGGAGACAGTCAAGTTGCTCTCTTTATTTTACTCTCTTGACTCTTTTAAGGGGTTGTTTTGTTAGTGCGACAGAGTTAGGTATAAAAAGTGTTTTGGTTGTATGTATACGGCCGATACATTGTTGTGACCAAGGTATACTTAACTAGGTAGTCTCACTCCGCTCTCTCGTTGCCTAACGAACACAAAAAGATCATCCGCGTACGTTCGTCGCTTACAACGTTCGCAACGAGACTGAATCGTAAGGCAACAGAAAAAGAGAGCAAGCAAAAGAGCGGGACTACCTAGTTAAGTATACCTTGGTTGTGACATTTAAATTAAAATAAATATTCATATTCAAATAAGAAACATTTATTATTATTATTTTAAAGTAGTATTTTTAATAGTTTTTTATTTTTAATTATGTTTTGTTTTTGTTTTTGTATTTTTAATTTAGTATTAAGGTTTTTGATACGAAAATGTATTCTTATCTTAAAATAAAATTTTTTACTTCGTTGGGCAATGTAAACGGCACAAGTAAAAATCTAAACTAAAAAAAACACATGAACAAACATAACAAACAGAACGAAATTCGTCCGCACGGACGTCTTACCACAACGACAAGCACTTTGCGACTGTCGATTGGTACCAGAAAAAAGAGAGCGTTGCTCGCATGCAGTGTTGCCAGATTAGCTTATTTCAGGCTAGATCTAGCATATTTGAAAATGGAATAGCTTATAAAATTCGCAAATAGCTTATAGCCTTAAATCTAGCATTTTTCTAAGTTGATATAGCATATTCTAGCATTAATTCATTTTCGTGAATTCAATGAAATATTTTATATATTTAAAGTGTTTTACAGCATACAAATATCGGAGCTTGTTCTTATACTGCCGATTGTAACGTGAACCTAATCAATATGATCGTGAATTGGTATTCTAATCAATAGTGTCATCGATATGTTGGGTGATGCATGCGCGATTTTATTCAATTTGGAAGTGTAGTGATGAAGAAGGTTAACAGAATTGCCCAAAATTATTTATAAGCAATTATTCCGCGATGCATGGCAATCAACAACCAACATTTTTGCTGTAGACACATATGGTGCACGCCCGAAAAAACATATTTGAATTTATAAAAATATTTTAATATTTTAATATATCTTATATTGATGATTTGAAATCGCAATTAGATAAAACTCATCTAATGAAATGGGAAAATACTAATAACACAGTAAAATTTTGGACATAGGTACTCGCCTTCAAAGACGCAGGCAATAATAAAACATTTGAGTCCCTTGCTCTTTTTGCAATTCAATTGCTTTCACTGCCGTGGTCAAATGCGGAAGTGGAGCGCGCTTTTAGCCAAACAAATATCGTAAAAACGAAATTGCGAAATAAAATGCAAATAAAAACTTTAAACGCGATTTTATCCATAAGGTTTGTTTTTCAAAATCTGAATTATTAATTTTTATAATTACATATATTATTTTTAATTTCACAGATACGGGTTGCGCAGAAGTGGGAAATGTTGCCACACCTACAACTTGCCCGAAAAATATTTAAGCCAAATTAAAAAAAATGAGAAATACGTTAATGAATCTGAAAATTCAGAGTTGGATGATTAGTTGACTGACTTTATTTAAATAAAAATCTAAATATTTGTTTGTTTTTCATGAATTTAGATATAGCTTGTTTTTTAGCATATATTTAGCTTATTTTAGCTTAATTTTTCATAGAATCTAGCTTATGCGGGCGCTCAATACCTGGCAACACTGCTCGCATGACACTACCATAATAATTGTATCATGGGTTAAGTCGTGAGAGCATGCTCGCTCAATTTTTAGGAGCCTGTTGTTAGTCGCAAAGCAGCTGTCAACGTGATAAGTTGTGAGTGCGGACGAATTTTTCGTGAAATTTTAAGGTTACGTTACTTTTTTAGAACTATGTTTATATGTTTTATACGTTTATACATGTTTCATGTCATTTTATTTCATTTACATAATCAGTTTAAATTGTTGTTTACACATGTAGCCAAAAACACAGAACGCTCTGAAATTAGAACCTCTGTTGAAAAATGTAAACAAAATCACACATCGTTCTATCTCTTTTTTGCTCACTAAAACAAGACGATGAAGCAATATCGAGATAGCAACTATGCTTTCTCTCTTGCACTCGCATGGTCTTATCAACAGGCTCCTTCTGCTACGCATGACTTAACCTTGTATAATTCAACCATGGTCCAGCACGGCACTCAAAATTTGTTTGTCAGTCGAGCTCAGTCCAGCACGGCACTCTAAAATTGTTTGGCAGTCGAGCTCAGTCCAGCACGGCACGCTACATTTCTTTGCACGTATTCAACTGACCGATTTAGATACCCGTGCATATAGATGTTAACACATCAAAAATAAGTTTATAAAGCAGTATTCGGGCGCACAGCAATAGGACAGTCCTGCAAAACACGAACAAACCAAATAAAACATGGCTGTTTTGTGTATTGTAAGCAACGAAGCAATAATCAAAACAAGTACAGCCGTTCGTCGTTCAGGGCAACCGGCTTTTTAACGTAGAATACGTTATTCGGCAGGTTAGGAGTGCAATTTGAAGTAAACATTTTTGCGACCGCGTTCATTTCGATTTTGTATATTTATACATACCCAAATGGAATCTCATTTATATAGGAGTTAACTGAATTTGTTAGCTTTCGAACAGTATATAAAGTATAATACTGCTACATATAAAGTTTTTGAATCCATAAGTAAATTAAATTTTAAGCGCAATACATTTTTCGGCAATTTTCATATGCGTGTTTAATGTGCAGATGTATTAGCAATAAGTGCGAGCGGGCGCGATATTGATAGCTATAGCGGAAAGACTGCATATAGTGTTGTTTCAGTTGCCCTTGCGCTCAGTGGTGTTTCAAAGCAAGCGGCGTGCCAACGCACTGTGGGCATTTTGCCAAAGATTGGCATTAATAAATAGCTTGAAAACCACGCAAGAGTTTTTTTATTGACGATTATTAAATATTTGTACACGGTGTATTTTTAATTTGTGCATTTTTTGGGTCTCAGCTACGACAATCCAGCACGTGTTGTTGTTGGTTTATGGCTATTTTTGACTATTTAGGCTGCGTTTACGGTCAGGCGGTTTCGCGTCGCGCGATGCGACGAGAATCGCTCGATCGCTCCAGTGATTTTTACCAGCGATATCACTAGCGATGAAGTGTTTATGGTCAAGAGATTTCACAAGCGACCAAATATTTATGTTCCGATTTTAATAGAGATTTAGTAGTGTTTTGTTTATAAACGAGGAATAAGCATGCGGGCTAAACAGCGTAAAATATTGATAATGGAGAGCTGTTATTTACTGCGGAAGAAATACCCAATCAGTGGGAACTTAAAAAAATACCAAGTGCATCCTATTTTCGAAGAACGGGAATGTAAAGGAGAGTTCCACCATTTGCATTCCAAGCTGCTGCAGTATCCCGAAAAATTTAAGGAATACTAAAGAACGAGTAGAGAAACATTCGGATACATTTTAAATCAAATATCTTCTCACATCCAAAAACAAACATACAGCATGCACAGACGTTATAACGGTGATTGCTTCATATGAAGAAGCAGTTGTTGTTGTTTTGCTTGCCCAATCGCTTGAAAAAATCAAAAAAATTTGGTTGCAAAATCTCGTCGCTCTAGTCGCTTCAATCACTCGTTGTCGCGCGAATGAAATCGCTCGACCATAAACACTCTCATAAGGAACAATGTATTTATTCGCTAGTAGCGGTTCTCGTCGCATCGCGCTACGCGAAATCGCTTGACCATTAACACAGCCTTATGTATGTATTTGATTCGGGTGGCAAAATGAGTGTGAGTATATTCACAAAAAATAAACCAGCGCAAAACAGTCGCTACCAATATACTAAATATAATTAATATATAATAAAATGCCTACTAAAAAGCGCCTATATTTAACAAAATATTTTGAAAGTAAAATGAAATAAGTGTGAGTAGAAAATACATTTATATTATTATAATATTCGTATGAAATTTATCAGGAGAGAAAACAAACCCTTCTAGGAACTTATGGAAACTACATTCAATCTTCAACCTGCATGGATATGAATTGCAGCAGACATTTAAAAATATATTTTACTTAATTTAATATAATTGTTTTGTCATTACGTCTATTTTGTTTGATAAATTTGAAATGGAACGTATTCTACGTAAAATCTTAGCGGCCGTGTTAGAGACACAGCTCGTAGGTCAAGCCGAAAGCACAGACCGTCGATTTATTTCTGATTACTTAATTCGTTTGTATCTTGAGTCCATTTCCAAGGGGCTGTAACATTACCAGTTGTGTAGACTCGTCATGTTAACATTATTAGTCTATGGTGGTCGGGCACTTTCGGCTACAGCTTTCTTACATTTTTCGGTTGAGTTAATTTACCGGCAACGCAAATCAGCTACAGCAATAACAATAGCACCAAGCACAATAGTTTAATAAATACCGTCAACCTGGTTCATTTTTGCTTTAGCTTTAGCACAGTCGCAGCTATAGACGAAAGGCACCAGATGCATAAGCACAACACATACACACCCTCGCAAACGCACAAAGCCTTCGTACTTTGTTTTCCTTATTTTGCGTGCCTTGTTATCATTATTTTCTTTTATAACACTTTGGTATTAAAAAACCAATGTGAGTTCGATCTCACGAGATTATTTTTATAGTTACAATATTTTCTTCGCAATTGAAAATATCCTTACAACATTGGAGATATAGAGTATCGTGAAGACAGAGACAGACAAGCAAATAACAGCCCAGCGGCCTTAATAATGTGCGGAACAGCAACACAACACAATGACATACGCACCGTAAGATTCTTTAATTGTATTTGAAACCAGATTTAAACCTCCTGAGCCTATATGTAGATATTAAAACATCAAAAAATAATGTACATACTATGTATGTATGTATGTACTATGTATAAGTAAATATAATTTTAATTTCACCGCAACGTTGCCGTTTGTCTACTATAACCATACTATTTAAGTTTAAATACACACGAAAACTTACAAAACGACCGGTTTTTGTCGATCTAATACTAATACCAGCCGGTTTCACAAAACATTAACAATATATGTCGTTTAATTTACGAGAACTAATGGACAAATAAAACCATCGCTGCGGCAGTGCTGCCAGAATTTCAAGGTCTGAAATAGCTAACGGAAAAAATTACTAGAAATAGCTAACACCATTCAAATAACTGCTAGTAAATTAGCTAAGTTTTTAACAAGTTTATTTGAAAATATGATTCTTAAATATAAACTTTTGGTTAGTAAATAAAACACAAAGTTTTTTTTACAGCTTATTTTATTGTAGCAACATAGATACATCGTCAATATCGATGATGTCTTCGATATCATTTTTTTTTTTATTTTTCTGATTCAGCAACCATTCACAAAAATATAACTGGCAACGTGAAATTTATATAACAATTCCTTTATTCTGTTTTCACTTCTTTGAAGTCGATACCTGTAAATTAGGCTTGTTGATAATATATCAAAATATGAATATATCGATATTTTTACAAAAAAATAAATATATCGAAATATTTTTTTCACTGATATATCGCAAGTCGATATTATTTGGGAATATATTTTTTGATATTGTGGTTGGTCGCACTACATCTAGAAAAATTACAAAGAGAAGACGAGCGCGGCATAAAGTTTTTACCTAAACATAAATGCACATAATACCACCTGCAGCTTTTGTGCTAAAGTCATAAAGTCAAGTGGTAACACTACTAGTCTCATGTGGCATTTGAGAAACAAGCACCCAGAAGCATATGCAACATGTGTTAAGGTAAGAAAAAATTTAATGCCTAGGCCTTTGGCCCTAGGGAAATCGTTAACTTGTATTGGGTCTAATTTTTCTATACAAATTTAACTTTTTACTGTTTAAAAAATTAAATGATGTCTCTTAAGTTCTTTTTTGTATTCTTAGTTAAACTATCTCTGTTCTTTAATGGAAAAAAGTTTGTTCAATTTTTATTTAATAAAAAGCTCAAAAAATTAAAATGCATTTAAAGCTAATGTTATTTTGGGGGGTCTAAGATTTTTAAGCCGAAATATAAAAATATCAGATATATCGATATTTTTTGGTCATAAATATTGCAAAAATCAGATGATATTTTTAAAAACTGATAATCATGGATACAATATTTTTTACATATTTTCACAACCCTACTGTACCAACTACTCGAGTTTGCTCTTTTTATACTCGATACCGAAGGTAAAGAGTATATTGGATTTGTGCAATGCAGTGCTGCCATAATTTTTTGACCAAAAACAGCTACATAGACAAAAAAATAAATCTAAATAAAGCTAAATACATAAAAAAAAGGCTGAAGAAAAAGCTGGTTTTAAAAACATTATTTTCTGGTTAAATTTAAGGAAAAGGCTATTTAAATGTTTTCAATAATAATTTTTTATATATAATAATGAGGTTTTATTCAACTTAATTTAAAGTAAAACTTTTTTAATTTTGTAGTTCTTTTAAAAGTACTTCTAACGACACGGCCTCGTTGTCAGGATAGTATTCCCGGTTTTCCACTGATTGCAACCATTTTTGTGGCAATGTATATTCATGGCAGCAGATTTGTAAAATAAACTATAAGTTCGAGCCACGTGGTGAATTTGTCAGATTTTATAATTGAAAACCGCTTATTGCTATTATGTGAACAATTTTTAGTGTTGTCAAAAATAAATATAAGTAAATAAAATGAGTAAACGGTGATATATCAAGTAAAGCTAAACAAAGCTTAATAAAAAGTTTTTAAAGCTAGAATTCCCGCAACCCGCTGTTTTCAAAATTTTCCCGCAATCGTTTTTCAAAAACCGTCAGATCTTTCGGGAAAAAAGCTAAAATGGCAGCTCTGGTGCAATGTCCGCCATGGTGTCTGTCCGTCTGTATGAACGCAACTTTTATCCACACCCTTCAAACTAGAGACTTGAAACTTTACAAATGTCTTTATCTATGGCATAGGAAAATAAAGAGTCAAGATTGGAGTTCTACGATTAATGGGGGGCTGGCAAATCGATAAATTCGATATTTAAAAGTCGATAAATCCACCTATTTCACACGCCGTTTCAGCTAGATCTACCAAATTTGAGGAGAAGATAGATAATAACAACTCTCAAAAAACTGCATCAAAAACTTTGGAGCCACGCCTACCCCTTCCGCCACCAACCCCACACATTAAAACCAAAACTGTCTATATCTTCTACAGTTTTTGAGCTAGAGCTACCAAATTTGGTGCCAAAAAACGTGTTTACGACCCCCAACCAAATTCATAAAAACTTTGGATGCCACGCTCATCAATTCTGCCCTAGCCGCCCCCAAGGCTTCGCTAAAAACGGTAATGCGTGTATCTTCCATATTGTTTGAGCTAGAGTCACCAAATTTAGAAAGAAGATAGATGTTTAGCATCCCCATCTGCACCAGACAATCTTTGAGGCAGCGTACACCCCTGCCGTATCCGCACCCCATTGCAATCAGTTCTCTTTTTATCGGTTTTATTACTGGTATCGAGTATACCGCAGTCGGTTGCGTACGTGTGCAATGTTTCTACTTGTTTTTACGAACGTATGTTGGATACTCACATAACATATGCGTGCATCATCCGCATTTGAGTAAGGGCCGGTTTCTCAATGTCCGGTTAGCGTAACTATCCCAGGTTTAGTCAAAATTGAGTTTCTCAATGTGGGTTTAGGGCTTAGCGTTCAATAAACTTAACTGATGCCTGAGTGCCGGCTTACATTTATGCATCGTTAAAGGGCCGATATAAATATCGCTAAAACCATCGCTGGCAAACACCTGACTCAAGCCGACACTTGAATTGTATTTATTTTATTTATATCCAAAATATTTTGATTTGACTCCACAAGAACAGCAACTACATGCTCCTCAGCATCCGAAACGGTCTTACCACGTTACCGTTTATATTTTTCATCCGGGCTCAATAAAATAAAACCATTTGTTACGAATTTGGCAGTCACAAAACAAAAAAATACCATACCCAACAGCTGATTTCCTCGTACCGGTTGGCAGCACCATTCGAGCGATAGTATCTGAACGAATAAAGTTCATTTTGCATTGAGAAAACAAAACTGATTTAACACGAGTATTAAAGTTATACCGAGATTAACTTATTGGCACTTTAAATGGACATTGAGAAACCAGCCCTAATTCGGATAATTTTTGTATCGATTTTATACCCAATTCACACTAGGGCACATTTAACATCTAACATCTTACATCAAAGATGTTACGAATGAAATACCCGTTCCAAGTTTTCTCAAAATATTCCAACATCTTCTGGAAATGTTCCTAATCCAAGTGTTTTTATTTAGTTGGTTTCGATATTTTTGATTCCACCACTAAAAAATTGTCATTCACAACGAAAATGTAACAATGTCTACGCAATTGAATGGCAAATAAATCATGGTGGGTAACGACAACGGTAAGTCAAATGCAAATTATTTATTTAAAAAATATTGTTAAAAACAACATTACTACTTAACAACTTTGTTTACCAATTGCTCCAATGCACTGTGGAAATCCAAGGGCTTCAAACCCTGCGACGCATGAATCCACCATACATTCTGTTAAAAACTTTTCTGGCAGATAATCTTCGCCAAATTCCACAGCAACTGCTCGACAAAACTCGTGCAGAATATTGCATACACTATTTGGCGAAACGCCAAACAGCCGTGCCACAGTCCGATACTCGGCTGCACTCCCCAAGGCGTACAGCGCGATGGCTATGCGCTTTTCGTACTATATTGCGTATCTAAACGGCGTGTTTTCCTTCTTAAAACTCTCAACCTATGCACCAGTAACGAAAATGACGCCTTCTTCATCCGAAAACTTTCTTTAAAAAAGGCTTCATTATTTTGGGAATATCCTTTTCCCAAAACTGTCCGAACCGCATCTTAAAGGTTTTTTGATTTTTTACCTAGTATTTATTAATTTTTATTTTCACTCACCTGCGCCCAAATCCTCCAAGGCATTGCAACAAGTGCTTAAAGTAGCTCATCTTCGAAATCCTCGTCTTCACAGGGTTTATTTAAATAGTCAGCAAGATCAACAATCATACCCTTTTGCTAAGCAACTATAGATATTATCTCTAAATTTCTTTTATCCATTCTTTTATAATATTTTGTTACGACAAACAAAATACGTGGTGAAATAAGCGACTTTTTTACAAATGAAGAAGAAGACGCAAGATGTTAAATGTTAGAAGTTGCAATGTGAACACGAATTTCACATCTTCTCATCGTTCCCAGATATGTGCATGGCCTATTACTGACAAAATTACATGTGTATCAAATCAGCAATGGTTCGCTATCAACGATTTTCGGAATTTAGTCCATGAGTCGGAAACATGATTGGCTATTGGCATTGTTATACGTGTTTTTCAACAAATTCTAATAAATATTGATGCAGAAATGTTAAGAAACAAGTTATTAATTGTTTTTATATATTTTTTGGAATATTACAGATTTTAAAATGGGTAAACAAGTTACTTTATACAATCACACTGCTATATCCTCATAATCTCATGTCAGAAAATATGGTCCCGAATACGCCCTTATAAAGCCTACTATAACACCTATTTAAAGAAAAAATTTCTAAGAAAATTTATCAGCCAGTTTTTCAGAAATTTGTGAAAAAGCGCAGCTACCTAGGTACCATCACCATACAAAATTACCGCCAAATATATGCGTATTTTTCAAGCATTAATGTCTCTTCTCTGAGAGCATGAACATTTATAAGGCATACATTAAATTAAAGCTACTCATTGCAAAAGCTATTACAGTTAAGTTTAGAAAAATCTATCAGCCAGTTTTTGAGATAATTATTTTACAGTTAAATCTCAAAAATCTCATATTAAATGCCTGTCGAGCTGGTAGTGCGTGCATGAACAGAACTATTGTCCAAGAAAGCTGACTGATATGGCGGATATGTATGTCAAGTTAGCAACGGTACGCCAGCAACGATTTTTGGAACTTTGTTCATGACTCGGAACCACGTATGATATTTGGCATTGTTAAACATTTTTCTGAATGAAACTTAATAAATATTGATGCAAAAATGTTTAAAAATGTATTATTTATTGTTTGTATACATCGTTGGGCATATTCCAGCTTTTAATATGGGTAAAACGAGCGATTGAAATATCACACTTCCAGCATTTCTTAAATATCTCAACCTAGCAGGGATGGCGTCGAATGCGACTTATAACTAATTTAAGCCTTTTTTTTAACCTATTTAATGAAAAAATTTACAGGAATATATTAAAGAAAACGTTTCTGAGGAATTTGCGAAAGAGTGCATCTACCTCGGTTCTAGCCCAATACCAAATGATCGCCAAAATCAATGCGTGGTTCTCAAACGTAGTTCTTTTGTCTGACAGCATGGCGTCGAATGAGGCATATATAAAATAAAAGCTACATGCTTGCAGAAGCAATTAAAGTTAAATTTAGAAAATTCACAGATCCAGTTTTTGAGAAAATTAATTAATTGTTAATTGACCTCAAAAAGTTCATGTATAAAGCCTATCGAGCTGGTAGTTCGTGCATGAACAGAGATGTTGTCCAGCAAAAAGCTGACTGATATGATGCTGGTTCCATTAATATGCTCACGGCGGACAGCTGACATGTACATAATATGTATGAAATTGCAAACAAAGGCTGCCGGACTAGCGAAAATTATTCCTATATATTGACTTTATTCAATTAAAATTACCTTATATTAACTAAAATCATTTATAAATAACATTTTTCAAACATTCTTCAACCATTTACCGCGATTTTTGACCCCCCCCTCCACCCCATGTAACGCAACGTAACGTTTATCATGACCCCGCCACCCACGAAATTAAGCGTTACGTAACACTCAAGTGACAATATTTTTTTAGATGTTTTAAAAATTAAATAATTGAAAATATAAATGAATAAAGATTTCCTTTCGTCCGTATAAATTATTATTTCTTTAATATTTGTAATTTACGAATAATTTAGCTTTTTTCTATAACCGAAGTATAGCAGAATGTTACGTAACGTGTTGTGAAAGACCCCTCCCCACCACCATGTAACGCATCGTAACGTTTGATGAGAAAAATTGCGTTACGTAATACTTAAACGCTCCATTATTTTATTCAATAAAAAATTACTTCAGAGCAAGAAACACATTTTTACAGTGTGGCGGGTTACAGGGTTAATGAAATTTCAACATTGAAAAGATATCAGTCATATATACCAGATAAAAGGAAAAATGGGTTTCATCGTTAAGTTTTTGAGTAATCTGCAATTGAAAAAAAAGTATTGTTTTTTGCACTGATTTTTTTGCCTGACAAAGTTATATATTTGCCAAAAGTATTTAAATTTGAATAGGATTGTTTGTTTACCTCATCTCAACTGGCTATTGAGATTGCTAGAGCAATTTAAAGTCTTCAAAATGAAGCAAAGCTTTGCATGTTTTTAGTCTCATTTTTTTAATAGAAAAAGTAATTGCTTAAAAATTAAATTAATTTGAAGAAAATTGATCCATTAGTTCATGATCAATAAGCGATTTTGTGAAGCACATCATATTACAACAACAACTTTTTTACAAATTTGCATACTTGTTTTGCTACTTAATATTTATAAATGATTAACTGTCACTTCAACCGATCCATAAACTAAAGTTTTCGTTAATTAACGGACACTTTTTCGATAAGAAACAATCGGTCTACAGTGTACATTATATGGCTTTTACACTACAGTGCGTTTGCTATCGAAATCGTCATCGACGCAATAACTCAGATTTGGTGTTCACACTGGCACAAAAATGCGTTTTGCGTTATAGTACTTATAGCGAAGTGAACAGCATCTGCTGTGTTTTGATTTCGCTGATAGAAAAGAATTATATTGAAACTAATATGAATTCAAGCAATATTTTGGAGCTAATAATATGTTCAATGGAGCAGAACAACGCAGTGATAAGAAAATGCATGAATATGTCGGGAATGTCTGCTGCAATATTTGAATGTCCAACCGGAGTTCGAAGTATTCTTTGGAAATTTGAATGCTAATGCCGAAACAGTTCGACAAGCTTTAGCTTTAGAATTTTTAAATAATGCAAATAAATAAACAATTTGAATTTAAGCCGCAATGCATATACTAAGTATTCTTATTTTAATAATACTAAATTCATTTTAGATTTTATTATTGACAACTCCGCATGACGGGCTCTAAGGAGACTCAACAATTCTTTTTGAAAGTTGGCTGAAACTTCCGCCATTCGCTCTATCACCGCCAATTTGCGCTTCTCTACGGCATCAAATTTTGCGGAGTTGTCGACCTGCCGTCACTATGCTCCTGAATTTGACGACTCTGTCATCAAGCTGTCATTAACACTAGGCACCTCTTCAATTGCAAGAAGTCTGTAAGAATTGCCATATATTATTTTAAATATATGGTATAGTTTATAGTTTAGCTATCGGCTTTAGGATGGTAGCCCACAGTGTCCGACATGTTTAAAACGCTGGCCACGCTCTCAAAATACTCCCACGAAGAAGGCGTGCCACCGGAAAGTCCCATCTTTGCACATTCAGCCCTATAAATACATTTATATAAATAATCAACTAACATAAGTTAATCAAAAGGCTGACATTTTTTTTTTTTGTATCCTGTATCTTTTCGTAAGGTTATCTAGCTTCTTTTTGGTTTCCACTTGCGATGGTCCATAATACTTCATTTTTCCCGCCATTTCCTTATAAATATGGGAGTTCTTCCTGGCCCCCCATCAATATTCTCTTGCCAGAGTTCTATTAGAGCTTTTCTCTTACTATAGCCTGTAATTATACCCTGAACCCATAAAATGGGTAATGCCATGTTCACACTATGAAAAGTTAATCACGTCAGTACGATAATCTACTTGGGATAAACTTATGCGTTCACACATCAAACAGCTGTTTCGCACAAGATTAAGTTTGACAGCTGTTTGTTTACATTTATAAATCAAGCAAACTGAATAGCAAACAGCAGAAAAAATCTAAATTAAAGAAAAGTGAATAAAGATGGCGCCAAATGTTATTGAAATTATATTTTATATGATAAGAATTTTTGATATGGCAAAAATAATGGAGGATCTGCTCAAAATGCAATATAAAATGCACCTCGAGTTGCGTGCAGCCATATGTGAGGGATTTGTAATGAAAAAGTGCTGGATAAAAGTACTATCGCACCAATTAACTCTTTTTTTTTTTTGCTGCCATTACTTCTTTGTTCTTATTGTGACAGATAACAGCTGTTCGCATATGATTACTTCTAGCAAATTTAAGTTTTTTCATAGCAATCAGCTTTGAAATATGCAAAAACAGCGCCATCTGTGGTTTTTGTTAAACAAACACAGGGTTGCACTCCAATAATCATCATGATTAAAAGTTAAACACGTCAGTGAAGTGATTACGTTTGACAGTTCTTGTATGAGTTAAACGCGCGTTTACAAGATGATTAGCGCTTAAATCACGTCAACGACGCTAATCACGTGATTAACTGGTATATCAGAACATGGTGTAAAACAGGGTATAATAGTTTTGTGCAAATGTATGTAACAGGCAGAAGGAAGCATCTCCGACCCCATAAGGTATTTATATTCTTGATCAGCATCAACAGCCGAGTCGATATGGCCATGTCTATCTGTCCGTCCGTCTGTCTGTCCGTCTGTATGAACGCGTAGATTTCAGAGACTACAAGAGCTAGAGACTTGAGATTTTGAATATAAGTTCTCGTATACCATGAGCGGAACAAGTTTGTTTCAAATAACCGATAACTATTCTGGTTTCCGATATGCACATGGAATCGATTACAAAAAATATCAAATTAGGAAAATGTAAAAATATGGGTTGAAATAATGGGTAACGATAGAAATTTTCTTAAAATTTCGTCCAAATCGGTTAAGAAACTCTGGAGATATCGTTAAGTTAGGTCAGTTTCAAGTGTTGTATAAATTGATCATTATTTAAAGCATACTTTTAGGGCGCAAGGAGTTAAATATTCCCTTCCGTCCCCCAGCGCCCTGCATCATTAAATGAAAAAAGCCTATATTTTCCACAGCTTTTGAGTTGAAGCCACCGAATTTGGTGCCAAGCTTGGTGATGAAGAAACCCAAAAAAATTGGATGCCGCCCCCACCCATACCGCCCCCAGCCCCCTTTAAACCATTTACATAGCAATTGACATCATAAATAAATCTGCAGCAAAAATTTGGATGACACGCCCCCCCTTACCTCACCAAGCCCCCCTTCCACCAAATTTTACTATTTTTGAGCTAGAGTTACCAAATTTGGTAGAAGGATAGCAATTGACATCATACACAGATCTGCTGCAAAAAATTTGATGTCACGCCCCCCCATACCTCCCCCAGCCCCCCTTCCACCATATTCTTCTAACTTTGAGCTAGAGTCACCAAATTTGGTATGGAATAGCTATTGACATGATACATAGATGTTCAGCAAAAATTTTGATGCCACGCCCCATACCGCCCCCATCCCCTACCTTCAAAAAATATTGAGCTAGAGTTACCAAATTTGGAAGGAAGATAGCTTTTTGGCATCCCCATTTGCACCAGACAGTCTTTGAGGCAGCGTACACCCCTGCCGTATCTGAAACCCCATTGCAATCAGGTCTCTTTTAATCTGTTTTATTACTGGTATCGAGATTACCGCAGTCGGGTGCGTCCGACTGCTACGTTTTTACTTGTTTTTTGAAATTTTGATGTAGGTGTGTTCAAGGAACGACTAGTTTGTCGAGTACATTTTTAACGTAGAATACGTTATTTGGCAGGTTAGGGGTCCAATTTGAAATAAACATTTTTGCGACCACTTTCGCCGCGTTCATTTTGATTTTTTTAATACTATATACATCCAAATGGAATCTCATTTATATAGGAGTTAACTGAATTTGTTAGCTTTCGAACAGTATATAAAGTATTAAACTGCTACATATAAAGTTTTTGAATCCATAAGTAAATAAAGTTTTAAGCGCAATACATATTTCATCATTTTTCATTTGCGTGTTTTATGTGTACATGTATTAGCAATAAGTGCAAGCGGGCGCGATATTGATAGCTAAAGCGGATAGACTGTGTCTAAAGTGTTGTTTCAGTTGCCCCTGCGCTCAGTGGTGTTTTAAGGCAAGCGACGGGCCAACGCACTATAGGCATTTTGCCAGAAAACTACCATTAGAATTGTAAAAACGAAAGGAAAATCATTTTAATAAAGTTGGCTTGTTACCGCCCCTTGTTTTGAACATATCAGGTCCAAATCTGGGAGTTAAGCTTGTTTATATAATACTAAAATATTTTTAAAAAATCATCGAGATCGGCCATCTATATAATTTGAACAAGAGATTTGCATAAACAAGTAGTTAATTTTAGGACATGTAAAAAATTAATATATGACAGTTTTCTTGGCAAAGTGCCCCATAGAGCAGCAGCAATCAACAACGGTAAAGTTTGTGAAGCAACCGCGCTTCATTTCTCATGTCGTCTCAACTTTTGACTTATACTGATTAATGCAACCCAACTTAGAACTTTGTGCAATTAAATAGCAAAACGTGATAACTTCAATATTATGTCTGCTTAATATGTTGATTTATATTTTGGCAATAAGGTAGGTAATAAGGTAAATGCCTCCAAAGGCGCCTATATATAACAAAATATTTTGAATGTAAAAGGAAATGAGTGGCAGTAGAAAATACTTTTATATTATTTACATTTGTATGAAATTTACCAGGAGCGAAAACAAACCCTTCTAGGAACTTATGGAAACTACATTCAATCTTTAACCTGCATTGATATGGTTTTCAGCAGACATTTGAAAATATATTGTACGCATTTTAATTTCATTGTTTTGTCATTACGTCTATTTTGTTTGATAAATTTGAAATATAACGTACTCTACGTAAAATCTTAGCGGCCGTGTTAGAGACACAGCCCGTAGGTCAAGCCGAAAGCACAGACCGTCGATTTTTTTTTGTTATAAAACTCTGATATCGAAAACAAAGCGCAACTATTTTGGACACCTGTAAATTTTGAGATTTGATACTTTGTGAATATCTTTGTCCATGGGCTAGTAAAATCGATAACTAGATATCGATGAAACCGTATTATTTGTTATGAACCGGCCTTTGATTCCCAACACTGTATCGATAGCCAGCTAGCAAATCGGTGACCCAGGGATGGATACGACCTCGATACAGTGTGGACCGGTGTAACAAAAATTTATATTTTTACAAAAGAAACTAACAAAAATCAGACTAGCAGCGATAATTCGCACCATCGGACAACTTTAGGACATACATGGTAAAAGGATGTTAAGATTTACCCCCAATGCGCCCTCCCTGCATATGAATTGGCTCTTGTCATTTTACGCCAATTCCCTAATACATACAACACTAGCAACAACAACTTACCCCGACATCAACACACAATCGTCCCACGCACACATAAATTACTACTCACACATGATTTTACATTAACAATAACAGAACATTCATTTATTTATAAATATAATTATAATTAACATGTTTTTTCTTAATATTAGATTTACGTTAAAATAAACATAATAAAGAAAATGAAAGTAATATAATTAAATAAATGAACAAAACAACAAATATCTACATAATATACAAATAAACAATAAACGAAAAACACAGAAAGAATATATAAATAATAAATTAAATAAATAATAAAAATGAATAATAAATTAAAGAAATAAATAAGGGCACAGTAAACAAGTTGAATAAATAAATTAAATCTTATATAAAGCTGCCTGCTGGTCGCGGCGAACTTTGCCTGTGGCGTCTACTGCGTAGCTGTGCGTGTTGGTGCGCAGCTGTGTGTGGCTGGCAGCCGGCACTTTGAAATTTTTTGTTTGGGCGCAGGCGCCTGGGTATAAATATTTTATTGGCCTTATTGCACTAAAAAAACTTGTGTAACCACCCAGACGGGTTGGCCAATCCTCGTCCGGTGGTCGGTAGCACTCGTCTGGCCGCGCCGGGCGTGTTATAATGGCTGGACGCGACGCTTGTCGCAATCCGGCTGTTAGCTGCATAAATTTTGCCTATCCATGGCCGCTCTGCTTCTGCCTTGCACCATCCCCTTAACTCGCAGATAACAATCGATTATTGGGAGCCAGAACGACCCCTCGCTCGACAACCACAACCATCGATAGCACATCGCCGACCATAACACCACACTCCGGTTGGCCTGTGTGCGTTGCGAACAGGAGTGCTAACCGGAGGCGTCTGCACGCTACGCTGCCCAACGTAGGCCACCGCCCACGCCCTGAGATTGAGAGTCTCATGCTCTACTGACTAAGCTAGCCGGGCACAGATCCAACGCTTGGGGGTCATTGCTTGAGATCTTTAGCGTGGAACACCCCGAGCGGATTGCCCTGAAGTGTCTCCAGCTCATAAAGGCATCGTCCTACTGGCGGCACCACTCGGCACTTGGTGAAGCGGCGACAAGATTTCGCGTTGAGGTTTTTGGCGAAGTCACTCAACACAAAATTGCGCTTGAACACCTCTTGCCCTGCCGTGTATTGTATGTCCCGTGCCTTCAGGTCATAATACCTCGCAGACTTCTCGTACGCCTTGTGCAGCGTCTCCTGGATGCGAGCAAGGTATAACTGTTGCTTTGCCGACCTCTCTAATGGCTTGATTGCTGAGTCGCTGACGTCACCCAGCCTTCTGGCCAGTCCATACTCGCTGCCGTGACTCAACATATGCTGTCCGAACAGTGCAAAGTATGGGGAGGTTCCCGTCGCCGAATGGACTGCACTTCGCAACGCCATCGCGGTCTCTGGCAACCTCTCGTCCCACGCCGTCTGGTCGTTGCCAATGTGCACACGAATCGCTGCCAACACCGACTGGTTAACCCGCTCAGACGCGTTCGCTTGTGGAGCACAATTCTCGGTGCGAACGTGTTTAATGCCATTGTGCTCCAGCATCGCCCCAAACTCATGCGACACGAACTGCTTTCCATTGTCGGTGTGGACGAATTCGGGGACTCCAAACGCCACGAACACATCTTCTCTCAGGAATCAAATTACCGCTGCCGATGTCGCCTTAGGTATCGCCTTCAGCCATACAAATTTGCTGAAATGGTCCAGCACCACCAGAATGTATGCGTTGCCTTGGCGGGAGCGTGGGTACCTGCCCAGAAAATCCAAATACAGCTTCTGTATAGGCCGCTCTGTCACTATCTCCTTGCCCATCATCGGCCTGCTAGTTTGTGTGCTGTGCTTAGTTTCTTTGCAGACTTCGCACTCGAGCACATGCGTCCGCACTTGCGCTGCCATTCTCGGCCAAAAGTAGAATTGGCGCAGCCTTGCCAACGTCCGGGCTATGCCTCCGTGCATCCCCTTATCACCGTCGTGCGCCTGTCGGACCAACGTGCTGGTTAGCGCTTCCGGGACCCACAGCTTCTACAGGAACTCCTCGCTATCCTCTCGAGCGAACTGCGACCTCTTAAAGAGCAGACCGTCCTTGATCCGGAGATCTGGAAAACGCTCTGACTCGGCTCGCACCAATGCCAACCGCTCCAGGTATTCCTCGCTTTCAAAGGCTGTCGTTTCGAACTCGAACAAGATGAGTTCTTCCACCTCAAACGGTCGAGAGAGCATGTCGGCTACCACGTTGTCGTTTCCTTTCCGGTGCTCGATTTGAAAATCAAATGCTTGTAGCGCCACCTTGCTAACCTCCCGCTCAGGTCCTTAAGTGACATTAGCCATTGGAGACTTGAATGATCAGTAATGACCGTGAACGGCATCAGCTCCACGTATGGCCTTAAACGCTCGATTGCCCTAACCGCTGCCAAACACTTCTTCTCCGTCACGCTATAGCTCAACTGAGCTCCACGTAGCTTAGCTGAAAAAAACGCGATTGGCCGATCTGCACATTCGTCGTCACGCTAGAAGAGGACTGCACCAATCCCCAGGTGGTTTGCGTCACACTGGATAAAGTAGGGTCGCCGAAAATCTGGATGCACAAGTACCGGCGAGCAGGTAAGTGCCGTCTTCAGCTTGTGAAATGCCTCGACTGCGTCGTCAGACATCTCAAACTTCTTGCCGATTTTAAGGCAGTCAGTTAGCGGCGCAGACAGGCTCGAGAAACCGCAGATGAATCGCCTGTACCAGCCTGCAGTTCCCAAAAATCTCCTCAGCTGCTTTGTGGTTCTTGGGACGGAAATCTGGACAATCGCCTCAACCTTGCTCGGGTCCGTTCGGAGAGCTCCATCACCAACAATATACCCTAAGTACCTCAGGAACTTAAAACAGAACTTAGATTTCTGTAAGCCGATGGTGAGATTTGCCGCCTTTAAGCAAAGCGCTACCTCCTTCAACAGCTTTACATGCTCCTCGAAAGTGCGAGAGATAATCAGCAGGTCATCCAAGTAAACGAACACGCGGTTCCGCAGACGTTGTGGTATCACTCGGTCCATCAATCGACACAACCGTTGAGCAGCATTACACAGCCCGAAAGGCATCATCCGGAACTTGTAAAGTGGACGGCCAGGTATGGTGAACGCTGTGTATCCTCTGCTCTTGGGCTCCAACTCAATCTGCCAGAACGCGTGTTTCAAGTCAACACTGCTGATATAGATGGTGTCATCTACGCGGCTAAGGATGGACTCAATGTTCTGCAGTGGGTAGGCATCCTTCACCGTCACGTCATTGATCTTGCGTGCGTCTAAGCACAGTCTATTTTTGTCTGGTTTTCGTACCAGCGTCATCCTGTTGCTCCACGGACTCTCGCTTGGCTCAATGACTCCCAGTCGCAACATTTCGTTGACCTCCGCGGATAGTAGCTGCTGCACCGCTGGGGACACTGGGTAAAATCGCTCCTTCACTGGTACGGTGCCTTCTACCAGCTCAATAGCATGGCGCTCTACGTGAGTCTTACCCAATCCTCGCTGCTCGAACGCCAGGAATTCAGCCTTGACAGCCTCCAGCTGCTGCTGCTGCTGGGCACTCAACTTGTGCGGTTCCACCGGCTCTCCCTTAGTCCCAAATTCCGACTCCACCTTTTCCAGCGAGTCTACTCCTACGACCTCGGGTGCCAGGCGAAACTTTTTCCAGAAGTCGATCCCTAAGTAGAGATTCTGGCCAAGTGCGGGGCACACGTACAGCGTCATCCTGCGCGACTGGTTCTTGAATTGGATCGGGACAAGAATCTTACCCAACACCGAGTAGCTCTCACCTCCTGCGGCTCGCACCTTAGACCTTTGTGGGTGCCACGCTAACCCTAGCTTTTTAATCAGCTCCACTGCTCCTGCGCCTAACAAGCTAACGGTCGCTTCAATGTCCAGTAGACCTTTCACGGCATGTCCTTGGATCTGCACTTCGGCAAAAGCTCGATCGTCACCTTTCAGCACTGATCCAAGCGCCTCGCCAACGCTCTTGCATTCCCTACGGCGTAAGGTGGGCCTCCTCCGCCTCCGTGGAACTGGTGAGCTCTGGTTTCGCTTCGAGTGATCCTTATCGGCAAAGATCCGGGCTCTAGCCTTTTTGTATGCGGCCTCGCGCGCTTCTAAAGGCGCTCGTGTAGACCACTTCGGCCTCGGTAAGAGCTCGCTGTTGGCTCTCCTGACTATGTCCTTAACTAACATGCAATTCTTATCTCTAGTGCTTACATCTAACGTGCATTGTGGAGAGGGTTCTACTGGTTTTTTGGCAACATCATCGAACGTAAAACCTCTGCCTGGGTCGTGCTTTGTCTCCCGTTTCCCGTCCAACATTTTGGACATTTCGGTAAAACTACGCCTGGCAATCCGCATTTGTAGCAAAAAATGTTCCGCACCGTCGCCTCACACTCCCAAAATGTGTGCCCTTTCTGGGCGCAGTTCCAGCACGTCAGACCGTTGGTATCGCTGTTTCCCGCTCTCGGCCTATACAGCGCCTCAATTGCCTCACTCGGGGTAAGCTCCTCCTCCTCTTCCCTCGGCCGGCTGGTTGGCTCTGCTGGAGTTTGGCTCCTAGACCAGCGGGATGACAACATCCTCTCCGCGTCTTCTCTCAGCCTCTCCAGGTCCGTGATCCACATCGGATAGATGACCCGTGATATCCCATCCCGGATGTTCACCTTGACGATCTTGATCATGTCGTGGTCGCTGACGGGCACCTCCAACCTGGACCTAAGGGCAAACATCGCTTGCAAATAGTCATCGATGCCCTCTCCTGGTTTCTGCCTACGCTCGCGCAGCTCCTGCTCGCGCTCAAAATTTGATCTGCGCGTTTGGAAGCGCTGCTTCAGAGCGTACCGCAGATTTGGCCAGTCTGTTGCTCCACTCGACCTGAGGAACATCCAGTACCAATCCTTGGCACTTCTCTCGACCAGAGTGTGGAAATCCCGCAAGACATCCGGCCACGGCACCTGGTAGGTTTGCCTCAGATGGTCCAATCTAAAAATGAACTCACCGACTGGCATTCCAGATGGCCTGGCATCAAAAACGAGACCCCATCGACGCATCGGGATCACCTCTGGTCTGGTATCGGCTATTCCGAATGGCCTCCTGCTGGTCTGCTCACTTTCCGCCTGGGCTTCGCTACGCGCTCCAAACCTCCAATGCTCCGCCTGTTCACGTTGCTCGGATTCCAGCGCACGGTTGTCGAACCAGTGTCCCTGTGCTGCTGGAAGCTTTTGCTGTGAAGCTGCGCTGTGGTCAGCCTGTGATGCTGAGTTTTGCACGGGTGGTGGGCGTAGAGTTGGCGGCACTTCCTTGGGCCCTGACAGCTGTGTATACAGGCTGCTCTCTCGAATTGCCTGTACATAGTCGAGCATCTCGCGCCTGTTCTGAGCTTGGAGCTCGAGCATTCCCGTCGCCATAACCGCCTGGAACGTTTCCCGCGCCTCTGTCAGAGCCGAGTTGATTGCGGCTCTCAGCTCACTTTGCAGATCCGGTGGAGCTAGATGTTGTTGCGCCGTCGTCGAGGAGCTTCGTTTGGGCACTGCTCCTAGGCTGTCGAGAACTGCTTCCCCGCCTACTGCTCCTGACTCAAAAGTATCCATTTCCTCTGGTGGTGACGTGTTTTTGTTGGGCTGCTGTCCCTGTAATTGGAAGGTTGAACGAGTAGTGGGAGCCATTAATTCGGCCCCTCTACTTCGGTTGAAATCTGCGCTTCGCCTATCTTTTCTCTGTTCCTGCACGTATTCTTTTTCCCTATGCATTACTTTTCTTTTCTGCTAATTAAAAATATCTCTTTTTTTTTTTTTCTTTCAGGTAAACGCTCACAACATATATAAACGGGGTGAGACGAACATGTAACATGATACGGGTACGGTAAGTGTTGAATACATACATTGGTCCTAATCCTAAAAATTGTCCTATTCCTATATAACAGTTGGGCTATTGAAACTAGTTGCTATACGGTACATGGCCTGGCTGGAAACACAATGCCGGTCCGGAAGGACATGGCACGGACCATCGCATTGACACATGAACTCGTATAGCCAAAATAAAAATTTAGTTTGAGGTTAATACTTTGACTGTGTCTTTGCCTACCAATCCTGCGCCGGGGCACTGAAGAATGTGGCGTTATTATAGGGTTTGTCATTCGCGCTTAAATATATCCTCCCGCTACTTTTGCGTCAGCTTAGGCATTCGACCTTGCTGCAAGCCGGCAACGTTTGGAGTATAGTTAACAAACACAACCAACACATAACATGTAAACTGAAACAATAAAACGAATGTGAACTATGACTTTACTAGCGTCTTTCATTGAGTTTTCAATTGGGCGCCACTTGTTATGAACCGGCCTTTGATTCCCAACACTGTATCGATAGCCAGCTAGCAAATTGGTGACCCAGGGATGGATACGACCTCGATACAGTGTGGACCGGTGTAACAAAAATTTATATTTTTACAAAAGAAAATAACAAAAATCAGACTAGCAGCGATAATTCGCACCATCGGACAACTTTAGGACATACATGGTAAAAGGATGTTAAGATTTACCCCCAATGCGCCCTCCCTGCATATGAATTGGCTCTTGTCATTTTACGCCAATTCCCTAATACATACAACACTAGCAACAACAACTTACCCCGACATCAACACACAATCGTCCCACCCACACATAAATTACTACTCACACATGATTTTACATTAACAATAACAGAACATTCATTTATTTATAAATATAATTATAATTAACATGTTTTTTCTTAATATTAGATTTACGTTAAAATAAACATAATAAAGAAAATGAAAGTAATATAATTAAATAAAACAAAACAACAAATAAACAATAAACGAAAAAAATATAAAGAATATATAAATAATAAATTAAATAAATAATGAAAATGAATAATAAATTAAAGAAATAAATAAGGGCACAGTAAACAAGTTGAATAAATAAATTAAATCTTATATAAAGCTGCCTGCTGGTCGCGGCGAACTTTGCCTGTGGCGGCTACTGCGTAGCTGTGCGTGTTGGTGCGCAGCTGTGTGTGGCTGGCAGCCGGCACATTATACATTATACATTATAACAGTGTTGTGCAGCTCTTTAATTTATACATGAAATGATATATTTTTGTAATTTTTAATCACAATTTTGTGGCCTATATTTGCAGACACATAATGAAACTATTGAAAACGCTAAAGGGCCGATGATGAATACAATTTACAAGTATGATATGAAGAGTGTTATTTAATAGCTTATTACAATTTTTGATTGTCTTTTAAGATTTCCTTACGTCGTTTAATTGCAAAATCTTAATGCTGGGCGGAAACTCTTAAGTGGCTTATATCTTTCTTCCGATCCAATCCCTCTTTTACACATTCCTGTTACCTTTTGCCGAAAGCTATATAAAAACATGTCTGACACGATTAACAGTAGGCAAAACAGCACCGCAATAGACACGTTATGCGATACTGTCGAGGATATTAAAGATAATGTAGATTTCAGTATTCTGAATGCGAAGTTTACTAAAAGTGAATTGCTTACGCAGTCTACAGGAGACGATGGCACTTTAAAAACAGTTAAACGTAACGATAAAACTGAGAACTCACATAAGAATAGTCATACCATACTTCAAAAGAAGTTCATTACATTTGATTCGAATGATGAAAAAATATGTAAGTTTACTAAAGGTGAGCCAATCGCCGATCAACAGAACCCCTTTAAGAACAATCATTTAACTGGTAAAAATAGAAAACTGGCGCCGCCAGTGCCAACGAGACGTTCTACATTAAGCGTACGAAAAAGTGTTCCGCAACAATTGCGTTAGCGTGAGCGAGAGAAGGAATCTAAAATCGAGATAAAAGATCAAACGGAAAAACAGCGTGAAAAACAGAAGGCCGAAACAAATATGCAAAAAAAAAGTTTCACAAAAGTGAATCTTGGTCAACAAGAATCCATACTTATAGAGGGTTCAAACAGCTAAATTCCAACCAACTTAACATTTCTGGAATCTGGCGATTTTACTCTCTCGGGGGACTGCCGTTTGTTGCTTCGTGAATTGTGGGCGAATTCGATGTCATTCGGCTTGCTGGCTGCGCTACAACATGAGCTGCCGTAGCACAGCCAGTCCAGCCGTACTGTGTGTGTGAGCGCGATAGCTGCGCGCAGTAGCTTCTGAAATTGGCACCCTCTATAAGTGAGCACGATCGCTGCCGATTTCAGAAGCTACTGCGCGCAGCGATCGCGCTCACACACACAGTACGGCTGGGCTGGCTGTGCTACGGCAGCTCATATAAGCATAGTCACTGCACGCGGTTGTGCGAAAAGAATTAAATCTAAAGTTAGTATAAGTGTTAATCGATGGCAGGCAGCCGAATAAAATAAATTATAATACCGAACAACACACGTATTTTTAAACCAATGGTCTGTCAAGAAACACTTTACACATTGCAAAAAAACCGATATATTTTATTTTTAATGTGAAAAACATAGGCTTTTACTTATTTTTTTTTAAATTTCAATGATGGCAAATTAAAAAACACAGTATTCTTAGTTAACTTGCGAAAACCCCATATTAAAATTATAAACACTTAAGAAGAAAATCAACAAAGTATTAGTTTAAACATTTTTGACACTGTCAAGAAACTGTTTACACATATTTTTTTCAATTCTCTTTTGCTCTCAATTCTACGAATAACGGTGCTTTACCGTCACATCTTTTCATTTGGCTGAAAAGTTTGGCTGAGTGAGCTCTTAATATTTGATTTAATTAATAATTAAAATGATTTATGGTAACTCATCCCTCTCCTACAATTTAAAGCGACGGCCATAGCGAAGGTATTGACAGTGTGAAGACCAAGTATAGTGTACATATATGGTCTAAGTGTGTTGATTGGCCTTAAGGTGCATGGTAAGGACTTTGCTTGACGTTTCAATTGGAGCTTTTCTAGGCTTAATACCTGTTGTTGAGTGAACCGTCTGAGCCTTTTTTATAAATGACGTCAAAGTCATATTCTGGAAGTTGTAACCTCGAGCGAATTGCTTTTGAGTTTGGTTTACTGAAATTCATTAGCCAAGTTAATGGTTTATGATCGGTAACAATTGTAAATTTTTTCCCAAAGAGATATGGTCTGAAATTTTTGACCGCCCAGATTATCGCTAGCATCTCTTTTTCAATAGTTGAGTAATTAGTTTCTGTATTAGTTAGAGTTCTGCTAGCAAAGCAGACTGGTTTATCATTGAGTAATGTGCCTTGGGTCATAGCTGCTCTCAATGCAAAATTGCTCGCATCTGTAGTCAATATGAATGGTTTCGAAAAGTCCGGGTATTGTAGGATAAGTTTTTCCAATGATGTTAATGTTAATGTTAATGTTTTGCAAAAATTAAAGGTTTTGAGAAAATCTTCGTTTATTGTGACGGGTTTGTGTCCTTTTAATTGTTTAGTCATGGTTTGTGTTATTTTTGCATAATCTTTGATAAATTTTCTGTAATAACCTAATAGTCCGAAAAAGGATTTAATTGTTTTTCTGTTTTTACGGCAGGGAAATTTTTTAATGGCAATAATTTTGTTTGGGTTACGTTTGACACCTTCTTGTGTAACGATATGCCCTTAAAATTGTGTTTCTTTACAAAGGAAGTCAGATTTAGTTATTTGGATTTTAAATTTCGCATTTCTGAGTCTTTCGAATACTGTTTTAAGGTGCTTTAAGTGTTCTAAAACCACTAGCTAAGTCTAACGTAGAGAAATACTTAGCTTTACCTATTTGGTCTAAAATGTCATTTATGTTAGGGATTGGGTATTTGTCGGAAATAGTTTTTTCATTTAATTTCCTATAGTCGATGACGAGGCGCCATTTTTGTTCTCCGGAAGGAGTTGTTTTCTTTGGAACGATCCAAACAGTTGCGCTCCAGGGAGAATAGCTGGATTTTATTATTTGTTGGTTCAACATGGACTCTATTTGCTTCTTTACTTCTTCTTTATGTATGAATGGGTATCTGTAGGACTTAGCTTGAACAGGGGTATCATCGACGTTTTTAATAGAATGCGGGTTTTCATTTGTAAACGTAAGTAGGTAATTTTCTTTATAGAAGATATCGATATATTTTCTACATAGAGAGATTAAACCTTATTTTTCTTCTGAATTGAGGTGTTCTACATTAATGTTTTGTAAATAGTTTTGGGTTTCAAGACTCGGTTGAATACAAGACGTTATATTGAAAAGTTCTATATTATTGGTTGGAGATTACTGTGTACCTTCGATTGGGTCTTCGATGCACAATAATTGATCAGAGTCGCTATAGTTTATTATCTTCAAATTTATTGTACTGTCTTTAGTATTATAGAGGCCGCCTGATATTATTAAATCATCGCTTATGTAAATAGTTTGGTAATAAAACTCTCCCTCCGTGACCTGTACTGGAAATGGTACTATGGTTTTATTGTAGCCTGAAATGTTATATATGTTGCAAGTTCTATTATCGTAGTTGTGTATTGCCAAGGAAGTGTTTGAAAGTTTTAATTGGGAGTTGGGCAGGTCTATTTTTGCTTTTAGATGTGAGAGTAAGTCCATTCCTAATAAACCCTCAAAGTAAGAATGGAGTTTGAAAGGGAACAAAATCATAACGCCCATATTTTTGAATGCTGGTGGGAATGGAAGTGCTATTTTTTTGTCAATTGTGAAATGGTTTAGAGCTGTTTTGAGTGTTATTGGGGTTTTAAGATTTTTGCAATTGTTCAAGTTAATGTATTCTGGATTTATAAATGAGTTAGTCGAACCTGTATCAATCAGAAATTTGAGAGGGGGTGTGTTTGGGAACTGAATGTAAATAAACGCTAGTGAGGAGTTGTGTGTTGCAGGAGTTATATATCCTGTTTGAGACCTGAGGCTGGTTCCTGAAAATTTTGTTCTTTTTGTTGTTTGTTTTCTTCTATGTTGTGCAAAACGTTGGTAAATTTGAATGGGTTATTAGACCGTCTATTATTTTTTCCAGGGTTTTGTCTTCCTTGGTATGACCGGAAGGCCATGGTTGCTTAGAATTAGAATACTGGGATCTGTTATTATATTGATTGTTTTGGTTGTAACAGTTATTAGAGTTATTATTGTTACTACGGTTGTCTCTACCTCGTGTGTCGTTTTAACAACTGAATTGGGGTCTGTTGTTACGGTAGCGTGCTTGTTCGGTTTGGCATTGTTCGTAAGCTTGTTCTATGTTTTTTGGAGATTTTAGTCTGATAATAATTGGAGTGGGTGTAGAATCGTGTCCATTGTAAAGTTTGAGTTTGGTTGGGGTGGTTGTAAGTTCTCCTCTCTAATTTGTGGTAGTGGGTTTGATCGTGAAATTGGTCTTGTTTTCCTAATTGTTGATTGGACCACCCAAACGGAACGCGTTTTACTCCTTATATTGTCAGCTAATTTTTATACTCGATACCGAAGGTAAAGAGAATATTTGGTTTGTGCAATTTCCCTCATGGTGTCTGTCCGTCTGTATGAACGAAACTTTTTTCCAAACCCTTCAAACAAGAGTCTTGAAACTTTACAAATGGCAAACTAAATAAAAGTGTCAACATTGCACTATGGGGAAAATGACCACTTCATCTGGCATTTATTATAACGAGTGAACAAAAAGAAATTTTTAGCTGCGGTTTTTTTTATTATGTTGTTATAGACCCTGTAAAGCTTTTT
Organism: Scaptomyza polygonia; assembly: GCA_035044585.1. NCBI lineage: Eukaryota > Metazoa > Arthropoda > Insecta > Diptera > Drosophilidae > Scaptomyza > Scaptomyza polygonia. The sequence continues at coordinate 108,238 of JAWNNU010001864.1, forward strand.
TAGTAAAATGGGCGTGTCAACGCCCCTTCCGCCAAAAAAATCTAAAAAAATATATTTTGCGTGCATTTTTAGATATAAACTTTCTAAGTTCAGACACCTATACGTTCTTACGTTGCAGATAGGGGCTTCGCCACGCCCCCTTTTGCCCCCAAAGTTATGAAAATCCAGATTATTATAAATTTTCTTTATTTTCAGTATTTTCTCAAAGTTTTCAAGAAACAGTAGGCTGTTGTCTTCAAACTCATCTTTTTCTGAAAAATCATTAATGTATTCGCGTTCACACGAAAGAAGGTGGATAACCTCAATGGGAAGGGAACGATTTTTATGTTTTTTAATCGCGATAAATTTAGGGAAGATATTACTGGATCTGATGCATCCAAAGCTCGTTTAAACACATCGCCTAAAGATTCAAATCGGCTTTGCTTTCTGGAGTGATGAAGTCTATCCGATTTATAAATTTTGTTGCGGGACTCTGATTTGCCTTGAGTGGACCATAATCTTATGGAGAGTTGGTGTCATGGGAAGCCATGGATAACTGTCCACAATCATTTCGCCAGTTTGATGACAGTATGCCTCGATTTTTCTAAGTTTATTGGCAACTGACAGGACAAACATATCAAAATGATCCTCAAGTTGTAGATAATTTGTTGATTAACTCCAGTTATTTCAGAAAATGTTTCGATGTTGGCAAATGCGCGGCGTGCAGTGTTTCCGGTATTTGTATTTCCACAGCCCCCCTGCTTCGGCTTATCGACATTTAAGGCGAGTTTTGCCCAAAACATTTCCTCTATGTCGTATGTCTTCTCTCAAAATTTTTGTAAGTGCTATTACATTTAAGCCAGTTATAATGCAAATGGTTGCAAAATTGGTGGCTTTTTACTTTTAAAATATGTTCTTCAACATTATTGCACGCATGCAGCTCAAAATATCTATGAATTGCCTTCTCCCGTTCGTGCCGGCCCCTCTTGCTATTCCACACAGCAAACAAATCGATGTTGGAAAAGAGTAGGTTACCTAATAAAAATGCACATTGCGCGAAAAGAGGGAAAAAGAGGATATAAACACCAATACCTGTAAACTCGGAATTGAAAACGCTACAACAAACACTTGGACAAACACATAAACAATTCTAAACTCTTTTAGATAATCCCTTCTAAAGTTGAAATTTGTTAATAAAAATCCAGCTTTAGAAGCGCTTATAAAAAGACAAAATATTAGTATACACACGCACAATTTCAACGATTTTTTTTTTAAACACACAGTGTAGACCTGCCAGGGTTCATGACTTTATTTTCTTCTAATTGAGTTCCCAACACAAAACATTTAATTCGAAACTCAATGCAAAATTTTACAAAACTTAGCCGCACGTGCTTTCGATTGCAACAGTTGACTTAACAGCTATATGAATGTTTTCGAAAAGTCCGGGTATTGTAGGATAAGTTCATTGGAAAGTAATGTTTTGCAAAAATTAAAGGTTTTGAGAAAAACTTCCTATATTGGGACGGGTTTGTGTCCTTTTAATTGTTTAGTCATGGTTTGTGTTATTTTTGCATAATCTTTGATAAATTTTCTGTAATAACCTAATAGTCCGAAAAAGGATTTAATTGTTTTTCTGTTTTTACGGCAGGGAAATTTTTTAATGGCAATAATTTTGTTTGGGTTACGTTTGACACCTTCTTGTGTAACGATAAGCCTTAAAAATTGTGTTTCTTTACAAAGGAAGTCAGATTTAGTTATTTGGATTTTAAATTTCGCATTTCTGAGTCTTTCGAATACTGTTTTAAGGTGCTTTAAGTGTTCTAAAACCACTAGCTAAGTCTAACGTAGAGAAATACTTAGCTTTACCTATTTGGTCTAAAATGTCATTTATGTTAGGGATTGGGTATTTGTCGGAAATAGTTTTTTCATTTAATTTCCTATAGTCGATGACGAGGCGCCATTTTTGTTCTCCGGAAGGAGTTGTTTTCTTTGGAACGATCCAAACAGTTGCGCTCCAAGGAGAATAGCTGGATTTTATTATTTGTTGGTTCAACATGGACTCTATTTGCTTCTTTACTTCTTCTTTATGTATGAATGGAAATCTGTAGGACTTAGCTTGAACAGGGGTATCATCGACGGTTTTAATAGAATGCGTGTTTTCATTTGTAAACGTAAGTAGGTAATTTTCTTTATAGAAGATATCGATATATTTTCTACATAGAGAGATTAGACTTCTTTTTCTTCTGAATTGAGGTGTTCTACATTAATGTTTTGTAAATAGTTTGGGTTTTCTAGACTCGGTTGAATACAAGACGTTATATTGAAAAGTTCTATATTATTTGTTGGAGAGTACTGTGTACCTTCGATTGGCTTTTCGATGCACAGTAATTGATCAGAGTCGCTATAGTTTATTAGTAGAGAAATACTTAGCTTTACCTATTTGGTCTAAAATGTCATTTATGTTAGGGATTGGGTATTTGTCGGAAATAGTTTTTTCATTTAATTGCCTATAGTCGATGACGAGGCGCCATTTTTATTCTCCGGAAGGAGTTGTTTTCTTTGGAACGATCCAAACAGTTGCGCTCCAGGGAGAATAGCTGGATTTTATTATTTGTTGGTTCAACATGGACTCTATTTGCTTCTTTACTTCTTCTTTATGTATGAATGGGTATCTGTAGGACTTAGCTTGAACAGGGGTATCATCGACGTTTTTAATAGAATGCGGGTTTTCATTTGTAAACGTAAGTAGGTAATTTTCTTTATAGAAGATATCGATATATTTTCTACATAGAGAGATTAAACCTTATTTTTCTTCTGAATTGAGGTGTTCTACATTAATGTTTTGTAAATAGTTTTGGGTTTCAAGACTCGGTTGAATACAAGACGTTATATTGAAAAGTTCTATATTATTGGTTGGAGATTACTGTGTACCTTCGATTGGGTCTTCGATGCACAATAATTGATCAGAGTCGCTATAGTTTATTATCTTCAAATTTATTGTACTGTCTTTAGTATTATAGAGGCCGCCTGATATTATTAAATCATCGCTTATGTAAATAGTTTGGTAATAAAACTCTCCCTCCGTGACCTGTACTGGAAATGGTACTATGGTTTTATTGTAGCCTGAAATGTTATATATGTTGCAAGTTCTATTATCGTAGTTGTGTATTGCCAAGGAAGTGTTTGAAAGTTTTAATTGGGAGTTGGGCAGGTCTATTTTTGCTTTTAGATGTGAGAGTAAGTCCATTCCTAATAAACCCTCAAAGTAAGAATGGAGTTTGAAAGGGAACAAAATCATAACGCCCATATTTTTGAATGCTGGTGGGAATGGAAGTGCTATTTTTTTGTCAATTGTGAAATGGTTTAGAGCTGTTTTGAGTGTTATTGGGGTTTTAAGATTTTTGCAATTGTTCAAGTTAATGTATTCTGGATTTATAAATGAGTTAGTCGAACCTGTATCAATCAGAAATTTGAGAGGGGGTGTGTTTGGGAACTGAATGTAAATAAACGCTAGTGAGGAGTTGTGTGTTGCAGGAGTTATATATCCTGTTTGAGACCTGAGGCTGGTTCCTGAAAATTTTGTTCTTTTTGTTGTTTGTTTTCTTCTATGTTGTGCAAAACGTTGGTAAATTTGAATGGGTTATTAGACCGTCTATTATTTTTTCCAGGGTTTTGTCTTCCTTGGTATGACCGGAAGGCCATGGTTGCTTAGAATTAGAATACTGGGATCTGTTATTATATTGATTGTTTTGGTTGTAACAGTTATTAGAGTTATTATTGTTACTACGGTTGTCTCTACCTCGTGTGTCGTTTTAACAACTGAATTGGGGTCTGTTGTTACGGTAGCGTGCTTGTTCGGTTTGGCATTGTTCGTAAGCTTGTTCTATGTTTTTTGGAGATTTTAGTCTGATAATAATTGGAGTGGGTGTAGAATCGTGTCCATTGTAAAGTTTGAGTTTGGTTGGGGTGGTTGTAAGTTCTCCTCTCTAATTTGTGGTAGTGGGTTTGATCGTGAAATTGGTCTTGTTTTCCTAATTGTTGATTGGACCACCCAAACGGAACGCGTTTTACTCCTTATATTGTCAGCTAATTTTTATACTCGATACCGAAGGTAAAGAGAATATTTGGTTTGTGCAATTTCCCTCATGGTGTCTGTCCGTCTGTATGAACGAAACTTTTTTCCAAACCCTTCAAACAAGAGTCTTGAAACTTTACAAATGGCAAACTAAATAAAAGTGTCAACATTGCACTATGGGGAAAATGACCACTTCATCTGGCATTTATTATAACGAGTGAACAAAAAGAAATTTTTAGCTGCGGTTTTTTTTATTATGTTGTTATAGACCCTGTAAAGCTTTTTTAGTAAAATGGGCGTGTCAACGCCCCTTCCGCCAAAAAAATCTAAAAAAATATATTTTGCGTGCATTTTTAGATATAAACTTTCTAAGTTCAGTCACCTATACGTTCTTACGTTGCAGATAGGAGCTTCGCCACGCCCCCTTTTGCCCCCAAAGTTATGAAAATCCAGATTATTATAAATTTTCTTTATTTTCAGTATTTTCTCAAAGTTTTCAAGAAACAGTAGGCTGTTGTCTTCAAACTCATCTTTTTCTGAAAAATCATTAATGTATTCGCGTTCGCACGAAAGAAGGTGGATAACCTCAATGGGAAGGGAACGATTTTTATGTTTTTTAATCGCGATAAATTTAGGGAAGATATTACTGGATCTGATGCATCCAAAGCTCGTTTAAACACATCGCCTAAAGATTCAAATTGGCTTTGCTTTCTGGAGTGATGAAGTCTATCCGATTTATAAATTTTGTTGCGGGACTCTTCTTTACCAAAACAGCCGACTGGAAGCACCGTATTTTCAATGATTTGCCTTGAGTGGACAATAATCTTATGGAGAGTTGGTGTCATGGGAAGCCATGGATAACTGTCTACAATCATTTTGCCAGTTTGATGACAGTATGCCTCGATTTTTCTAAATTTATTGGCAACTGACAGGACAAACATATCAAAATGATCCTCAAGTTGTAGATAATTTGTTGATTAACTCCAGTTATTTCAGAAAATGTTTCGAAGTTGGCAAATGCGCGGCGTGCAGTGTTTCCGGTATTTGTATTTCCACAGCCCCCCTGCTTCGGCTTATCGACATTTAAGGCGAGTTTTGCCCAAAACATTTCCTCTATGTCGTATGTCTTCTCTCAAAATTTTTGTAAGTGCTATTACATTTAAGCCAGTTATAATGCAAATGATTGCAAAATTGGTGGCTTTTTACTTTTAAAATATGTTCTTCAACATTATTGCACGCATGCAGTTCAAAATATCTATGAATTGCCTTCTCCCGTTCGTGCCGGCCCCTCTTGCTATTCCACACAGCAAACAAATCGATGTTGGAAAAGAGTAGGTTACCTAATAAAAATGCACATTGCGCGAAAAGAGGGAAAAAGAGGATATAAACACCAATACCTGTAAACTCGGAATTGAAAACGCTACAACAAACACTTGGACAAACACATAAACAATTCTAAACTCTTTTAGATAATCCCTTCTAAAGTTGAAATTTGTTAATAAAAATCCAGCTTTAGAAGCGCTTATAAAAAGACAAAATATTAGTATACACACGCACAATTTCAACGATTTTTTTTTTAAACACACAGTGTAGACGTGCCAGGGTTCATGACTTTATTTTCTTCTAATTGAGTTCCCAACACAAAACATTTAATTCGAAACTCAATGCAAAATTTTACAAAACTTAGCCGCACGTGCTTTCGATTGCAACAGTTGACTTAACAGCTGTTATTCTCAAATGGGTCTGCTAAATTTAACATTTTGAGTTTGGGCATAACAGTTTGATGTTTTCTTAATACGTTAACAGCAAATTTGTGCTGATTACAAAACTTTTAAAAAACTTGCAAATGCCAGATAAAGTGGTAGTTTTCCCCACAGTGCATTGGAGTTCTACGATAACTGGCAAAACGATAAGCTCGATAACGCGAAATCGGTAAATCCAGCTATATCGCAAGTTCTTACAACTAGAACTACCAAATTTGGGGAAACGATAGCTAATTAAAACCTTCAAAAACTGCATCAAACATTTTGGAGCCACACCCACCCATTTTTCCCCCGGCCCTCCTGCAGTTTAAAACCAAAAATGCCTATACCTTCCAAGATAGGTGTTGACGACTCAAAAAACAATGCTTTAAAAGTTTGGATGCCACGCCCATACATGCTGCCCTAGCCGCCCCCAACCGCCCCGACGCTTAGCTAAAATCGGTAATGCGTGTATCTTTCATAGTGTTTGAGCTAAGGTCACCAAATTTAATGCCAAGATAGGCGACCCCAAAAAAATCTGTGAAATGTTTCGATGCCACGCTCATCCAAACTGCCCAAGCCCTCCCCAACCGCCCCAACGCTTCGCTAAAAACGGTAATAGGTGTATCCTTTAAAGTGTTGGAGCTAGAGTCACCAATTTTAGTATGAAGATAACTTTTAATGACCCCCAAAAAACTGCATTAAAGTTTTGGGGCCACGCCCACCCGTTCCCCTGCCTCATGCATTTTGAAATCAAAGACGCATATATTTTCCACAGCTTTTGAGCTAAAGCCACCAAATTTGGTGTCACGATTGATGATGAAGAAACTCTAAATACTATATGCCACCCCCCACCACAAGCCCCCCTTTCATCATATTTTACTTACTTTGAGCTAGAGTCACCTAATTTGGTATGAGGATAGCAATTGACATCATACATAGATTATGAGAAATAATTTGGATGCCACGCCCCCAGCCACCCTATCCCCACCTTGAACAAACTTTGATCTAGAGTTACCATCCTATCTGCACCAGGCAATCTTTGAGGCAGCGTACACTTTTTTTCGGCTTTATTACTGGTATCGAGTATACCGCAGTCGGTTGCGTCCAACTGCAACGCTGTTTTGACAATAAATTTATTGAACGTTCAAAATTGTAAAAGTGTTTAAAATATAATGAGCAAATAAATGCGTGTTGTGAACAATAGTATAATTACGATATTTTATGGAATGTTGTTGTTTTGTACAATAGTGTTGTGTTTCTTATAAGTTACTATACATAAGACAATCCTCATAGTTTACCGGCTGCGCCAGTTATCAATCAGTGGAAGAAGTGAGGGAGCTTCCGGATTGTAGATTCCAGTGAATATGTATGTATTTGGTCCTGGTAAGTTGTGGTTGTAGAGAAATGTTATCTCATGGGTATTTTTATGACGGGTTTTTATACTCGATACCGAAGGTAAAGAGTATATTGGGTTTGTGCAATGTCCGTCATGGTGTCTTTCCATCTGTCCGTCCGTATGTTCGCAAATTTTTCCACACCCTTCAAGTTAGAGACTTCAAACTTTGCAAATCTCTTTATCTATGGCATAGTAAATTAAAGTGTCAAGATTGGAGTTCTACGATAACTAGGGGGCTGGAAAATCGATAAACTCGATAACGCAAAATCGATAGATCCAGCTTTTTCGCAAGCCGTTACAGCTAGAACTACCAAATTTGGGGAGAAAATAGCTATTTACAATCCCCAATAAACTGCATCAAAAATTTTGGAGCCACGCCCATTCCGCCCCCAGCCCCCCGCAGTTTAACACTAAAAATGCCCATATCTTCTACAGTTTTTGAGCTAGACCCACCAAATTTGATGCCAAGATAGGTGTTGATGATCCCCAATCAAATTCATAAAAACTTTGGATGCCACGCTTTACTAAAAACGGGAATGTGTGTATTTTCCATACCGCCCCCAGCCACCCTTCCTTTATATTCTGCTAACTTTGAGCTAGAGTCACCAAAATTTGTATGAGGATAGCAGTTGACATCATAAGTAGATCTGCGGCAAAATTTTGGACGCCACGCCCTACCATGCCAGACCCCAGCCCCCTTCCACCAAATTTTACTATTTTTGAGCTAGAGTCACCAAATTTGGTATGAGGATAGCTATTGACATGATACATAGATCTTCAGCAAAAATTTTGATGCAACGCCCTCATATCGCTCCCAGCCCCTACCTTTAACAAACTTTGAGCTAGAGTCACCAAATTTGGAAGGAAGATAACTTTTTGGCATCCCCATCTGCACTAGACAGTCTTTGAGGCAGCGCACACTCCTGCAGTACCAACACCCCATTGCAATCAGGTCTCTTTTAACCTGTTTTATTATTTGAAGGCGTGGTGGCTTGGCGGGTGAGGGGTTTGGATTTATGGTAACTTGCGCGCTATGTAAAACAAAAAGAAAACGGGTCATAAAAGGTGCCAGACTAAGCTGAGCTTGCAGGTGCGGCGAAAGTAACGGTGGTAAACATGGTAAATCAGGCCACCCGCTATACAAGCACAGCTCTTGTTATAATGAACCGGGAAGAACAACGCAACTGGGGCATTCCATAGATATATTTCAACATCAATCACACATCCGGCTAAATGCCGACGCAGCATTCAGCAACATTGTATAAACGGCCAACAACAACATCATAGCGGCAACATTGTCCAGGCAGCAACTTTGATAATTCTAAGAACTCTCTGTAAAAACTTACATTTTAAGCAAGAGGCTTCATGCCAATAATTTTCAATTTTAATAAACACTTCAATTCTGACATTCAACCAAGACTGACGTCTTGTCCATATTTTAATAATAACAAGTAGAAACGTTGCAGTCGGACGCCCCCGACTGCGGCATACTCGATACCAGTAATAAAACAGATTAAAAGAGACCTGATTGCAATGGGGTGTTGGTACTGCAGGAGTGTGCGCTGCCTCAAAGACTGTCTAGTGCAGATGGGGATGCCAAAAAGTTATCTTCCTTCCAAATTTGGTGACTCTAGCTCAAAGTTTGTTAAAGGTAGGGGCTGGGAGCGGTATGAGGGCGTGGCATCAAAATTTTTGCTGAAGATCTATGTATCATGTCAATAGCTATCCTCATACCAATTTTGGTGATTCTAGCTCAAAGTTAGAAGAATATGGTGGAAGGGTGGCTGGGGCAGGTATGGGGGGGCGTGGCGTCCAAATTTTTGCTGCAGATCTATTTATGATGTTAATTGCTATCCACATATCAAATTTGGTGACTCTAGCTCAAAGTTAGTAGAATATGTTGGAAGGGGGGCTGGTATGGGGGGCGTGGCGTCCAAAGTTTTGCTGCAGATCTATTTATGACGTTAATTGTTATGCTCATACCAAATTTGGTGACTCTAGCTCAAAGTTAGTAGAATATGGTGGAAGGGGGGCTGGGGGCTGGGGTCTGGCATGGTGGGGCGTGGCGTCCAAAGTTTTGCCGCAGATCTACTTATGATGTCAACTGCTATCCTCATACAAATTTTGGTGACTCTAGCTCAAAGTTAGTAGAATAAAGTGGAATGGTGGCTGGGGGCGGTACGGGTGGGGGGCGCCATCCAAATTTTAGGGTTTCTTCATCACCAATCTTGGCACCAAATTTGGCGTCTCTGGCTAAAAAAATGTGGAAAATATAGACGTTTTTGATTTCAAAATGCAGGGGGCTGGGGAACGGGGGGGCGTGGCTCCTAAACTTTGATGCAGTTTTTTGGGGATCGTTAGCAGCTATATTCATACTAAATTTGGTGACCTTAGCTTTAACGCTTTGAAAATACACGCATTACCGTTTATAGTGAAGCATTGGGGCGGTTGAGGGCGGCTTGGGCAGTATTGATGGGCGTGGCATCCAAAGTTTTTATGAATGTGATTGGGGATCATCAACACCTATCTTGGCAACAAATTTGGTGGGTCTAGCTCAAAAACTGTAGAAGATATGGGCATTTTTGGTGTTAAACTGCGGGGGGCTGGGGGCGGAATGGGTGGGCATGGCTCCAAAGTTTTTGATGCAGTTTATTGGGGATTGTAAATAGCTATTTTCTCCCCAAATTTGGTAGTTCTAGCTGTAACGGCTTGCGAAAAAGCTGGATCTATCGATTTTGCGTTATCGAGTTTATCCATTTGCCAGCCCCCTATTTATCGTAGAGCTCCAATCTTGACACTTTAATTTACTATGCCATAGATAAAGAGATTTGCAAAGTTTGAAGTCTCTAACTTGAAGGATGTGGAAAAAAGTTGCGAACATACGGACGGACAGATGGACAGACACCATGACGGACATTGCACAAACCCAATATACTCTTTACCTTCGGTATCGAGTATAAAAACCCGTCATAAAAATACCCATGAGATAACATTTCTCTACAACCACAACTTACCAGGACCAAATACATACATATTCACTGGAATCTACAATCCGGAAGCTCCCTCACTTCTTTCACTGATTGATAACTGGCGCAGCCGGTAAACTATGAGGATTGTCTTATGTATAGTAACTTACCTATAAGAAACACAACCAACGAGATGTTAAACTTATAGAGGGTTCAAACAGCCATATTCCAACCAACCTAACATTTCTGGAATCTGGCGATTTTACTCTCTCGCGGGACTGCCGTTTGTTGCTTCGTGAATTGTGGGCGATTTCGATGTCATTCGGCTTGCTGGTTTCGCTACGACATGAGCTGCCGTAGCACAGCCAGCCCAGCCAGCCCAGCCGTACTGTGTGTGTGAGCGCGATAGCTGCGCGCAGTAGCTTCTGAAATTGGCACCCTCTATAAGTTTAACATCTCGTTGCCACTACCACAAATTAGAGAGGAGAACTTACTACCACCCCAACCAAACTTAAACTTTACAATGGACTCTGGACACGAGTCTACCCCCACTCCAATTACCCCTACTGTTAGCAATTAGCAATGTTAGCTCTGCTCTAGTAAGCACTTTTAAACCAAAAGACATCTTGGCCTATGTCGACCGTTTACCAACTTTTGACGGGACACCTAGCCAATTAGACAGGTTCATAACATATGCTTATTAGGGGAGCGGACCAAACACCTTACGGCCTGCTTACTCTTAGAACTATAAAAAAATTAGAGTGTGTAGAACACACTCTTTGGAAGTAATACTTCTTATATTGTAGTTTGTTTTTTTTTTTTTTTTTAAATTCAAGTATTGGTAAATTAATAATTCAGTCTTGTTTAACAATTTTTTAGAAAATTTATTTTGATATTATTTTGAACAAAAAAAAAAAGAAATTATTAGGTACATTAAATAGGCAAAGAATATTATTTTGTTTTACAGCTTTATTTGTTTTACAGATTTATTTCGATATTAATAATAAAAATAAATATTATATTATATATGTATTTACATATACAAATTACTGATTCAAAACAGAAATTATTGGATTATGATAACTAAAATTCAAAATGAACATTTTAGAGCTTAAATTTAAATACCTCGTGAATATAGCATCAATTGTCGTGCCGCTTTTTGTTGTGGCTTCATTTCTATTATTATATATTTTTAATTTCAATTTATCTGACAAAAATTGGAATAAAGGATGTGCAGACTGATGAGCAAAATTTATATTAAAATCTCCACTGAATAGAAGGGGTAAATAATTATAACTTTGGTTAAGTAGTTGAGCTCCACCATCAGTAAACGGCAACAAATGAAAATGCATGAAAGCAATGTTTTGATTGATGTTTGTATTTGGTGAAATGTAAACAGTAATTATAACGAATTCTTGTCCCTGTAAAGTTGATGAGTGTGCAAAGTAAATGTCTCCATTTTGAGAAGATGAAAAACTGCTTATATTATTTACTCCTTGAGAAAGCATGACATTAAGAAAGCATGAACCTGCAGGTTGCAGAATTTTAAATTAAGTCTTAAGTTGAACAGTTCTAAATAATGTCAAACAGCTGCTCAACAAGAGTGTTGCAAAACTACATAAACAGTTTGAAATAGATACTGCGCCACATAAACATCTTCTTGGAAAAGCACGTAAGCAACATTTGGTTCTGCCTTTACTGCCCGGCAAAAGAAGTAAAACTTTATTATATAAAATTGTTTATGTTTTTCATTTAATGCACTGTATATTTAATGCATAAGTGCGCAACGCTGCACATTTCACACAGTAATCGATCTAATATATCGATAAAATACTGCATACACTACATCGCAAAATTTTTGGTTTGTCAACACAAACCCTATTAAACCCTAAAAAACAATGAACAGAATACCAACACTATTGAATCTGAAAAAGATCTATACAATGAATTATGTCTTAACGCTTTTATCGTTGGATTCAGGGAACCACTCAAAACCGTTATCAGACTAAAATCTCCAAAAAACATAGAACAAGCTTACGAACAATGCCAAACCGAACAAGCACGCTACCGTAACTACAGACCCCAATCCAATCGTTATAATGACAAACGAGGTAGAGACAACTGTAGTAACAATAATAACTCTAATAACCGTTACAACCAAAACAATCAATATAATAACAGATCCCAGTATTCTAATTCTAACCAACAAGGGCCTTCCGGTCATACCAAGGAAGACAAAACCCTGGAGAAAATAATAGACGGTCTAATAACCCAAATTTTGAATGGGTTATTAGACCTTCTATTATTTTCTCCAACGATTTGCACAACATAGAAGAAAACAAACAACAAAAAGAACAAAATTTTCAGGAACCAGCCTCAGGTCTCAAACAGGATATATAACTCCTGTAACACAGAACCCCTCACTACCGTTTATTTACATTCAGTTCCCAAACACACCCCCTCTCAAATTTCTGATTGATACAGGTTCGACTAACTCATTTATAAATCCAGAATACATTAACTTGAACAATTGCAAAAATCTTCAAACCCCAATAACACTCAAAACAGCTCTAAACCATTTCACAATTGACAAAAAAATAGCACTTCCATTCCCACCAGCATTCAAAAATATGGGCGTTATGATTTTGTTCCCTTTCAAACTCCATTCTTACTTTGAGGGTTTATTAGGAATGGACTTACTCTCACATCTAAAAGAAAAAATAGACCTGCCTGTTTAGGCGTATATATATATTTAAGTCACAACACAAACACATGACATACAATTATAAATACAATAAAATATGCTAATTAAATACAACATAAATATATCAATATATATATTAAGTAGGTCAGTTAAAAACAGCACCGTAAGTCAAATTGTCTTATTTATGAAAACTGCTGACTACACAGCACGTGTAACAAGAGCCGCGGTCAGCCAACCCGGTAGTTGCCAGTACACAATTCTGCAGTGGTAAACAACTGCTGCATACACGAAAACCCAAATTATACATATTTAAACCAAGCTATTTTTACCCATAAAACTGATACTTTCGTTGATGAAAATCAGAGCCTTTACTTTGCACTTAAGCAAAACACAAGTCTTTCATTCTTTCTACAGGAACTTCATCTCCGTAGTCCACTTAGTAACAAGTGCAAGTTGCGACGCCCTTTAGCAGTCAGTTTATATACTGAATGCTTATACATACACAAACATTTTGGTGACCCGACGAAGGACTCCAAGCAAGGGTACTTAAAAAAAAATTATTCCTTGACCACATCACAGTTGCGACTCGAAGCGTAATTCAGCTCACCAAGGAGCAAATAAAACACTTCCAAAGGGTCAGGATTAAAAAACAGAGTTATAATACATTGCCGCAATCAGAAAACAATGACGGAAACGAGCAAATCAATGGATCTGGAAGAAAACCTGAATGCGCAGGAAGAAATAAGCCAGGAGATATCAAGGCCTATAATAAACAGCAAAAGGACCAACGGAAAGCAAAACCTGGCTACTACAAAGCCAGAACCTCAATTCTAGAGGAAAGGTGGAACGCCATTAAAGACACGAAACATGAGATCGAGTTGATCATAAACACGAACTTAGAGAAATCCCAAACATACTTCAAGTTCTTCGAAGAAGTTGATGATATGGTTCAAAAAACCAAAAACTACTTCACCGAGCAGGCTGATATTGATGACCAGTCTAGCAGCAATATGACGGAACCAAAAAGCATCATAACTTCAGGATCGGTTGATGCCGGAGCAAGATCAAATACAAAATGAAGTGCATTGTGCAGTCGGCAAAAGGAAATGGTGGCATCGTTAGATCGTGCCTTTCAACAGAAGCCCCCTAATGCAGAGAATGTGAAATCATTATGGGCAAAAATTCAAGAGGTCCATTTTCAAATGTACGAAGAATTTGAAGACCCAGAAGAGAAAGGCTACGACGCCGCTAATTATCTCAAGGCAGAAGCTGAGGTACGGAGTGCACTTACTAACAATTCAAGTAGTTCGTGCTCCAAAAACATAAGCCTGCCACGCAATACCATTCCAAAATTTGATGGCGAAGCACTCAAATGGCATCATTTTTTGACGTTTTTTTAAATATGATACATGAAACAAAAATGCCAACCATACGCAAGATGTAGCATTTGAAAGCCAGCGTAATCGGAGAGGCGAAAAAATTAATCCGTCACATCGATCTGAGGGAGGAAAACTATCTCTACGCATGGGAAATTCTAGTAGACGCATACAATAATCCAAGGGAGATTGCATCTAGGATATTGAACCGTCTTCTGCTGCAACAAACCTGCAGCGACGATACAAAGTCTTTAAAAGAGCTGCACATCATTACTATAGAGTCCTTAGCTTCGTTAAAGGGACTCGGGATTGACATCTCAACATGGGATCCGATCATCATTGCCATCCTAATTCTATGGGTTGACCAAGGTACCCAATGTATCGTGGTACGCTTAAGTGTTCAAGTTCGTGGGATTCATCGATGAATTGTTGCCAGCGTGCACACAATTGACGTGGCAACCGTTCATCCCATTTTGTTTCACTGAGCCAACTATCCTGAAAGAGAGAATCTTCAAGTAAGCCGTCAGAGGCGCAATTAGTCCAATTGGATCGAAGATTTTGGATAGTTCAGATAACAATAATCGTTTAGTCGGCAACCGAGCAAGTTCATGTGCATCTCGTTTTATAGCGATAGTTTCTGTGCCAGGGTTCCAATGTAAACCAAGAATCTTTACGCAATGTTGTGGATTAGCCTCGGTTAATAACGCCGACTGATAATCGCAGATCTCGCTAGGGAGTGCGTTTAATAGCGGCCAACAATTTGATGTCCATTTCCGAAGGCGAAACTTTCCTTTTTCCAGCAACCGGATAAGTTCATCTTTAAGAGCGAGTAGTTCATTTACAGTGTCACAACCAGTGGGAATGTCAACGACATATGCATCTCGAGATAGAGCACGAGCAGCTGACGGAAAGGTGCTTTGATAGTCAGAGGCCAATTGCTCCAGTACTCGTACTGCCAAGAATGGTGAAGATGTCAAGCCATACGTTACAGTAAGCAATCGATAGTGCTCGAGAGGCGCAGTTTCCTCCTTACGCCAAACAATACGTTGAAAGTTTGTGTGTTCTTCTGCCACTAAAATGCCTCGAAACATCTTCTCAATATCGGCGCAGAATACATACTGATATTGACGAAAACGCAATAGGTTGAATAGGTGGACCCACGTGTAAGCGATCGTTAAGCGAGTGTCCTAGGCTGTCCTTAACCGAACCGTCGAAGACCACTCGGCATTTAGTTGTATTACTGTCGGGCTTGAATACTGCGTGATGTGCTAAATAGCTATGATGTGTGAAGCACTCGTCTATTTGTTCAGGATTAAGCAACTCCATATGTCCTCGATTCAGATAGTCATCTATGAATTCCGTTTATTGTTGCTTAAAGGCATGAGAACTTCTAAACTTCCGTTCCATTGCTGCAAAACGATTGCGCGCATGAGTCAATGTTTCTCCAATAGGAGCAGCGTCCGTTTTGAATGGGTATTTTACGATGTATACGCCGTCTTGATTGCGTGTGTGTGTGGAAGCAAAGTGCTGCTCAGCTACGTCAGTAGCATCTTTGGTGGCCTTGCTCGGCTGTTCGGAATCCAATTCCATGAAGGTGCGAACTAAGGCATCTAGATCGTCATGCGCAAAGTGTACCTGCGCATAAGTGTCTTCATCAATACAGCCATTGTATGTACCTCTAATGACCCAACCAAATGTAGTATAAAATGCAATAGGAAGATTCGTACTAAATTGTTTGCGTTGTCCAGTATAAAGATTCCAAATTTGATCAGAGCCAAGAATGTCATCTATATTGCCTGGCTGGTCAAATGTCGGATTTGCCAGAGGTAACTGACAAATCTTGTTCGAAGTCGACGAGCACGTGTTGATTGACTGAGCGGGAATCGAAGACGTTAGTGTACTAAGAATTAACGCTGTAACCTCTATAGAAGCAGTTGTAGTACGCGAAAATAATTGCAGCTTAGCTCGTCCACGTGTAACACCAGCATTCTTACCAGCGAGACCGACCACTGAGATGCGTGCGTGTGTGCGTTGCGCACCAATGCGCTGAATGAACGCTCCTGTAGCCATAGTAATAGTTGAACCTGTATCGAGCAGCATCCGACAGGCAGTCTTGTTGCCCCATGCGTCGATAACAGTAGCTAAAATAGTTGGTAGCAGAGCCTGAGTCTGCTCAACTGACGATGTATCCAATGTGTGATGACTGATTGCCGCAGTATCCGAGTCTGCATTCCTATCGATAAAGGTGAGACTGCTGGCATCCGTGTTGGGTGTCATTCGATTAGGTGGAGATGGCTTCTCCCTATGAACCAATGTGTGGTGCCTGGAGTTGCAGGTGCGACAACTGTGTTTTGAACTGCAATCCTTGAACCGATGTGAGCGACTAAGGCAATTAAAACATAACTTGTTGTCGTTCGCAAACGAGCGCCTTGCATCTATATCCATGGCCTTGAACTGAGCGCACGTAGATATAGGATGGGGTCGTTGGCAAAGAGAACAGTTTGTTTCAACTGATTTTTGAATGTTGCTGTGATACGATGTGACACGTCGTTTAGTGTGCGATATACGCTGACACGATTCGAGTGCATCACAGCGAGCGAAACTTAAATAAATCTTCGAGTTTAACAATGAGTTCGTTAGACGTATGATTTTCAGCCCATGCTTGACGCGTCTCAGAATCTTATTTGGATAACAAAATGTGAATAAGCCACGGGTCGCGACCATTGCATTGTAATGCATTAAGGCCACGGATGCTTTCCTCTGCACTGTCAGCTAATTTGCGTAGATCCGTAACGCTCGCAGAGTTCAGTGTTGGCAGCCACAAGAAATTGTTAATGAATGAACGAACTATAAGCGCCTTTTTGTTATAACACTGTTCCATTCGCTCCCAAGCATCCTGGTAGTTGTTATCGGTTACCCCGATGTGCTTTACTAGGCTCAGCGCCTCACCCTCCAGGTACGATTTGAGGTAATGCAACTTCTGGCACTTATTCAAACTGGTCTTCTTATCTATAGAGCCTAAGAATAAATCGATGAACTGGTTCCAGTCCTCATAATTTCCAGAAAAGGGCGGAATCGTACTTTTTCCAAATGTAGTTCTCCTGTTGATTCGCGCTGCTTTTCCAATGAGTGACTCTCACCGGAGATAGCATCAGTTGGCCTGGATTCACTGCGGTCGAGCTCATGAAGCGCTGTTGAATATAATGCGTGTGTAGCATAATATTTATCCTCATAGCTTCCCAAATCCGCGTAGTGATCAACGTAATCATCATTCCCTTCAAATTGTGTAAGATCTCCACTAAGTTACACGAAATTATCAAACGTGGCACTTAGTCTGCCTATTTTCTCCCTTAGTGTATCCAGTGAATCGCACAATTTGACAAATTTTGCTGCTGTTGCGTGGGCACGTGACAATTGTGCTTTACAACTACCACGTTTTTGAATAATTCGATGCATGTCCATATGTCTATGTACTATACAGGTGTGTGTATGTTTGCTTTTATAGCTATCGGGTACAGCCTAACCACGTTGGTGTAGCATTGCAGTGTATGACACGAGGAATGGCACAAATATATAAAAAATCTGTTTAGAAATCCGAGTTGGATCCGGCTCGATGGACCAAAATATGTTTGTTAATAAAACATAAACAAATCGGATGCAGTCGGTTTCAATGCTATGTATTTGTTTTTGCCATTCGATTTACAATGCTGTATTTTGACCATTGGTTGTTTGCGCGTGGACTGTACAATTCTGTAATCGTTGCGAATATGTAAGCGTCGTGAACTACATATCAGTGCAAGAGTTAATTGACGGCTGACTACTGCTGCTTCAAAGAATGATTAGCAGCATGGTTAGCAAAAGGCAATTAGAGAGAATGAAAGAAGTGCAAAAGTCACGTACGCATCACGAGCATATACAAACCGTTGTACAAGTGTATACGAGAGAGTGATATTGCAATAGAAAGAATATGTAAAGCATAGTACGAAAAGTGCACACGTGCACAGCACTGTACGAATCACTAGATCTACCAATTAATATATGTTGACAAAGGTGGTTTAATTTCTTATCAGTCATTGAGGAGGTAAAAACCAACGAGACATTTCTGCTGCACCTGCTGAAAAATCAAACATCAGTACTTGACTCAACCATCAACGTTGTCAAGAAGACCAGTTCTACATCGGATCAGTGCCTAAAATTACTTGAAAAACAAATGGCAACCATTAGCCAAAGCAGAGGAAGGTACACAGGCGCACGTCTCACAGAGACATACCTGGCACTAACAACTCAACTAACACTGCTAGCAGCCACCCTTCAGCGCATGCAATCAGAAATTGTGGATGTGCTAACAGGAGTTCACCACCATACAATTAGCCCAGTGTTGATTTCCC
This sequence comes from Scaptomyza polygonia, assembly GCA_035044585.1. Taxonomy (NCBI): domain Eukaryota; kingdom Metazoa; phylum Arthropoda; class Insecta; order Diptera; family Drosophilidae; genus Scaptomyza; species Scaptomyza polygonia. The sequence continues at coordinate 126,867 of JAWNNU010001864.1, forward strand.
CAATCCAGATACAGGATCAATTGGATCAAATACGGGATCATTTGCCACCAGATCAAATGTTGCCCGTGACATCATCCAACTTCATTCAACTCTACAGAATAATGCGAGCAGAAGGCACAGCCACCGACACTCATGTTATATTACGAGTAATATTACCACTAGTGTCAACGTCGATATTAGAACTGTTTAATATCGTGCCAATTCCGGTGTGGGACTCAACTAGCTGGAAATTGTTTGAGCTTAAAACACCTTAAATCGCAGTTAACAACCACAGGGATCAATTCATGGGACTGACAAAGGATGATCTACGACGCTGCCTCACACTACCACACGAAGAATACATATGCTTCGACCATCAAGCTATGTTCAACGTAAATAATCGATGTGAGTTTCCGCTTTTTAACAACAACAGTGTGTCAAACAACTCACAGAACAACCAAAATGGTATGGACAAAAATAAACCAGCCGAACAATTGGATATTTGCAACCACCTCGGCAATGGAACTGCAAGCCGTATGCAATGGGACACCGTCTACAAATTGATAGAAGACACCGGATTGCTAAGTCTGGCTGTACTGCCCGCAACTCGGAGATTAGCATCAGTACGTTCGGCACCATAATAAGTCAAGTAAAACCAAGTTACGGCCACTTTGGCGATCTAATCAAGCCAAACATCACCGATGTACCTGCGACAACTTTCAACATCTCAGAGTACAAGGCCCAAGAAGACAACGATCTGGACGACTAACAGCGAAAATTGGCAACACTGAACATCCAAGAGCTGCCTAATCAATCAATCTCAATACTACATAACCATATAGCTTCTTAGGCTGCGTTAGCTGTATCCATCTTATTGCTATGCGCCTATGCAATGCGAAAGAGACGCCTATAAACTGTGCGACCAACCGTCCCCAGGACTGAAGCCAGCCATACATCCGAGCCAGTCGTATCCCCAAGACGATTCACACTAGACCAAGACGACGGTTGAACACCTGTTCAACGGCCGGGAGAATGTTTAGGCGTATATATATATTTAAGTCACAACACAAACACATGCCATACAATAATAAATACAATAAAATATGCTAATTAAATACAACATAAATATATCAATAAATATATTAAGTAGGTCAGTTAAAAACAGCACCGTAAGTCAAATTGTCTTATTTATGGAAACTGTTGACTACACAGCACGTGTAACTAGAGCCGCGGTCAGCAAACCCGGTAGTTGCCAGTACACAATTCTGCAGTGGTAAGCAACTGCTGCATACACGAAAACCCAAATTACACATATGTAAATTAAGTTATTTTTATCTATAAATACTGATACTTTCGTTAATAAAAATAAGAGTCTTTACTTTGCATTCCAGCAAACACAAGTCTTTTATTCTTTCTACAGGAACTCCCTCTCCGTAGTCGACCTAGTTACAAGTGCTAGTTGCGACGCCTTATTAGCAGTCAGTTTATGTACTGAATGCTTATATACACACAAACACTGCCCAACTCCCAATTAAAACTTTCAAATACTACCTTGGCAATATACAACTACGATAATAGAACTTGCAACATATATAACATTTCAGGCCACACTAAGACCATAGTACCATTACCAGTACAGGTCACGGAGGGAGAGTTTTATTACCAAACTATTTACATAAGCGATGATTTAATAATATCAGGCGGCCTCTATTATACTAACGAGAGTACAATAAATTACGAGATAATAAACTATAGCGACTCTGATCAATTACTGTGCATCGAAAAGCCAATCGAAGGTACACAGTACTCTCCAACCAATAATATAGAACTTTTCAATATAACGTCTTGTATTCAACCGAGTCTAGAAAACCCAAACTATTTACAAAACATTAATGTAGAACACCTCAATTCAGAAGAAAAAGAAGTCTAATCTCTCTATGTAGAAAATATATCGATATCTTCTATAAAGAAAATTACCTACTTACGTTTACAAATGAAAACACGCATTCTATTAAAACCGTCGATGATACCCCTGTTCAAGCTAAGTCCTACAGATATCCATTCATACATAAAGAAGAAGTAAAGAAGCAAATAGAGTCCATGTTGAACCAACAAATAATAAAATCCAGCTATTCTCCCTGGAGCGCAACTGTTTGGATCGTTCCAAAGAAAACAACTCCTTCCGGAGAACAAAAATGGCGCCTCGTCATCGACTATAGGAAATTAAATGAAAAAACTATTTCCGACAAATACCCAATCCCTAACATAAATGACATTTTAGACCAAATAGGTAAAGCTAAGTATTTCTCTACGTTAGACTTAGCTAGTGGTTTTAGAACACTTAAAGCACCTTAAAACAGTATTCGAAAGACTCAGAAATGCGAAATTTAAAATCCAAATAACTAAATCTGACTTCCTTTGTAAAGAAACACAATTTTAAGGGCATATCGTTACACAAGAAGGTGTCAAACGTAACCCAAACAAAATTATTGCCATTAAAAAATTTCCCTGCCGTAAAAACAGAAAAACAATTAAATCCTTTTTCGGACTATTAGGTTATTACAGAAAATTTATCAAAGATTATGCAAAAATAACACAAACCATGACTAAACAATTAAAAGGACACAAACCCGTCACAATAAACGAAGATTTTCTCAAAACCTTTAATTTTTGCAAAACATTAACATTAACATTAACATCATTGGAAAAACTTATCCTACAATACCCGGACTTTTCGAAACCATTCATATTGACTACAGATGCGAGCAATTTTGCATTGAGAGCAGCTATGACCCAAGGCACATTACTCAATGATAAACCAGTCTGCTTTGCTAGCAGAACTCTAACTAATACAGAAACTAATTACTCAACTATTGAAAAAGAGATGCTAGCGATAATCTGGGCGGTCAAAAATTTCAGACCATATCTCTTTGGGAAAAAATTTACAATTGTTACCGATCATAAACCATTAACTTGGCTAATGAATTTCAGTAAACCAAACTCAAAAGCAATTCGCTCGAGGTTACAACTTCCAGAATATGACTTTGACGTCATTTATAAAAAAGGCTCAGACGGTTCACTCAACAACAGGTATTAAGCCTAGAAAAGCTTCAATTGAAACGTCAAGCAAAGTCCTTACCATGCACCTTAAGGCCAATCAACACACTTAGACCATATATGTACACTATACTTGGTCTTCACACTGTCAATACCTTCGCTATGGCCGTCGCTTCAAATTGTAGGAGAGGGATGAGTTACCATAAATCATTTTAATTATTAATTAAATCAAATATTAAGAGCTCACTCAGCCAAACTTTTCAGCCAAATGAAAAGATGTGACGGTAAAGCACCGTTATTCGTAGAATTGAGAGCAAAAGAGAATTGAAAAAAATATGTGTAAACAGTTTCTTGACAGTGTCAAAAATGTTTAAACTAATACTTTGTTGATTTTCTTCTTAAGTGTTTATAATTTTAATATGGGGTTTTCGCAAGTTAACTAAGAATACTGTGTTTTTTAATTTGCCATCATTGAAATTTAAAAAAAAATAAGTAAAAGCCTATGTTTTTCACATTAAAAACAAAATATATCGGTTTTTTTGCAATGTGTAAAGTGTTTCTTGACAGACCATTGGTTTAAATTTGACAGAAAAATACGTGTGTTGTTCGGTATTATAATTTATTTTATTCGGCTGCCTGCCATCGATTAACACTTATACTAACTTTTGATTTAATTCTTATCGCACAATCGCGTGCAGTGATTCTCACTATGCTTATATTCGTTCACCTTGAACTCAAACTGTAACCGTCACGTAATCTTTATGTCCGCTCACCTTCGCTTTACTGGGCGATTAGACTTAGCGCACATTTACCTCTTCTGTCGCTCGCGACATCTCGATCGTGGGTCGCGACCGTGGATGGTGGGTCGCGAGCGCCCTCGCAACCTTTGCTCTCATTGTTCTGGCCGCTCGGCCCTAACGTTCTCTGACATTCTGTTCGTTCTATGTTAATCTTATCGTACTAGTTATGTTATAAATGTAATACAGTAGAATACGGTTATTACGACTTTCAAGGGACCGACGATTTTACGTCGTTATACCCGGAAGACGCTTTAACCGAAAGGAGCAAGAAAAAATTTGTATTTTATTTTATTGTTGCCATGTTCCTAATACGTTTTAAAACAAAACAAATTAATTTTTTAATCAAAACAAAAAATTTAATAAATGGAATTTAATAAGTTTTTCATACTTACTCGTATATATTTACATAATGCATATTCATAAGCATAAAATATGTAACAAGATTAATTTCGTTTATTATTTTTATTCTTAATTTAGATAATCAGTGATTTGTGATTGCTTAGATGTAGTTTTTGACTTATAAAAACAGTCGCGCACAGCATTATATAAACGAGACACGCTTTGCGTTAAGCTGTCGTCATTAAAGTTTGAATGGACAAATCTATTCAGAGTTTCTGCAGCCTTGAATGCCTCCAAAACGCTAGGTGCTGACACATCGTAATTTTGATCTTCGACGATGTCGTCGCTGTCCTGGGACCATATAAATTTAGTTCGGCAAGCCCAGAATTCCTAAAACTATTTGCAATTGTCATTGGCAAAAGTTGTTGCCATGCATCGTTTGTCATTAATATTGCATCAAGGATTTTAATTTTCGTGTAGTTTTCACCATTGCTTGCATCCATATTGTTATTATTATAAGTACGAGGTTTTTACGAAAAGTTGATTTAATCAATTAATCAATCAATCGAATTATGACTTGATCCATTGCACTATGGTCCGAAATTCGTTTTTTTTGGCATAAAGTCCAAATTTTGATGCAAGTGTATCGTATTTGTGCATTTCAATTCTTAAAGAAGATACATCATACATATTGAAAATTAAAAACAAAAGCTTTAAAAGCTTTACTGAAGCTTTTTGCGAGCTTTTGAGTGTGAACCATCGATCAGCTGATTATGAGGAAGAAATTGCCGCCAAATTAATTTTTACATTTGATGGTTATACGCGAGAAAATTTGATCAACGAAATTCAGCAAAATAATGGAAAATAATGGTCAAGGTATGTATTATCTAATGTGCATAGTGCTTTTATGTGTAGTCTTAGGATTTTAGTGTTGTGATATGTCAAATTCATGTGTATTTTTGTAGAAAACAAATTATCGTCCCCCGTGTTTCGTTGAATGTTCTGAGGCCTGCTGATACCAACTATTTGCGTCAGTATGTACTTATATATGTCTTCTTTCATCGCAAAGTTATAACTTTGGCCCGTTTTGGCCCATTTTTTACTTATTTGATAATATTCAGGCAAGTTCGAGTTTTGGCATAGCGACCTGCTCGAAATTTGGCGCAGCAACAATCGACAAATAAAATGTGTCTCAGACTGGATTTACAGTAAAATTAACATCAATAATCTGGAAAATGATAAAAAAAGAGAAATAGATAAAAAAATTAGTAATTTTGAATCCTTCACAAAAAGGAACTTGCCAAAATGCAACAAAATGTTGGAACGATTTATGTCCAAGCATACTCAATGGCTGGCGTCTAAAATATCAATTACCGTTAATGAGAATTGTAAGACACCACAACAAATAGGACGCCCAACCTTATCTTACACAAATGCAGGGTTAAGACTAAAACGGAAACTGGCGTCTGAGCTTGCAAATGCAAATAACCTTAACACCAATCTTCTTATGCATGCTGCAGCAATGTCTGCTAAGAAAGAATGCAGGAAGGACGTGGCCGTTGTCCTTAAAGAAACGATAACAACACCTGAATATGCCCATGAAACGAGAAAGCAACTCAAAATGAGAAAACCCACGCCAGTTACAGTGAAGCTTTAGCTTACCTCCTGGAAAATTCACTCACTAAACAACAATATATAAACACTAGGCTTTTGAATAAAAGCCATCAGAGCGACATATATCCAAGCTATAATCAAGTTATGGAAGCTAAGTTACAGTGCCGGCCAGTGGGTATAGAAGTAACCGAAACTACTGCCCAAGTTTCATTACAAAACCTTTTAAATCATACTGCACATCGAATAATACAATTACAATCCGACATTTTCAAGCAGTTTCCGAGTAGTTCTGAAATTAAATTAATTTGCAGTTATGGATTTGATGGTTCAACTGGTCATAGTATATACAAGCAAAAGTTTGACACCAAAACACCAGGCGGACATCATTCAGATCTCTCTTTATTTGTAACTTCTGTTATACCCATAAAAATTATTGACTCCCTTAATCGGAACATCTGGATAAATAGAACACCACAGTCCATTCGATTTTGCAGACCACTAAAAATTCAATTAGTTAAAGAAACTACTACTCACATAATGATGGAAAAAAATCACTTAGATTTTGATATTAATAATCTTAAACCGTTTGTTTATAAATTGGATGAGAATTTTGACATAGCAGTTACCTATGAAATGCATATGACACTCATAGATGGGAAAGTTTTAAATGTATTAACTGGAACTAAATCTACTCAATGTTGTCCAATCTGTGGTGTCACCCCCAAAAAAAATTGGAAATTACAGATTTTAGTTCAGAAACCTTTAACCCAAAGCCTGATTGTTGTGAATTCTATTTGAAATGAACTGAAAAACTTTGTTTAAATTTAACGAATTTATGTAAGTAGATTGGCAACGCCGTAAAGAAGGTATTTTTTACGATATTTCTGTTAAAACATGTGTAAACACTTTAAGAAGCGAAGTTCAGTATGTATGAAAATCTTAAACGAACAACATCGTTTATGTGACAATAAAGACTTATAATTTTAAACTAATTCGGCAATCATTGTGAGGGTGCGAACAAGTGGTATTACACTTTGACACGAGTGTAATTGGTCTGCATTACCGGAAACACAACGAAATTGATCATTGGTCGATCGAGCCGGATTATAAAGTGTATATTGACAGGTACAACAACATTAATGGTCCTTCGAGCCGGATTATAAAGTGTATATTGACAGGTACAACAACATTAATGGTCCTTCGAGCGCCTTTTGAACGGCACATTGGTAATACTTCCATATTATTACATACATACAACGGCCCGACTCGGCTACAAAAAGACAACGGCCCGACTCGGCTACAAAAAGACAACGGCCCGACTCGGCTACAAAAAGACAACGGTTCGACTCGGCTACAAACCGACAACGGTCTGACATTCCTACGCATACACATCTATGTATGTACATGCTGATTACAAGTTGAAAGAGGAAAACGAAAAAAAAAAATAGAAACCGACGCACATTCACATTCCCACGGCCATATGTGTGAAAATTTTACACTATATACAAATTTGTGTATATATAAAAAATAAAAAAAAAAAAAAAAATAAAAATTAGAAACATGAGTCAACTACGCAGTGGAAAGATGATTAGACACGAAACAAACAAGGATGAAATTGAAAATGCAGATGACAATATCGACTACTCAAATTTAGCCAGTGGATATGAAAATCAAATCGACAAGCATTCGGAAAGAACCGTAGTGCAAGCATCAACGCCATATCCACATGGGCAAACTCCTCTATTTACAAAGGCTTCATCAGTATCAGGATCCCAATTATCAAAGAAGTCAACCAAGGTACAGGTGCTTGAAGCAGAGATGGAATATGTGAAGACCCAACATGAAATTCAGAAACAACGTGCTGCTTTGGATCTCAAGGAAAAAGAGCTTGAAATTCAGAGAAAACTGCAAATGGTGCAGTTGGAAGACGACGAACTCCAGGAAAATGATGATGACAAAGGGACAGATAATCAAAGAGACAACGAAGCACAATATCGTACACGTGAGTGGGTTGACCGTCAGCCACAAGGGTTAGAATTTAAGTTAGATGAGGGCAATCACAATCATGATGAAAACATTATGAAAACATTTATGGCCCGACAGACAATTACACAAGATCTGCCTACTTTCTCTGGAGATCCACTTGACTGGCCAATATTTTATTCTGAGTTTATTAACAGCTCAAAAATATGTAATTTTTCGGAATATGAAAATATAGGTAGATTAAGAAAAGCACTTACAGGCAGAGCAAAAGATTGTGTCCAATCACTTTTATTATTACCGCAAAATGTAAATGCTATAATTGACTTATTGAAAGACAGATTCGGAGATTCTGCGCATATCATTAGACATTTGATAGAAAACATCAGGAATCATCCCCCTATTAAAGATGATAAAATTGAGAAACTTATTAGTCTGTATGACACACTTACTAATCTAATTGGTATACTTACAAGTTTTGAAGAAGTCGATCATATTCGTAATCCAATTCTGTTCGACGTAGTTCTAGAAAAATTGCCAATAGGACAACGACTAGCCTTTATGCAATTTTTTCAGGAAACAAAACAAAATGACTCAAAGTTAGTTGTACTACATAAATGGTTGGGTAAAAGAACTAAAGCTGCACAAATGCTAGGATTTGGTCAAAGTAAGTCAAAGGAGACAACATTGTTCGTCTCAAATCAGAGCAACATTGATAGACAAGAAAAATCTAAGTTTTGTAATTATTGTAAACAAACTAATCATTACATTTCAACATGCCAAAAATTTAAGGGACTAGATATAAATCAACGTTGGCAACATGTTACCAAAAACCGTCTTTGTATTGCTTGTCTTTGCAAAAATCACATGTTGAAAAATTGTAATAGAAAAAGACCATGTAATGTAAACAATTGCTCTCTTTTACACAATGCACTCTTACACAAAGAAAAAAAATTGAACGTCAACAATCAAAACACTGAAGCTATTGAGAAATCTGAAGTGCAAGTAGAGAATAACTGCAACATTAATTTAAATAATAGCAAAGTACTTCTTATAGTTTTACCAATTACTATCATTGGTCCAAACAAGTCCATAGATACATTTGCTTTATTAGACGAAGCCTCCACAGTTTCACTTATGGATCAAGATCTGGCAGACGAACTTGGGTTTGATGGTCCTACACAACCACTGAGAATGAAGTGGACAAATAACGAGACTTACGAGCAAAATGATTCTAAAATAATTAGTATCTGCGTTAGGGGAAAAGGAAATTCTTCAAAGTCATTTACGCTAAGAAAGGTAAAAACCGTTTCTGAATTAGATTTGCCAATTCAGTCAATAAGTGTTAATGACCTAGTCAAAACATGGACATTTTTAAAACCATTCACCGACTGTTCGTACAACAACGCACATCCAAAACTACTAATTGGACAAGACAATTGGTCAGTTATCATTACAAGAAAGATGAAATACGATTCATTTGACGGCCCAGTAGCAAGTAAGACATCCTTGGGTTGGGTCATTCATGGTGTTGTTAATCTTAACTCTAGTCGAACAGAGCACATATACAGTATCAGGGATTGTGAAAACAACAAAGACGACTTGAACTTATTACATGATCTTGTCAAATCCTATTGGAATTTAGAAAACTCTCTTAGCAATTCAAAAGACATTCCGACTTCTATTGACGACAAAAAATGTATTAAAATCATGGAGAGCACTTTAAAAAGAAAAGGAGATCATTTTGAATGTGGACTATTTTGGAAAGAAGAACAAATTAAACTGCCCGAAAGTTACAGCAACGCGTTCAACAGATTAATGCATTTAGAAAGAAAAATAGATAAAGACCCAATATATGGACAAAAATACCAATCTATGATAGACTCTTACGTATCCAAAGGATATTTACGTAAATTAAACTCCAATGAGATAGCAGTAGAGACACCATTGACATACTACCTTCCCCATTTCGGAGTTATTAATAACAATAAGCCAGAAAAATTAAGGATAGTATTTGATGCTGCATCGAAATCACATGGGTATTGTTTGAATGACTTCTTATTAACGGGTCCCGATCTATATAACCAACTCGTAACTGTTTTAATGAACTTTCGTGAGCATAACGTAGTTTTTGTTGGGGATATACGAGAAATGTTTTTACAAATCAAAATACGAGAAGAGGACCGACATGCTCAAAGAATTCTTTGGCGAGGCGCTATGCGAGATAGTAAGCCAGATGTCTATGAAATCCAGGTACTTTTCTTCGGTGCAAAATGCAGTCCCAGCATAGCTCAACAGACCAGAAATAGAAATGGATTCGACTTTAAGGAACAATATCCTAAAGCTTATAATGACATCCTAAATAATCATTACATGGACGATTATTTGGGAGGAGCACCTGACGTAACGAGTGCAATTAAATTGATAGAGGACGTTAAGTATATACACAAACAAGCAGGCTTTGACATGTGTAACTGGGTCTCGAATTCCAATGAAGTTCTCACTCTTCTAAATTCAAAAAAGATTCAAACAGATACAAAAGATATAATTGGTGTTGTACAAGAACGTGTTCTTGGACTTATGTGGGATTTCAAACAAGACAATTTCCAATTCAACTTAAAGTTTAAAAAAACCCATTCTGACATTTTAAATCTCAAAAAACACCCAACGAAACGTGAAGTTCTGCAGATCACTATGTCAATATTTGACCCTCTAGGTTTCTTATCAAATCTTTTAATAGGAAATAAAATTCTATTGCAAGCCGTTTGGGATAGTGGAATTGGATGGGACGATTTGATAACGGATGACAATTTTGAAATATGGAAAAGCTTGTGCACAAATATTGAAAAGATCACCGAGTTCAGAATAAAACGGCAGGTGACAAAATTACCAATTGATTTATGTGACACACAATTGCATATTTTCTGCGATGCGTCGAAATCAGCATATGCAGCGTGTGCGTATTTGCGTTTTAGTTATGATAATAACGTGGAATGCTCATTAGTAATGGCTAAATCTAAAGTCTCTCCCTTGAAACCGATGTCAATTCCTAGATTAGAATTACAAGGAGCATTACTTGGAGCCAGACTAGGAAAGGCAGTCAAAGACATATTGAACATAAAAATCAATAAAACTTTCATGTGGAGTGATTCTGAAGTAGTCCTATACTGGCTTAAGTCCAGTAGTAAACGGTTTAAGACATTTGTAGCGCAAAGACTAGGCGAAATTCAAGAACTAACGAATTTAGAAGACTGGAGACATGTTCCCACAAAATTAAATCCCGCCGACCAGGCAACCAAAATTATAAAGTTCGATATAGCAACCAACGATACTTGGCTGAAAGGTCCATCCTTTCTGTACCAATCACCTTCAGAATGGCCAAAAGGGAAGTTCAATGAACAAAGTCAGAAACTAGATCCAGGATCAGATAGAGAATATGTCCATGTTACTACAAATTTGAGTAATTCTATTATACTACCAGATGCATCTAGATTTTCTAATTGGAATCGATTTATACGTACCACAGCATGGCTTTTAAAATACATAAACAAGCTGAAGAACATAAATACTAGTAGCGCACAATCAGAACTTACTGCTGATGAGGTCAGCCGAGCAGAATATCTTATTTATAAATCAATCCAAACTGATTCGTATAAAAACGAAATTGAATGCCTTTTGAAATCGAAACCCATTGAAAATTCAAGTTTTTTAAAATCACTTCCAATTTTTATGACAGACGACGGACTCTTGCGACTGCGTGGACGCTTAAATAATATAACAGAAGAATGTTTTAATTTTGATTCCAAGAATCCAATTATTTTAAGTAATAGACATGCGCTTACTGTACTTCTAGTAAGATATTATCATGTTAAAAATTGTCACCTTGGAACAGAAACTGTATTAGCCAACTTACGTCAAAAATTTTGGATAGTTAAATGTCGAAGTGTTATTAAGAAAGTAATTCGAGACTGTCAATATTGTAAAAACAAGAAATCCAAGCCTGTAATACCACTTATAGGTCAATTGCCTACATGTAGGGTACTGCCAACCGAGCGACCATTTTTAAAAACCGGAGTTGACTATTTTGGTCCGATAGAAATTTTAGTTAACCGAAGTCACGTAAAACGCTATGGGGTTATATTTACTTGCATGGCATCTCGAGCTGTACATTTAGAAATTGCAGAAGATCTATCCTGTAATGCCTTTATGAATGTTTTTCGCCAATTCGGTAGTCGTCGAGGTTTTCCTATTGAGATGTATTCGGACAATGGTACTAATTTTAAGAAAGCGAGTAAAAATATAAAAGATATTATAGCTAGTTGGCCTGAAGATGAACTCATTCAGTTTATGACTACAAAAAATTGTACATGGATTTTCAATCCACCCCTGTCACCCCACATGGGAGGAGCATGGGAACGATTAATTCAATCTGTCAAAAAGTATTTGGTGTATTTACTAAAAGAAAAGTACCCAAAGGAATATGTTTTAAGAACAGTTTTATGTGAAGTAGAATTTATGATAAACAATAGACCACTTCTTTATATTTCTTCGGATTCAAATGAGACAGAACCATTAACTCCAAATAGTATTCTAATTGGACCAAACTATCGAGATTCCTTTTATTCAGATACCAATAATAAAGATCTTAGATGTATAAATATGTGGAAGGCATCTCAAAGAATTGCAGACTTATTTTGGCAAAAATGGAAGAAAGATTATCGCCAATACCTTTTATGCAGTCGAAAATGGCACACAGATCAAGGAAAACTAGATATAGGAGATATTGTTTTAATTATGGATTCAAACTTGCCTAGAAATACCTGGCCAATGGGTCAAGTTATTAATATATACCCATCTCAAGATGGTAGGATAAGAATTGTAGATGTTAAGACACAAACTGGAGTTTACAAAAGATCTGTTGTCAAACTTATTAAACTAGATGTAATAAAGAGACATATGTAAAAAGTATTGTATTATAAAAAACAATACTTTGGGAGGAGAATGTTGTGAATTCTATTTGAAATGAACTGAAAAACTTTGTTTAAATTTAACGAATTTATGTAAGTAGATTGGCAACGCCGTAAAGAAGGTATTTTTTACGATATTTCTGTTAAAACATGTGTAAACACTTTAAGAAGCGAAGTTCAGTATGTATGAAAATCTTAAACGAACAACATCGTTTATGTGACAATAAAGACTTATAAATTTAAACTAATTCGGCAATCATTGTGAGGGTGCGAACAAGTGGTATTACACTTTGACACGAGTGTAATTGGTCTGCATTACCGGAAACACAACGAAATTGATCATTGGTCGATCGAGCCGGATTATAAAGTGTATATTGACAGGTACAACAACACTGATGCTTTGAAATTTGGTGTAAGTCCACTACATGCTTGGATCCGTTTTCTAGAGTTTTTCCTGAATATATCATACAGAATAGAGATAAAGAAATGGCATATGAAAGGTGATGATAAGGTAAAAATGGGTATACGGAAAAATATATTCAGGAAAAGATTTGGAATGATATGGGCCTTCGAATAAGCATGCCGAAGCAGAATGGCAGCGGCAATAGCAATGATGGTAATACGGCAAGAAGAGCTTTTGCAAATAGTAACCTACTATCATCCATAACCAACTTTAGCGAAGCGCTTTTAAACAATTTTCACATTATATTAATAGCAATTTCGTGTAACTATTATATAAATTCGGAAAAATTTCGTTTATTTTGTCAGACAACTTTTTGCTTATATATTGTAGTAGGCCACTACTAACCACTGGTACGGCCACACTAGTTTAAGATACATAACATAAGAATGTAATGCTGCTAATGAGCTGTAATGTAATACTCATAAGAGCTGTTAAAACTAAGATGAGTAATGCAAGAAATGACGCGCGAGAAGCGCGCCATTCAGTTGGTACCTGATCGTAAGAGAGAACAGACGACATACGACCCGAGCTAAAGAATAAATATATAAATACATAAAACGTAATTCGTGGTCACTTTTATAAACCGATCATCCTGTCACAATATCAGAAGTGGGATTACTCGCGATGAACAATATCGACATAAAAGAATTTTCTTTGGTGCAACTTAAAAATTGGCTTGCCGTTCTGAGCTTGCCAACCACGGGCACCAAAGCAGAGCTTGTTGCTCGGCTGAACGCAATACCAGCAATGCATCAAGGCGATCCGCCAGATAACGGATCAGCAGAAGAAGATCACGCCACGGCGCATTACCAAGTACAACCACAAGCGCGTAGCGAGAATTCGCAGGCGGCGTCGCAAGAACCGTTAGAGTCGGCGAGCGACAACGAAAACTATCTTCAGTGTGGCGTCGCAGCAGTGAGCGCATATTCGGTGATGGCGGCTGGCGAATTTCAACATACTCGGGACAAAGAAGATGAGCTGAAAAAAATAAATAGCGAAATCGAGGCTAGCAAAAAGTTACTGCAGCAGCTTCACATGAAATTATCAATCGCAGCTCAAAAACAAAGCGGCGACAACAACGATGAAGGCGACAGCAACAATAACGGTAACGGTGAAAGTAACGGTAACGACAGCGACAACGGCAGCGACAACCGTAACAGCGGCTACAACGATGCAAGCGGCAACAACAGCGACAGCGGCGGCGACAACGGCGGCCACAACAACATTAACAGAGGAATGTCAACTGTTAACATCCGCGGGATCGAGACCAACGTTAACAGTAACGATACTCATTCTGTTAACAGAATCGATGTTTGCGGCGATAACAGTGCTGGGTTGGACAATACTACTCGCAGAGGCGTTATTCAACACCGAAACGCAAACGTAAACAAACTTTGCGATTCGTCAACGGCAGCATTTGCTTTGGCCAAAGAAGTTACCATGGACTACACTGGAGAATCGTGCGCACGCAACTGGGCCAGACAAGTGAAAAACATCGCGCAAATCTATGGTTTAAACTCCGCATACTGCCATATGCTAGTTTTGGCAAAACTAAAAGGCAAAGCTCAACAGTGGTTACACGCAAACGACACGCGCATTTTGGAACCAGTCGACCAGCTTCTAGAGCAACTAATTATGGCTTTTGGTGAAAGCGCTTCCAAGGCGGAAAATCGCAATACTTTCCAAAAGCGGCAATGGCAGTTTGGAGAGCACTTCACAGCATACTTCGAGGATAAGCTTATTTTAGCAGGCAAAGTTAACATCGATAAGGAGGAGCTACTGGAGAACATCATAGAGGGCATCCCATCACCAAATATAATTGAATAAATGTTATTTTCATTTAAACGTCGTGTCCAACGAGTCTATGGGCCATGATGTAGTGCTGGGGAGAGATTTCATGTACGCGTGCGACCTTAATCTAGATTTAAGCACCTTGAAAATGGTTACAGTTGAGAAAACGGAAACTCAATTTAGAGAGACAGAAACGGTTCGAGTTGATAAACCAAGCTATGATACAAAAGGTGATGCTATGCCAACGATAATAACTAAAATTAGTAAAACGGTTATGCCAACCACTATCCCCAAAATTTATGAAAATGTTATGAAAACAGTTAGTCCCAATGTCAATGCAACAGTTATGAAAACAGTTAGTCCCAATGTCAATGCAACAGTTATGAAAACAGTTAGTCCCAATGTCAATGCAACAGTTATGAAAACAGTTAGTCCCAATGTCAATGCAACAGTTATGAAAACAGTTAGTCCCAATGTCAATGCAACAGTTATGAAAACAGTTAGTCCCAATGTCAATGCAACAGTTATGAAAACGGTTAGTCCCAATGTCAATGCAACAGTTATGAAAACAGTTAGTCCCAATGTCAATGCAACAGTTATGAAAACAGTTAGTCCCAATGTCAATGCAACAGTTATGAAAACAGTTAACCCCAATTTTAATGCAACAATTATGAAAACAGTTAACCCCAATTTTAATGCAACAGTTATTAAAACAGTTAGCCCCAAAATTAATGCAACACCTATGAAAACAGTCAGTACTAAAAATAACCCAACAGTTAGACCAATGATTAGTCTCGAAAGGGAAACATCGGTTATATCTACAGTCAATCAGCAAAAAAACGAATCAGATAATACTGCAATTATTTCACCAAACAAATTGATGGTTAAACAGATAGTCCATACTGCAGCAAACACAACACCAACAGGTGAAGACACAGTTAGTCAGATTATTAATAACGCAATTATTGAAACAGGTAATACACAAGTAAATATAACAACCTCCGATCAATCAACAGAAAGCAACGAAGAACAGTTAGAAATTAATAGAATCGCAAACAGCACCGACATTCTTAAAGAAAATTTTCAGAATGAAATGCTCGACATTAATTTAACAGATGACGGAATGATTGAATACAATATCGGAAAAAATATGCACTATGCAACACAATGCGAATTTAAACGGATAATAGAAAACTACTATGTAAACGCTGAAAAACCAAACGAGCCAGCAGTCAAATGCGAAATAAAGCTTAATTTAGAAAAATCTAAACCATTTAGCTGCAACCCCAGACGGCTCTCGTATACAGAAAAAGACAAATCACAACAATTGTTAGACGAATACTTAAAAAACGGCATTATACAACCCAGCAGTTCAGAATATGCTTCACCAATAGTTCTAGTTAAGAAAAAAACAGGAGACCTAAGACTATGCATAGACTTCAGAAAACTTAACAAGGTGTTAATAAAAGATAACTATCCTTTGCCACTAATTGACGATTTACTGGACAGTTTAGTTAACAAAACCGTGTTTTCCAAGTTAGATCTCAAAAATGGATACTTTCATATATTTGTAGAAAAGGAATCAATTAAATACACATCATTTGTAACACCTTTGGGACAATTCGATTCCTCAGAATGCCAATGGGGCTGAAGACTGCTTCAGCAGTGTTCCAACGATTTGTAAACGCAATTTTTTCCGACTTAATCAAAGAAAACAAAGTTACAGTATACATGGACGATATTATGGTTGCTAGCAAAAATATAAACGAACATTTAGAAACGCTCATAGAAGTTTTTAGAAGACTGTCTCAAAACAAATTGGAATTACGTATGGACAAATGTGAATTTTTACAATCAAGTATTAAGTACTTAGGATTCTTAATAACAAAAGAAGGCATTCGCGCTGATAACAAAGGAATAGAGGCAGTACAAAATTTCCCAGTACCAGAAAAAACGCAGGCAGTCCAAGGTTTCCTCGGACTGTGCTCTTATTTCCGTAGATTTATAAAAGATTATTCAACGATAGCCAAACCATTATACGATTTACTTAAAAAGGATAGACATTTCGAGTTTACCGAAAAAGAATTAAACTGCTTCCTAACGCTTAAAGAAAAGTTACTACAATCACCAGTCTTAGCAATATACAATTATAAAGACGAGATTGAGTTACACTGCGATGCTAGTGCTTTAGGATTTGGTGCAGTGTTACTCCAAAAAAAATCAGATGGAAAGCTTCACCCAATATTTTACTTTTCAAAGCGCACTACAGAGACAGAAGCTAAATACCACAGTTTCGAACTAGAAACTTTAGCGATACTATATGCATTGCGTAGATTCCCCATATATGTTCAAGGGAAAAAGTTCAAAATCATTACCGACTGCAACTCTTTAACACTAACATTAAACAAGATTGAGCTCAACCCTCGAATTGCTCGATGGGCTTTAGAGCTTCAAGACTACGACTATGAATTGATTCATAGAGCAGGGACTAAGATGCAACATGTGGACGCTTTAAGTAGATACAATAATATACTAATCATAGAGACGAACAGTTTTGAAGACAATTTGATAATCTGCCAAGCTAAAGACCATAATATACAAGAGCTTAAAAAACTTTTAGAAACAACCGAGCACAAATTGTTTGAAATGCGAAACGGAATAGTTTATCGAAAAACGAACGACGACAGAATAGTTTTTTACGTTCCAGAAGAAATGGAAGATCATGTCCTTTACAAATACCATAATGAAATAGGACACATAGGTAGAGACAAAATGACAAATTTAATAGGCAAAAGTTATTGGTTTCCCAAAATGAAAGAGAAATGCTGCGATCACATTGAAAACTGTTTAAAATGCATAGCATACTCCCCAAAAACAGGAAAAGGAGAAGGTTTACTACACTGCATTCCTAAAGGCAACAAGCCTTTTGAGATGGTGCACATTGACCATTATGGACCTGTTGACTCCGGCAGACCTAAAAAGCACATTTTCGTAATTATAGATGGTTTCACAAAATTTGTGCGACTGTACGCCACAAAGACAACAAACACTAAAGAGGCAATAGTTGCGCTTAAAGATTATTTTAGGGCGTACAGTAGGCCGAAATACATTATCTCAGACCGTGGCTCTTGCTTTACCTCAAAGGATTTCGATGAATTTTTAGATGAAAGTGGAGTTAAGCATATGAAGATTGCAACAGGGTCACCACAGGCCAACGGTCAAGTGGAAAGAATCAACAGAAGCATTGGACCAATGATCGCAAAGTTAGTAGAACCAGGTAAAGGTTTACACTGGGATATGGTTTTAGAAGATGTAGAATTTGCGATCAACAACACGCAACACAGAAGCATTAATCAGACGCCAAGTACAATGTTATTCGGCATAGGACAAAGGGGAAAGTTAAGAGACGACTTAAAAGAAAAATTGGAAGAAATTAATATCAATCCAACGGGGAAAAGTTTAATAGAAATAAGAACTGAAGCATCAGAAAAACAAAAACAGGCACAGTCTTACAACAAAATCAAATACGACTCTGGCAAACGAAAACCAAAAGAATATAAAAAAGGTGACTATGTCATGGTCAAAAATTTCGACAGCACAATAGGGGCATCTAGAAAATTAATACCCAAAAATAAAGGACCTTACATGATAGCAAAAGTTTTAAGAAACGACCGATTTCTGTTAAAAGACGTTGAAGGTTTCCAAGTATCACGTAACCCTTATCAAGGTGTTTGGAGCGTGCAGAATATAAGACATTGGTTTGGAAAAAAGAAAAAATCAACTTAATATGTAAAATTCCATAATCAAATAGATATGTTCATTATTTAGAATAAGATTTATAAAACTAAAAAAAAAAAAAAAATTAATAATAATAAGATAGGATGTAAATAAAATAAGCGTGATCAGGAGATCCAAAATGTCAGGATGGCCGAGTTGTAGTAGGCCACTACTAACCACTGGTACGGCCACACTAGTTTAAGATACATAACATAAGAATGTAATGCTGCTAATGAGCTGTAATGTAATACTCATAAGAGCTGTTAAAACTAAGATGAGTAATGCAAGAAATGACGCGCGAGAAGCGCGCCATTCAGTTGGTACCTGATCGTAAGAGAGAACAGACGACATACGACCCGAGCTAAAGAATAAATATATTAATACATAAAACGTAATTCGTGGTCACTTTTATAAACCGATCATCCTGTCACAATATGCATAACTATCCTTGGTATCCAATGTCACCAACGATCCATAAAATATTAGTCCACGGTTTTCAAATAAATAATTCGACGATGGTTCCACTTGGAAGCTTAGGCGAAAATGGTTCAGAGGCACGAAATAAAATCTACAAAATAGACAGACTTTCACATGCAAGAAAAAATAGTCGAATCAATACTATGACTGACCTTTTTCACAGAGCGATAGATTCATCGGATCCACTACTATCGAGTGCTTGTTTAAAGGAAAGAGAAAGGAAAAACCAGAAAAAACCTCTTTCCAAAGATGTATTAAATCTTCTTGAGATGTCGCCCACCGAAAATAAAGATTCATATAAAAACGAATGGGACTCGCAGTCTGATTCTGATTCTGATTTAGATGAGGACATTTATGACATAGAATTGGAAGAAGAAGACAATGAGTCTTAAAAATAATAATGTTTGATAAATTTTATTAATTTGTAAATGAATATAACTAATTTCGTTGAATTCGGAGTCATACCACATTACTACTTATACTACTACGCACTAGTTAAGAAGAATGGGCGTGGTCCCAATGACCCAAAATTTTTTCACAAGCTTTTCATAACATAATATCAAAATGAGCGAAGTTTGAAGTCCCTAACTTAATTTTTCGACTTTATGCCAAAAAGAATTTCGGACCATAGTGCATTGGTTATAATACAGATGTCTTATTTAGTGGGAGGAAAACTAAAGTGATGTTCGTTAGGTCACTAATTGTGGGATGGGCTGGACAATTATCAACTAATAGCAATATCTGCTTTTTCTGCTTTTTAAGCTCAGCATTTCAATCGGGTACGCGAACTAGTAAAAATTGCAGATGTCATCCATGCCCGGCGATTACTATAGTAGCCAACAGGCAAAGAGTGGACATTTTTGAAGCATCTAGGTCGCTTTGATTTTCCAATAACCAATAATTTTCTTTTAAGACTACCACTCATATTGCCTGCAATTAGCACTGTTATCCTTTCCTTGGACAGCTTCTCTCAAGGGCATTTTTCCCCTATAAATTCAAATTTCAATAAACAGATTTTTTCAAAATGATTTTCCTTCCCACCTTTAAATTTTAATGTTTTGTCCGGAGTTAATTTGTAGAACAGTCCAGTTTCGTCGGCATTAAAAATTTCCTCATCATTGAAATCCTTACGTAGCGTTGGCCAAATCTTTGTAAGCCAGTCGCTTACATCGCTTTTTTGTACAGACAAAGATTCTCCACTGACTGTACCGGCAACGATATTATGGCTGACCTTAAAGCGGCTTATCCAACTAACAGAACAATTAAAATTTTCAATTTTAAATTTTTTAGCGAAAAAATTAGCATTTTCCTGAAGCAGTGGACCGCTTAATGGAATTCCTCGATTGCGTTGCATTATAAACAACTGTAAAAATGATTTATCGGCTTGATCTTGAGTTGTCGATCTGACGCGTTTTAGCTATTATATAACGCTTTAAGTTTTTCTTTATTTTTTTTTTATTGTGGCAATTGTTGTGTGGCACACGCAAAATTTCTTGCTAGACTAACGTTGCGCTCGCCGGCTTCCAAGCGCCGAATAATTTGCATTATTCCTTCTACGGAGAAGCACTTTCGTTTTAAAGACATTTTGCGGGTGTAATGCACAAGTGACAAGCTTATACTGAATGAGCTCATTATTGTGAATTTGCGCATTACTTCACATTCGGCAAATTTACGCATTCAGTTTTACTTGAAAAAAGCAGAAAAAGACTAGAAGTATAACGGCACATCTCATGGAATAGGCAACGAGGTCTGCACACGCACGCTGTAAACATTTTTGTGACGTCGCACTGTGGTCGATTTAAGCAATCTGGCGGACCGAAATTGAATTTTTTACTTTTAACAAATTACAAAACGAGTTTGTGAGTCGATAGCTAAATGGTTATTTAGCAAATCGATAACAACCAAATCGATAATTGCACTTTAAATTATCAGCTGTGAGCTTTTCATCACAACATTTGTTGAAACAGCTGTTGAAAATACAATGTGTTAAGATTGCGCACGTGTGCAAATTGTGCTGCAAAATTTAAAAAAATTTAATATTGAATTGGTTTTTTGCTTTTTTCAATAATAAAGGTATGTATTTACATAACAATAAATGTTTTGTGACCTGTGGATATATGTTATAATAGTAATTTATGGTAAAACAAACAACTTTGTTATCTTCTTAAATGTGACTATTCTTTAACTTCTGTAGAGTATAAATAGTGACGCCGGCATTTGCTGTCGAATATACTATTTTTATAAATTAATGTGGTTCGTGTTCTTTGTGAAATGTCCAAGATCTACCGCAGCCATGTGCATCTGCTCACAAAATTTTATTTTTAAGACACCATGTCAGTCTGCAAGCGTAGTCTTTTTTCAGTATGGCGCAGCGAAAATGGTTCTCGAAAAAGATGTTCAGCTCTGGAGAATTATATTTATTCAAATGCTATTGAAAAATCGAATTGCACTGAGGAGGAGCATGGCTTAATAGCTAACAGCATTCAAAATTTTTGCAAAAAGCTTTCTGCAATGTGGAAAGAATGCCATAGAGTTTTGAAACGATTCGATAAAAAATACAAAGTTTGGTTAGACGAAGACTTAGTCATTTTAAAACAAAAAACTCACACAGGTTCAGGTCGAAAACAAAAGAATTTTGCAGATTGCAGCGCAAAACATCAGGTAACCAAAGTTTCGGAGCTAGTGAATGGCAACACATGCAATGAACTCATGACAGCGACACGCGTCAGTTTGTACAAAGCTGGAAAACGGAGCGCATCGCAAATAATTTCAATGGCAGTCACTGATTCCAAAGCGTCTACAAAAATCAAAAAGAGTCTGGAATTAGATCCACAGGTCCCAATTAAGGTCACTCCAGACGAAGCTTTGGCCCTGTATATTGATGGAGACTTGACCAAGCACTCCTATAAACTTTTGCAAGCTAGTGCAAAAGAGAGAAATTGTAACATCTACCCAGCATACAATGTTTTACTATCTGCCAAAACGAAATGTTATCCAGACAAAGTCAATATCGAAGAATGTTGTGCTGAAGTTCGTCTGCAAGAAATGCTAGATCACACAATTATACGACTAGTTGCAGCCCACCCGGATATATTTCGGCAAATATCTGATGAAAACAAATGTGGGATTGGGATAGGTTGGCAGAGCTGGGAGAAGCGAGTGAGATAGTTTTAAGTTATTTGTCAGCTTATACTTATAATAATAAGCTGGTCACACTGATCCAAGAGGAGGAGTCGAACGCGAGGAGCAAAGACGCGCAGTCTTTGGAATGGCACTTGAGTTTTAAGTATACCATTAGTTTCATTATTTCGTTGATGTATCTTAAGTCAAGTTTATATATTCTTATAACCCGTTAAATAAACTATTTTGTGAAACCCACAAAATTTGGGGGCTCGTCCGGGATTTGAATATATAAAAGTGCAACATAAAAGAAAAATTTTTATTGTTTGCGGCGCGCATTATCGTGCTTTAAAATTTGACTTGAGACGTCGCGAAATTCTCAGAACGAGTGGATATACATAAAATCAGTGATAAATAGAAAAGAACAGAAAGCGAAAGAAGGTTCGAGAAAGATTTTCTGTATGTGTGTACATATATATTCGACGACGTTTTGGTATGCACAAACTGAACGAAGATACACTCTGAGCAAGAACTAACTGTAAACGAGTATCAGTGCTGGCCGAAAAAACAGTTTGGCGGAAAAGATGTTAGCGAGAAAAAGCTGTTTCGCGAATGTTCTAGAGGCTTGAAAAATAGAGATGTGCATGTAGAGGTGTGCAGCTTGGCAACGTTGGTGCAAGATACCCCGGAAAGTTCTGCGTGGGAGTAGTTTGGCAAATAGACGGCCAAGACTACCAGCTGAGGAATTGGTGAAGGGTGCAGCTTGACTAAGTTGGCGCAAGCTACCCTACAGGTGCTATTCTACAAGAAAGTAGTTTAACATAGACGGCTTAAACTACTAGGTGTGGTGCGAATCTGCGAGGGAGTGTCTTGACAAAGGCTCAAGTCACCCGGTGAAGTTTTGACGAGCATATAAGCTTTATAGCGAATCTGCGAGGGAGTGTCTTGACAAAGGCTCAAGTCACCCGGTGAAGTTTTAACGAGAATATAAGCTTTATAGTGAATCTGCGAGGGAGTGTATTGACAAAGGCTCAAGTCACCCGGTGAAGTTTACACGAAAATATAAGCTTTATAGTGAGTCTGCGAGGGAGTAGCTTGGCAAAGGCCCAAGGTACCTGGTGAAGATTGTTTAAACTGATCTGCGAAGAACCCGTTAAGTTAGTTTAAGCTAAGTTTAAGGTTAACATGGACGCGAAAGCAATTTTACAACTTAAAGTTGTTGAGCTGAGAAAAAAGCTTAGACAGCTTAAGTTAGAAACTAGTGGAAGAAAAAGTGTTTTGCAGGACAGGCTTTTTGACCATTTTAGTATCGAAAATGTAGATGATGAGGATGAGCAACTATCGGATAACGACAATGTAGCTGGCAATAGTGGAGCAGGAAGCATATACGAAGACTCAAGAACAAATTCGCAATTCACACTGCGTGACGTACAGGACAGTGTTTCAATGTTTTCTGGAAGTGATCAACCTGACGTTAATCAGTGGATCACCGAATTTGAAGAGATAGCAAGCACTGTGGGTTGGAATGACGTCCAAATGTATATCTATGGTAAACAACTTTTAACAGGAGCCGCTAAGCTTTTTATTAGGAGTTTGCAAGGAATATGTGGCTGGCATCAGCTAAAAAGCCAATTAAAACAAGAATTCAAAAAAGAGGTGTGTGCAGCAGAGGTGCACAAATTGCTAATGGGCAAACAGAAGTCACCAGATGAGAGTTGTTTAGAATTTTTGTATAGACTAAGAGAGATAGGAAATCATATACAACTAGACGAAGAAAGTTTATTGAATTACTTTATCGGTGGCATTCAGGACAGTAAGATTAATAAAGCTTGTTTGTTTCGTGCTAGAAATGTAAGCGAGTTGAAAAGGGAGATAAGTATTTATGAAAAGATGAAAAGTGGTAATTCAACTTTTACAAAAGAGAAAGTAAATTCTCCGAACACTCAAGGCAAGAGTATACCGCAGAAAAGAAATATTAATCAGAATTCAATGAAGTGCTTTAAATGCGGAAAAGAGGGTCATAAAAGCAAGGAATGTTCCAATGAAATAGTTTGTTTTTCCTGCCAGAAAACAGGACATATATCCAAAAATTGTCTAGAAGTTAAAATGGTTAAGCAGGATCAACCGGCAAATTGCCTGGAAACTGGAAAAGGAAAATCGGGTCTGTTGTATAAAAAATGTTATGCCCAAAACGTACAATTTGAGGCATTGGTAGACACTGGGTGTGAACTATCAATAATGAGGGAAGATATTTTTTCATTGCTAGCAGGAGTTAAGCTCAACAAAAAAGTCAGACGACTCCGAGGCATAGGCAGTGGTGAGCTATGCACAATTGGACATTTTAAAGTAGAAGTAGTTACTGATAATATTGCGTTCTCTGTAATCTTTAACGTAGCTAAACAAAAAGATTTAGATTATAGCGTGATAATAGGCAGCGACATTTTGCAAGAAGTAGATTTGTTGTTTAGTGACCAAGGTGTTGTTTTTAAACAAAAAGAAAATAACATGCTAGAGTTTAAAGCCATGTGTGTACAGGAAATCGTGTTGACACAAAAGCAAACAATTTTAGACAAAGTGGATTTAAGGCATTTAGAAAAAGAGCAAAGATTCGAAGTTGAGAATTTAATAAGTTCATATGAACCAAGAAAGGTTATTAATTCACCAGTTAAAATGAAGATAATTCTAGACGACGACTACCCTGTGTTTCAGCATGCACGTAGAACGTCTTATGAAAATAAGTGCATAATTGAAAACCAGGTACAAGAATGGCTAGAAGAGGGAATTATTATACCAAGCTCATCAGAATTCGCGTCGCCAGTTGTTATTGTTGGAAAGAAAGATGGGTCGAAAAGACTTTGCTGTGACTACAGAAAATTAAATCAGAAAATTAAAAAAGACAATTTTCCGATGACACTTATTGATGAAGTGCTCGAACGCTTACAAGGGTCGAAGGTTTTTACAACGCTCGACCTAAGAAATGGATTTTTTCATGTACCAATAGAAGAGGGTTCTAGGAAGTTTACATCGTTTGTTACACATCACGGCCAGTTCGAATTTACGCATGTGCCGTTTGGTATTTCAAATTCGCCTGCAGTTTTTTGTCGCTACATAAGTGCAGTATTGAGGACATTGATAGTCGATAGGAAAATAGTAGTGTATATGGACGACATTATTATACCAACACGTGACGAAGAAGAAAATTTGGAAATACTAAAAGAGTTTTTAGAAGTGGCGGGAAAAGCTGGCTTGAGGATTAAATGGGAAAAAGGACAGTATATTCAGAGGAAGATCACTTTTTTGGGATACGTCATAGAAAATAATACAATTGCTCCTACGCAGGACAAAACAGAGGCAGTGGTAAACTTTCCAATACCTAAGACTAGAAAAGCTTTGGAAAGGTTTTTGGGTTTAACATCCTATTTACGGAGATTTATCAAAAGTTATGCAATTGAAGCAAAGCCTTTGACTGATTTACTCCGAAAAGAGAATATGGTACGAGAGAATAAGATGATTAGACTAGATGAAAAATCGATTATTGCTTTTGACTTTTTAAAACAATTGCTGGTAAACGCACCTGTTTTACAGATTTACAACCCGGGTGCGATAACTGAAGTGCATACAGACGCTAGTAAATACGGGTTTGGAGGTGTACTCATGCAGCAAAATTCTGAGGATAGACTGTTTCATCCAGTAGAATTTATGAGCAGAAAAACAAATTGTAGTGAAGAAAAGTACAGTTCGTACGAACTGGAAGTGTTGGCAATAATTAATGCAGTAAAAAAATGGCGAGTGTTCTTATTAGGAATAAATTTTACGATCGTTACGGATTGCAATGCCTTTGCTATGACAATTAAAAAGGACGATGTACCAGCAAGAGTAGCTAGATGGGCTATGCTTTTACAAGAGTATAATTTCCAGGTCGAACATAGAGCAGGAACGAAGATGAAACATGTAGATGCCTTGAGCCGATTAGCATGTTGTTTAATAGAAGATGCAACAAAATACCGTTTGCGAGAAGCTCAGAATAGAGATAGATGGGTTAAAGCTGTAAAAACAATTTTGGAAAATTCTGAGAACTATGAAGATTATTTTTTAAGAAATAATATTTTATACAAAGATCCAGTTAAGGAATTACTAGTAGTTCCTGAAAGTATGGAAGAAGAAATTATAAAGGTAGCTCATCAAGAAGGTCATTTTGGTACAAGGAAAACAAAAGAGTTGCTTGAAAAGATTTATTTTATTCAAAATGCCTCATTAAAGGTGGAGAACATTGTAAAATCTTGCGTTGAATGTTTGATAGCCGATGCCAAACGTGGCAAAAAAGAGGGACTGTTGTCACCAATTGACAAGGCTCAAGAGCCTTTAGGAACGTATCATTTAGACCACGTTGGACCTCTGACTGATACAAAGAAAAAGTATAACCACATTTTAGCTGTCGTAGACGGATTTTCGAAATTTACTTGGTTATATCCTACAAAATCAACCGGCTCGGATGAAGTTATAAATAGGCTTAAACAGCAGGCATTTGTGTTTGGAAATCCAAGGCGTATTGTGACAGATAGAGGCACAGCTTTTACTTCCAATGCATTTAAGGAATATTGCGAGCATGAGGGAATACAACTATTACACATAACAGCAGGTATGCCAAGAGGAAATGGGCAGGTAGAGAGAATACATAGGATTGTCATTCCAATGGTATCCAAAATGTGCGAAAGCAAACCAGACTCATGGTATATGTATGTTGATCGAGTGCAGCAAATTATTAACAACTCACCGCCAAGGAGTACAAAGTATGCACCTTTTCAAATATTGACCGGACTTAACATGAAAACGAAAAATGATGATTTGCGAAATATGTTGGAGGACATAGAAATTGAGAATTTGAATGAACATCGAGAAGAGATAAGAAAGAAAGCTCAAGAGAATATAGAGGTAATTCAGATGGAAAACAGGAAGAATTTTAACAGTAAGAGGAAAGTAGAAAATGATTATAATGTTGGAGATCTTGTAGCCATTAAAAGAACTCAATATGGAACTGGCATGAAATTAAGACCAAGATTTTTTGGACCATATAAGATTACAGAAAAGAGAAACCATGGGAGATTTTCAGTTGAAAAAGTAGGCAACCAAGAAGGACCAAACATAACAACTACCTCTGCTGAATTTATGAAAGGTTGGAGTTTATTCGGGTCGAATAAAGTATCAGGACGGCCGATTGTGGGATTGGGATAGGTTGGCAGAGCTGGGAGAAGCGAGTGAGATAGTTTTAAGTTATTTGTCAGCTTATACTTATAATAATAAGCTGGTCACACTGATCCAAGAGGAGGAGTCGAACGCGAGGAGCAAAGACGCGCAGTCTTTGGAATGGCACTTGAGTTTTAAGTATACCATTAGTTTCATTATTTCGTTGATGTATCTTAAGTCAAGTTTATATATTCTTATAACCCGTTAAATAAACTATTTTGTGAAACCCACACAAATATGAAAGTTTGACTGTCTTTTACAAATGGGGATGCGATGGGAGTTCGGGACACTCAACCTACCGGCAGAGCTTTACCAATTCTGATCACAATATGGTAGATCAACATTTATTTGCTATTTGTATTGTGCCACTACAATTACAACGGGGAAGCAGCATACTCTGGAAAAATCCCCGGCCATCATCAACACGGTATTGTAGACCACTCAAAGTAATGTTTGCAAAGGAGTCTGAAGCTTTAGTTCGTGCCGAAATTGAATATATTAAATCTCAAATTCTGAAAATTGAGCCCACCCGTCTCAGCTGTTTTGAAGTTCAACACAATTTGCAGCTTACAATGATCGATGGCAAAGTATTCAGCGTGATTGCAGAGAGTTCTTCGCAAGCATGCGGCATATGTAAGGCCACGCCCAAAATGATGAATGACCTAGGTCTCATTGCGAGTTTGACGAAAAACGAAGACTTATATGAATTTGGATTATTGACTTTACATGCCTGGATTCGCTGTTTTGAGTGCTTGTTACATGTGGGATATCGACTTCCAATCAAAAAGTGGCAGGTCCGCGGCTTGGACAAGAACATTGTTAATAAAAGAAAAGAAGAGATTCAAAAAAGGTTCAGGATCGAAATGGCCTTATTAGTTGATATCCCAATGCAGGGCTCTGGCAACACAAACAGTGGCAATACAGCTCGAAGGTTTTTCGAACAACATGAACTGTCTGCTGAAATAACTGGCGTAAATGAAAACTTAATAAGAAGACTTGGTGTGATTTTACGCAGTATGGCTTCTGGATATGCCATAAATATTGACAGCTTTCGTGAGTACGCCTTACAAACCGCAAAAATGTTTGTAAGTGAATATCCTTGGTACTACATGCCAAGCTCGGTACATAGAATATTACTTCACGGAGCTGATGTTATTGAATGTGTACCACTTCCTATTGGAATGATGTCGGAAAAAGCCTTGGAGGCAAGAAATAAAGATTTTCGAAAGTTTCGTCTAAAACATTGTCGTAAAACTTCACGCACACATACAATGGAGGATCTGATGAACTCATTATTAATTTCTTCAGATCCCCTAATAACGAGTTTAAGCAAAAGTCCGTTTCGCCATTCAAATAATGATATTTTATTGGATAGGGAGGTAAAAAATCTACTTTGTTTATAATTAAAAAAAAAATTTAAAATTATTTTTATTATTAAATTTAAATATATTTTTATTGGAATAAAAAATAAAACACAACATTTTAAAGTTTTTTCATAATTTGGTCATCGAAATAAACAATGTTCAAATTATGATAAAAAGTTGCATCTTTGACAAAATAAAAAACTCACATAAATAAAAAAAAAATTTGTTTTTTGCTGAACATTGTTTGCTAACTATATTTGCAACTGAAAAAAATTATTAAAAAAAAAAAAAAATTTTACCCAAAGAGGTATTAATTAAACGCTGCTAGATGAGCCTTTTCGACCACTGTGCGTCGGCATTGCACTTCGACTATCTCTTTCTCAGCAGATTTGCTTAGGCTACAGCTAAAACTAAGAGAGAATAGTGTAAGAACCTTCATGTCGCTGCTACGCACACAAGCAAGGGTGCCGATCACTGATAAATACATACAATTCTAGTATGTTGTCATTATTTCGCTGTATTTATTTTTTCGGCACGCCGCAATATCCGTTTGAACTGTGAAAAATTTCTTCGGTATAAGCGGTTTGTCGCTAAAAGCGGAGATGTGCTAAGCGGGGTCCTTTTCATGTAAGTTTGTATGGGGACCAACCAAAACATCGCGTTTTCGTCGCAATAACCGGACGGACGCTCTAAGCAGAGTCTTTATACCCGGATTCTACTGTATATGTAATGCTGATGAATGTGGGGGAGGCCTGGGCCAGCCTACCAGCCTTAAGCCTTGGTGTCACATACAACGGAAACCGAAACTTCAACCGCATTCAGTACATTTGCAACCGTAACCGAAACCAAAACCGAAAATCGTAATTTTTCTTTTGCTAGCTAGCGAAACCGAATACAGTACATTTGCAACCGAAACCGAAACAAGTACTTTTGACTTTATTCGGTTGTGTTCACGACGATCAGCTGTTTTCCACAAACGCAGCGAGCTTAACGCTGGTCATTTCTTTATGTTTTCCATATATTCCGTTCGGTTTCAGTTTCAGTTGTATGTCGCAAACCAAGCTATATCAGCCAGCTACCGAAACCGAAACCGAAAAAATAATTCGGTTTCAGTTTCCTTTGTATGTGACAACAAGGCTTAATGCTTTATGTTACGCTATGTTCGGCGAAGAGAGCGAGCTTACATACTCTGTTTGGGTGGGAGGCGGCAGATGCCACTGCCTACTTTCCGGCTTAAACACTATATATTTATTAAATATTATTTCATAAATTGCCAACATAATATAAAGTTAAGACGGGTCTAGAAGTGATACACAATTGCCACGCACTCATTTCAAGGTGTTGTATATGCATACATGAACACACACAGTCAAATTTAAATTTTTTCAATTGCTGGTCTTAAATACTCTTTCATGTTTTCAGTTTTGACACTAGCCAACAATTTCGCCAACTCAACGACAAGCAGGCCCGGCAAGCAATGAAACAAACGCACACGCATCCATATACAAACAATTTTTACCGTTCTTGGTTGTCGGACCGTTGAGCGCAACTGCAAATGGAACAAAAATCTTCTCTCCCGCTTGCTCACAGATCTTGTTAGCAATTGCCATATTTGTATATTGAACGCCTGTGATCCAAATCAATGCAGAATGCTATTTTGCAATAGCACTGCAAAAACAGACTTACATATGTACATATCAGACATAACAAAAACTCAATATGAATAGTTTTGCAACTGAACTTGATTTTTTGTGACCATATTATTTATTTGTTATGTATTATATAATAATTTCCAACATTTTTTTTTTTTATATTTTTTTATTTAGGGCTAACTTATAAATAATTAATTATTAATTATATATATTATATAATTATATGCTAGCGAGTGTTTTTTGGCTATGGCATCAGTGGCCTTCAGCTCGGTCTAGTCTAGGTCTAAGTATATACATATTTACATAGTTTCTTAGTTGAGCGTAAATTATTTAAATAGTTTTATATGTTAAAGTATATGTTAGTGTTTTTGAGATATTCTAGGATTTTTACCATGTTTGGTGGTGTGGGGTTGGAGAGGTATTGTAGTGGGTTGGTGGATTTAAATATTGCCTGTCTTTGTGTTTTGAGGGAATTGCAGTTGGCAAGTACGTGTTCTATTGAGAGGTCTTGATTGCAGTATGGGCATGTCCTGGGGGAGTGGTCGATGTAGGATTTGTGCGTGATTGTTGTGTGTCCAAGTCTGAGTCTCATTATTTTTGTTTGTTCTTCGCGAGTTAGGGAAAGTTGATTGTTTTTAAAGAGGTGGTAGCTATTATATTTGTTGTGATTTATATTTTGGTACCAAGGTGAAGTTTCTGTTAGTTTTGTTTGTAGTTTTGATTGGTGTTTTTTTAATGTATTTTAAGATGTCTTTTATTTCCAACATATTATTCTCTATTTTAAGTACAGAAGACTATTGCCAGCCTTCAAACTCAACACCTGCAAACAAATATGTACATATAATTATACTCGATACCGAATGTAAAGAGTATATTGGGTTTGTGCAATGTCCGTCATGGTGTCTGTCCGTCCGTATGTGCGCAAGTTTTGTCCACACCCTTCAAGCTAGAGACTTGAAACTTTGCAAATATTTCTATCTACGGCATAGTAAACTAAAGAGTCAAGATTGGGGCTTTACGATAACTGGGAGGCTGGAAAATCGCTAAATTCGATAACACAAAATCGATAAATCCACCTTAAACGCACTCCTTATAGATAGAACTACCAAATTTGAGGAGAAGATAGCTACAAACAACTTTCAAAAATCTGTATCAAACATTTTGGAGCCACGCCGACAAATTTCGCCCCCAACCCCCGAAGTTTTAAATTAGAAATGCTCTATCGGCTACCGTTTTTGAGCTAGAGCCACAGAATTTAGTGCCAAGATAGGTGAAGATGACTGCCAAACAAGTTCATAACAACTTTGGATGCCACGCCCATCCATTCTACCCTAGCCGCCCTCGACCCCCCCTACGCTTCGCTTAAAACGGTAGTGCGTGTGGGTAGATAACTGGTAACGAACCCCAAAAACTGCATTAAAATTTTGGGGCATCACTCACCGTTTCCGCCCCCAGCCCCCCGCAGTGTAAGACCAGAAAAGCCTATACCTTTTAAAGTTTTTGAGTTAAAACCACCGAATTTAATGCAAAGATAGTAGCTGACAACCCCCAAACAAACGCAAAAAAAATTTAGATTCCACGCTCATCCACAACTGCGATAGCAACCCCAAAACGCCCCAACGCTTCGCTAAAAACGAGAATGCGTGTATCTGCCAAAGTGTTTAAGCTAGAGTCGCCAAATTTGGTTGGACGGTAGCAATTGACATCATACACAGATCTGCAGCAAAAATTTGGATGCCACGTTTTCCACCCATACCGCCCACAGCCCCCCTTTCCACAAATTTTACTACTTGTAAGCTAGAGTCATCAAATTGGTATGAGGATAGCAATTGACATGATGCACAGATCTGCAGCAAACATTTGGATGCCAAGCCCCCAAACCGCCCCCAAACCGCCCCCAGCCTACAACTTTTACAAACTTTAAGCTTTAAGCTAGAGTCACCAAACTTGGTAGGAGGATAGCAGTTGACATCCCACAAAGATCTGCATAGAAACTTTCGATGCCACACCCCCAGCATCCTTTTCCCTACTTTTAACAAACTATGAGCAAGAGTCACCAACTTTGGAAGGAAGATAGCTTTTAGCATCCCCGTCTGCACCAGACAATCTATGTGGAAGCGTACACCCCTGCCGAATCTGCACCCCATTGCAATCAGGTCTCTTTTTATCTATTTTATTACTGGTATCGAGAATACCGCAGTCGGTTGCGTCCGACAAACTCGCCTTGAAGGCTCGCCACTGAAAATGTCGATCCAAGTTACCCATTCTCAGTCATTCTGAACTGAGATATTTTATCTACCCGCGCGTAAAGATGTTAGCATATATAAAAAAAAAAACATTTTATTATCACTACATACTTAAAATTTGCAATAACAGCATGATTATTTTTTGGTCTCAACAATGCGACATATTATTGGTATATCTTCTGGCTGGGTACTGTTAACAGCATTTGGTTTCATAGTGCTATGCACATAAACCTTTTTAAACTTCTCCCAGCGACGCCGTTTAAGAAAGTCACCAAACAACTCCTCTCGCGAGGGTATGCTGCCCTCCAAGTAAAATCTGCGACGCTGCCAAACATGACCCGGGTTCTGTTTGTCCTCAAACAGCCAAAAGCGTGGCAAGAGCAGGCACTGCACAACAGTCCGAGCCATTATAACGCGATGGGCCATTTTTTCCCCCAAGCCAAAAATACCGCCAAATGTCAAAGAGCCAACATCTATAAAATGAGTCTCCGTAGCCTACAATAAGAATAAGACTATAATTAAAACCATAAATAAGACCGTATTAAATAACATGTTGAGCGTACGGCTATAATATTGCAAGCTTCAATTAGTCCTGACTGACAAGTGCCAGAACTTATGGATTTATCTGAATCCGATCCCCGCTCATTATTTAAATCATCAGTTTCAATTCTTACGGAATAGTTAGGTACCGACGAGCTTGATGGTACAATGGATGGAGAATGTATTATGCCAGATGATTGTTTCAAAATGGGTACCAAATCAGTTTTAGTATTAACATCCATTACAAAACTTTCTTCGCTAAAATCAAAACAATCGTTCTCTATACATTCCTCTTCTCCTGTTGGACATGAAAAATATGTCGTATCTTTTCTTGCTACATTGCTAGTTTTCCTCTTGAGCACGGATTGAAACATTTTTCGTGGCTTCTCAGTGGAAACGGAACGTGCTCCAATTCCACATGCTGCTTCAATTTCTTGGAGTCCCATTTTACGCCGCTATAAATAATATTGTTATGGCAGTACAGTGGCTAGTGGAAAACAGTTTTACATTATGGTTATACCGCTTTCTTTATTTGCAATGCCTCCTCATCTTCTAAATCAGATAAAGACGCCAAAAGATCGTTTATATTAACAACCGAATCCGATAGCATTTGTGCTTTTATTTGTGCTTGGTTAACATATGTACTACTTCGCGATCTTATTGATTTTGAAGTATTTTCAAAAAGACTCTGGCTAGTGTCTTGCACTTTGACAAGTTGTAAAGTATTTTTACCATCCTTCGTGATTGTTTTCTGGAGAAAACACCGGAATAAATTTTGTGATATATTATGATCCGTTTTAAAAAAAATAAAACAGTTCTTGCATTATTCAAAAGAAGGAATAAGTAATTTGTATACAGGCTAGACCGAATTCACTTACTGTCATTTTGAGGCACTGCAGAACAACACACTCGCCGCTAAGAATAAAGTGCACACAACTGACCGCTCCCCTATCTTCAGAGTAAATAGACTGTAGTGGATCGTATTGAACTAACTGACAGTAGCTGCAAGCTCGCACAATCTGCAACGCAATGTTATACTGTTCTTTAATACAATATCGAATTTAGAAAACTTTTTCAACCTGTTTGTTAGTTAGAAAGTCAAAATAATTTGTAGATTTTAAAGCCATTTTCTTTTCGTGCCACTGCTTTTGCATGAAGGGCCCCAAAACCATTAAAAAATCATCTTCGGTTATTGACAATACTTCACAAGGCGCTGCAAAAAAAATTATTTAGGGGTAAAAGTAAGTGTTTTTTACTTTTCTTTTAATCATGATAACAAAATAGAAAACAACGTTCGTTTAAGTTTATCCTACGTGTGGAAGAATAAATGTTAAGAATTTTAGTGTAAGTGGAGTTGAAGCATTATCAACATAAATTGAAAATAACAAATATTTCACAGAGTTTAAAAGCGAGAGTTAACATTTGTGGAAACGTGATAGCTGCTAGTATCTATTAATATCAACGTTAAATATTTCGCTATCACGCCCCAATCAACAAGCCCATGAAAATCCATGATGCTTAAGTCTTCCACCTAATTAAGTAGGAATATTTCCAAATAACAAATTAAAACAAGTAGGATGGCACAAGCGAGAAAGCTAGACTAGACATGCTTGCACTGAAGCGCTAAAAAGCATGATGGCAAAGCTTCAAAATGTAATATTTAACCTGTTTCTGAACCGATTTTGTAGATGAAGTTTAACAGATTTTAATTAATTTTATTATTATTATAACTATTTTTTTTAAATTTCCTAAATAGCTAAACCGACCAAGGTGCTTATGCTGATCAAAATCACACATACTTTATGTTGTCGGAGATGCCTGTTACCTACGTATGCACAAAATCCCTATACCATTTTAACCCATGGGCGTGAGCTATAAAAATCTAATGGCTACGAACAGTCACATTACCAACCTCTTAAACTTTCAATAGGTGACAAGATTAAATTCTTTACAGGAGCTTAATTTGGAAATGGATGAGATCTTATATCAAGCTGGTATGGTGGTATCAGAATATTCTGCTGTAGGACACGTCCGACTGCAATGTTGTAATTTGTTTTGCACTTACTTAGCGTCACGTATGTGTTCAACCTGGTGCAATCCTCAAGAAGTTCAACTTCACCTATCCAATCGCCTGAGCCAATAATGGCCTCTGACACAATTGACACGCTCTTTGTCTTCTAAAATTAAAAGAGACAATAATATCAACAATATTGACTTAGGAAAGCAATAGATATGGATATGTTATTATACTTTAAAAAAGCTTTTGGCCGAAATTTCAGGCCATGCTTACATTTTTATACTCGATACCGAAGGTAAAAAGTATATTGGGTTATTGCAATGTTCGTCATGGTGTCTGTCCGTCTGTCCCTACGTATGTGTGCAACTTTTTTCCACACCCTTCAAGCTAGAGACTTGAAACTTTGCGAATATCTTTATCTATGGCCGAGCAAATTTAAGTGTCAAGATTGCGATTCTACGATAACCTATTTCGAGCGCCCTTTCAGCTAGAATT
This sequence comes from Scaptomyza polygonia, assembly GCA_035044585.1. Lineage (NCBI taxonomy): Eukaryota > Metazoa > Arthropoda > Insecta > Diptera > Drosophilidae > Scaptomyza > Scaptomyza polygonia. The sequence goes on from JAWNNU010001864.1 coordinate 162,789, forward strand.
ACCAAATTTGAGCAGCAGATAGCTACTAACAAACCCTTAACAACTGCAATAAAATTGTTGAAGCCACACCCACCCATTTCGTCCCCAGCCACTCGCACTATAAAACCAGAATTGCTAAAATCTTTTATTGTTTTTGAGCTAGAGCCATCAAATTTGCTGCGAAGAAAGGTGATGTCGACCTCCAAAAAGACTCATAAAATTTTGGGTGCCACGCTAATCAATTTTGCCGTAGCCACCTCCAACCGCCCAACGCTTCGCTTAAAACTAGAATGCGTGTATCTTCCATAGTTTTTGGGCCAGAGTCAACCAATTTGGTGGGGAGATAGCACACCAAATTTAGTGCTAAGTATGGTGAAGAAACCCTTAAATATATGAATACCATCCCCACCCAAACTTTGAGCTAGAGTTACCAAATTGGGTAGGAGGATAGCAATTGACATCCCACAACGACATGCATCAAAAACTTGGATGCCAAGCCCCACCCATACCGCCTCCAGCCCCATTTGCCACACTTTTTACTTATTTTGAGCTAGTTTCACCAAATTTGGTAGGATGATAGCAATTGACGACCCCCAACCATACCGCCCTAGGCCCCTTTCCATTACCTCTTACTTACTTTGAGCTAGAGTTACCAAATTTTGTGGGAGGATAGCTATTGACAACCTCCAATGATCTGCAGCAAAAATTTTATTGTGGACACCACTGCCTAAACTGCTCCCCTTTGCAACCAGGTCTTTTTTTATCTGTTTTATTATTGGTATTGAGAGAACCGCAGTCGGTTGCGTCCGACTGCAACATTAAGATTGCTCCAAGATTTATTAAGGTGGCCTTAAAACTGACTGCTTTGGCTTTTTGGACATGGATTCTTGTATCTTTTACTGACTGAGAAAACTGCGTCAACAGATGTTTTGTAAAACCCTTGCACTGCTGCCATTTTAACTAAGAGTTAAAATGGTTGAAAAAGTGTGGGTTAAATTTTCAAATTTAGTCGGCGTAGCTTACTTTCCTAGCTATCTTGATTCTTGTAGGAACTGTCAATAAGCCAGGTCAAATAGATAAAGGGCCTAAACTTACTTTGTCGTAGACGGATTTTTGCATTTCGATCTCACCGGATACCATAAAGTAGATAAAAAGCGGTATGTCACCTTCTTTCATAAGTACGCAATCTCCACTTATAGTTGAAAACTTTAAAACGGGTATCAGTCGAACTCGAAGTTTCTGTAGGCATTCTATATAAATCTAAATCAAACAGCACTCAACTATTACTTACCGGCGGTATATTACCGAAACATGGCATACCCGTTACAATCATGCACAACTTTTTACGCTCTTCGACAGTCCGATTTACTTGGGGCGTGCGAAGCAGCGCCTTTTCCTGTTGCCACCATCTCAGGAACATGAATAACTATTAAACTACACTTAAAATAAGAGGCGTTAGTTACCGCAACAGTTAGAAGGCCAATTTTCCTTTTCTGCCTGATAAGGAAAGCAACATTTTTCTTCGCGTTCATAACGATTCCTTGCTCTTCGGGCTCGTCCAGCCATTGCTGATTCAACATAACCGCACGGACCAGACGCTTGAAGCGCAGTCGGATATTTCTCTTACGCAATGTTTTATCATCTGTTTCGCGAGATCTTTTAGCCATTGTTTGGTTTGGTTAACTGATAGACCGGAATCGTACAATATAAAAGATTTGTAATAATTGTTTTTTTATTGTGTTTTTTTGTGTTTTTTTAATATTAAAATAGTTTAATTATGTGAACATGTTTGTGGTGCACAGAATATATAAATCAATTGACAAGAAAGAAAAAGTAAGCTTTAAATATTCGAAAGCTTTCCTTATAAAAGTAACCTATGTGTCTTTATACTCGATACCAAAGGTAAGGAGTATGTATATTGGATTTGTAGAATGACCGTCATGGTGTCTTTCCGTTTGAACGCAACTTTTTTCCACACCGATCGCTAGAGACTTGAAACTTTGCAAATATCTTTATCTTTGAGCGTGTAAAATAAGGTGTAAAAATTTTGTTTCGACCATAACTGGGTGGCTGGCAAATCGATAAATTCGATAACATAAAGTCGATAAACTAGCCTGTTTCGTACGCCTTTACAGCTAGAACTCCCAAATTTAGTAAGGAGATAGCTACTAAAAACCCAAAAATCGCGTCAAACATTTAAGAGCCGCGCCCGACCGGGTAGGGTTTTATCTTCATATTGTATCTTATTTAACTTAGGTTTATTTGTTCACAATGTTCTGCTTAGTGTTCTAAATAATTCATTGGTAATAATCTTGTTTCACATAATTTTTCTATTGTTTCCGCGACGAGCCGAGGCTAGCTCTTCGCAAAATCTCACTCAACTCTAGTCTCGATACCAATCAATCGGCAAAAGCGGCGATTGCAGTGACAAGTCTGCTTAGCGATAGTTATCTTTTACGCTCTGTCTAACAGCTGACTGACCAGGGCTACACTGACATAGCTTCCCATTCCCACAATCGGCCGTACTGAATTACTCATTCGCCCCTGAATGACTTCCATTTCTTCATATACTCTGTTGCTGTAGTTGTATTCTTTGGCCCCTCTTGATAACCAACTTTTTCTACATCGTATCGCCCATGTCTTAACTTCTTTACTACTTTGTATAGGCCAAAAAATTTTGGTCTGAGTTTCATAGATGTTCCATACTGCGTTCTTTTTATGGCCACTAACTCTCCCAATTGATAATATACTCCCACTTTGTCGATCTCGGTGAAGTATGGTTAATAATATGCTATACTCTATCAACCTGACAATACCCATTCTCTGATTTGTTATGTGATAATTTATTTAACATTGGAATCACAATTTTATGAACTCGCTCTACCTTCTCGTTACCTCTTGGCATTCCCGTAGAAATAAGCATCAGTTGGATGTTTTCACGCTCGCATTATGTTTTAAAAATGTTCGACGTAAATGCGGTGCCTCTATCAGTTACTATATGGCGTGGATTACCAAAAATCGATGCTTGTTTTTCCAAACGACTTACTACTTCTTCTGTACCTGTCGATTTTGTTGGGTATAACCATACGAATCCATCTACTACTGCCAGTATATGATTATACATTTTCTTTCTTTCCGTCAACGGACCAACATGGTCAATGTGATACGTACCCAGTGGCTCTTGTGCTTTATCTATTGGTGATAAGAAACCTTCCTTTTAACCTCTTTTAGCTTCAGGCACCTAACACTCCATTCAGCTTTTAACTACACTCTCGACTTTGGGTTGTATATCCTGAATATAATAGTATATTTCAACAAATTCTCTAGTTTTCTTACAACCGAAATGGTGCGCCCCTTTCCGCAACCACCACTATATTGAAACAATATCCAACAATCCTAGTGCCATGTTGAAGAAGAATCCCAAAAAGTTTGGATGCCTCGCACCACCATACCGCCCCCAGCCCTTCTTCAGCATGTTTTTACAAACTTTGATCTCCCAATTTGGTAGGAAAATAGCAAATGATAACCCCTACTGGCAGTCAGCCAGTAGGTGAAACAAGGAATAACACGCGCTGTGGGGGAACGCTTTCATATCGCCATTATGAGTGCGCGTCCGTGCGGTGCGCGCCGTCCTTGGAACTCACAACTGGTAGTGCGACTACACTCTCCACACGAGGGCGGCTGGAAGCAGGCCCTTGGTAAGGTCATGTCTCTGCCAAGGGTGCTGACAAATAGTAGTCGGGCGAGAGAAGAAAACTCTTTAAAATTACCCCAGTCCAAGGTGGAACAGCATCCTGCCGACGGTCTCGTAGCTGAGGGGGAGCTCAGTCGTTACTTTGCAAACTCTGGATACCTGCCGACCTCCTGTTTAACAAGGCTTCCCGCGGTACGCGGGCTATGCCGCGGGTGACTGTCCACTCCCGTCTACTCGTGGGACCAAAAAAAATGAATCCAAAAAAACAAACAAACCCAGTGTCCGGGACGCTCAAAAACCCGGGGCGACACGCCAATCCCTCTATAGGTTCTTGCACCTCTTCCGCGACATCTGGTACGCCAGCAGGTGCTCGTAACGATGCAAGCGGCATTGGTGCAGGACGGACAAGCCATTCGTCCACACACCCCGGACGCCGACCTGGAACGGCTCCTGTAGCTCGGAGGCTGCAACACAAGTTTGCAACACCAGCTTCTAGGTCCGAGACGCAGGCGATCGTCTCGGGGTCCGCCTCAACGGCGGCAAATAAACCGCCGATACAAGACCGGAGGCGGGCTGCAAAAATTTCGCAGCAAAACTTGAGCGGCCAGCAGTCGTCTCCCGATGGGGTCAAGCTCGTTGAATGGGCCAAGACAATACTGCCGGATTTCAAGCCAGCAATCTGCAAAAGCCAAGCAGAAGCGTCCACGCTCCGTGGAGGAGCAGGCCCCGCAAGCCAAGCGGATCAGGCAACCACCGCGTCCACAGCCGCTCACTCAGTCCTTCGCCGAAGCCGCAAAGGGGAAGGTTCTAATTGGGGTCCTCGACAGGGGCCACAAGGAGGGCCATATCCCGCGGAACCAGTGGAGGGCCATTGAGAATGAGCTGCAGGACATGGTAGTCGACCTAATGGAGCGGTCTGGTGGACCGCCGCCACGTTGCTCTGATGCTGGGTGGCATCAGGGTAATATCAAAGCGATAGCCTGCGAGGATGACACATCGGCAGAGCTCTACAAAAAAGCGGCGGCCTTGCTGGGGGAAGTCTACCCCGGGGCGAAGCTCGAGGCGGTCGATTGGAAAGACGTGCCAAGTCGACCCAGAGCGAGGGTTTCTGTTAAGCCAGAAAGGCCCGAGCGAATCCTCAAGCTCCTTCAGATGATTAACCCAGACTTAGCTACTAAGGATTGGAGGATTGCCAAATTCGAGGCGCCTGAAGGCAACAGCCGACAGATTATCCTCGTCATTAATGATGAGTCAGCTGAGACTCTTGCCGCAACTAACGGGGCGGCTCACTATGGCTTCAAGCCAATTGCGATAAAAGTCTATCGCTCTGATGCAGCTAGCAAGCCGTCCGGGTTGGAGGACGCACCGGTGACACAAGACACTGCTGCCCTCTTGGAGCAGCCACTGCCGGTTGCTGTCATTGATGATACCACCGCCAATGGTAAAATCACAAGCGAAGCGCCGGCAGCTAAGGCGAGTTACGGCCAAGCCGGTCAGGAATTATCTGAGCTTGCTGACGCGGCCCAAATGATCAGCCTCGAAAAGGATACAGACGACGAGGCTGATCTCACAGTGGTGGAGTTGAAAACGGAAGATGTCTCTGACACTCCTCCAGATCAACCTCCACCACTGTAAAGCGGCTGCAGCCGCTCTTCTGTTCCGCATAAGCCAATGCGGAGCAGAAATTGTCCTCATCCAGGAACCCTGGGTCTGTGGTGGCAAGGTTTCTGGACTGGGGACTCAGGACTACAAGCTGCTTGTAGCCCGCAACGAAGGTAAAGTCCGCTCCAGCATTCTAGCAAGAAAACATCTAGACACTTTTCTGCTTCCTGATTTCAGCGATGGTGACAACACGGCTGTATGCCTTGAGCTGAAGTCTGGACAGGTCAGACTTAGCTCTACCTACATGGCCCACGACCACCAGGGGCTCTACCACAGCAACGACTACGGGCGTTATTTGCTGACTGCGAATTAACGCATACCGAGCTAATAATATTCTGCGACGCCACGCTCACCACCATCAGTGGGGCAGCTCGGATATAAATGAACGGGGTGAGTTACTCTTCAATTATATTTTAACAACAAATTTAAACATTTGTAATATAGGTAACGACCCTACTTTTATTCTAAAGAATAGGGAAGAGGTCTTAGACATGACGCTAGCCACAACCTCCCTCTATCAAAGACTAACAAATTGGAGGGTACTCGAAGAGCACTATTTCTCCGACCTTAGGTTCTGTCTTGACATACCCAGACCCAAATGGTGCAGAAACGTTAAACGTACAAACTGGACCAAATTCAAAGAATGCCTCGAAAGGCTAATCCCAGAGCATCCCCTAGTGGGACTCCCCTCTCCCGAGTACACAGAGTTACTCACAAGCAAGCTCACGGAGGCATGCAAGTCCGCCCTAAACATGACATGCCCTCAGAGCAAACCAAGAGGCAAAACAAAACCACCATGGTGGTCCTCGCAATTAGGCGAGCTTCGTAAAACTTCGCGAAAGCTCTTTAACAGAGCTAAGTCGAAGGGAGACGACCAATCATGGAGTCTCTACAAAGCCAGCTTATCCACTTTCAAAAAGAATCTTAGACAAGCTAAACGCTCCTCATCGCAAAATTTGTAATCCAAAATAGAGAGCACTGCAGAAGCAGCCAGGCTCAGGAAGGTTCTCTCAAGTACTCAAGCAACCATAGGCTTCCTCAAAAAACCTGATGACTCATGGACAACGACCAGTCTAGAGTCACTAGAACTTTTGATGGCAACCCACTTTCCCGGATGCTCAGTTGAAGTACCACTACCCCCTATCCAAAGAGAATTTCAGGAACACGTTTCCACCGACTTATTCTCTAGAGATATCATCTCGTGGGCTTTTCGTAGCTTCTCACCCTTCAAGTCCCCTGGGCCGGACGAAATTATCCCAGCCCAACTGCAGTATGCAGGGGACATCGCCATAAACTGGCTTCAGAAAATTTTCTCAGATATCCTAAGAACAGGTACGATCCCCAAGCCATGGCTCGAATCTAAAGTTGTCTTCATTCCCAAGGCGGGAAAAGCCTCACACACGACCCCCAAGGATTTCCGACCCATAAGTTTAACATCCTTCCTACTCAAGACACTAGAAAGGGAGTTGGGCTTATATATATATATTATATAGATACGATCAAGACCGACCACTTCTCTCAAGCACAACATGCCTACCAAAAAGGCAAATCTACCGAGACAGCACTTCATGCTGTTGTCTCCACAATTGAAAAAGAACTCCATCACAAGGAGTATTGCCCTATAACCTTTCTAGACATTGAAGGCAATCAGTTGGCATGTTATTTTAACCAAATTCCAGCCGCTTCTCTTTATGCATTCGAGTTAATTTTGGCGCAGGCTTCATCTTTTGCTTTGTTAAGTGATCTGTGCTTTTGATAACACGAGCAATCGTCCACTTTGATGAACTGACAATACACTCCTTCGCAATTTCAGCACATGTTTTTGATGAGTTGCTTGCGGCTCTGCGAATTTCACGCTTTTGTCTTGAAGTTAAAGTGCTTCTTCTTCCTGTCGATTTGGCCAGACCATATGCGTCTGGGTTTCGTAAAAAACTACGCACAACTTAATCACTTCGATTTAGTTTTCTTCCAATTGCACTAAAACTTAATCCATCTTCATGGAAAGCCATAATTTTCAGTAATATCAAGGTTTTTTCCGCGAGTCATTCTAAATGAATTTGTTGTTGTTTATGTATGAAAAATTAAAGCACATTCAAATATTATATTTTTTGCTCACTGAAGTCACTTACAACGCTGATAACAATAAGTGCGGGTATAATTATGCACTGCCTAAAAATACACTTTTCATGATAACGGTACTTACCGTGTGTTTATGGTAACACATGTGTTTGCATTTTGTATTAATGATCTTTTGTCTACGATTAGAACATATTTCATGATTAAACACTACACACAGTGTGTTAAACTAGAAAAAACAGGGTGCGGCTATCATTATGCATTATGCATTTTGAATTGAGTTTGATTTGTTGTGTTTTTACTGCTTCTTCTGCCGAAAGAAGCCTGCAGCGACAATGTGAAGTCTTTTAAAGAGCTGCACATCACTACAAAAGATTCCTTAGCTTCAATAAAAGGACTCGGCATTGACATCTCAACTCCAATCACCATTGCCATAACTCAAATAGTTTCGATGCCAACCCCACTCATTCCGCTGCAGGCCCCTGCCACCATATTTTTATAACTGTGAGCTAGAGTCACCAAATCTGGTAGTTGGATAGCAATTGACATCATACACATGTCTGCAGCAAAAACTTGGATGCCACGCACCCCATACCGCTCCCAGCCCCCCTTTTTCCATATTTTACTAATTTTGAGCAAGAGTCACCAAATTTGGAATTTGGATTACAATTGACATCATTAACAGGTCAGTAGCAATAACTTGAATGCCACGCCCCCCCATTCCACCCTCAGACCACCTTCCACGTCTTCTTTCAAACTTTAAGCTAGAGTCACAAAATTTGGTAGGAGGAAAGCAATCGACATCATACACAGATCTACAGCAAAAGTTTGGATGACACGACCCACACCTATACCGCTCCCAGCCACCCTTCCTTCATATATTACTAACTTTTTCCTATTTAATCAGCTTTATTACTTGAATCGAGTATACTGTATTCAGCTGCGTTCGACTGCAACGATTCTACTTGTTTTTCAAAACTTTATACAAACGCATATTAAATCTCATTTTCATAGGAGTTAAATGAATATGTTAGCCTTCGAACTGTAAATAGTGCTACATATAAAATTATTGAATTAAGCAATATGCATTACGCATTGGAGGAAATGGACTATGATGAAATCGGGAGTGAACTTCGTGACTCGTTTGATGAGCTATCTATACTAGTTGAAACAAGCTTGCGCCGCGAGATTAATAAGCGAAAATTATTATCGCCTTTGTGTTCGACTATGAGACATGACGCATCTGCTGACAATCACACATTGTCTCAGAGCCGGATTCGATTGCCTGAGCTCAAGCTTCCAGAGTTCAGCGGAGGATACACAAAATATGCCGATTTCATTTCAGTGTTCTCGTCAATCAATAACGGCGATTTGAGACTTTCAGATGTGGAAAAGTTTCAGCATTTGCGATCGTGCCTGAAAAGACCAGCTTTCGACTGTGTTTCTTTGCTGGAAATTAGCAGCGCCAATTATTAAATGGCATTAGATTTACTTAGAAAACGGTTTAATAACAAGCGTCTTATTTTCCAGGCACTTGTCACTGAGATTTTGGGTTTGGATTGCATCGAGCGGTCGTCAGCAGTAAAACTTCGAACCCTTTCGGATACGGTTAGCGCTAACATCTATGCTCTTCAAAGCAAGGGCAGCGTTGAGCAGATCACAGGCTTCATAATCGTGCACAGCTTGCTGAAGAAGCTGGACAAGGCAACTCAGACCAGTTGGGAGGAGTCAGCACCGACGGATTCAATACCGACCTGAGAGCAACTCATGGCTTTTCTGGATCGACGTTGTGAAAGGTTGGAAAATGTGGAAAACGCTATGGCATACGCCTAGCTCTAAGGTTGGAAAAAGTAGCAAAGCCCTTAAAACCAGTATAAAAGTTTTTGTCGCTACTAACTCCAGCACAATTGAATTCGTGTTTTGTGAATCATCTGGCCATTCGATTAACAATTGCTCCCAATTTGGAAATCTGTCTCCGCAGCTGCGTCTGCGCGAGGTTAAGAAGCTGTTTCTTTGCATTAATTGCCTGTGCAAAGGGCATCGAATGAAAGAGTGCAGTTCGACCAGTTCTTGTTCCGTTTAGCTCAATACCTCCAGCTGCCCAAGCAACGGTCGCATACTCTTATTTCTGGATTGGGGGAGTTTAGTGTTGACTCAGAGGGCTATGCAGCTGATATAAATCTTTGATCGCGAACTTCTGACTACGCTGCTAGCATCTCAGTTTTAGTAGCTCCGTCTATTACTGGAAATCAGCGGAGCTATGATGTTAGCACAGATCGTTGGAACATACCCTCAAACACTCGCTTGGCTGATCCAGAGTTCTTTAAGCCGCAACAAATCGAACTTCTTATTGGAGCTGGTCTATTTTTTGAATTGTTATGCGTTGGTCAAATAAAACGCGATTTTGGTTACCTATTCTCCAAAAAACTCAGTCGACAAGCCCTGCCTCATTGATGGCCACTCGCTCGATTTCAACGCCAACTACTAGCGCTGATCATAAGCTTGATGAAATCGTACGTCGTTTTTGGGAGTTAGAATCCTGTTCTAGTGTAGTTGATGAATCTACCAAGGAGGAAATTGATTGTGAGGCGCATATTAAACAAACCTTTGCTCGTTTAGGCACTGGCGAATATTCGGTTCGCCTCCCAGTGAAACACCCTGTGGATCTGATTGGGGATTGGAGCGTCATCCTGAGTTGAAGTCTCAGTATTCGGCGTTCATCAAAGAGTATGTGGATCTTAATCACATGTCTATTGTTGAGTCGCACATCCATAGTCGCTGCAAGTATAATCTACCTCATCATTGCATGCTGAAGGAGGACAGCTCAACCACTAAGCTAAGAGTTGTGTTTGATGGTTCAGCTGTGTCTTCTTCTGGACATTCGCTAAATGAAATCCTCATGACAGGCCCAACAAAACACCGCAAGCTTTTTAGCACTCTGTTGCAGTTCAGGACATTTCCAGTAGCCCTGTCTGGTGATATTTGCAGAATGTATAGTTGCGTTAGGATGGCCAAATCAGATTTGTACTTGCAATGCATCCTTTGGCGTGGTGCGCCTCATCAGGAACTTCAAGTTTTCAAGCTCGATACAGTTACCTATGGCACAAAACCAGCTTCGTTTCTGGCGAATCGGTCCATGCAGCAGTTGGAATTTGATGAAAAAATATCGTTTCCTATTGGATCCAAACTCGTTTTGAGCGATTTCTATGTGGATGGTCTCATCACTGGAGGCGAGTCTGCCGAAGAAGTAGTTGAAGTCATGCATCAAACAGTCGGTCTTCTACGGAAAGGGAAGTAAAAGCTTCTTATATGGTGTTCCAATGATCCTTGCGTGCTTGAAGAGGTGCCTGATGAGAATAAGGAGACTTTTTTAAAGTTTGATGATGGCACAGATATCACTAAGACTCTTGGACTGGCATGGGATCCAGCTTCAGACTGCCTTCTGTTCAACTTTTTCCGATGAAAGAGCCTGGAAAGCCTTGCAAACGAACGGTTCTATCTACCACTGCTCGATTCTATGCATTGTTCTTGGAACAGGTTATGTTCTGACATTTCTCATACGGATTTAATGAAGCTTCCGCGTCTGGTTATTGTTCCAAAGGGATCATCGAAGTTAATGAATTTAGCGATGCTAGCGTTAAAGCTTACGGTGGATGCATTTACGTCGTATGTATAACTGAGGGAAGGCGTATAGTTCAACTATTGAGCTCTAAGTTTCGAGTGGCACCCTTGCGAACGTTTACAGTACAAAAATATGAGTTATCGGCTGCGGCACTTCTATCGCAGCTAATTCGAGAGGTAGCTCAAATGAATTTGTTCAATTGCAGATATTACTGTTGGTTGGATTCTGCAGTTGTTTTATCCTAGATACGTGATGAGCCTTCTCGTTTCCAAACGTTCACAGCTAATCGCACATCTTTAATAAAGGAATAAACTACCAACGGCATGCAATCCAGCAGACATTCTTTCTAGAGGAACTCTTCCAAGCGAACTCATAGAATCATCGTTTTGGTCTCACGGCTCCGATTTCTTAACCACAGGAAAGTGCGAATGGCCTGCATAATGTCTGCCGCCCCGAACGCTTCCAGAGCTGCGGCAAAGAGCAATAATTTGTATTGTTAAATTATCTGATGTCAGCATAAGATGCGAATTTGTTAATTCCTTTCATAACCTACGGCAGGTGTTCATATATAAATTTCGAAAGCACATCAGACATTCCGGTCTTACAGCAGAGTGGATACACAAAGCACCCAATTACTGTTGCGCAGCATGCAGATGGCAAACCTTAGCGATGAATATGGGGCTCTTCAAGGCGGAAGGACTTTCAAATCATCCAGCTCTATTGCCTCGCTTACCCCGTTCATGAATGAGTTCGGACTTCTTCGTGTTGGTGGCCGCCTAAAGCTCTCGAGCCTGGATTTCGATGATCAGCATCCTGTAATTCTTCCGAGCCATCATCCTGCCACAAGTGATATCATCATGCATTTTCTCAGGCGTCAGCTGTATGCTGGACCTCTTTCGCTTCTTGCTCACATTCGGCTGTACTATTGGCCTATTGGTGGCAAGCAAATGCTTTATGTGCTTTCGGGCTAAGCCGGTCCTAGCTGAGACAATCATGGCGGACTTCCCCGGGATCGTGCGAGTGGCTCGCATCCTTTCGCTGTCACTGGAGTGGGCTACTGTGGGCCATTTTATTTCAAGAGTGAGGTTCGAAACAAAGGACCTGTAAAATGCTACATATCGGTTTTCATCTGCTTCGCGACAAAGGCAGTGCATCTCGAACTGGTTCCTGATTTGTCTGCAGCAGCTTTTTTAAACGCTCTTAAGCGTTTCACTCTAACAAGATGTAAGCCTTCTCGCATATGGTCGGACAATGCGACAAACTTCGTGGGAGCCAAGATTGAACTAGCTGATCTCAAGCGGCTGTTAATAAGCGAAAAGAACATCAACACTGTCCAAGAGTGTTGTACTTCTGAAGATATTAAATGGGGTTTAAGCCCACCTCGTTCGCCTTTCTTCGGTAGACTTTGGGAGACGGCGGTGATAACAGCAAAATATCATTTTTATCAATCGGTCGGACCTTCGCTTTTGCCCCTGGATGATCTTCGCACACTTGCCTGCCACATTGCTGCAATAATTAACTCACTACCTTTTTTTCCACTTTCAGAGCATCTTGCAGATCTGGATGTTCTAACTGCTGCGCATTTCATTGGTAGTGTGCCACTCGCGCTGTACCCAGAGCCTGTTGTCACTGCACTGAACGTAAGCCGCCTAGATCGCTGGCAACGTATAGCGCTTGACCAACAAATTTTGTGGAGTCGCTGGCGTGAGGAATACTTAACTCTTCATCAGCAGCGCTCAAAATGGCGAACATCACAGCCTAGTGTACTCATCAATGATGTTGTTCTGGTAAAGGACGAAAACTTGCCGCCCTTTAAATGGTCAAGGGCTCAAGTGGTCGAACTTGTTGCTAGTGCTGACGACGTCTCCCGAGTAGCTATTCTCAAGACATCAACTGTGATCATTAAGAGAGCTGTGCACAAATTATTTGCGCTTCCCTAACAAGATGTTGTTGAAAGCCCGTGTCTTCCAACGGGGGAAGAATGTTTGATTACGCAGCCATTTAAACCAAAATAACACAAGTAGAAACGGTGCAGTCAGACGCACCCGACTGCGCTATGCTCGATACCATTAATAAAACAGATTAAAAGACACCTGATTGCAATGGGGTTTCAGATACGGCAAGGGTGTACGCAGCCTCAAATATTGTCTGGTGCAGATGGGGATGCCAAAAAGCTATCCTCCTACCAAATTTGGTGACTCTAGCTCAAAACTGTAGAAAATATGGGTATTTTTGGTGTTAAACTGCGTTGGGCTGAGAGCGGAATGGGTGGGCGCAGCTTCAACATTTTTGATGTAGTTTTTTGGAGGTAGTTAGTAGGTATCTTCTCCCTAAATTTGGTAATTCAAGCTGTAAGGGCTTGGGAAATAGCTGGATCTACCGATTTTGCGTTATCGAGTTTATCGATTTGCCAGCCCCCTATTTATCGTAGAATTCCAATCTTGACACATTGATTTACTATGCCATAGATAAAGAGATTTGCAAAGTTTCAAGTCTCTAGCTTGAAGGGTGTGGAAAAAAGTTGCGAACATACAGACGGACGGACTGACAGACAACATGACGGACATTGCACAAACCCAATATACTCTTTACCTTCGGTATCGAGTATAAATATTAATACGGAACAAGTTGCCCAGATAGAGGCAAGGGTACAGGCAGCACTTGACCAACAAGCCCTCTTGTTTGAGGAAAATATAGCCTCTCTGACAAACCAGTTAAATACAACTAGAGATTCGGGCAAGGAGTCCATTGCGACGAGCATCTAGATATTATAAAGTCCATCCCGAGTTCGACGGAAAAATAGAAAACTCTATAAAGTGTTTGGGCCTTAAAACGGCAGCTCAAGACATTTTCAGGCAGTAGCCATAATCAGAAATAAAATAAGGGGATCATGCAGATTCTGTGCAGGCCTCATTCAACACTGTGATGAATTTTGAAGCGATTAGTGCTTGACTAGATTTTACATACGCGGACAAAACACCACTACATGTAATCCAGCAGCAACTAAGCAAGCTTCAAGCTGACACTGTTTCGACGAGGTCGAGAAAAAACTCACCTTATTAACAAATAAAGCACTAATTCCACACGATTCCGTCGCAGCGGCTGTGTTAAATGAAAAATTTAGAAGCGAAGCGCTTCACGTTTTCTTCTCAGGGCTTAAAAATGTCTCTAAAGTGGGCAGTCTTCCCGGCACGACCTAAAGAACTCCCTCAGCCTAAGTTTTAGCACAAGCAATGAGAGAGGCATCTTTGCGGCAAATTTTGCAAAACACCTTCGGGAAAAACCACAAAAGCAAAATTTGCAAAAGTCTCAGAACTGGCGTCACAACGCCCAACAGGGAAAAAAGACAATTCTCAAAGCAGGAATTCCTTCTTCCAAAATAATCAACAAGACATAAACGACCAGCAAAAACCAAATAGCACGAAACAGCGTTATAACAACCATAAGTCCCAAGGGCGCGGGCTCGAGCCTTTGGAGGCAGACAAATCTTCCCGCGCTAGGCAATCCGCACAAGGCTACAGAAACAACCAAGGTTACGGGGACCAATCCATGAGGACCCAACAAAACCTAAACCATCTACCACAGGAAGAGAGCAATGATGATTACGAGTCAGGGTCAAAGGTTGAATCGACACAAGTAGAGGACGATTTGTCCGGAGCTGAAAGTTGTAATTTTTTAGCGGAAGCTCCCTGCTTCCGTTCACGAGACGAATGGTCGCAGGGCGAATTACCAGACTTCTGATAGACACAGGGGCCTCAAAAAATTATATAAAACCCCTTCCCGAACTGGCACATTGGATGTCAGTCGACAGCCCTTTTCAAGTCAAATCAATTCACGGGCACACTAAGATTGAGCAGAAATGCCTCATCCACCTTTTCGACGTAAAATCCTACTTTTTCATGCTGGAGTCACTTAATGACTTTGATCGCATTATTGGCCTTGATCTGTTAAATCAGATTAATGCCCAAATAAATTTAACACACAACGTCATTAAACATGACCATAGGATAGAAAAACTTTAGTTCACTAAATGCCATCAGGTGAACGAGCTGTCAGATCCACCTTTTATAGTATGATCAACAAAATGGTAAAAGCATTTTCGAACGTTAACGAACCCCTACCGTACAACATAAATACGATTGCCACTATACCAACGGACGACGAACCAGATTACTCAAAACTTTATCCGTTTCCAAAGGGCGTGTCTGACTTTGTCAAGGCAGATGTTAAACAACCTTATAATAACCCGATATGGGTCGTCGAAAAAAAAAAGCATCGACGAAGCGGGGCAAAAACAAAAGCTTCTGGTTATTGATTTTAGGAAACTAAATCTTAAGACAACCGACGACAAATACCCTTTCCCATACATTTCGACTATATTGTCAAACTTGGGCGAGGCTCAGTATTTTACTACGCGGGACCTCAAGTCAGGGTTTCACCAAATTGAATTGGCTGACAGAGATAGGAAAAGTCAGCATTCTCTGTCAACAACGGGAAGTATGAGTTTTGTAGACTCCCCTTCGGGCTGAAAAATACCCCAAGTATTTTTCAACGAGCCATTGATGATGTGATCCGCGAACAAATTGGTAGGATATGTTATGTTTACGTTGATGACGTAATAATCTTCTCCAAGTCCAAAAAAGACCATATCAGAGACATTGAGTGGGCCTTGGAAAACCTCAGGGACGCAAGCATGCGAATGTCTCAAGAAAAATCCAAGTTTTTCAAAATAAGTATGCAGAGGCGGGATTCAGTCCTCACCCGATAAAGTAAGAGCTATTAAGGACTTTGCCCCACCGAAAACCCTATTCGCTCTTAGGTCATTTTTAGGTCTAGCACGCTACTATAGCTGCTTCATAACGGGTTTTGCTATAATCGCAAGGCCCCTAACAGATATCTTAAAAGGCGAAAATGGCAAAGTAAGTGCCAATTACTCAAGAAAGATGATAATCGAATTGTTACCGGAGCAAAATGAGGCCTTCGATAGGCTAAAAAATATACTGGCCTCCGAAGATTTCATTTTGTCCTACACATATTACAAAAAGCCTTCCGACCTCACAACAGACGCGTCGGCTACGGACTGGGAGCGGTACTATTTCAAGACGCCCTCGCGATAACAATGATATCGCGCGAGCGTGAGCTTCTCGCCATTGTATGAGCACTCAAAAACCTAAAAAATGACTTGTATAGTGTCAAGAATCTTAACATTCAAACAGACCACCAGCCATTAACCTTTTCGGTATCGGATAAATACCCGAATGCCAAAATAAAGCGTTGGAAAGCCTTCATTGATAAGCACAACGCAAACATAATTTATAAGCCCGGAAAAGAGAATTTGGTAGCAGACGCTCTGTCTCGCCAAATCGTCAATGCGTTAGAGGATTCAGCAGACTTAGATGCTGCCACTATCCAGAGTGAAGAATCCCTCACATACACCATTGAAGTCACAGACAAACCGGTGAATTGCTTTCGGAACCAGATTATTCTGGAAGAACGGACTATCCCCCAACAAAAGACGTATATTCCCGTCACATAATCCATTTTTCCGATCGCAGCACATTATTGTAAGGCATTAAATATGCAGTAAACGCCGAAGTAGCCAACTTAATTCAATGTGAGCTACCCTTACTGGCTTTCATCCAGGACGGACTAGTTGAGGCATTCCTTCTACCACCTTTAGATATTGCTGGAACTTGGTTACAGATATTGTAAACCCAACGGAAGAGAGGGAAATCGCGACAGCTGAACATAATCACGCACACAGAGCAGCGAAAGAAAATGCAAAACAAAAATAGGTCGCTTAACGTCGGAAATAGCTGCAAATTGTAGAATTTGTGTTATGAGTAAACATGATCGGCACCCAAAAAAAAACAAGAAATAGGCAAAAGACCGATACCATCGTAAGCCAGAGAAATGTTGCATATAGATGTTTACTCCGATGCCAGTAAATATTTTCTAACTTGCATCGATGGTTTCGCGAATATGTTTCCCAAAACAAAAGCGATTTACTGCGACATCGAGAAATCCTTGAACTCAGAAACCATTAAATCAATGCTCAGCAATTGTTTTGGAATTGAGATTTCAAACGCTCCACCCCTTCATAGCTCCTCCAATGGACAATTCGAGCGGTTCCATGGCACTCATGGGGATATAGCACGCTCTTATAAGTTGGAAACATAGGTAGAGGACACAGTCGAAAACATTCTCCTTGCAACCATAAAGAACAACAGGTCAATCCATTCAGTGACAAACGAGAGACCCATAGACGTAATTCACGCAGCCTACAAAGACAGCGGTGCAGATTAAGAAAAAATCGCATCAGCACTAAAAAAGACACTCGGCAATTAAATTTTTAACAAATTAAATACTGGGACTCGTACGCTTACATGGGACACTCGACGAACTTGACTTTTTTCGAAACTTACATCGATGAGACATGGAAATTGACGGATAAACTACCCAAGGACCTCATAAAACAGGTACTGAAAACTGACGTACAACACATAGCCAACTTAATAGTTTCCTTGACCGTTCACCACCGACAAGCCCGTAGCATTAACATGATAGGTAGTGCCCTTAAGGCAATTGCAGGAACCCCAGATTTTGATGACTGGGAACAAATAAAATTCAAACGAAGTCAGTTAATAAAATCCGAGAGCAAGCAGATAGAGATCAACAGTAAGTTCCAGGCAAGACTTTTTGACGTTTCAAGGGCCCTCAATGAAATTTTGAACACAGATGCAGAGGTCGAACATTTTTATGCAACAGTTTTGGCAAAGAATATAATGATAATTACAAACCTTGAGGACTTAATCCTCACTGTAACACTTGCAAAAATGAATTTAATCAGCCCCCTTATATTAGACAGCACTGACGTAAATTAACTATTAAATGAACAACTCACCCATAATAGTATAACCGATCTTTTAGAAGTCTCTCATATAAAAGCTTTTCAAAATTCTAAATTATTGTTCTTTCTGATCAAATATCCCAAACCTTTGTTCAACTATAAAAAAATAGACATT
This sequence comes from Scaptomyza polygonia, assembly GCA_035044585.1. NCBI lineage: Eukaryota > Metazoa > Arthropoda > Insecta > Diptera > Drosophilidae > Scaptomyza > Scaptomyza polygonia. The sequence goes on from JAWNNU010001864.1 coordinate 180,847, forward strand.
TTTCCTGTTCAGCATAATAACATAATATTAGATCTAGAAGAAAGTAATATGGTGGCCGACAGCGGAACAAAAACCTTCGCCGTACGTGATTGTGCTCCCACTGTGAGCACTACCTTCAGCAGAAGACTACAAAATACTTCATGCGCCCAACACCTGCACATTGGGCGGAATCGCCTTTTTTTTGGCAAAAACTCTAACTTTAAAGCTAGAAACTTGAAACTTTGTGAATTTACAACTCATATTATTTGTGAATTTCGAATTAATTTTTTTGGCGCTGCCACCACGCCTTCCCCGCCGCCCACATAAAATACCTGCATTACATGGAAAAATTCATATTAAATCTGAACATCATTATATTTTCATAATTAAAATATTAAATTATATGTTTTAAAACATATGTTCTTCTACTAGATCAAAATCAAAATAATCTATATTTTCAAACTCGTCCTCATCTCCATATGTCCGGTCTGCAACTTCTAATGTTGGGAACTTAAAAAGTGCAATAACTTCTTTTGGCAGTTTTTGTGCTTTTGAAGACTTTCTTGAAGCGATGCTTGATAAATATGGATCAGAAGAATCCAAAGCACGGTGGAATACGTCTGTTAAGTTGTTGACGCGGCTATTTTTCCTGGCATGTAATATTCTATCACGCTTATAATATTTGTTGCGAGCCTCAGATGCGTTTTCGCCTAAGGAACCAACAGGAAGTACAGAAGACTTAATAATCTGAGCACCGTGAACTAAAATTTTATGGACCGTAGCGGTCATTGGGTACCACGGATATTTCGTCAAATGCAGACGAAGCGTCTCTTCACAAAATTTTTGGAATTTAATCGAACATATTTCATATTCGCATGAAATAGCTATTAAAACTATATGTAGTTTGTTTAACAGCTCTTCATCGATTTCCAATATTGATGCAAATAGTTTAAGATTTGAAAATGCCCTTCGCGCCGTATTGCCATCGTTGGAATTTCCAGAACCATTCTGGCTTGGTTTGTTTATATGTAACCCCATTTCTGACCAAAGTTTTCTTTCAATGTCCTTTTTGCGTATCAGCATTGTGTCTTTGTCAGAATCCTTACTGATTCGCCATTTCTGAACACCGACGCGATATGAAATATTCAGAACGAACTCCAAAAACCTATTCCATGCATGGAGAGGACTTATTCCGTACTGCAAAGTATTCGGTTTTGGCTTGAACTGTTGACTGTTAACGTCCGTTTCTTTTAAAAAGTCCTTTGGGCTAGCACCACAAATTGGACATGATTGTGTCGATCTAGTTCCTGTTAAAGTATTTAACACCTTTCCATCGATGAGCGTCATGTGTAAGTCGAAGACAACTTCTACATTCATTTGGTCCGCCTCATAAAGAAATGGCTTAAGATGTTTTATTTGAGCATCTAAAAGTGCTTTTGAATTCAAAATGTGATCGCGACTCTCTTTAGTGAATTCTATTTTTAGCGGCCTGCAATACTTAACGGATTGTGGGTACCGGTTTCTCCAAACAATTCGTCCATCCTGATCCACCATTTGGAGTGGAATTATTGTTGTAACAAACAAAGATTGGTCCAGGCTATTTGATGCGGGCTCATTAAATTTTTGTTTATAAACGCTCTGGCCGGTTGAACCGTCAAAACCATAGCTAACTGTTAGCTTTAATTTGCTAATATCAATAAATTGATTAAATACTGGCTTTTGAAATAAAATTATCCGAGATGCAGTATGATCAAGTAAGTTCTGCAGCGGCACTTCGGCAACAGTTTCTGTGACGCTAATATCTATAGGCCGGCACTTTTCCTTAACCTCCTTCACCTTTTCGTAACTCGGAAATATATTGGAGTGCTTTTCGATATTCTTTAAGCGTATATTAATATATTGCTGCTTGGAAAACGAATTTTCTATAATAAATGCTAAGGCCTCATCAGGTGATAATGGTATTGATTTTTTCAATGAAAGCTGCTCCGTTAATTTTGAACTGTCAGGAGAATTCATTGTTGTTTTCAGAATATGTGAAATATCTCTATCATTTGTCTTCTTAGCAGACATAGCAGCTGCATGAATTAGGAGATTAGTTGAATTTTCTTTTGCAAGTTCGGAAGCCAATTTTCTTTTTTGACGACAACTTCCTTCGTCATAAGATAGAGGAGGCCGTCCACCTTTATGATCACTATTATCCTTTTTTGAATAAAATTTTATTTCTGATGCAAGCCAGATAACATTTTGTTCTTTAAACCGTCGAATATTTCTTTGGGCTTTATTCAGCAGTCTCTTGACTTGTACAATAAAATTCTTTATTTTTACTTTTATGTCCATCAAAGCATTTTCTGGAAGAGAATTTTGAAGTCTTTCTGCGCAAACCCAGTCGAAAGTAGCGTTCATGTTGCGACGTTTTCCTAACCAAACTTCCAGCAAATCGATACGACGAATAGTATTCTTGCCCACATCTATTGAAATATATCGAAAAACCGCAAAAATCCGCTTATGGTGTAAACTTTACAAAAACGTATACATAATAACACATACTACCACATAAGCACTTTTTTGAACCCAACTGTATCTTGCTAGATATGCTCCACGAAACACACTAATATTGAGGTTAGATTCGACAAAATTACGGTTTGTTAATAACATTGAAAACATGACGAAACAAAAGCACATATAATTGAACACATATATAACTCTTTTCTACATACCTTTATGAATATTTTCCATTTTAAAGTATTTCAATTTATCAAACCGTTTAAAAATGCGAGACATTAACAAATTTTGCAACCAGACTGTGTGCAAAACCGCGTGGCAAACAGCTGACTTTGAAGGGCTGGTGTAAGTCGAGGGTTGCATTGGAAAATGTAACTTAAATATTTTCGAGAAGGAGGGACAATTATTTACTGGAAATAATATTATAACCATAAAAATATTTAAAAAAAATTTTTGGGTTTATGACAAAAAAAAGGCGATTCCGCCCAATGTGACCTGGTATCTGGAACCGTCGCACATTGTGCCACGCGCACCTGGCGCCAGTGATAGTAATCGGCTAGGGCATTTCAGTAATAAACAACGCGACCATGAATGTAGTGGAGAGCACTGGGAACAACGATCACGTCTCACTAAATGGCACCCGTTACGTGAACCACAGAGGCATCCTGAAGAAGAAACCTGCAGTATCCATGGCAGCCGTGGTCAACGTCACCCTATCCACAGAACATCTGAGCTGCTTAACAGTCATCGCCCTATTCCTAGCCCTCTCTTGAAAAATATGCCAGCGCAGAATAAGGAAGAAGTGTTTCAACCTAGAATGTAAGGAGTTAACACGCGCAAGCTTGAGTTTTCTGACAACGCTGTTGCGCCGGATGCCATCGCGAAAAATTTGCAGCTGAAATCCGAAACTCACACGCGCAAGCAGCTTGATCGCCCGTTGGAGTTGCCGACTCACCATTCAGCCGGCATTCCAGGCGGCAGCGGCGGCTTCATGGTTCGATGAAGCTTGCCCAAGAGTTAAGTTTTGAATTTGTTCTCCTATCGTTCAAACGAACGTAGTAATAAAAACCAATCATAATAAAGATACTCCTTTAAACTAACTAATAAAGAGATTTCCTTTAATTTGTACATAGACATACGATCACTCCATGGCTAAGAGAAACATTTTAGTGATGCCTTAGTTATGGCTATATGCCGGTGGCCTGGAAGAAAGCACTTGTAATTTTCCTGCCTAAAGCAGGGAAATGTTGCCACTTGCTGCCTAAAGACTACACACCCAGTAGCTTGACTAGTACACAGCAGGAGAATACAAGCGGAATGGGGAACCACTACCGCAATCAGGGAAGCAAAGTGTGGCACCCCCCAAGGAGCAGTGCTCTTACCCCTGCTATAGAACTTGGTGGTAAACAACCTATTACAAAAATTCAAACGAACAGCTCCGAACATACCTGCTTACGCGGATGACATAATCATACAAGGTACCTCGATGGACTTCACCAAAAATAAACGATAAGACGCTGATACCAAAACAAAGTATCAAATACGTGGGAACAGCAATGGATAGCAAGCTGAGTTATAAGCTCAATGTGGAGGAAATGGTGAGGAAAGCCACCAATGCACTCTATACATCGCAAAAGATGTTGGGTAGCACTTGGAGACACTCACCAAGACTGACACACTGAATTCTTATCTCAATACTATACTGCTCTATGGAATACTGGTATGGTGAAAAGCCACAGAGAAGTCCACATACTTAAAACGATTGGAAAAAGCCCAGCGCCATGCAATTACGTGCATCACGCGCTGAGGACTACAGCAACAAAAGTACTACAGTACATGACGATTCACAACTACGGGCATCGTACAATTGGAAGAGGGACCCAAGTAGAAACAGACTATAAGACCCCAATAAACAATTTCAACTTCACACCCATGCTCGTAGAAAAATATGACTGGCGCTCAGGAGCAGAGCAGACAGCCATCAACATATACACAGACGGCTCAAAAATAAGGGAGGGAGTCGCTACAGCAGTGTACTGCGCTGACCCACCCATGAGCATGCCATACAAACTTCCGGACCACTGCAGCGTATTCCAAGCGGAGACATTCGAAATAAGAAAGCAGCAGAATAAATCCTACCAACAAACACATCACAAGAAAATTTCAATATATTCGTGGACAGCCAGGCGGCAATCAAAGCCTTGCAGGCGCACTACTTACGCTCTCGGAACGTCCACCTACAAAAAAGTGCGCATCTGCTGAATTCCAAGCCATCAGGGCTTCAAGGGCAACGAAATAGTAGACACTTTGGCTAAGCAAGGTGCAACGGGACTCACGACTACATGGAAGCACAGGCAAGAAATTGAGCAGCACAGAGATAGACTAACACCTCCGACTGCAGGATCTCCAAAAGAATGTGCAAGTCCTACGTCGACATGCTAACGCAATACATACTGCGATTACAATAACGGGACTGCCGAAGGATGATAGGTCTTCCGACAGGACAAGCGAGCCGACTTCTGACAGCATTTACAGTTCCAGGCAAAGGACTGTATCAGTGGAAAGTAATGTCATTCGGGTTACATTCGACACCGGCAACTTTCCAGAGAGCTTTGGATCGCGTTTGCATATTTGGACGACATTATAGTCATCGGGAAAACGCGTGAAGAGCATATGGCGAATCTGGACGAAGTATTTCGACGTTTGCGGGCAGCAAATCTGCGAATCAATGTGGATAATTGGGACTTTTTCAAGAAGGATTTGAAATTCTTGGGTCCATGAGTCTCAGAAGAAGGAATCTGCACAGACCCGGAGAAGGTAGCTCCAATTGCAGATTTAAAGCTCCCAAGCAACGTAAAGGAGTTACGACAATACTTGGGCGTGGCAACTTGTTACCGGTGCTTCGTATCATATTTTGCAACTAATGTAGCCCTTTAATCGCCTTGATGAAGAAGGTCACAAAATGGGAGTGGACTGAAAAACGGCAAGTCGTTTTTGACACAGTCAAAAAGGAGCTGAAAAGAAAGATGAAGAAACACCGTCCCCAGTATTTGCATGCCCGGATGCAAGTAACTTTAACCTGGGTGCGATGTTGACCCAACCTTCGGAGAAAGGTGAAAGGGTAATAAAATAATTTAAAGCCTCAAAATATATGTATGAACATTTTCCAGATTCTGCTTTTACTTGCCGGAGCCGTCACAATATAAAATTGTTGGCACGTTCCCATCACACCGCGAGAGTAAGCCCAGCTTAACACCCGTGAAAAACGAAAATTCGTTACAAATTTGTTTGGGGGTCGTCATCACCTATCTTGGCACCAAATTTGGTGGCTCTAGCTCAAAAACTTTGGAATATATAGGCGTTAATGACAAAATTTTGGATGCAGACTTTTGAGGGCTGCTCGAAGCTTTTGTTTTGCCCCAAATTTGGTAGTACTAGCTGTAAGGGCGTGTGAAAAAGGTGGATTTATCGATTTAAAGTATTGTTGTAAAGTAAAGTTGTCGTAGAACCCCAATTTTTACAATTCACCTTAAACGGCCATAGATTAGGGTGAGGAAAAAAGTCTCGCACACACGGACCGACAGACACCATGACACCAATACACTATACACTGCGGTGCATAATGATAGCCGCTCCCAGTTTTTTTCTAGTTTAACACCCTGTGTGTAGAGTATGATCATGAAATATGTCCTAATCGTAGACAAAAGCTCAATAATACAAAATGCAATCACATGTTTTACCATAAGCACACGGTAAGTACCGTTATCATGAAAAGTGTATTTTTAGACGGTGCATAATCATATCCGCAGGAACAAAAAACATTGCAAATTTCATTATATGAATTTATAAAAATTAAGTATATGATTTTTTTATTATGTGTAACTCCTCCTTTGCATTTTATCACCTCAAAAATTCTGTTTGGCATGCTTCTGATCAAGTTGGTTGTTGAAGCCTCCAATCCCATGTACTCATCAATAATTGCTGTTTTAAAGCCCGAAACGCTGTTGTATTGCATGTTGTTTGCGTAAATCCTTTGAACGATAATGCCCCATACGTTCTTAATCGGATTCAATTCTGGTGAGCATGCTGGCCATTCCAAGAGTTCAATGTTTTGACTCTCAAACCAAGATCGAGTTCCGCGACTTACGTGTAAACTGGCATTATCTTGTTGTTAATGGTAAAAGGCTCATTTCTAAAACTCCAACGTATTCTAAAACTAAAACGTATTCGCTTCATGCGAGAGCTTGAAAACGCTATTTCTAACATGTCATCCGAACTAAAGGCACCCCAAACCATAACTCTTCCTTCTCCGAAGTTCTTCTTTAAAAAATCTCGTGGTTTCTTACGTAAATCAGGCCAGTATGAATTAAATCCGTCCGCTCCATCCAGATTTAATTTTTTTTTGTTTGAAACTATAATCGACACAAACAATAAAAAGAAAAAATGATTAATTAGTAGTTGAAATTAATGTGATTTATTATCTACTTTTGACCAATCAAATGGCATGTTATTTTTACCAAACTCCAGCCGTTTCTCTTTATGCATTCGAGTTAATTTTGGCGCAGGATTCATCTTTTGCCTTGTTAAGTGATCTGTGCTTTTGATAACACGAGCAATCGTCCACTTTGATGAACTGACAATACACTCCTTCGCAATTTCAGCACATGTTTTTGATGAGTTGCTTGCGGCTCTGCGAATTTCACGCTTTTGTCTTGAAGTTAAAGTGCTTCTTCTTCCTGTCGATTTGGCCAGACCATATGCGTCTGGGTTTCGTAAAAAGTTACGCACAACTTTATCACTTCGATTTAGTTTTCTTCCAATTGCACTAAAACCTAACCCATCTTCATGGAGTGCCATAATAAAATACACTTTTCATGATAACGGTACTTATCGTGTGCTTATGGTAAAACATGTGTTTGCATTTTGTATTATAGAGCTTTTGTTTACGATTAGAACATATTTCATGATTATACACTAGAAAAAACAGGGTGCGGCTATCATTATGCATTATGCATTTTGAATTGAGTTTGATTTGTGGTGTTTTTACTGCTTCTTCTGCCGAAAGAAGCCTGCAGCGACAATGTGAATTCTTTTAAAGAGCTGCACATCACTACAAAAGATTCCTTAGCTTCAATAAAATGACTCGGCATTGACATCTCAACTTGGGATCCAATCACCATTGCCATAACCCAAATAAATTGGATGCCAACCCCACTCATTCCGCTGCAGCCCCCCTGCCAACATATTTTTATAACTGTGAGCTAGAGTCACCAAATCTGGTAGTTGGATAGCAATTGACATCATACACATGTCTGCAGCCAAAAGTTGGATGCCACGCACCCCATACCGCTCCCAGCCACCCTTTTCCCATATTTTACTAATTTTGAGCAAAATCACCAAATTTGGTAGTTGGATTACAATTGACATCATATACAGATCAGCAGCAATAACTTGAGTGCCACGCCCCCCCCCCCATTCCACCCTCAGACCACCTGCCACGTGTTTTTTCAAACTTTAAACTAGAGCCACAAAATTTGGTAGGAGGAAAGCAATCGACATCATACACAGATCTACAGCAAAAGTTTGGATGACACGACCCACACCCATACCGCTCCCAGCCACCCTTCCTTCATATATTACTAACTTTTTCCTAGAGTCACCAAATTTGTAAGGAAGTTAGCTTTATGGCTCCCCATCTGCATCAGTTAATCTTTGTGGCAGCGTATACCCCTGCCGAATCCGCACCCCATTGCAATCAGGTCTATTTAATCAGTTTTATTACTTGAATCGAGTATACTGTATTCAGTTACGTTCGACTGCAACGATTCTACTTGTTTTTCAAAACTTTATTCAAACGCAAATTAAATATCATTTTCATAGGAGTTAAATGAATATGTTAGCCTTCGAACTGTAAATACAGCTACATATAAAATTATTGAATTAATAAGTAAATCAAATTTTTAGTGCAATTGATTTTTCATATGTCAACACGCACAAGCTTGAGTTGGCTGACAACGCTGTTGCGCCGGATGCGGTCGCGACAAATTTGCAGCTGAAATCCGAAACTCACACGCGCAAGCATCCCGATCGCCTGTTGGAGTTGCCGACTCAGCATTCAGCCGGCATTCTAGCCGGCAGCTTCATGGTTCGATGCAGATGGCTTAGAGTTTATTTTTAATTTTGTTCTCCTATCGTTCAAACGAACGTATTAAAAAAAAACAAGTTTAAAAGTTGTGGAAAATATAGGTGTTTTTGATTTCAAAATGGGGAACGGGGGAAGCGTAGCTCCAAAACTTTGATGCAGTTTTTTGGATATCGTTAACAGTTATCTTCCTATCAAATTTAGTGACTCTTCACTGATAGAAAAAATCAAGTATTCCGTACTTAAAACCCAACAATTCGAACTTGATTTCTCACTAAGTACGGAATTACAGTAACCGAGAATGTCGTACTTGATTCAAGTATGGTTTCTTAAGTTCGTTTGTTCTTGATGTAAGTTCTCTTTAAACTTGAATTTAGTTCTTTCAATCTTGGGTCAAGTATTGATTGAACTGGATTTAAGCTTTTGAGTTCTTAAAACGTAACTTCATAAAAAAAGTATTTTTATTCACTCTCCAAGAATTTGTGTAGTTGATCCAAGTGTGACAATACTTGATCAAAGTATGACTATATGCTTCATTTTATTAATTCCTGAAATTCTAAGATACATATATACAAAGTGCAGCTAAGACATTTTAAAGCTGCCAATTATGTCATAATTATGCTAGAAATGTAGGAAATTAGATAAAACCATTGAAAATTTGTTTGGTTTATGCTTACCCCCCAGGATTTGAACCTTAGATCTCGTGTAACGGCGTCAAGTGCCTTAGCTGGTGAGCCAATTCAAAACACATTATCACTGCAGTTAATGTTTATGTTAGGTGAACTTGATTGAGATCAGCTTTTATGAAACTTGTTAGCTAATTACAGATTTTTAGCAAAATTATATAAAAAATTTTTAACAGCAAAAAAAAAAGTTTATAAAAATCCCCTGGGGGGCTTGAACCCGAAAATCGTACTTGAATCAAGAATTTCGTACTCGATTTCAGTATTCCTTTAATTATACTTGATTCAAGCTCACTTTTTCTTATTTAAAGAACTTTTGTACTTGAATTAAGTATTTTTACACTCATTTCAAGTATTCCATTCTTGTTTTAAGTATTTGTGCATTCATTTCAAGTATTCCATTCTTAAATCAAAAACGAAATACTTGAATCGAAAATACTTAATTCATGTTCATTCGTACTTAATTTTAGCACGGCTTTTTTCTATCAGTGTTGCTTCAACACTTTGAAGGATACAAGTACTCCCGTTTTTTTCAAAGCGTTGGGTTGGTTTGGGGCGGCTAGGGCAGTATGGATAGGTGTTACATCCAAAGCATTTTTTTGACGGTCGTCAACACCTATCTTTGCACAAAATTTGGTGGCTCTAGCTCAAAAACTGAAGAAGATATAAGCAATATTGGTTTTAAACCGCGGGGGCTTGGGGGCGGAATGGGTAGGCGTGGCTCCAAATTTTTGATGCAGTTTTTTGGAAGTAGCTAATAGCTATCTTCTCCCTAAATTCAGTTGATCTAGCTGTATCGGCGTGTGAAATAAGTGGACTTAACGATTTTTAGTTATCGAATTTATCGATTTGCCAGCCCCCAGCTATCGCAGAACTCCAATCTTGACACTTTAATTTACTATGCCATAGATAAAGACATTTGCAAGGTTTCAAGTCGCTAACTTGAAGGGTGTGGAAAAAAGTTGCGAACATACAGACGGACAGACACCATGACGGACATCGCACAAACCCAATATACTCTTTACCTTCGGTAAAACCCTTCGGTATCGAGTTAAATATAATACACACACACAAAACAAAACAGAATTTAGTGACTAAAGCAAAAAAAAAAAAAATATGAACAAAAACGCAATGAATAACACACAACAATAAATTAAGTGTTACAACAAACACAGTGGAAAAATAAAACGCACACACAAACAACAGAACAGAATTAGGAGCCTAAAAAAAAAAAAAAAACTTAAAACAAAATAAAGAAAACCCCAGCCAAGAAACCTGAGAGAGTTACTAAAACAAATCAACAAAAAACGAACGGCCGGCGGAGTTCAACTGGAAAATAACATACCACAGCGGCCACCACACTATTTAATTGGAGCTCATATTTCAAGATTTTAGTGAGATGTTCATTTGTTTACAATTCGAATAAATTTAATAAAAAATACTCAGAGCTGTTTAGTTTGAGATTGCATTGTTTACAAAATAAGCTTAAGTAAAATTCTGCCTGTTGCTAGAAAGTGTTGAAGAACCTTTATAAGTCAAAATTAAAATTAATTCGGAATCGGTCCGATTTTTTTTGTGTTGCGCCCATTTCACTTCCAAACCAAAGCAGACGACAGTAGTGGCGACGAACTGATGACTTCATACTTAGAGCAGAAAATAACAAAAAAAGAATGAATGCGGAACAAGTTGCCCAGATAGAGGCAAGGGTTCAGGCAGCACTTGACCAACAAGCCCTCTTGTTTGAGGAAAATATAGCCTCTCTGACAAACCAGTTAAATACAACTAGAGATTCGGGCAAGGAGTCCATTGCGAAGAGCCCCTAGATATTATAAAGTCCATCCCGAGTTCGACGGAAAAATAGAAAACTCTATAAAGTGTTTGGGCCTTACAACGGCAGCTCAAGACATTTTCAGGCAGTAGCCATAATCAGAAATAAAATAAGGGGATCATGCAGATTCTGTGCAGGCCTCATTCAACACTGTGATGAATTTTGAAGCGATTAGTGCTTGACTAGATTTTACATACGCGGACAAAACACCACTACATGTAATCCAGCAGCAACTAAGCAAGCTTCAAGCTGCCACTGTTTCGACGAGGTCGAGAAAAAACTCACCTTATTAACAAATAAAACACTAATTCCGCACGATTCCGTCGCAGCGGCTGTGTTAAATGAAAAATTTACAGGCGAAGCGCTTCACGTTTTCGTCTCAGGGCTTAAAAATGTCTCTGAAGTGGGCAGTCTTCCCGGCACGACCTAAAGAACGCCCCTCAGCCTAAGTTTTAGCTCAAGCAATGAGAGAGGCATCTTTGCGGCAAATTTTGCAAAACACCTTCGGGAAAAACCACAAAAGCAAAATTTGCAAAAGTCTCAGAACTGGCGTCACAACGCCCAACAGGGAAAAAAGACAATTCTCAAAGCAGGAATTCCTTCTTCCAAAATAATCAACAAGACATAAACGACCAGCAAAAACCAAATAGCACGAAACAGCGTTATAACAACCAAAAGTTCCAAGGGCGCGGGCTCGAGCCTTTGGAGGCAGACAAATCTTCCCGCGCTAGGCAATCCGCACAAGGCTACAGAAACAACCAAGGTTACGGGGACCAATTCATGAGGACCCAACAAAACCTAAACCATCTACCACAGGAAGAGAGCAATGATGATTACGAGTCAGGGTCAAAGCTTGAATCGACACAAGTAGAGGACGATTTGTCCGGAGCTGAAAGTTGCAATTTTTTAGCGGAAGCTCCCTGCTTCCGTTCACGAGACGAATGGTCGCAGGGCGAATTACCAGACTTCTGATAGACACAGGGGCCTCAAAAAATTATATAAAACCCCTTCCCGAACTGGCACATTGGATGTCAGTCGACAGCCCTTTTCAAGTCAAATCAATTCACGGGCACACTAAGATTGAGCAGAAATGCCTCATCCACCTTTTCGACGTAAAATCCTACTTTTTCATGCTGGAGTCACTTAATGACTTTGATCGCATTATTGGCCTTGATCTGTTAAATCAGATTAATGCCCAAATAAATTTGACACACAACGTCATTAAACATGACCATAGGATAGAAAAACTTTAGTTCACTAAATGCCATCAGGTGAACGAGCTGTCAGATCCACCTTTTATAGTATGATCAACAAAATGGTAAAAGCATTTTCGAACGTTAACGAACCCCTACCGTACAACATAAATACGATTGCCACTATACCAACGGACGACGAACCAGATTACTCAAAACTTTATCCGTTTCCAAAGGGCGTGTCTGACTTTGTCAAGGCAGATGTTAAACAACCTTATAATAACCCGATATGGGTCGTCGAAAAAAAAAAGCATCGACGAAGCGGGGCAAAAACAAAAGCTTCTGGTTATTGATTTTAGGAAACTAAATCTTAAGACAACCGACGACAAATACCCTTTCCCATACATTTCGACTATATTGTCAAACTTGGGCGAGGCTCAGTATTTTACTACGCGGGACCTCAAGTCAGGGTTTCACCAAATTGAATTGGCTGACAGAGATAGGAAAAGTCAGCATTCTCTGTCAACAACGGGAAGTATGAGTTTTGTAGACTCCCCTTCGGGCTGAAAAATACCCCAAGTATTTTTCAACGAGCCATTGATGATGTGATCCGCGAACAAATTGGTAGGATATGTTATGTTTACGTTGATGACGTAATAATCTTCTCCAAGTCCAAAAAAGACCATATCAGAGACATTGAGTGGGCCTTGGAAAACCTCAGGGACGCAAGCATGCGAATGTCTCAAGAGGCGGGATTCAGTCCTCACCCGATAAAGTAAGAGCTATTAAGGACTTTGCCCCACCGAAAACCCTATTCGCTCTTAGGTCATTTTTAGGTCTAGCACGCTACTATAGCTGCTTCATAACGGGTTTTGCTATAATCGCAAGGCCCCTAACAGATATCTTAAAAGGCGAAAATGGCAAAGTAAGTGCCAATTACTCAAGAAAGATGATAATCGAATTGTTACCGGAGCAAAATGAGGCCTTCGATAGGCTAAAAAATATACTGGCCTCCGAAGATTTCATTTTGTCCTACACATATTACAAAAAGCCTTCCGACCTCACAACAGACGCGTCGGCTACGGACTGGAAGCGGTACTATCTCAAGACGCCCTCGCGATAACAATGATATCGCGCGAGCGTGAGCTTCTCGCCATTGTATGAGCACTCAAAAACCTAAAAAATGACTTGTATAGTGTCAAGAATCTTAACATTCAAACAGACCACCAGCAATTAACCTTTTCGGTATCGGATAAATACCCGAATGCCAAAATAAAGCGTTGGAAAGCCTTCATTGATGAGCACAACGCAAACATAATTTATAAGCCCGGAAAAGAGAATTTGGTAGCAGACGCTCTGTCTCGCCAAATCGTCAATGCGTTAGAGGATTCAGCAGACTTAGATGCTGCCACTATCCAGAGTGAAGAATCCCTCACATACACCATTGAAGTCACAGACAAACCGGTGAATTGCTTTCGGAACCAGATTATTCTGGAAGAACGGACTATCCCCCAACAAAAGACGTATATTCCCGTCACATAATCCATTTTTCCGATCGCAGCACATTATTGTAAGGCATTAAAGATGCAGTAAACGCCGAAGTAGCCAACTTAATTCAATGTGAGCTACCCTTACTGGCTTTCATCCAGGACGGACTAGTTGAGGCATTCCTTCTACCACCTTTAGATATTGCTGGAACTTGGTTACAGATATTGTAAACCCAACGGAAGAGAGGGAAATCGCGACAGCTGAACATAATCACGCACACAGAGCAGCGCAAGAAAATGCAAAACAAAACAAGTAGAAACGTTGCAGTCGGACGCACCCGACTGCGGTACACGCGTGGCATCAAAATTTTAGCTGAAGATCTATTTATGATGTCAATAGCTATACTCATATCAAATTTGGTGACTCTAGCTCAAAAATAGTCAAATTTTGGGAAGGGGGGATGGGGTTGGTAAGGGGGGGCGTGGCATCCAATCTTTTGCTGTAGATCTATTTATGATGTCAATTGCTATCCTCAAACAGAATTTGGTGACTCTAGCTCAAAGTTAGTAGAATATGGTAGAAGGGGGGCTAGGTGCTGGGGGCTGGTATGGGGGGCGTGGCGTCCAAAGTTTTGCTGCAGATCTGATTGTGATGTTAATTGCTATCCTCATACCGAATTTGGTGACTCTAGCTCAAAGTTAGTAGAATATGGTGGAAGGGGGGCTGGGGGCTAGTATGGGGGGCGTAGCGTCCAAAGTTTTGCTGCAGATCTATTTATGATGTTAATTGCTATCCTCATACCAAATTTGGTGACTCTAGCTCAAAGTTAGTAGAATATGGTGGAAGGGGGGCTGGGGGCGGTATGGGTGGGGGCGCCATCCAAAATTTTTGGGTTTCTTCACTTCCAATCTTGGCAACAAATTTGACGTACAACACATAGCCAACTTAATAGTTTCCTTGACCGTTCACCACCGACAAGCCCGTAGCATTAACATGATAGGTAGTGCCCTTAAGGCAATTGCAGGAACCCCAGATTTTGATGACTGGGAACAAATAAAATTCAAACAAAGTCAGTTAATAGAATCCGAGAGCAAGCAGATAGAGATCAACAGTAAGTTCCAGGCAAGATTTTTTGACGTTTCAAGGGCCTTCAATGAAATTTTGAACACAGATGCAGAGGTCGAACATTTTTATGCAACAATTTTGGCAAAGAATATAATGATAATTACAAACCTTGAGGACTTAATCCTCACTGTAACGCTTGCAAAAATGAATTTAATCAGCCCCCATATATTAGACAGCACTGACGTAAATTAACTATTAAATGAACAACTCACCCATAATAGTATAACCGATCTTTTAGAAGTCTCTCATATAAAAGCTTTTCAAAATTCTGAATTATTGTACTTTCTGATCAAATATCCCAAACCTTTGTTCAACTATAAAAAAATAGACATTCTTCCTGTTCAGCATAATACATAATATTAGGTCTAGAAGAAAGTTATATGGTAGCCGACAGCGGAACAAAAACCTTCACCGTACGTGACTGTGCTCCCACTGTGAGCACTACCTTCAGTAGAAGACTACAAAATACTTCATGCGCCCAACACCTGGTATCTGTAACCGTCGCACATTGTGCCACGCGCACCTGGCGCCAGTGATAGTAATCGGCTAGGGCATTTCAGTAATAAACAACCCGACCATGAATGTAGTGGAGAGCACTGGGAACAACGATCACGTCTCACTAAATGGCACCCGTTACGTGAACCACAGAGGCATCCTGAAGAAGAAACCTGCAGTATCCATGGCAGCCGTGGTCAACGTCACCCTATCCACAGAACATCTGAGCTGCTTAACAGTCATCGCCCTATTCCTAGCCCTCTCTTGAAAAATATGCCAGCGCAGAATAAGGAAGAAGTGTTTCAACCTAGAATGTAAGGAGTTAACACGCGCAAGCTTGAGTTTTCTGACAACGCTGTTGCGCCGGATGCCATCGCGAAAAATTTGCAGCTGAAATCCGAAACTCACACGCGCAAGCAGCTTGATCGCCCGTTGGAGTTGCCGACTCACCATTCAGCCGGCATTCCAGGCGGCAGCGGCGGCTTCATGGTTCGATGAAGCTTGCCCTAGAGTTAAGTTTTGAATTTGTTCTCCTATCGTTCAAACGAACGTAGTAATAAAAACCAATCATAATAAAGATACTCCTTTAAACTAACTAATAAAGAGATTTCTTTTAATTTGTACATAGAACATACGATCACTCCATGCCTAAGAGAAACATTTTAGTGATGCCTTAGTTATGGCTAAATGCCTGTGGCCTGGAAGAAAGCACTTGTAATTTTACTGCCTAAAGCAGGGAAATGTTGCCACGTGCTGCCTAAAGACTACATACCCATTAGCTTGACTTCATTCCTATTAAGAACTCTAGCAAAACTGATAGATCTTCTCATTAGACAGAATACAGAGGTGACTCTAGAAAAAAAACAACACGCATACACGAACGGCAAATCAGTGGATACAGCGCTACACTCCTTCGTAGCAACCATAGAGAAAGCACTTCATACGCCCTAGGCGCTTATCTGGACATTTAGGCGCATTCGATAATGTGTCAACGGCAGCTTTAATGCACATCCTAAAGTTCTGTTGTCACATACACCGGAAACCGAAACCGAAAACGAAAAAGAATATCGATTGCAGTTTCAGTTGCTGTATGCGAATCACATGAGAAACAAAGAATTGACCAGCGTTAAGTTAGCTGCGTTTGTAGAAAACAGGTGATCGTCGGTTAACTGCAACCGAATAAAGTCAAAAGTACCTGTTTTGGTTTCAGTTGCTAATGTACTGAATTCGATTACGATTGCTAGCAACTGAAAAATACCGATGTTTCGGTTGCAGTTTATATCGCAGTCGCAAATGTACTGAATTCGGTTTCGGTTTCGGTTTCCGGTGTATGTGACAACAGGCCTTAAGAGCTGTGACCTAAACAGACGCAGTACATTCCTGGATCCAGAACGCTCTGAGCAGCAGGAGAATACAAGCGGAATATGGAACCACTACCGCAATCAGGGAATTTCACAATTGACCAGCTCTCTAGTGAGCTGTTGATAACAAATACGCGAGCTTTTGCCATGTAAGGGTGCGTTGCAGTTTTGCGCCGCAACATTCCCCCTTTGCAAACTCTTACGCTCGATCGTGGGTTTGCACCTCGTTTGCTTGCGTTCGAACCTTGAGTTTAGCTAGTTTGACAATTGGGCGGGTAAGCATTCCTGCAGCGGTCCGCACCACTGCGCTGCGTGCTTGGCCATCCCTTGCAGTGTGCAGCTCTACTACTACGCCCTTTCTCCAGTGCATCTTCGGATTTGCCTCGTCAACGATGATTACTACGTCGCCGCTTTCGATGTGCTCAGTCGGTTGCCCACACCACTTGGCTATCAGCGTGAGATATGGAAGGTACTCCTTTATCCAGCGTTTGCGAAACCTTTCTGCAATACTGCCTGCGACTCGGTAGGATTTTGACAGCAACACTCCCAGATCGCCGTGGTGATTCTTTGGCGCCGTTGCGCACGTCTTGCTTCGTAAGAAGTGGTTCGGCGTCAGCACATCAGCATCAATGGAATCCAAGGGGATGTAGGTGAGCGGCCTGGCATTCACGTTCGTCTCCTCCAGTATATCCGATAGCACGGACTTCACTGAGCGTATCATCCTTTCCCACGCACCACCCATGTGTGGCGCTCCAGGTGGGATAAAGGAGCATTCGATATCGGGATATTTCTGTTCCACTTCGTCCATCGATATGCGTTCGATCTCTTGCGCAAGCACTTTGCTAGCGCCTCTGAAGTTCGTGCCGTTGTCGGACACACTTTTTCTGGGTACTCCTCGCCTCGCTACGAACGTGTCGAACACCAAGAGGAAGGCGTCCGTTGACAGCGAGTTAGCCAGCTCAATGTGTACGGCACGTACCGTCAGGCATGTAAAAAGCACGCCCCATCGCTTTTCTCGTCTTCTGCCTACCGTTATTTCTAATGGTCCAAAGTAGTCGACTCCGGTATTTGAGAAGGGTGGCATGCTCACGGCCAATCTTTCTGGTGGCAAGTCGCCCATTTCGGGGGCTGTAGGCGTGGCTCTCTTTTTACGACACCTCTGACACAATTTATTCACTGCGCGCATCCTGGCTCTCAGTCCTCGTATACAGTACTGCTGACTCATCTCGTTTATCGCGACTTCGCTCATTTGGTGATGAAATGTGCGATGATAAAAATCCACGAGCAGCAGCGTGATTCTGTGCCGACCTGGCAAAACCACTGGTCGTTTTGTATCCACGATAACGCCTTCAATAGCGTCGATCCTTCCGCGCAATCTCAGTACGCCATTCTCGTCTAAGTATGGGGACCACTTGAAGATTATGCTACTTTTTCTCACGCAGCCTCCACGTTGCAAACAAGCAATCTCCTCGGCGTATGCCTCGGCCTGTACAGCCTTAAAGATTATGTTGTGAACGTCAATGATGCTGCTTGAGCGTACCAGGCCTGTATACTCGGTCACCAGTTCCCTTTTGTAGATTTTGCCCAGAAATCGCATAACGTATCTTAGCGCATTTCTGAATCTCTCCCACTTGCTAAAGCGTGTCATTTCGGGTAGCAATGCTGCTAATCCAGGCTTCGTCTCACTACCCTCATATACAAAGTGTACGCGCTCTAGTTCGGTATGTTTTTAATCAATTTGGTTTGTAGGCCAGCTGCTTGAGTGCTCTCCAATAAACACTGGTCAAGCGAACCACCTTGCGCTGCTGTGGAATCGCAGCTTCTTTGTCCACTTGGTGCCATCGTCCGCTACGTTTAATTGCGATGGCACCCATCGCCATTCGTATATGTCTGACGCCTCCAATATTTCGCCAATCCGCAGGGCTACGAATTGATGGTACTTTCTCGCATCAGATCTTATTCAGTAGAGCACGTTTTTTGGGTCAGTCCAAAACGTTCGATTCTGCATCCTCACAGACATCTGTGCTTCTACGAAGCTGACGCCACCAGGGAGCAGAGTACTACGCCATCCCTCTCAGTTCGCAGGAACGCTACGGCAGCGTAGGCGTCGATGCTTGCGTCTGTAAATATGTGAAGTTGTACATTAGTGTCGCTTGTTATGTTTAAAGAGCGTTATATATCCACTAGCTTATATCGCCCACTAGCTGCAATTGGTCAAGCCAGTGGCGCCATTTCGATCTTTCCTCTTCGTTAATGGGCTCGTCCCACCCCACAGATCTCCATAAGGCTTTTAGTATTATCTTTGCTTGGATGATGTAGAACCCAAGTAGCCCTAGTGGGTCGAATACTGACATCACGATGCGTAGCACTTGGCGCTTCGTTGTCCGGAACTTCTCTTCGTATATAGGCTCATCGAACCTCAAAATGAATGTAAACTTGTCCGTTGCTGGTGTACACCACATTCCAAGAACACGCTCTTGCTGCTGCTCCTTTGCGTCGATTCTCCATGCTTCTTGTTCAGTTGCGGCTTCGCCTGCCAGGGAGCACGCTACTTCTGGCAAGTTGGATCGCCAGCCGCGCATTTCAAATCCGCCTTCAGCATGAAAAAATCTGACTTGCTGGGCCATCTTAGCAACTTCCGCCTCCGTCTCTCCACAAATGTCTTTCTCACAATCGCTTCTGCTGCTTGGGGGTAATCTTTGGCGAAACGTTCTGCATTCTTGTTCTTTACGAAGTTTGCTGCTACTGGAGAACAGGAGACACTAAATGTCATAACTTGCATTAAATACCTGTCTGGTTCGCGGGTGCGATCACCATATCTCCAAAGAAATTGTTGTGCTACTTGGTCTTCTCGCCGTATTTAAACCTGGTGAAAAATCTCTCTTATGTCGCCACACACAGCAACAGCCTTTTCTCTGAATCGAGTTAGCACACCAACCACTGAAGGTGTCAGGTTAATCCCCTTAAGAAGCGACGAATTGAGAGCGATTCCGTCTACTTTGGCAGCTGCGTCCCATACTAGTCTCAGCTTGCCTTTATTCGGATTGCTGATCACGAATATTGGCAAGCACCATGACCGCTCATTGTCGATAATCTCGTGCTCTTCTAATTGGCGCACATATCCCTGCTTTTTGTAACGTTTTATCGTAGCGTTCACGAACTCCCGCAGCTTCACGTCGCGCTCCATACGCGACTCCAAGCTCAGCAGTCGGTGCATCGCCATACCCCACGACTTGGGCATGGCTATTCTTTCATGCTTCCATAGTAATCCTGTTTCCCAACGTTTCTATTCAGCCAGATACCTTGTAGTGTTCTCTAGTGTGTCCAAGTTGAGAATGGTGCGCACGCCACTCAGCAAGTATTTTCGCGCTTCCTTGCCTTTCATGGATATGCTGAATGAAACTCTCTTCGAAGATTCTTTTTGCGTGATGTCACCTGTCGACGTCAGGCACAGCTCATCGGCTGTTCCATCGATCTGCAGTTCTTCCGCCACTCTCGCTTCTAGGAATGTGCACGCTGATCCTTCGTCTATTAGCGCGTATGTGTGCAGCATCTTGGTTGGCCCGTACAGTGTAACAGGCACGTACCGGAACAACGCCTTGTCATTCTGGCCTGCGTGTAAAATAACGGCGCTATAAGCACGGTTTTCTAGAGCTATACTCACGTTTCCAGATCCGTTCTCGTGGAGCAGCGGGTCCGTCGACTTGACATCTCTCTCTGGCCTTGCAGTTTTTTGAAAAGTGTTTACCAAAGCAGAGCCAGCAAAGTTTGTTCTCCTTAACAAACTTCCATTTGTTTTGTGTATTCATGTTCTTGAATTCGTTGCAGGATTCCAGCCTGTGCTTCGCTCCTCATTTGTGGCACCCACCTTGTGCTGTCGGCTCCGTATCATTTTCGTTGTGAATCAGCAGTCTGGAACGCGTCTGTTTGTTGGTCGTCTTGGTCTCGCGTTGATCGGCTGTTGTTATTATTGGCATAACTGTACTCGCACATGATGCCAGTTTAAACAGCCACTCGTCGAACGCCACCATATCTAACTTCACTTGGGTGCAGCTATATCGTGCCCAATCCAGCCGCAAGTTACACGGCAGTTTTTCCAGCAAATTGCGCAGAAGCATTGGGTCCCTGAGGTAATCAGCAAGTCCTATCGCGCATACTGTAGCGCAGTAATTTTGTATTGCTAACGCCAGGTGAACCAAAGACTCCAGATTGCCGCCTCTCACTGGCGGCTCCATTTTCAGCTTCGTGTGCAGGCTCTCGTAAATAGCATCTGGTCTGCCGTAGAGCATACGAAGAGTTTCCATAGCTTGTGTCACTGTCGCGGGCACCATTAGCTTGCCGCGCACGGCTTCAAGGGCAGCTCCGCGTAGGCTTTTTTGTAATCGGATCAGGTTCTCCTGATCTGTGAATCCACACCTCACAGTCGACTGTTCGTAGTTAGCGATAAACATTGGCCATTCCTCTGGGCTTCCTGAGAAGCTTGGTAGATCTCTGCTGATCACTTGTCTTGTTGCTAACTGGGATGCTGTAAGAGAAACATCCTGAGTAGAATTCGTGTTCATATGCTGGTACTTATTGCTGTATGTAGCTGCCGCGGCAGGCTCTTGCTACGTGTGGAGTTTGATACTCGATTGGCAGCGGTACGTCGCAGCCGCGCTTTATCTTCTAGCCTGCTGTAGCCCTTCATGTCGGAGTCACGTGTTGCTCTTCCCACGCCGCTCTCGCCTGGATTCCAGCGGTAGCCGCTCTCGTAGGTGTGGGCGTGCTAGCTGTGGCTATTGTTTCCACCAAGGTCACGCCAATGTGCGTACCGCCAGCACGATGCATTTCCACACCGCTGTTTGCATTAACTTGAGATCCCAGTGAAATGGCTCTATCAACCACCGTCGCTGCACCAAATAGTGGATGCACGTCTTCTCCAGGGCCAGATACAGGTTGCGTACCTCCGACCGCGTACAACATGTTCTTACAATGGCAACCTTCGTGTTAAGTTGCATTGAGGTTATGTTCGAACACCGCTGCTTGTGGTATGCGGCTTCGAGTTTAGCCTCACTTTCGCCGTTGACTTTGTTCAAGTGCAAGTAAGTTGTTACAGAATGCAAATTAATTTTATGTATTGTTCGCGTATGTAAGACAACTTCAGTAACCTTTTTATAGTTTTTCGAATATTATCGCATGAACGCGATAATTTAATTAAAGCCGAGCTCTTGGGTCGGCAAGCCGTTTAATACGCACCAGTCCACCGAAAACGCTAAGATGTGATTTATATTTTGTCTTTATTTAGTTAACCTAACAAATTTATGTTTCTAATGCACACGCTTCTTGCGTGAATTGCTGCGCTTCCGTTTTCTGGACTTCTTCTCGACGACCACTTCTTCTCGCGACTGCTCTCCAAATTCATTTTACATATTCATTTTACATTTTCTTTAATTGTTCTCGTACGTTTTACAGCTTCGGTAGGCTGCACTCCTTATGTCTCTCATTCTTACGGTGTAACGTTGTGACGTCAAAATTGACCAGCTCTCTAGTGGACTGTTGATAACAAATACGCGAGCTTTTGCCATGCAGGGCTGCGTTGGAGTTTTGCGCCGCAACACCACCAATGCACTTAATACATTGCAAAAGATGTTGGGTAGCACTTGGAAACACTCACCAAGACTGACACACTGAATTCTTATCTCAATACTATACTGCTCTATGGAATACTGGTATGGTGAAAACCACAGAGAAGTCCACATACTTAACACGATTGGAAAAAGCCCAGTGACATGCAATTACGTGCATCACGCGCTGAGGACTACAGCAACAAAAGTACTACAGACCATACTGAATGTCTACCCCGTGGACATACAGGCACGCCTAATAACAAAAAAGAATGCACAACGTCTCTGGCGCTCAGGAGCAGAGCAGACAGCCATCAACATATTCACAGACGGCTCAAAAACGAGGGAGGAAGTCGCTGCAGCAGTTAACTGCGCTGACCCACTCATGAGCATGCCAAACAAACTTCCGGACCACTCCAGCATATTCCTAGCGGAGACATTTGCCAAAGCCTTGCAGGCCCATTACATGCGCTCTCGGAACGTCCAACTTCAAAAAAGTGCGCATCTACTGAATTCCAAGCCATCAGGGCTTCAAGGGCAACGAAATAGTAGACACTTTGGCTAAGCAAGGTGCAGCGGGACACAACAGCGAGACTGCGGAATTCCCGATTTCCCTGAGAACGCTACATACTGCGATTACAATGACAGGACTGCCGAAGGATGATAGGTCTTCCGACAGGGCAAGCGAGCCGACGACTGACAGCATTTACAGTTCCAGGCAAATGACTGTATCAGTAATGTCATTCGGGTTACATTCGGCACCAGCAACTTTCCAGAGAGCTTTGGATCGCGTTTGCATATTTGGACGACATTGTAGTCATCGGGAAAACGCTTGAAGAGCATATGGCGAATCTGGAAGAAGTATTTCGACGTTTGCGGGCAGCAAATTTGCGAATCAATGTGGATAATTGGGACTTTTTCAAGAAGGATTTGAAATTCTTGGGTCCATGAGTCTCAGAAGAAGGAATCTGCACAGACCCGGAGAAGGTAGCTCCAATTGCAGATTTAAAGCTCCCAAGCAACGTAAAGGAGTTACGACAATACTTGGGCGTGGCAACTTGTTACCGGTGCTTCGTATCATATTTTGCAACTAATGTAGCCCTTTAATCGCCTTGATGAAGAAGGTCACAAAATGGGAGTGGACTGAAAAACGGCAAGTCGTTTTTGACACAGTCAAAAAGGAGCTGAAAAGAAAGATGAAGAAACACCGTCCCCAGTATTTGCATGCCCGGATGCAAGTAACTTTAACCTGGGTGCGATGTTGACCCAACCTTCGGAGAAAGGTGAAAGGGTAATAAAATAATTTAAAGCCTCAAAATATATGTATGCACATTTTCCAGATTCTGCTTTTACTTGCCGGAGCCGTCACAATATAAAATTGTTGGCACGTTCCCATCACACCGCGAGAGTAAGCCCAGCTTAACACCCGTGAAAAACGAAAATTCGTTACAAATTTGTTTGGGGGTCGTCATCACCTATCTTGGCACCAAATTTGGTGGCTCTAGCTCAAAAACTTTGGAATATATAGGCGTTAATGACAAAATTTTGGATGCAGACTTTTGAGGGCTGCTCGAAGCTTTTGTTTTGCCCCAAATTTGGTAGTACTAGCTGTAAGGGCGTGTGAAAAAGGTGGATTTATCGATTTAAAGTATTGTTGTAAAGTAAAGTTGTCGTAGAACCCCAATTTTTACAATTCACCTTAAACGGCCATAGATTAGGGTGAGGAAAAAAGTCTCGCACACACGGACCGACAGACACCATGACACCAATACACTATACACTGCGGTGCATAATGATAGCCGCTCCCAGTTTTTTTCTAGTTTAACACCCTGTGTGTAGAGTATGGTCATGAAATATGTCCTAATCGTAGACAAAAGCTCAATAATACAAAATGCAATCACATGTTTTACCATAAGCACACGGTAAGTACCGTTATCATGAAAAGTGTATTTTTAGGCGGTGCATAATCATATCCGCAGGAACAAAAAACATTGCAAATTTCATTATATGGATTTATAAAAATTAAGAATATTATTTTTTAATTATGTGTAACTCCTCCTTTGCATTTTATCACCTCAAGAATTCTGTTTGGCATGCTTCTGATCAAGTTGGCAATTGTTGAAGCCCCCATTCCCATGTACTCATCAATAATTGCTGTTTTAAAGCCCGAAACGCTGTTGTATTGCATGTTGTTTGCGTAAATCCTTTGAACGATAATGCCCCATACGTTCTTAATTGGATTCAATTCTGGTGAGCATGCTGGCCATTCCAAGAGTTCAATGTTTTGACTCTCAAACCAAGATCGAGTTCCGCGACTTACGTGTAAACTTGCATTATCTTGTTGGAGCCGGCGCCTCCAGCTTCAAGAAATGGTAAAAGGCTCATTTCTAAAACTCCAACGTATTCTAAAACTCCAACGTATTCGCTTCATACGAGAGCTTGAAAACGCTATTTCTAACATTTCATCCGAACTAAAGGCACCCCAAACCATAACACTTCCTTCTCCGAAGTTCCTCTTTAAAAAATATCGTGGTTCCTTACGTAAATCAGGCCAGTATGAATTAAATCCGTCCGCTCCATCCAGATGTGCTTATGGTAAAACATGTGTTTGCATTTTGTATTAATGAGCTTTTGTCTACGATTAGAACATATTTCATGATTATACACTACACACAGGGTGTTAGTTGTTGGATAGCAATTGACATCATACACATGTCTGCAGCCAAAAGTTGGATGCCACGCACCCCATACCGCTCCCAGCCACCCTTTTCCCATATTTTACTAATTTTGAGCAAGAGTCACCAAATTTGGTAGTTTGATTACAATTGACATCATTAACAGATCAGCAGCAATAGCTTGAATGCCACGCCCCCCCATTCCAACCTCAGACCACCTTCCACGTCTTTTTTCAAACTTTAAACTAGAGTCACAAAATTTGGTATGAGGAAAGCAATCGACATCATACACAGATCTACAGCAAAAGTTTGGATGACATGACCCACACCCATACCGCTCCCAGCCACCCTTCCTTCATATATTACTAACTTTTTCCTTGAGTCACCAAATTTGTAAGGAAGTTAGCTTTATTGCTTCCCATCTGCATCAGTTAATCTTTGTGGCAGCGTATACCACTGCCGAATCCGCACCCCATTGCAATCAGGTATATTTAATCAGTTTTATTACTTAATTCGAGTAAACTGTATTTAGTTGCGTTCGACTGCAACGATTCTACTTGTTTTTCAAAACTTTATACAAACGCATATTAAATCTCATCTAAATAGGAGTTAAATGAATATGTTATAGGGCGTTTACATTACAGTGAGTTTGCTATCGATATCGTCATCGACTCAATAACTCAGAATTGGTTTTTACATTGGCTCAAAAGTAATTTATTGCGTTAAGCGTCAACAGCTGTGTTTTGCTTGTAGTTTGTAAAAGTCGAAAAATTGAATTAAAGAAAGTAATGAATAACAACAAATTATGTATGATTTCATCTGCGATGGAGCAAAACAACGCAATGATGATGAGTGTTATGAATATGGGTGGGATCTCTTCGGGAACATTAGATTTGCTAAGGAATTCATGCAGTCGAGACATTTGGACTCTTGTAAAATAAAAACAGTTGATTGAACCTAAGCATTGTTTACTAAACTATTATTTTAATGATATTACTCAAGCCACGGTATGGATGTTTTTGGGAGAGTGACGTTCCAAATAATTCGGACGCATTTTTTAAGGAGAGCTTCCCCTTAGAAAGGGAAGCATTTGATATCATCGTTGGTCGTCTGACGGGTCTGAGAAAGAAGGACACTTCTTTGCTTGCGGCAGTCCCTTAAGAAAAGCAGATTGCAATAGCGCTGTATACCCTGGGAGTGCGAGTTTTTGCGTGCTCCACGAAATCCATCAATATTCTCCTGCCATAACTAAATTAACGTGTGTGTAACAGCAGTTGACCACACAAATCTCCGATCAGAACCTTTAATTTGGTTGAAATGAGTCCAAATGTAAAGCATAGTAAAAAACCCTTAACTTACCATTTTTTCGAGACATTTTTGCCAGTTTTTGATTTCATTTATCTAGTGGTGATAGTTCGAAAATATACCCGATTACATACTTAAATGGACAGCACTTATGAGTAAACCGGATGTATATCGAGTACAAGCAACTGCATCCAAACTTAACTCAACTTTTTGTCACCACTACTTTTTGTATGGGAAAAAAGCTGCGTGTTGCCCTTAACGCACTAACTCAAATAAGCAGTGCCAGTGTAAACGCTATTAGCCTTTGAACTGTAAATACTGCTACTTTTAAAATTATTGAATTAATAAGAAAATCAAAGTTTAAGCGCAATTGATTTTTCACATGCTGGTTTTATGTGTAAGTTAACACGCGCAAGCTTGAGTTTGCTGACAACGCTGTTGCGGCGGATGCCATCGCGACAAATTTGCAGCTGAAATCCGAAACTCACACGCGCAAGCAGCTTGATCGCCCGTTGGAGTTGCCGACTCACCATTCAGCCGGCATTCCAGGCGGCAGCGGCGGCTTCATGGTTCGATTTAGCTTGCCTAGAGTTGAGTTTTGAATTTGTTCTCCTATCGTTCAAACGAACGTAGTAATAAAAATGAATCATAATAAAGATACTCCTTTAAAATAACTAATAAAGAGATTTATTTTAATTTGTACATAGAACATACGATCGCTCCATGGCTAAGAGAAACATTTTAGTGATGCCTTAGTTATGGCTATATGCCGGTGGCCTGGAAGAAAGCACTTGTAATTTTCCTGCCTAAAGCAGGGAAATGTTGCCACGTGCTGCCTAAAGACTACATACCCATTAGCTTGACTTCATTCCTACTAAGAACTCTAGCAAAACTGATAGATCTTCACATTAGAGAGAATACAGAGGTGACTCTAGAAAAAAAACAACACGCATACACGAACGGCAAATCAGTGGATACAGCGCTACATTCCTTCGTAGCAACCATAGAGAAAGCACTTCATACGCCCTAGGCGCATATCTGGACATTTAGGCGCATTCGATAATGTGTCAACGGCAGCTATAATCCACAGCCTAAGAGCTAAGACCCCAACAGAAGCAGTACACTCCCGGATCCAGAACCTTCTGAGCAGCAGGAGAATACAAGCGGAATGGGGAACCACTACCGCAATCAGGGAAGCAAAGTGTGGCACCCCCCAAGGAGCAGTGCTCTTACCCCTGCTATAGAACTTGGTGGTAAACAACCTATTACTAAAATTCAAACGAACAGACCCGAATATAACTGCTTACGCGGATGACATAATCATACAAGGTACCTCGATGGACTTCACCAAAAATAAACGATAAGACGCTGATACCAAAACAAAGTATCAAATACGTGGGAATAGCAATGGATAGCAAGCTGAGTTGTAAGCTCAATGTGGAGGAAATGGTGAGGAAAGCCACCAATGCACTCTATACATTGCAAAAGATGTTGGGTAGCACTTGGGGACACTCACCAAGACTGACACACTGAATTCTTATCTCAATACTATACTTCTCTATGGAATACTGGTATGGTGAAAAGCCACAGAGAAGTCCACATACTTAAAACGATTGGAAAAAGCCCAGTGACATGCAATTACGTGCATCACAAGGGCGCTGAGGACTACAGCAACAAAAGTACTACAGACCATACTGAATGTCTACCCCGTGGACATACAGGCACGCCTAATAACAAAAAGAATGCACAACGTCTCTGCACGATAAGCAACATGACGATACACAACTAAGGGCATCGTACAATTGGAAGAGGAACCCAAGTAGAAACAGACTATAAGACCCCAAGAAACAATTTCAACTTCACACCCACGCTCGTAGGAAAATATGACTGGCGCTCAGGAGCAGAGCAGACAGCCATCAACATATTCACAGACGGCTCAAAAACGGGGGAGGAAGTCGCTGCAGCAGTGTACTGCGCTATTCCACCCATGAGCATGTCATACAATGTTCCGGACCACTCCAGCATATTCCTAGCGGAGACATTTGCAATAAGGAAAGCAGCAGAAGGAATCCTACCAATTAACACATCACAAGAAAATGTCAACAGATTCGTGGACAGCCAGGTGGCAATCAAAGCCTTGCAGGCCCATTACATGCGCTCTCGGAACGTCCACCTTCAAAAAAGTGCGCATCTACTGAATTCCAAGCCATCAGGGCTTCAAGGGCAACGAAATAGTAGACACTTTGGCTAAGCAAGGTGCAGCAGGACTCAACAGCGAGACTGGGGAAGTCCCGATCTCCCTGAGAACCATTCTGCTCTAGCCGCCCCCAACCAACCCAACGTTTCGCTAAAATCGGTAATGCGTTTATCTTCCATAGTATTTGAGCTAGATTCATCAAATTTGGTAGTTACGTAACTATTAACGATCCCCAATAAACTGAATCAAAGTTTTGGAGCCACGCCCACCCATTCCGCACCCAGTCCCTCCGAGGTTAAAAAACAGAAATGCCTATATCTTCCACAGTTTTAAAGCTAGAGTCACCAAGTTTCGTGCCAAGATAGGTGTTGACGGTTCCCAAAATAAGCAAAAAAACCTTTGGATGCCACGCCTATCCAAACTGGCCTAGCCGCCCAAACCCTTCGCTTAAAACAGGAATGCTTGTATCTTCAAATGTGTTTAAGCTAGAGTCACCAAATTTGGTAGTAAGATAACCGTTAATGACCCCAAAAAACTGCATCAAAGTTTTGGAGCCACGACCCTCGTTCCCTAGCCCTCGACATTTTGAAATCAAAAACGCCCATATTTTCCACAGCTATTGATTTATAGCCACCAAATTTGGTACCAAAATTGTTGATGAAGAGACCCAAAACATTTGGATGCTACCCTCCACCCATACCGCCCCAGCCCCCCTTGCACCATATTCTACTATTTTTGAGCTAGAGTCACCAAATTTGGTAAGAGGATAGCAATTGACATCATAAATAAATCTGCAGCAAAACTTTGGTGTTAGGCCCCCATACCACCCACAAGCCCCCTTTCCACACCTTTAACAAACATTGAGCTAGAGTCACCAAACTTGGAAGAAAGATAGCTTTTTGGCATCCCCATCTCCACCAGACAATCTTTGAGGCAGCGTACACCCCTGCCGTATCCGCACCCCATTGCAAGCTGGTCTCTTTTTATCGTTTTTATAACTGGTATCGAGTATACCGCAGTCGGTTGCGTCCGACTGCAACGTTTCTATTTGTTTTTTGCCTGCTAATACGTATGTGCATATGCCATTAGGTCATAAATCGATTGTCAGCGACGCGAAATTATCACCAAAAATGTGTGCACTGAGCGAAATGATACGTGTACAAAAGTAAGAAATTTCAATTTGGCGGGTCATCGTTCACTAATTTGCCTATGCACGCATTCTCTAAAAAGCAGGTCTCCAGTTTTTTTTATAAGTTCATTCAAGAAAACCTTTTTTAAAACCTTCTGCCCGAGCTTTTCGTGCGGCCCGCTGACGAGGCAACGCTTGCGATCAGCTTGTGGGTCAGTCTGGCGCCGTGCATACGTATATACGTAATTTCTCTAGGCCCACGAAATGAATGGAATCATTAAAAATGAATGGAATCATTACAAATGAATGGATTCAGTCTACGCCTTAGTATGTTTGGCGTTTTCTACTCATAGTATTCAACTTCAATGTCATGAATGTTGATGAATAGTAGTATCGACATATGCTTTTACTCATATTCACTCATACAATGTTTTCTCTGCCACTCCATTCTACTCTATTCAACTCGAATACATTCTATTACATTACAGTTGTGAATGGACTCATGCAGCTCTCTAGTGTGTACGCCTGTGTATACGCCGCGCATCGCTGTCAAAATGCAACAAAAGGTACAACAAAAAGTACAACAACCAAAAGTACTTTTAACTATTTTTGGTTGCTTTTCGGGAACGCTGTACGCGCGGTGTGTATTTTTGTTATTTTCACAAAATTGTAGATCGGCAGATCTTGAGTTTTGCCTCAATAAGCTTATTAAAGTCAAAGTTGGAAGGGTAGTATAAACTTAATATTAACTTTGTGCAATTTAATAACAAAACTTGAAATTCTTTAATATTATTTCAATTCTACATGTTTATTCTAGCATTGTTTATTGTTTATATTCTAGCATAAACAATTTATATATTTAAATCATATATTCGATTTTTCATTGACAATTATTGAACATTGGTTCAGCTTTTGCGTCTCAGCAACGACAAGCCAGCGCGTTGTTGGTTTGTTCAGTTTCCCTTTGCGTTCAGCGGCCTGTCGATTAACGAAGAGGCGGCGGTTCAGCGGACAGCAAGAACGGTAAAAAGTTGTTGGTACATATTGTATGCAAGTGCGATTGATACATATATTTCTTGTTATTTTTGATATTTTCCTTTTACATATGTAACAATGCACTACTGAATACCCTTTCGAAATTTGTTCGCAACTTTGCGTAACTGTATGGCAAGGATTGTTGGAATGTGTCATAGGGTAAATATTGGGAAGGGTATGAATGAGCAGCAATAGCAAAACTGAAATTTGACTGCTTTGGAAGAAAAAATCTTATGTTATATATTATTGCAGAAAAATAGTTTTGGTGGACTTGATTGTGAAATGATTTTTGATATTTTATTTCGACTAGCGCTCATAAGACTGTGTGTGTACATGTGCACAAATAATTGTATGCGTAGCATTTGCATTGCTATTCATTGACCTGCTCCGATCGTTATGGATGAGAACAATAATAAATAATAGCTTGCCTGCCTTACGTATTCTGTGATATTTTGATATATGCGTTGATAGATTTTTGGGTAGCGAGACATTGTTGTTGCTGCTTGTGAGAAATACTTTATCTTGCATGGATTGCTTTGATAAGATTCGATTATAAATTTATGACATTTATATGCAATCATCACATGGGTTATAATGTGTCATTGTATTTTTAATATATTTGCGGATTAAATGTAATTATGTTTGTATATGTTTTATTAGTTCTAAGTTTTTTCAATAGTTATAAGAAACCTGTAATAAATATTAATAAATATAGCAATTAATAATAAATATACACATATTGTTAACATTGCACTTCTTTATGTTCCTCAACCTGTTTATAAATTGCCAAAATCCTAAAAGTGCGACAGGTCAGTTAATGCCATAACAATTACCACTCATACAAACGAGCTGGATATACATACATACATGAAGACACACATGCAAATGCAAGGCATAGGGAAAAATATAAAAAATCTAGGCAAAGCACAAAGCAGGTAGCCCAACCAAACCAAACTCACATGTATTCACATACTAATGCATTATGCCCGTTGGTTGCCTACCCCCCGCGCGACCTTTCTTTCAACAAACAGCTCACACTGGCTGCGAGCTCGCTCACATATGAACGCATACATATGCACAACGATTGGATCCAGCGGCTCGAGTCTGCTGTTGCTCAACGTTCGCAAGCAAAGCAGGCAAAGGAATGACTTGCAGTTTTTGCCCTGCACACTTTGTCGGCAAAAATTTGAGGCGAGAGAGCGCTCTTTTCGCTCTTTTGTCTGCCTGGATCTGATCGCACTGGTACTGAATGATAAGATTCGCCGTACTGAATAAATGCTATATTATTCTCGCTTAGTGGTATAATGTAATTTAATTCAAATATTTTTGATAGTTTTAAACATGTGTAGATATTGAATTCAATACAACGATGCTTTTATTTTAATATGTAAACCACTCAAATTATAGTCTGTTGTATGTAAGTTTAAGTAATTTATTTTCATATATCCATAAATTTTTTACAAAAATATGCTAATTTTTTCTTTAATATGATAAATGCATGAAAATTAAAGTTAAATTCGTTAACAAGACTTATATCTTAAATAAGTATTTCCATTATTAATAGTTTATATTTGCATAGGTAATGTTGTAAATTCAGTAATTTCTTTTATAAGAGTTTTATACATTTGAGTTCCAATTTCCAATGATTGAAAATGAGGAGAAAATTCATTAATAATAATTGCATTGTAAACAACATATATACGTTCAAACTTGTGAAAAAAAAGTTTAGCTTTATAAAGACTAACTTTATCATCAATTTTAGTTGCTATATAATAATTTTTCTTATATTTAATTCCTTTAGATTCAAATTCTTTACAAATATCTAACGAACTATAATTTAATTGTTCATGTTTTAAACACTTAATATTTTCAACAGGTATATTTCTTAATAGCTTTTTATTAGCTTCACTTGAGGCGGAGTGAGTGAGTGAGTAACTCAAAAAATAGTATAAATTGGTTTTTAAAGGCACGTCGGGTACACCCCCATATAGTCTAGTGCTAAGGGTGCCTGACTCTTACCAGGGGGTTCCGGGTTCAAATCCCAGTATGAGCAAATGAATGCTTTTAATGTTTTAGCCAATTTTTAAGTTTTTTTTTTACCCGGGAGGTCCGGGTTCAATTCCCAGTATGGGCATATGGATGTTTTTATCTTTTAGCCAAATTTAGTTTTGTTTACATTGATTTTTTTAATTGCTTTTTTTTTTATTTTTTGTAAATAACTCTCAGAGAAGCGAAAATTAATATAAAGCAAACATGAAACGGCTTTTGAAGAACATCATACTAAAAAGTAAAAAATAAATATAGTTTGAAAAAACTAAAAAATACGCTTTTTAAAAACATTGAACTAAAAACCTACAAAATAATTTCTAATGTAAGCTTAAAACATCGAAAAATTCTTGATTGTCAAAAAAGCGTCGGGCGCTCGATACACCAAAAATATATCACAAAGTGCCCACGCTTGTTTGTAAATCAAGAATTTTTCGATGTTTTAAGCTTACATTAGAAATTATTTTTTAGGTTTTTAGTTCAATGTTTTTAAAAAGCGTATTTTTTAGTTTTTTCAAACTATATTTATTTTTAAATTTTGTTTTATCATACATAGGGGGAATGCCTTTTTCGTATTGTAAAAGGAAGTGAGAAAATTGAAGGCAATTTTTCATAGCTCAGGATCGTGATGGATTTACCCTAGAACTTGTTGAACTTAAATAAGACTTAGCATCCTTATGTTTAGCTTCAAAGCGCCTTACGCAACAGTTTCTTAAATGTCCACACTTTAAAATGGATGTTGGGTAATGTAGGGCCATATAATTTGACATAAAAAGTGTGATGTGTTTTTATTTGTGTAGCCAACTCTTTTAAATTGAAAGGTGAAAGTTTGTTTTGGAAGATAATATAATAAAGCTATAAATAATGACCAATGTTCATTGTTCTCGGGAATTATATCTCCAATCATTTAAGGAAAAAGTGAATGAAACTGAAAGTTTCGCTAGCTGTCATTTTTAATTAAAATTTTTTTTAACATATTAGCTTCGATAAAGATAGAAATATTCCCACTTTTAATTTCTCCAAATGAAAATAGGTTCTTCCTGTTAATAATATCTAAAGTTAAAATTTTATCTTTTATAAGTGAACTCTAGTTGGTGAGCTTAGCTTTTTTACAGGTGAATTAATAGTATTAACTGAATCATTACAATTTTGCTGTTTTATTACAGCGTCGTTTTGATGCTGTTTTATTACAGCGTCTTTTTGATGCATGTTAAGTAAATGCTTCTTAAAAATATACAGTTTAGAAAACATCTGATTGCAGTTACTAACTTTACATTTTAAAGGGCTTTTCTTAGATATAAAATGATAATTTTTGAAATGATTTATTAGCAAATCAGCTGATGCAACAGCTTCATTACATTTAAAGCAAGGATACATGGCCATTTATTCAAAAAATAATTTAACGCGGTTAAGTTTGACGATTTTATATCAAAATTTGTATCAATTTGAAAAAATATTTTTTAATGAATTGCCATGGCAGCTTTGCACAAGAAGGGTATTTTAAATTAAAAACCATATACATTTTAAAAGTAGCTTCTAAGCTTTCAAGAAATGAATTGAGCTTATAAAGTGTGCTGTCGAAATATACATAAAATGCTGTTAAGCAAGTGCAGTCCATTCCTTGCACTATTACAAATGGCTGCACTGTGGTGCCATTTTTAAAATTTGTTTCTAGTATTTCATTTATTTTTTGATTATAAGCATTTTTTAAAAGAATGGAAAGGAATCTATAATTGTTGCTTTGTTTTTTTTTTTTTGTAGATGATTTGCATTTATACCAAGTAGAAGGCGGCAAAACTGCTGACAGAAAGACTGTAATTATGTAGTCCACCGAATCTGTGAAAAATAAATATTAGTGCAAAAGAATGTAAAGAAGTTAAAGCTGTTAAGCATACCTATTGATTCTGCAGAGTCGATCTTGTTCAGCATCGCCTTGCAGACATCATTTTTGATTTCTGCTTTAAAGTATATTATAATTATACTCGATACCGAAGGTAAAGAGTATATTGGGTTTGGGCAATGTCCGTCATGGTGAACGCAACTTTTTTCCACACCCTTCAAGCTAGAGACTTCAAACTTTGCAAATGTCTTAATCTATGGCATAGTAAATTAAAGTGTTAAGATTGGAGTTCTACGATAAGTAGGGGGCTGGCAAATCGATAAACTCGATAACGCAAAATCGATAGATCCAGCTATTTCGCAAGCCCTTACAGCTAGAACTACCAAATTTGGCCACGCCCACTCATTCCGCCCCCAGCCCCCCGCAGTTTAACACTAAAAATTACCATATCTTCTACAGTTTTAAGCTAGAGCCAAGATAGGTGTTGACGATCCCCAACCAAATTCATAAAAACTTTGGATGCCACGCCCATCTATAATGCCCTATCCGCCCTCAAGCACCCCAACGCTTCGCTAAAAACGGTAGTGCGTGTATCTTCCATAGTGTTTGAGCTAAAGTCACCAAATTTGGTAGGTAGATAACTGGTAACGACGCTCCAAAAACTGCATCAAAGTTTTGGAGCCCTACTTACCCATTCCGCCCCCAGCCCCCCCGCAGTTTAAAAACAGAAATGCTTATTTCTTTTACAGTTTTTGAGTTAGAGCCACCAAATTTTGAGCCAAAATAGGTGATTATAGCCTCCAAAAAAATGCATAAAAACTTTGGATGCCACGCCAATCCATACAGCCCAAGCTGCCCCAAACCGCCCCAATGCCTCACTTAAAACGGGAATGCGTGTATTTTCCAAAGCGTTAAAGCTAGAGTCACCAAATTTGGTAGGAAGATAGCTATTAACGATCCCCAAAAAACTGCATCAAAGTTTTGGAGCCACGTCCCCCCGTTCCAAGCCCTGCATTTTGAAATCAAAAACGCCTATATTTTTCACATTTTTTGAGCTAGAGCCGCCAAATTTGGTCCCAAGATAGGTTATGAAGAAACCCAAAAAATGTGGATGGCGCCACCCACCCAAACTGCCCCCCTTCCACCATATTCTAATAGCTTTGAGCTAGAGTCACCAAAATT
The DNA here is from genome assembly GCA_035044585.1 of Scaptomyza polygonia. Classification (NCBI taxonomy): domain Eukaryota; kingdom Metazoa; phylum Arthropoda; class Insecta; order Diptera; family Drosophilidae; genus Scaptomyza; species Scaptomyza polygonia. The sequence continues at coordinate 216,655 of JAWNNU010001864.1, forward strand.
TGTATGAGGATAGCAGTTGACATCATAAATAGATCAGCGGCAAAACTTTGGACGCCACGCCCCACCATGCCAGACCCCAGCCCCCAGTCCACCTTCCACAATATTCTACTAACTTTGAGCTAGAGTCACCAAATTTGGTATGAGGATAGCAATTAACATCATAAATAGATCTGCAGCAAAACTTTGGACGCCACGCCCCCCCTTACCAGCCCCCAGCCCCCCTTCCACTATATTCTACTAACTTTGAGCTAGAGTCACCAAATTCGGTTTGAGGATAGCTATTGACATCATAAATAGATCTGCAGCAAAAGTTTTGATGCCACGCCCCCCTTACGAACTCTAGCCCCCCTTCACCCATATTTTACTATTTTTGAGCTAGAGTCACCATATTTGGTATGAAGATAGCAATTGACATCATACACAGATCTTCAGCTAAAATTTTTATGTCACGCCCCCCCCCCCCCCCCATACCTCCCCCAGCCTTCCATCCACCATATTCTTCTAACTTTGAGCTAGATAGGAAGCTCACTTTTAATCTGTTTTACTACTGGTATCGAGTATACCGCAGTCGGGTGCGTCCGACTGCAACGTGTCTACTTGTTTTTTTTTTTAAGTTCATCCAACTTCGATTTTAATAAGCAGCCCTTATCGGGATACAAGCGACAAAAATCAAAATTAATCTGAACTTATATTAAAAAATATATGTATAAAAATATTACTAAAACCATCTAAATAAATATAACAATACATGCATAATAATTAATATTAATTATATAATTATATTAAATAAATAATAATAATATAAATATTAATTACAATTTAACAAAGCTTTAGTATAAATTAGTGTAAACATAACTAAGTAAGTACGATTGCATATAAAAGACTTGCCAAATCTACACCATCACTCGCTAAATATTTAGGCCATTCTACTTATACTATCGAAGTGGACGAAGGGGCTTTACGCAGCCATGAAACCACTTTTGAATTTACTTCAAGAGTCTCATCATCAATATTAAACTGAAATTATTTAAATAAATAAAAACTTGAAAGTAAAAACAACAAAAACAAGCTTGAGTTTAAATTACAAGACATAAATCACGCACGAACAATGCACAAAATGTACAATATATAAAAGTGTACTTCATTTTTCAGCCAAAAAAAATTTTTCACGAAATTCTGCCCGCACGCCAATGTGTGATATTGTATTATCTATGTCTCCTGGTGAAAGATATTTAAGGCTTCGGTAAGTCACGCCGTTTGCTGGGGATTACTTATACAAAAAAAAAAAAAGTTTAATTTGCAATATACATTTTTACACAGAATACCTTTACAATCGTCAAAAATACAGCTCAAGTTGAAAGAATCTAAAACATCTTTTAATTTCGATTCATATTCGTCGTTCGGCTCCATGCGAGGTACTAGAAAATAAATAAAATCACAAATATTGAAACTGAGTGACTAGTTTGCAAAATAAATTAGGCAGATGAACGGACAGACTTGGCTATGTTCACTATTTTTACATTTGCATTTAAATAATTGCGTTTTAAAATCATCAAACTAGATAGGCAATAAGCGCAGATCAGCTTAACTAGAACATACATAGTCCACGCACAAAGCTGCAAAAATTCTAGGAATCACGCCAAAATTCTTTAACATCATATTAAAATTGTGTTTACAGTCTATTATGTACATAAAAGCATTGTTGCGAATATGAGCTTCATACATGCATACATATGTACATACATGCATGTATCCTTATGTTTAGCTTCAAAGCGCCTTACCCAACAGTTTCTTAAATGTCCACACTTTAAAATGGATGTTGGGTAATGTAGGGCCATATAATTTGACATAAAAAGTGTGATGTGTTTTTATTTGTGTAGCCAACTCTTTTAAATTGAAAGGTGAAAGTTTGTTTTGGAAGATAATAGGGGTTTTCACACGCAACGTTGTTATTCGTTATTCGTCATTCGTTAAATTTGTTAAAGGTTGCCAACTGTGAAGACTCGTTTTTTACGTTAGCTGTTAATCGTTAAAATACCAACTTTCAATCAATTATTTGCAACACAACTGACAAAACACAAAGCAAAAAACAGCTGATTAGTGTTTTACCGAATAACAAGTAATTTGTCGGGGTTGTCAGCTCGTTAAAGTGTTATTCGTTAAGCCGGCATTTTGTTAAATTTACAAAAACAAAATACATGTAGAACTTTAACGAATAAAGAATAACGAATAACAACGTTGCGTGTGAAAACCCCTAATATAATAAAGCTATAAATAATGGCCAATGTTCATTGTTCTCGGGAATTATATCTCCAATCATTTAAGGAAAAAGTGAATGAAACTGAAAGTTTCGCAAGCTGTCATTTTTAATTAAATTTTTTTTTAACATATTAGCTTCGATAAAGATAGAAATATTTCCACTTTTAATTTCTCCAAATGAAAATAGGTTCTTCCTGTTAATAATATCTAAAGTTAAAATTTTATCTTTTATAAGTGAACTCTAGTTGGTGAGCTTAACTTTTTTACAGGTGAATTAATAGTATTAACTGAATCATTACAATTTTGCTGTTTTATTACAGCGTCGTTTTGATGCTGTTTTATTACAGCGTCTTTTTGATGCATGTTAAGTAAATGCTTCTTAAAAATATACAGTTTAGAAAACATCTGATTGCAGTTACTAACTTTACATTTTAAAGGGCTTTTCTTAGATATAAAATGATAATTTTTGAAATGATTTATTAGCAAATCAGCTGATGCAACAGCTTCATTACATTTAAAGCAAGGATACATGGCCATTTATTCAAAAAATAATTTAACGCGGTTAAGTTTGACGATTTTATATCAAAATTTGTATCAATTTGAAAAAATATTTTTTAATGAATTGCCATGGCAGCTTTGCACAAGAAGGGTATTTTAAATTAAAAACCATATACATTTTAAAAGTAGCTTCTAAGCTTTCAAGAAATGAATTGAGCTTATAAAGTGTGCTGTCGAAATATACATAAAATGCTGTTAAGCAAGTGCAGTCCATTCCTTGCACTATTACAAATGGCTGCACTGTGGTGCCATTTTTAAAATTTGTTTCTAGTATTTCATTTATTTTTTGATTATAAGCATTTTTTAAAAGAATGGAAAGGAATCTATAATTGTTGCTTTGTTTTTTTTTTTTTGTAGATGATTTGCATTTATACCAAGTAGAAGGCGGCAAAACTGCTGACAGAAAGACTGTAATTATGTAGTCCACCGAATCTGTGAAAAATAAATATTAGTGCAAAAGAATGTAAAGAAGTTAAAGCTGTTAAGCATACCTATTGATTCTGCAGAGTCGATCTTGTTCAGCATCGCCTTGCAGACATCATTTTTGATTTCTGCTTTAAAGTATATTATAATTATACTCGATACCGAAGGTAAAGAGTATATTGGGTTTGGGCAATGTCCGTCATGGTGAACGCAACTTTTTTCCACACCCTTCAAGCTAGAGACTTCAAACTTTGCAAATGTCTTAATCTATGGCATAGTAAATTAAAGTGTTAAGATTGGAGTTCTACGATAAGTAGGGGGCTGGCAAATCGATAAACTCGATAACGCAAAATCGATAGATCCAGCTATTTCGCAAGCCCTTACAGCTAGAACTACCAAATTTGGCCACGCCCACTCATTCCGCCCCCAGCCCCCCGCAGTTTAACACTAAAAATTACCATATCTTCTACAGTTTTAAGCTAGAGCCAAGATAGGTGTTGACGATCCCCAACCAAATTCATAAAAACTTTGGATGCCACGCCCATCTATAATGCCCTATCCGCCCTCAAGCACCCCAACGCTTCGCTAAAAACGGTAGTGCGTGTATCTTCCATAGTGTTTGAGCTAAAGTCACCAAATTTGGTAGGTAGATAACTGGTAACGACGCTCCAAAAACTGCATCAAAGTTTTGGAGCCCTACTTACCCATTCCGCCCCCAGCCCCCCGCAGTTTAAAAACAGAAATGCTTATTTCTTTTACAGTTTTTGAGTTAGAGCCACCAAATTTTGAGCCAAAATAGGTGATTATAGCCTCCAAAAAAATGCATAAAAACTTTGGATGCCACGCCAATCCATACAGCCCAAGCTGCCCCAAACCGCCCCAATGCCTCACTTAAAACGGGAATGCGTGTATTTTCCAAAGCGTTAAAGCTAGAGTCACCAAATTTGGTAGGAAGATAGCTATTAACGATCCCCAAAAAACTGCATCAAAGTTTTGGAGCCACGTCCCTCCGTTCCAAGCCCCCTGCATTTTGAAATCAAAAACGCCTATATTTTTCACATTTTTTGAGCTAGAGCCGCCAAATTTGGTCCCAAGATAGGTTATGAAGAAACCCAAAAAATGTGGATGGCGCCACCCACCCATACCGCCCCCCTTCCACCATATTCTAATAGCTTTGAGCTAGAGTCACCAAAATTTGTATGAGGATAGCAGTTGACATCATAAATAGATCAGCGGCAAAACTTTGGACGCCACGCCCCACCATGCCAGACCCCAGCCCCCAGTCCACCTTCCACAATATTCTACTAACTTTGAGCTAGAGTCACCAAATTTGGTATGAGGATAGCAATTAACATCATAAATAGATCTGCAGCAAAACTTTGGACGCCACGCCCCCCCTTACCAGCCCCCAGCCCCCCTTCCACTATATTCTACTAACTTTGAGCTAGAGTCACCAAATTCGGTTTGAGGATAGCTATTGACATCATAAATAGATCTGCAGCAAAAGTTTTGATGCCACGCCCCCCTTACAAACTCTAGCCCCCCTTCACCCATATTTTACTATTTTTGAGCTAGAGTCACCATATTTGGTATGAAGATAGCAATTGACATCATACACAGATCTTCAGCTAAAATTTTTATGTCACGCCCCCCCCCCCCCCCCATACCTCCCCCAGCCTTCCATCCACCATATTCTTCTAACTTTGAGCTAGATAGGAAGCTCACTTTTAATCTGTTTTACTACTGGTATCGAGTATACCGCAGTCGGGTGCGTCCGACTGCAACGTGTCTACTTGTTTTTTTTTTAAGTTCATCCAACTTCGATTTTAATAAGCAACCCTTATCGGGATACAAGCGACAAAAATCAAAATTAATCTGAACTTATATTAAAAAATATATGTATAAAAATATTACTAAAACCATCTAAATAAATATAACAATACATGCATAATAATTAATATTAATTATATAATTATATTAAATAAATAATAATAATATAAATATTAATTACAATTTTACAAAGCTTTAGTATAAATTAGTGTAAACATAACTAAGTAAGTACGATTGCATATAAAAGACTTGCCAAATCTACACCATCACTCGCTAAATATTTAGGCCATTCTACTTATACTATCGAAGTGGACGAAGGGGCTTTACGCAGCCATGAAACCACTTTTGAATTTACTTCAAGAGTCTCATCATCAATATTAAACTGAAATTATTTAAATAAATAAAAACCTGAAAACAAAAACAATTAACAAAAACAAGCTTGAGTTTAAATTACAAGACATAAATCCCGCACGAACAATGCACAAAATGTACAATATATAAAAGTGTACTTCATTTTTCAGCCAAAAAAAATTTTTCACGAAATTCTGCCCGCACGCCAATGTGTGATATTGTATTATCTATGTCTCCTGGTGAAAGATATTTAAGGCTTCGGTAAGTCACGCCGTTTGCTGGGGATTACTTATACAAAAAAAAAAAAGTTTAATTTGCAATATACATTTTTACACAGAATACCTTTACAATCGTCAAAAATACAGCTCAAGTTGAAAGAATCTAAAACATCTTTTAATTTCGATTCATATTCGTCGTTCGGCTCCATGCGAGGTACTAGAAAATAAATAAAATCACAAATATTGAAACTGAGTGACTAGTTTGCAAAATAAATTAGGCAGATGAACGGACAGACTTGGCTATGTTCACTATTTTTACATTTGCATTTAAATAATTGCGTTTTAAAATCATCAAACTAGATAGGCAATAAGCGCAGATCAGCTTAACTAGAACATACATAGTCCACGCACAAAGCTGCAAAAATTCTAGGAATCACGCCAAAATTCTTTAACATCATATTAAAATTGTGTTTACAGTCTATTATGTACATAAAAGCATTGTTGCGAATATGAGCTTCATACATGCATACATATGTACATACATGCATGCATACATATGTTCACACATATCTTTGTACATGGCAGTGTGTATGCATAAGCGTCAATAGCACAATAACTACATATGTTTGTATGTATGTACGTACATTAGTGTGCCAAACTTTACTAATCACAAACAAATCACAAATTATGCATTAACATATAAATATGTATGCTGTGCGTTTAATATACATAGACGCAAACACACACATTGCGATGTACTTACGCACAAATGCACAAATTTTAATATGTTTTGCAGTTGAAGTTAAATACATTTAATAAAATTATGTATGTACATTAGTGTGTCCCAAAAAAATGAAAGTGTTTTTTTTTAACGCATTCCCTCTTATTTTGTTTGAATGGTCTCAAAACATCTAAGAATAAAGTTTCGTCTATTTAGAATAACGGCAACCCGTGCCGAGTTGCGCGGAAACATGTCGATACGTGTATAGTACGGCGCTCGCGAACTCTCGCATTGATCGCAACTAAACTGACTGGTGAAGCATGTGTATATGCACGAACACAACACCCAAGAAGGAATGAGAAACGGCTCTACACAGTTCCGTTATATTTTGTCTCTATTCCCTTTTGATATTTGCTATGCATGTGTCTATATCAAATGTTACTTTTGCCTATACACATTTTAACAATTAGTTATCGCGTTGTTTTCGTGTAGTCAACATGTCAGTGGAGTTACGAAGTTCCAAAAAGGAGATATTTTTAATAGGGGACGTAAAACATCAAATCACCGGTTCGAAACTTCCCTCTAACGGGCAAGTACTGGCAGTTTTGTTTTATAATATTCGTGAAGTTCATTTAAAAGTCAATGAAAGTGCAAATCTGACAATTCGTGAGTGTATTATTTATTGGGAAAAGTCACGTATACCGACTAGATCAATACCTAACTGTGTTAAGAAACTAGTTAATTTATACCAAGTTTGGAGAGAATTGCAAAAAAATTTGAAACAAACACAAGAAGTGTTTGAACGGCGTCGACTGGAGTTTGTTTCAAACTTAAATATCTTGTTTGACATCGCACAAGCAGATGCTCTTCAACTGATTAAAATAAATGAAGATAAGATCTTCTTGCAGCGCCAAAGAGAACCAGGTCGGCCCGGTCACTTAGCCGGAGTGGACAAAAAACTAACAGACAAAGAGGAAAAGACGCGCCTTAGAATCATCGAGGAGGAAAAGCGACGTGCTAAATATCTTTCATCCTTAGCACCATCGACATCATCTGGCGAACCACAACAAGAAAACTCATCTTCTGATTCTGAAATAATAGAATTAGAAGAAAATAGGCCCAGCGCAAGAGGAGCCTCCGCTCAGCCCGATAAAACTTCTATGCGGAAAAATATCATTACTCCGAAGTTAGTTGCCGCATTAGACAGGTGTCAACTAAGTGTGAGGGATTCTGTTTTTATAATTGAAGCTTCTATTGAGGCTCTGGGGCACAATACGGATGAATTCCCTATAAGCAAGTCCTCCATCCATAGAATTCGTACGGAAATGCGAAAAGAACGGGCTGAAGCTATAAAAGTTGATTTTCAAAACAAGGTCCCGGACACGGTAACTGTCCACTGGGACGGAAAGCTGTTGCCAGCTATAGATTCACGTAAAAGTAAAGAAGAACGCCTACCCATAGTTATTACATACGATAATAAAGAACAAATAATTGCTGTTCCTAAATTGGACAGCTCGACAGGAAAGGAACAGGCAGACGCAGTTTGGGATGCTGTTACGAACTGGAACCTTGAAGACAAAGTGCAGATTCTCTGTTGTGATACTACTGCTTCTAATACAGGCCGTATAAATGGAGCATGTGTGCTTCTCGAACAAAAACTGGGTAGAGAATTGCTTATTTTTGTTTGCCGTCATCACGTTTACGAATTAGTACTGAAAGGCGTGTTTGAAGCAAAAATCAGTCAAGTAACTACAAGCTCAGACATCCCATTGTTGAAAAAATTCCGAGAAAACTGGAAAAATATCGATCCCAAGAAAATACAAAGCTGTACAGAAAAGCTATCTTGTTTCAATCTTTTGGAAATTGGCAAACTGCTAGAATTCTACAGAACTGAGTTAACCAAAGAAATCGTTAGAGATGACTATCGCGAACTAATTGAGCTTTCAATTATATTTCTTGGCGGAGATTCAGAGAATAAATTTAAGATACGGCCTCCAGGTGCTATGCACCAGGCTCGATGGATGGCGAGAGCCATTTATTTAATTAATCTAAAAATTAAATTAATCTTTTCTCTATAGTGAGCCTACAGCTCTCATAAACTTTAACTTTGATATCAAGTCGGCACGGGTTAGTGTCCTCCGATATCAATAATATTTTATATTTAAGTTATTAGAGTCAAATAAAAAAAAAAATAGAGGGTATGCGTTTTGAAATTCCGAAAAAAAAAACCTTTTAGCCTGGGACACTCTAATGTACATATATACATATGTGTGATTTGTTGCTTATTGCCCATTTTAAATATATTTTCCACTCACAAATGCACAATATTAATTTTTATACATTGTATGTATGTACATTAAATGTACTTGTAGTAATTTAACTTACCTCAAAACTTTATTTTTATTTAAAAACTTTACGTTAACTTCAAAATATATTTTTGTTTATAGTTTTATTATACGTAACTATATTTAATAGTTTCACACAATCACCCCTATCACGAATGAAATTTCACGTGAATTAATTTCACTCTTCGCCTTCACGTGATCACGAATATCTAACAGCTGATAGTTCCCTAGTTCGAAACCATTTCGCCCTATTCTGAATGAAATTCAAAGGCGAAATGAAGTCACTTTTCCCTTATAATCGTTCGCCTGTTTTGAGTTGGCGGAATCGAAAAATGTAAGTAATTTGTTTAACATAAATTAAACTAGTTTCTATAGAAAATTAATTATTTGTAAATTTTAGATCAAAGAGTATTAATAAAACTCAATCTAGCATCCTGGTAGAGTTCTCAGAGTCTTTCCCGCCAAAATAAAAATGTTGTGGCAGCATTTTGGTGTGACTTAGAACGCGATTTAAACAGAGCAAGTCCATTGATTAAATCCATAACCGAATGGAAAGAGGTTCGTTTCACAGCCGCTCAAAACTGATGCTCACTCTAATGCTCACGATCATTTCGCTTTGTCGCCGCCAGTTCTATATACCTACAATATACCCTTATATGCACAAAGAACAGTTAAAATTTTTTTGTCGTGCCGTTTTCCGCTTGGCAATCGACAATCTGCGGATCTTTAAATACCCTAATACACATTTCATGCACATGTACATATGTATATTGAAATGTACAAATATTTTTTAATAAAAATGTTCTCATTCCCAGTTCCACACATAAAATAAATAAATTATATTTTTCATCGTTTAAATAATATAAATCCATTCTTAGTCGAAGGCCCAAGCAGCTAGCACTCACTAAGCTTATATTAAGTTTGGAATTTAGTTTTAAATTTAATTTGTTAAAATAAAATAAATAAAATAAATCCATTCTTATTTATGTTCTTGATGGTCGAGTTGCAAATGAGTTTGCATGGTCAATAGATTATTTTTCTACTTGAAAGGCAAAACATTGAATGTTGGTCGCTGCTTGTCCAAACATGATGATCGAGAAAAAAGCAAAGCAAATAATAGAAAAGAAGTAGACAAACGGCACGAGTCGTTGTCGCTTTAACGCGGTATAATTTCGTTTACTACCCCGCACCCGTGCCATAAACCGGCAAACACGCGGCGTGCTATGAATCGCCAAAGCGAAATTTTTTATTTATATGTTTGTATGCATATGTACATATGTATGTTCATATGTACATATTTATGTATATATGTACATATGTATTTACTTACATACAGATGTGTAATTGCTAATTCATTGCATTTACATATACATACATATGTACGTACGTATGTCATACAAACTATTTATTCTGCATCGTTTTATTTATACTATGCATGTGTGTCTTTAATAATACATACTATATATGTACATACATACACATACATAATTAACATTTGTAGATATGCACATATGTGAAATAAATGCACAAACAATAATAATTAACTAATTAAATTGAGAATAATAAGGCAAAACTTTATTATTTTTGTTTTCAAAAACCATATTAAAAAGAAAAAAATTAATTTAAAGTGTTAGATTTTCAACTCAAAATTGAAAATGTATTTAAAATGAGTATGAATAAATAGTTATTTTGAGTATTAATTTTTGACTATGCGTTAATAGTTGAATTAATATATTTCAACGTTAAATTGAACATGGCATGTTTTTAGTTAAATCAACATTTATTATAGCTAAATTTACAACGTTTCATAGTTAAAACCCGCATAGTAAAATCAACTATTTTCTTAGTTGATTTTCGGGTGCCTTTTTTTCTGAGTGTACCCAAATCCGACTGTTGTGAGTTACAAAGGGAAACATCATTATAGGTTAAACATAGCTTAACATCATTACCAAACATATATACATAAGAGTTGGATATAAGATCTGGAAGATCGTCAATAAACAATAGAATTAGCAGAGGTCCTTGGTGACTCACCTGGGAAACACCAGAGGTAACAAAAATAGGTTTTGATACAGATGATTTAAAAACTACTTTTTGTGTTCAACCACACAAGTACTCCGATAGCCACGAAAAGAGTTTTAGTGGAAATCCAATAATATTTAATTTTTTTAGCAACATAGAATGACTAAATGAATCAAATGCCTTACTTAAGACTGTATCAACGACGCCAGTTTGCATTTTGGCCTGGAACCCTTTGATAACAAGCGAGGTGAATTCAAGAAGGTTGGTGGTAGCACATTTTTCCCTAACAAAACCGTGTTGAGGATGGGATAAAATTGAACAACATAAGTGCTGCAATTGACAGCATATAATTTTTTCAAAGACGTTCGGAATGGCAGACAACCTGGCTATACCCCTATAGTTTTTAACGTTGGACTTAGAAGAATTTTTATGGAGTGGAATAATAAATGATTCCTTCCATATACCAGGAAACACAGCTGAGTCAGCGGACAAGTTAAATAATTTATGTAAGAGTTTACAAGTGAATCCGCACAGTATCTAAGTATACAACCTGGCACTCCATCAGGACCAGGCAAGAAGCCGGATTTGTTAGAGTTAAGGTCACGGCTACGATATATGCAATTTGACGTTTGAACTTGAAAAGGATAGGAATTTCTGCAACTTTATAACCTCATGGGTTTTTGAAAATACTCAGCAAATAAATTGGCCATTGCCTGATCGGAACTTGCTTTCGTATAATTGAGGTAAACTTAGGATGGCAGGCATGGAGGTTTATGTTTTGAGATAGCACATCAATAAACTGTTTTGTATTCACAAAGTTTAAATTGGCTTTGTTACGCAATTTGATAAAAAATACTGATGCTGTTGTGTACGCGGACGATTTATGTAGAGTTTTAAAGGTAGTGGCGCAAAATGAGCTACAAATTAATTGGGAAAAGTTTCAAATTTTATATAAACATATACATATGTATATGTGCTGGTATACATAAGCTGTTGAGTTTTGGTGCTGATGATCGGCCAGACATAGGCAGAGTGTTTGTTGCACTGTCCAAATTTGCTGGACGCTTTTTTAGCACAGTAACTTGCCGAATATATATACAGGTCGACCTCGCTCAACGCAACCCTCGTTAAACGCAACTCCTCGATAATTGCAACACCCAAATTCTTAACTTGAAAAAAATTTACCTCATTTTACGCAACTTTCTACGGAAATCATTCAAAGTACAGACCACAATTTCTAATTTTATCAAAAACTTAATAAATTAAAATGAAATCCTTGAAGATAAAATCGATTTACTTTGATTTAAATGATAAGCAAATGAATCTATTTTTGGAAACAGCTCTCGTAGACAACAGAAAATTTTCCCTCGGTTTTCGCAACCACCTCAGATTTCGCAACATGCCAAATTCTAATAGGTTGCGTTAAGCGAGGTCGTACTGTATGTATGATCAGCAACAGCCAAACTGATATTTGACTGCCTTGAAAGACGAAATCTTGGGTTATTTTTTACTCTAGCGCATTAACAGTTGTGTGGACAAGTGTTTGAAGAAGCCAGGTTTTTTTTTGCAAATAAATATTGTTCTTGAATATGAATGAAAGCCTTTCCTGCCTCACGTATTTTGCGACCTCTTTCATACCTGTGCTACACCACATAACACTTGCACTAGCAACTGAAAGGTGCATAGCCTGTTTTATAAATTTAATTTAAGAGCAATTCTACAAGCTCATATACTTCCGGTTTCTTAAAATAAACAAAATATATTTAGCTTAATGTGGGAAGGTGAATCAATTGTGTAATTTTGATCGATACACTGAACTAAAATAAACATATTTAAATATTAAATATAAAAATATAATGAATGACAAGGCATACAATTAAATATGCACATGTGTACACAAAGGGATACGATACCTAGTCGAAACAATATTTCAAAAATCATTTTAAATCCCAAGTCCACCAAAACTGCAAACAAAACAAACGCACTTTTGCATGTATATGTAATTTGGGTATACGCATGTTATGTCCCGGCCATAGATAAAAATATGCCGTTTTTAACGATTTTCAAGGGACCGGCAATATAGCATCGTTATAACCGAGCGGCATTAAAGAAACAACTACTTTTCAATTAATTATTTTTAACTTCTTTTTTGCTGAATTTTCTAGGATTGTTTAAATATGAACATATTTTAGGTACTTTTTCAAAATCAGTAATATTGGATTGCTTTAAATTAGCTTTTTCCTTATAACACGACTCACGAACAGCATTTCGTAACTGCCGCATTATTGTATTCAAACGATCATTATTTAATTTGAAAAGGATAAACTTGCTGAGCACTTCAGCATCTTTAAGAGCTTTGGAAGCGGTGTTAATTTGAACAATAATCCTGTCTCATCAGTATTGAAAATTTCATCGTCATCGTCAGTGAATTGCGAACGTCATTTGGGCAAAACGCACATAAGCATAACGGCAATTCACACAGATAATACGAAGTTAGCACGAAGTGTATATGAGATTGTTGGAAAGAAATTTCTCTTGCACAAATGCATTCATACTTTTATGCTCGATACCGAAGGTAAAGAGTATATTGGGTTTGTGCAATGTCCGTCATGGGTTCTGTCCGTCCGTCCGTTTGACCGTCCGTATGTCACAACTTTTTTTCACACCCTTCAAGTAAGAGTCTTGAAACTTTGCAAATGGGTTTATATATGGCAAAATAAATGAAAGTGTCAGTATTTGAATTCTACAATAACTGGGGGGCTGGCAAATCGATAAACTCGATATCTCAAAATCGATATATCCTGCTATTTCGCACGCCCTTTAGAACTACCAAAAACAGGAAGAAGATAGCTTCTTACAACCCTCGAAAAATTGCATAAAAACTTTGGATGCCGAGCCCATCCGAACGGCAATAGCCGCCAAAAACCGCCCCAACGCTTCGCTAAAAAGGGACCGTGTGTATCTTTCACAGTGTTTAAGCTAGAGTCCCCGAAATTGGTAGGCAGATAACTGTTTATGACCCCCAAAAAACTGCATCAAAGTTTTGGAGCCACGCCACAACCCCCCTCCCCGCCGTTCCACAGCTCCCTGCATTTAGAAATCAAAAACGCGTATATCTTGCACAGCTTTTGACCTAAAGCCAAATTTGGTGCAAAGATTGGTGATAAAAAAACCCCAAAAAATTGGATACCGCAACGCACCCATATCGCCCCCAGCCCAGCTTCCACCATATTCTACCAACTTTGAGCTAGAGTCACCAAATTTGGTTGGAAGATAGCAATTGACATCGTAAATAGACCTGCAGCAAAAGCTTCGATTCCATGCCCCCATACCGCCCCCAGCCTCCCTTCCCCATACTTTACTAGCTTTGAGCTATAGTCACCAAATTATGTATGAGGATAGCAATTGACATGATAACAGATCTGCAGCAAAAATTTAGATGCCACGCCCCTATACCACCCCAAACCGCCCTTAGCCACCACCCTTTACAAACTTAAAGCTAGATTCTTGAAATTGGTAGGAGGATAGCAGTTGACATCCCACAAAATTGTGAATATAAACTTTGGATGCCACGCCCCTATACCGCCCACAGCCCTCCTATCCCTACCTTTAACAAACTTTGAGCTAGAGTCCCCAAAAATTGGAAGACAGATAGATTTTCGGCATCCCCATCTGCAAAAGACAATCTTTGTGGAAGCGTACGCCCCTGCCGTATCCGCACCCCATTGCAATCAGGTCTCTTTTTATCTGTTTACTACTGGTATCGAGTATACCGCAGTCGGTTGCGTCCGACTGCAACGCTTATACATGTTTTTTGGCTCTCTTTGTGCTGACCGCTGGTGAAATTTGCTCATATCCTGTTTTTGTTCTTTTTTGTGATCGTTATAAGCGAAATTTGTTTTCAAAATTCCATCACCATAATCGGCATATCGTTAAAGCCGATTCTGCTTCCATATAAGTTTGTATGAAAACCAACCAAACCTGCTTGTGTGTATCGTTAAAAGCGGCAAATTGTTAAAGCAGGTATCGTTATAACCGGCATATACTGCATTTGCAAAGTTTCAAGTCTCTAGATTGAAAGGTGTTGAAAAAAGTTGCGTTCATACAGACGGACTGACACCATGAACTACATTGCACAAATCCAATATACTCTTTACCTTCGGAATTCCATTTATTACGACTTGCAGGCCATTTCTGATTTTTAGTTCGTACGTTTAATAACCAATTTTATTGTAGGCTAGATACTCTGTCAAAACTCTGTAACTATCTTCCATTATTATCTGGACTTTAATTTCATGCATGTTACCACTTACGAGAGTAACTATGAGCTCCTATGAATATTGGCAGTGGTTTTGGCTTTTTCATGTCAAGCGGGCAGATCGCTAATGTTTTCTGCTAGTATGTGAAACCTATTGGTATTGTTTGCATTTTCATTTGGAAGTGTGTTTAATTTGCTTCGAGTAGTTTTAGTTGATGTTAAAAGTGTTGCGGACTTAGCTTTGTTTTAGTTTGGATGTAGCGATCCATACCAGTCTGCGTGGCCCTCTACATTTTTGCTGCTTGCAGTATGATTTGCTGACGGAGCAGCAGTCGTCGTGTTTCATGTGTTTTTTGAAGGTGCTATTGCTTTGAAAGACGGGCAGCAAGAATATTTTCTGTCACGCGCTGTGGAAAAAATTCGGTTGCAAGGTTGGGTATTGCTGACCGCGCGCGGTCGGATTGACACGAGTGTTCGAATCGTTTGGGTTAATTGAATGCTTGGGCTGGTCTGAATCTACAGAGAAGTTTGCGTTACTCTGCCGACGACGCTCGTGTTGCTTAAGGTCTGGCTGGGCAGAATTCTTGGTTTAAATTCCAGATTCTTAAAAAACAATTCGTGCGAGTTCATTGCTCTTAGCGTTTTTTCGCATAAAAAATATATGTTTATGCTTTTAGTTTGTTATTATTTCACTGCACTTTTGCGTTTATGAATTTATCTTCGATCAGACGACGCACAGTGGCGCCCGTAGATCAAGTGAGGGGACAAACATTTAAAATTAAAAAGACCCTAAAAAATATTGAATGAACTTTATTTATAGAGAATTTTTCATTTATTTCAAATATGCTATTATAACACTGTTTAGAGGAAGAACGAAATCCACCTTCGCACAATTTGCCAACGAAAAAGAAGTGTTGTTTCGACTTTACTTTATTTAAAACATTGAGTTGCACCGGGTGTGTTTTGTGCGTCAGCTTGCTTACACTTATTGAACAAGAGTGATCTTGGCCGATTTTACAAAGAGAGTTACAAGAGCTGTAAAGCATAAGTTAGATTGCACTCAAGCTTAGCTTTAGATTAAGAGAGCACAAGAGCTTTTAGCTGTTCCATTATGCGAGCTTTAAGAGCATTACTTATGATAACAACAGATCTTGATTACAGCAAAGCAAACATTAGCAGAAGGCATTTATATCGAATACTATTTTAATAACATCTGAATGTTCTTCTCCCGACATACTCCCCCGTTGGAAGTGATCTACTTTCAACCGACGTGGTCGGAAAGGGGCAGAGCTGCAAGCTTCTTTACAGCTCGCTTGGCCAAGCCATCCGAGGTTCGAACCATTGCCACTCTAGGTACGCCATCCTCTCCTGGTATTGTGGACTCCACTTTGCCAAGTCGCCACCTTAAGGTGGGGAGATTTTCATCTTTTAGCAGCACCAGGGCGCCAGGTTGAAGAGTTGTTTGTGGCGTCTTCCATTTGCTGCGTTCTTGTAGGATTGTAAGATAATCGGTGCTCCATTTGCGCCAGAAGTTTTGACGCATTTGGCATACGCGCTGCCAACGACTCAAACGACCTTCGTTTAAGTGCGTGATGTCAGGCTCGTCTATGCCGGTAAATGGTGACCCAATAAGAAAGTGCGCTGGGGTAAGAAAGTTCAAGTCTTCAGGGCTTTCTGAAATAGCATACAATTGACGAGAATTAAGTATTGCAGAAATTTCATACACTAGAGTTCGAAGTTCATCGAGACTTAGGAGCGAAGAACCGGCAGCTCGAAAAAAGTGATATTTGGCAGACTTAACTGCTGCTTCCCATAATCCATCAAAGTGCGGAGAGCGAGGGGGTATGAAGTTCCAATCAACTCCATTTGCAAGGCAGAACTCCGATACAATATTGTTGTGTGGGTCGCTCAAGAAAAGCTCTTTCAATTCGGCCAATTCGTTTTTAGCACCGACAAAGTTCGTTCCATTGTCTGTCCAGATGACGCGTGGTTTGCCTCTGATGCTTATGAAACGCCTCAAAGCAGCAATGCACGATGCAGTCGATTGGTCCTGGACGACTTCGAGATGAGTGGCTTTGGTGCTGAAGCAAACAAAAACGGCTATGTAGCATTTTATAGGCGCCTTGCTCCTGGTTTCAGGCTTATGATGAAAGGGACCACAATAATCGATTCCTGTTGTGTGGAATGCTGGGTTCGGACGAACCCGATCCGCTGGAAGTCTGCCCATGATATGCTCGGCATATTTTGGTTTAAGGCGAAAACATCGCGTCGTAGTCCAACTCCGAATTTTGAAGCCTGACGGATGGAGTGAAAGTATACTGCTTTTGGCTGGAAGTGACTTCTTTGCAGAGCGCATCGCATAGTCGACAACGAAGACGACTTCTTGAATGTTTCTTAAGAGAAAATATGTGCCCATACGTAAGTCCTCGACGGTCAGCTTGTTAGCGGGTTGAGCTTCTTTTCTCGATAAAAGGAGCCAAAATCTGTGAACATAGGCAAAAACACGTTGTAGAGAGGCAAATAAATTTTGGTATTTGCAAGAGGTAGATAAGTCATATTTTGACGTGGTGATTAACACCATACGAACACGTTCTGGCAGGTTAACTACAGGCAGCACACTTGCGGGCCACTCTGAGCTGGATGCGCCAAGAAAACGCGGCCCACGTTGCCACAGCTGATGACCACACAGCTCCTTTGGTGTACAGCCTCGAGTTAATATGTCAGCTGGGTTGCAAGATGTGGGTACATGATGCCAAGTCATTCCTTGAGTCAGCTCTTGTATTTCTGCTACGCGATTGGAGACAAATACGTTGAATTCTGCTGGCGACTCGCGGATCCATGAGAGTACTATGGTAGAATCAGATGGAATCAGATATGGTACTCACATTGGAAAGGTACAATGTGAGAAAGGTTGGCGACTAGTTCCGCCAGAACCATTGCGGCAGACAGTTCTAGTTTTGGGATAGTGAGTGTTTTGAGAGGAGCAACCTTGGATTTGGCGCATAACAGACGAGATGAGATTGAGTTTTGCAATTCCGACCGAATATAAATGCAAGCGCCATATGCCAGGTTACTTGCATCACAAAATGCGTGAATTTGAAATGAAGCTGCAGGAGCTATGGCATAGCGAGGAAATTTGACAGAGCTGACGATAGAGAGCTGAGAGGACAGCTGGTTCCATGCAAAATGTAGCTCTTCCGGCATTACGTCATCCCAATCAAGCCGTTGTTTCCATAACGTTTGTATGAATATCTTTGCTTTTGTAACGATAGGTGCAATCAAACCAAGCGGATCATAGGTTCTGGCAACTGTAGATAAAACGACGCGCTTCGTAGCTGGCCCATCAGGCAGGATTTTCGAAAAGTTGAACAAAAAGTTGTCAGAACTTAGATCCCATACCAGCCCCAGAGCCTTCGCAATTCCAGTTCCATCGTCGAATGTTAAAAGCTTCTCTTTGTCCACTTCAGGCTCACCATCTAGTACAGCTGGCTCGTTAGAGCACCATTTTCGTATTGGAAAGTGTCCACGGCTAAGCAGAAGCTTCACCTGGCGCTTAATTTCCACCACTTCCTCGACGCTGTCTCCGCCAGACATAAGGTCATCTACATAAAAATGATTTCTTACGATCCTCGATCCAATAGGGAAGTTTTCCTCTTCGTCGAGTGCTAGCTGCTGCATGGTTCTTATTGCCAAAAAGGCTGAAGATTTGGTTCCATATGTTAGAGTGTCCAATTTAAACGCTTTTATCTCATCAGCTGGACTGTCTCGCCATAAAATGATCTGCAAATATTCATCAGGATGAGAAACTTTGACACATCTATACATTTTATAAATGTCCCCACACAGAGCTATTCTAAAGAAACGAAATCTGAGCAGAGTCGTAAATATTTTGTCTTGAATCGTGGGACCTGCAAGTAACAGATCATTCAACGAATATACAGAAGTTGACTTTGCAGATCCGTCAAATACTACTCGGAGTTTTGTTGTTGTACTGTCAAGCTTCTGGACGCAGTGGTGTGGCAAGTAGAACCTTGGTGCTGAGCAGTCTTCTGAAGCGAGAGACATGTGACCTAAGCTGAGATATTCTTGAATAAATGCCACATATTGAGATTTCAGGTTGATATCCTTTGCGAGTATTGTCTCTAAGCCTTTAAATCTGCGCAAAGCGCGTTGGTACGAATTTCCAAGATTGCGAACATCAGTTTTAAATGGCAATTTGACCGAATACTGGCCATTTGAGAGACGAGTGTGATTTTTCTTAAAGAAATCCTCACAGAGCATGTCCTCTTCGGAAGCTGAGATTGATGGAGCATAAGAGTTTTCGATTTCCCAAAACCGTCTGACTATATCTTCGAGCGAACTGTCTTAAAATTGTTGAGCTGGTGATTTAGCGAGAGAAACCAGTGTTGAATGTTTGTCATTAGTATGCGATATAGCTCCAGATACTGTCCAACCGAGTTTAGTTTCTTGCAATATCAATTTGCTGTCCGCTAAACGTATTTGCCCAGCGCAAATTAAATCAAAAAATAGGCCTGCTCCGATAAGCAAGTCTATGCGTTGAGATTTATGAAACTCAGGGTCAGCGAGAAGAATGTTGGTTGGTATCTGTAAGGTTTTTGTATTGAAATCATACTGCGGCTGGTAGTCAGTGAGAGTTCGTGTCACGACGGCTCCAAATGATGCTCCATAGCTTTCATTTTGCGACTTAATGACGATGTCAACTGCTCTGTCTGAATCAAGTGATGATTCTCCGATTCCAGATATTGCTGTATGCGAGCGACGAGTTTTCAGCTGCAGCTGATTTGCGAAGCGAGTTGTAATAAAATTGAGTTGAGATGCAGAGTCTAAAATGGCACGACATTCTGTAAGCTCTCCAAAACGATTTTGCACCAAGACTATGGCCGTAGCGAGCAGGATGTAATCATCAGGCACGACGTCTGAGACTAGGTGTGGAGGGCTTGAACATGAGCTAGATATGAGTGCGGACGAAGCTTGATTTGAACTTGACAGGATCTGAGGTTGCAAAGAACTGGGTGCAGGACTAGTCATATGCAGTAGCGTATGATGCTTTGATTGACAGTGTCTGCAATGACCTGACCTGCACTGCTGATGAGAGTGCCCCTTGCGCAAGCAATTTAAACATAAATGCATTTTTTTTGCTTCTTTATAACGCAAATGTGGGGAGAAGTTGAGAAACCGGGAACATTTGGTGATAAAATGATCTCCAGAATCACAAAATACGCATGATGAGTTTGTATTCGATGACGAATGTGTGTTTGCGGCAATAAGGGAATTTTTGCTAAGCTTATGCGATAATTTTCCAACCTGGTTACTATGTTCCGTCGTTACCATAGCAATCTACATTCTCCAAAGTCCTGCACCTTTTTTCCAGAAACGAAGCCATTTTTTTCCATGCTGGAAGTTCGTTGGACGCAAATGACTCCTCCCACCGCTCACGTGTGCGTTGATCTAGTTTTTGGGCCACGATGTGGATTGAAAATCCATCCAAGATTTGGCTAGGATCGGCCAACGAGTTTATAGCCCTAAGATGCGAATTCATTTTGTCACTGAGTGCCCGTAATCCTATAGCTGAGCCATTCTCCACACCTTTAAGTCCGAAAATCGCCTTGACGTGTGCCTGGAAATGAAGTAACTTGTTATCAAACCTATTACAAAGTAGATTTCTTCTTCTCTGTTGGCTCTAAGGAACGAATTGTTTCAAGTGCGACTCCCTCCAAGCTAGACAGTAGGTGTTGAAGTTTCTCCACTTTTGTTAACTCAGCGTCATTTTCAACAACAGTGCTAAAAATGGAGTAGAAGTTTGGCCAATCCATATAAAACCCGCTAAACTTGGGCAATTGTATTTGAGGTAGCCTAGATGTTTTGGGGGTGACATTGCTGGAAGGAGTTATATCTGCCAATGAATGTTGCACGGTGGTGGAGTTAGCATTGCTGCTCTTGCGTTGTATACTCATTAGTTCGCGAGAAAGCTTTGACTTAATCCCAACGAATGTTTCATCAAATAGACTGCGCGTATCGGATGCAAATTCCAATAAGTCAATTTTTTTCCAAACAAGTCTGTGCCGCGTTGAATTCCGACTTCATGCTGTTCAGCATTTCAACGCGCACTAAGAGATCGGCTTCATCAAAGGCTGCAACTGTCTCATCATCCAAATACGAATTTAAAGCTGTTAATTGCCGCCTAATAGAATCAGCCTTTGTTTTGAAGAAATCACGTTCACTGGCACCACCTGTGTCGGGCATACTTTTGTGTTTAATTTGCCTTTACTTCACAAAATAAGCAGCTGGTGAATTATAAACGTCACCCTGTTGTTACCTTAAAGTAACTGTGATGCTCAGCCAATGCACTTGCTGTAATGTATAATAAATGTTTCCTCGCGAATCAAAACAAAAAGCACTCGCTGAAAACGAATTGTCGAATCTTTTTTTTATTTATTTATTTGTTACTGATTTGTAACAAATGACCACGAAAAATGTTTAACTGCACAAAGTATGTGTTTAATGATTCTTAAAAGGCACCCTGTTTTATGTAGCGGTTAACTTTTATTACACTTGTCAGCGTCTGTTGCTACCCAATTCTCAGCGACTGTACTTGTTGCTATGTACAGCAATTATTCCTGCACGGAGCAACACACAGCACTGAGCGTAAAGCGTATAGTCAAAGATATGTATGTATATTTGTTACCGACTTGTAACAAATAACCACGAGACGTTTGCAATTTTGCTACCGAATTGTAACGAATTAAACCACGAATAAAGGAGTCTGTATTTGTTGTTGAGTTGTAACAAATAGCCACGAAAAATACAACTTTGTGATTGTTTTAAATAAAGAAGAAATCACGTCGGGGTCACCAATGTTTAGAGGAAGAACGAAATCCACCTTCGCACAATTTGCCAACGAAAAAGAAGTATTGTTTCGACTTTACTTTATTTAAAACATTGAGTTGCACCGGGTGTGTTTTGTGCGTCAGCTTGCTTACACTTATTGAACAAGAGTGATCTTGGCCGATCTTACAAAGAGAGTTACAAGAGCTGTAAAGCATAAGTTAGATTGCACTCAAGCTTAGCTTTAGATTAAGAGAGCACAAGAGCTTTTAGCTGTTCCATTATGCGAGCTTTAAGAGCATTACTTATGATAACAACAGATCTTGATTACAGCAAAGCAAACATTAGCAGAAGGCGTTTATATCGAATACTATTTTAATAACATAGGTTAATCTGAATGTTCTGCTCCCGACAAACACCATCTGATTTCTTGAAGAAGATAAAGCCCTTCAAAGTTGTCTGATTTTCATAGTTACATACAAATAATTATTGTTATAAAAAATGGAGATATAATATCTAATAAACTAGGAATCCGATCGTCATTATTTTCAATTCTGTATAAAGATATTTTTATAAATAAAAAAATAAAAACAAACTGTACTATTTGTTTTGCGTTTGGTTAGATAAATCGATAGTTACCAACTTGCCATTTTTCACTATTTCTCAACTTTCATGGAAAATAAAGAAAAAACAACTATCACATTCTTCATCGGACGTATTTTTACATAAATTTATTTGATGTGTTAACATCTTTAGGCACGGCTATCTATATCTGTCAATAGAATACATGAAAAACAAGTGAAGCGTGAGCTCGGCCGACGAACAAATTGTGAGTCCCGTGGTGGACCGACTGAAAACTTTCATATACAAATTCTTCTGAGTATGATTGGATTGGTGTAGCGGCAGAGAATAACTGTAAAATACGAGGTCTTGCTAACGATTATAACTCGATGTATCTGCTGCTTTGCGGTCGCTATGTATTGTTTTTGTTTTTTTTTTAAATCCTGAACCCATAAAATGGGTAAATCAGGGTTTAATAGTTTTGTGCAAAAGTATGTAACAGGCAGAAGGAAGCTTCTCCGACCCCATAAAGTATATATATTCTTGATCAGTATCAATAGCCGAGTCGATTTGGCCATGTCCGGCTGTCCGTCCGTCTGTCTGTCTGTCCGTCTGTATGAACGCGCAGATCTCAGAGACTACAAGAGCTAGAGACTTCAGATTTTGAATATAAGTTCTCCTATACCATAAGCACAAC
This sequence comes from Scaptomyza polygonia, assembly GCA_035044585.1. Lineage (NCBI taxonomy): Eukaryota > Metazoa > Arthropoda > Insecta > Diptera > Drosophilidae > Scaptomyza > Scaptomyza polygonia. Next base: position 239,744 of record JAWNNU010001864.1, read on the forward strand.
ATGTTTGCTTCAAATTATCGATAACTACTCTGGTTTTTGAAATACACATGGAATCGATAACAAAAAAAGATCGAATTTGGAAAATGTAAAAATGGGGGTTGGTGAATGGGTAACGATAGAACTTTTCTTAAAATTTCGTCCAAATCGGTTAAGAAACACCAGAGATATCGTAAAGTTAAGCCAGTTATGAGTTTTATTTAAAGTGATCATTATATGAAGCATACTTTTGGGACGCAAGGACAGCAACTGGGTTCAGGGTATATTCTGGTCGGGCTATCCCGACTAGAGCCTTCTTACTTGTTTTTCGTAGTTTCTTTGACTCGTTGTTGCTTTGGCTCGTTGTTGCTTTGGCTCGTTGTTGCTTTGGTTCGTTGTTGCTTTGGAAAGTAACGTTTTAGCGGGGCGCTAGAATGGTGTCGTTTTCGCCGAGTGCTGTTCGGTAGCAGGCACATTTTAAACTTCAGTGGGTTCGAAACTCGCTGCGCTAAAGCAAAAGAATACGAACGGAAAAAACCCCTTAGGCTGGCCGCACACCGAAGCCGACAAAACGTTTTTGTTTGGTCTTTCTCAGTCTGACAAGAAAACATGTTTATTGGTATCGCACACCAAAGCCAAGAAAATGTTTTGACATGTTTGCGTGACGAAAATTACACGCTTGCTTATGGAGTATCGCACACCGAATCAAACAAGCAAAAAATTTCTAATGTTTTTATGTTTGTTGGCTCCGGTGTGCGGGCAGCCATAAGAACCAATGCATTTATGTTAGCAAAACGTTTTGTCGGCTCCGGTGTGCGGCCAGCCTTACTAGCCACAACAAATCAATTTTGTTTTAAAATACATTTTTGTGTAATGGAAGTAAGTACATTTCGTATAATTATCGTGTTGAAATTATGAAATTCTGTTGCTTTGGCTCGTTGCTGCTTTGACTCGTTGTTGCTTTGACTCGTTGTTGCTTTGACTAGTTGTTGCTTTGGTTTGTTGTTGCTTTGGCTGTTGTTGCTTTGACTAGTTGTTGCTTTGGTTCGTTGTTGCTTTGGCTCGTTGTTGCTTTGACTCGTTGTTGCTTTGACCAAAGACAATAGACTTCTATCACTAAGCAGAAAATAATATAGAGCATTCATTCAGTACGGCGAAGTTTATCATTCAGTACCAGTGAGATCAGATCCAGGCAGACAAAAGAGCGAAATGAGCGCTCTCTCGCCTCAAATTTTTGCCGACAAAGTGTGCAGCGCAAAAACTGCAAGTCATTCCTTTGCCTGCTTTGCTTGCGAACGTTGGGCAACGGCAGACTCGAGCCGCTGGATCCAATCGTTGTGCATATGTATGAGTTCATAAGTGAGCGAGCTCGCAGCCAGTGTGAGCTGTTTGTAGATAGAGAGGTCGCGCGGGGGGTAGGCAACCAACCAACCAACCAACGGGCATAATGCACTAGTATGTGAATACATGTGAGTTTGGTTTGGTTGGGCTACCTGCTTTGTGCTTTGCCTAGATTTTTTATATTTTTCTCTATGCCTTGCATTTGCATGTGTGTGCTCATGTATGTATATCCAGCTCGTTTGTATGGGTGGTTATTGCTATGGCATTAACTGACCTGCCGCACTTTTAGGATTTGGCAATTATAAACAGGTTGAGGAACATAAAGAAGTGCAATGTTAACAATATGTGTATATTTATTATTAATTGCTATATTTGTTACTATTTATTACAGGTTTCTTATAACTACAGTAGACGCTCACAAATTAGAACCTCCAGTAATTAGAATTGTCCAGAAATTAGAATCGCTTTTGGTAATACACTACACGCTCTAAAATTAGAATTGAAAATTCGAATTTCAGAGCGTACATATTTTTTCTCCTTTTTTCTAAGCACAGGAATTTCCAATTTCGTTTTATACGTATGTTATTCGTTCTTTGTTGTTGTTTCGTTGCATTTGTGAATGTTTTTTGGCTCATTTATGTGTGAAATTTGAAACTGTTGAACGTGTTTTCGCAGTGCTGGTTTAAAACTGAAAATATGTCAAGGAAGATGTTAAATAAACGTAAAAAAATACGTTAAAGTTGGAAACAAAAATTAAAATTTTAGAAAAGCTAGACGAAGGCGTCCAAGGGAAGCTGCTAGCGCTAGATTTTAATGTGACGCCATCTGCAATAACCTACATAAAATCAAAGAGAGAATCAATTTACAATGCTGTGTCTACCACTTCTAATCAGTAGTTTTAAATTATTTTCCATCCGCAGGTGATCCGCTTCTCTCGAGAAAATAATTTGCCTCCAAAGGCTATTTTGCTTATTGACAACTGCACCGCTCATGCACCAGTTGAGAAACTTCGAAGTGAAGATGGAAATATAGTTGCATTTTTCCTTTCACCAAATGTGACAGCAGCATTACAACCAATGGATCAGAACCCTATTAAGTTAGCCAAATTAAACTACAGAGCTTTGTTTCTTTCCAAATTAATTGCTGAACGCGGTGAACTGAAAAATAATTTGAAGTCCCATTCAATCCGCAATGCAATAATACTGTTAAAAAACCTTGGGATGATGTTCCACAATGTGTGATAAAGAGCTCTTGGTCAAAGTTGATAAAAAAAATAAGAACTTATAACTTTTGTTTTCTTGTTTATCTTAAAAGAATTAACAAAAACGAGTTTTATCGCAGCTTTTTACACTAAATGTACCAATTTTTTAACATATTTGTATATTTTTAAAACGTCCAGATATTAGAATAATTCAGATATTAGAACTACCCCAGGAACCAACTGATTCTAATTTGCGAGCGACTACTGTATTGAAATAACCTAGATCTAATAAAACATATACAAACATAATTAAATTTAATCCGCAAATATATTAAAAATACAATGACACATTATAACCGATGTGATGGTTGCATATAAATGTTATAAATTTATAATCGAATCATATCAAAGCAATCCATGCAAGATAAAGTATTTTTCACAACCAGCAACAACAATGTCTCGCCACCCAAAATTCTATCAACGCATATTTCTTTGCCCACAAACAGCAAGTTTATACATATGTGTATACGCCGTGCATGACTGCCAAAATGCAACAAAAAGTACAACAACCAAAATTACTTTTTGCTATTTTTTGTTACTTTTCGGCAACGCTGTTCGCGCGGTCTGTATTCTTGTTATTTTCACAAAATTGTAAATCGGCGGTTCTTGAGTTTTGCTTCAATATGCTTATTAAAGTCAAAGTTGGAAGGGTAGTATAAACTAGAAATTCGTTAATATTATTTCAACTCTACATGTTTATTCTAGCATTGTTTATTGCTTATATTCTAGCATAAACAATATATATATTTAAATCATATATTCGATTTTTTATTGACAATTATTGAAAATTGGTTCAAGGGGTATTTTTTATTTGTGCACCTTGTGCGTCTCAGCAACGACAAGCCAGCGCGTTGTTGGTTTGTTCAGTTTCCCTTTGCGTTCAGCGGCCCGTCGATTAAAGGAGAGGCGGCGGGTCAGCGGACAGCAAAAACGGTAAAAGGTTGTTGGTACATATTGTATGCAAGTGCGATTGATACATATATTTCTTGCTGGGCCTGCCTGCCGAGGTTTTTGCTATTTTTGATATTTCCCTTTTACATATGTACCAATGCACTACTGAATACACTTTCGTAATTTGTTCGCAACTTTGCGTAACTTTATGGCAAGGGTTGTTGGAAAGTGTCTTAGGGTAAATATTGGGAAGAGTATGAATGAGCAGCAATAACAAAACTGAAATTTGACTGCCTTGGAAGACAAAATCAAGCCAGCGCGTTGTTGTTTTGTTCAGTTTTCCTTTGCGTTCAGCGGCCCGTCGATTAAAGAAGAGGCGGCGGGTCAGCGAAAAGCAATATTTACATGTACAAATATGAGTTCATTCATATTGATTGCCGTTTAGCGCGTGCCAATGTTTTGATTTTTTATACTCGATACCGAAGGTAAAGAGTATATTGGGTTTGTGCAATGTCCGTCATGGTGTCTGTCCGTCTGTCCGTCTGTATGAACGCAACATTTTTCCACACCCTTCAAGCTAGAGACTTGAAACTTTACAAATGTCTTTATCTATGGCATAGTAAATTAAAGTGTCAAGATTGGAGTTCTACGATAACTAGGGGGCTGGCAAATCGATAAACTCGATAACGCAAAATCGATAGATCCAGCTATTTCGCAAGCCCTTACAGCTATAACTACCAAATTTGGGGAGAAAATAGCTACTAACAATCCCCAAAAAACTGCATCAAAAATTTTGGAGCCACACCCACCCATACCGCCCCCAGCCCCCCCGCAGTTCCACACTAAAAATGCCCATATCTTCTACAGTTTTTGAGCTAGACCCACCAAATTTGGTTCCAAGATAGGTGTTAACGATCCCGAACCCAATTCATAAAAACGTTGGATGCCACACCCATCTATACTGCCCTATCCGCCCTCAACCACCCCAACGCTTCGCTAAAAACGGTAGTGCGTGTATCTTCCATAGTGTTTGAGCTAGATTCACAAACGACGCTCCAAAAACTGCATCAAAGTTTTGGAGCCCCACCCACCCATTATGCCCCCAGCCCCCCCGCAGTTGAAAAACAGAAATGCTTATATCTTTTACAGTTTTTGAGTTAGAGCCACCAAATTTTGTGCCAAAATAGGTGATTATAGCCCCAAAATAAATGCATAAAAATTTTGGATGCCACGCCAATCCATACTGACCAAGCTGCCCAAAACCGCCCCAATGCTTCACAAAAAACGGGAATGCGTGTATTTTCCAAAGCGTTAAGGCTAGAGTCACCAAATTTGGTAGGAAGATAGCTAATAACAATCCCCAAAAAACTGCATGAAAGTTTTGGAGCCACGCCCCCCCTGATCCCGAGCCCCCTGCATTTTGAAATCAAAAACGCCTATATTTTTCACATTTTTTGAGCTAGAGCCGCCAAATTTGGTGCCAGATAGGTGATGAAGAAACCCAAAAAAAGTGGGTGGCGCCCCCCACCCATACCGCCCCCAGCCCCCCTTCAACCATATTCTACTAACTTTGAGCTAGAGCCACCAAAATTGGTATGAGGATAGCAATTAACATCATAAATAGATCTGCAGCAAATCTTTGGACGCCACGCCACCCCATAACAGTCCCCAGCCCCCCTTCCACCATATTATACTAACTTTGAGCTGGAGTCACCAAATTTGGTATGAGGATAGCAATTGACTTCATACACAGATCTTCTGCTAAAATTTTGATGGCACGCCCCCCCCCCCCCCCCCCTCCCCATACCTACACCAGCCTACCATCCACCATATTCTTCTAACTTTGAGCTAGAATCACCAAATTTGGAAGGAAGATAGCTTTTTGGCATCCCCATCTGCACCAGACAATCTTTGAGGCAGCATACACCCCTGCAGCAGCATACACCCCTGCCGTATCCACACACCATTGCAATCAGCTCTCTTTTAATCTGTTTTACTACTGGTATCGAGTATACTGCAGTCGGGTGCGTCTGACTGCAACGTTTCTACTTGTTTTTATTATGATTTATGATTTATATTTATTTATTTTTGTTAACGTAATTTTATAATTGCATGTACATTTTATTGTAACATTCATATATAAGTATGCACAAATAATTACATGTAAATATGTGAAAAAAATTGATATATATATAAAATTTGGTTTTGGCGCGTAAACGGATATTAGCAGTTACGCATGTATTTGTGTTAATATATATTTGCTTGTTTCGCGCCAGAAAGAAAATAAGAAAAAGATTAGTTGCCAGCAAAATTTGTAAACGAGCGGTGCACCGAGCGACCAATAAAGTTTCTGCAACTGTTCATTTTAGAGCTATTGTGGTCTGAAGTGAAGATTATTTAAGTGTTTTTTGTGCAGTCTATGTGTATTATTAATATTAAATAAAAGGGTAAATATATAAGCTAAGTATGTAAGCCATATGTGGGTTCAAGTGCGTAATCGACTCGTGTCTCGCGAGTTACAGAAATAGGTCAGACGATTTCCCAGTTCGTCTTTTTAGATTTCCCACGGATGCATGTGCTCGCCGTCTATGGGTTACAAGATGTAATCTCGAAGACGACGTGAACATTGGAACCGCTTGAATTTGCAATGCTCATTTTGAGAGCAAATATTTAGGCATAAAAAAATTAAAGTCAGGTGTAGTGCCAACCCTGAGACTGTTTAAGGATAGGTCTTGGAATGATAAAATTCAAATGACTTCCGACAACAGTGACGCGTTTACCTTCCGTGAGGAAAGCAACACAATTGAAAAATTTTCTGATTTTAGAAAAAAACAGTTTGCAGCAAATAAAAATGCTGAGTTTTCTGTAGACATGGATTGTCTACCTTCAGGAAAAAATTAAAAGTGAAGAATATATGGAAAGTCATGATTCGATTGATGTGGGTGACTTTTTATCTTTCACGGACCCTCAAAAAAGAAAGAGTTGGAACGATGTTAATCACATTGCAGGTCCTCCCAGTGCAAGTGATAACATTTTATTCGTTTCTAATGAAACACATGAAAACAGTGAATTTTGCAACAACTGCCATAAGAAGGAGCAAAATGAACTGTTTTATAAAAATAAGTTTTGGGAAATGTCTCAAAAGCTTAAGATTTACAAAAAAAAAAGAAAAACGTTCCAGAACGAAAATTCATTTGCTGCACACTGCATTAAGATATGAACAAAATCGAAAGCTCAGATATTTAAGAGAGTGCAGAAATCGCAGCAACATATTTGGTATGATTGAAAAAAATTCCAAAAATTCCAATTATGTTTGCAAAATGTTATTGAAAAAAAATTATTCGTAGCTAGAAGAAGAGAAAATAATTGCACAAAGCATAAATTTTTATTCTTCTAAAGCATATAGTTTTATGCGGGATGGGCTGGGTCTCAATTTTCCGTCTAAGTCGTCCTTGTGTAGATGGGCACCAATTAAAAACATGGTCCCAGGGCTAAAGGAAAATTTGTCAAGCGCACTGCTTAAAATATTTTCACAAATGGATGAAAAAAGCAAGCATGCTGTTTTACTATTTGATGAAATCTCGATTAGAAGGGGTCTCCTTTATAATTCATCGCGCGATGCAGTGGAAGGGTTTGTAGATGACGGTGTTGAAAAAACACCTCAGTTGTGCAAGCAGATTTGTGTCTTAATGGTGAGGGGCTTGTATGACAACTGGAAATATGTTTTAAGCTATTTTGCTACATCCACTGGTCTGTCCGCTTCAAAACTCCAGCAGACAATTGAAGATAATATTAGAGCTGCTCATGGTTTAGGCCTCAATATTCGAGCAATTGTATGCGACCAAGGCTGAAATAACCGGGGAGCCTTTAGAAAATGTGGGGTTAGCAGAGAAACTCCATGTTTTACAGTCGATGGAAAGAAAATCTTCGGCATTTATGATGTTCCGCATTTAATCAAATCTATAAGAAATATTTTAATGCGTAACTGTATCGAAACTCCGGACGGTAAGGTGTCATGGCAAATAGTAGTAAAACTATTTGAAATTGACACAAATAACTCTTCCACTAGATTATGTCCGAAGCTTACAAAAAAGCATGTATTCCCAAATTCCTTTGAGAAAATGAAAGTTAAGTACGCTACACAAATCTTTAGCCACACTGTTTCATCTGCAATTAAAACGTTAATTGATAATGGCGATTTTGATGATTGCAGAGATGTAGCACTTTCCACTGCCACTTTTTTCGAAAGGGTTAATAAACATCTTTGAATGTCTTAACAGCAGCAACTTAACAGACAAAAATCCCTTTAAGTCGGCGTTACAAAATAAAAACCATATCGAAAAATATATTATCGAAATGAAGGAATATTTCCTTAAATGTCGTTATCCCTGCGCGGTGTATTGTATTGATGGACTCATTCTTACAATGAATTCAATATTAATGCTATCGTGAGACATTTTTAGCGGAAACTCCAATGTGTTCTTTTTGATACTATCGCGATTGAACCAAGATGCATTGGAAAACCTTTTTTATCTAATAAGAAGTAGAGGTGCTACCAACAATCACCCAATGCTCTTCGAGTTTAATGCTATTATTTCGAAGATGCTTTCTATGAAAGTCATAACATCAAAAACAACAAGTGGTAATTGTGAGCCTGATGATGACCATATGCTTCTTAACGTTATTGATGAGGCTAAACGGGAAATAAAAACTGATGCTTCGCAAAAAAACGAAGATCAGTTTCCCTGCCAAGAGTTTAGCTGCGAGAACTCTATTGATAATATAAGTCCATTTCACTGCAAGGAGAACACCTCCACTCCCATAAGTTCGAGTAGTGAAAATGCATTGCGGTATTTTACAGGTTATGTGTTGTTCAAATCACAACAAAAGTTCGACTGTGCACCTGTAAAGAACTTTTGAAAGATGAGCTCGCAAGTTGCGAAATATCTGAGCTATTTTTATTCAATAAAAACTTCCATAATATTAATAACAATCTTAAGCTTAAGGCCCCAAAAGACGATTTTTTTAATATGATAAAGCTTCACTACAATATTTTCCATACATTCTTTCAAAAGAGCCCGCATGCAAGAAAAATTAAAGAAACTATTCATAATCAATGTATCTTACACATTGAAAGTGATGTAAGATACAGTAATTGGTTTGAAGAATCCCATGGATGCAGTGAGCACAGAAAATACATTTTAAACTTCTTTCTTTTGGTTCTCATTAGAAAAAATAGTATTTGGCTCTCAGATAAATTATGTGGGGTATCTGAGGGTCGGGGTGCTCGTAAGCTACATACATATTTTAAAATCTTGAATGAGTCCAGCAAGATTTTAATACTACAGCATACATATTTATCCAATTACACTTTTTGTCCTCTTATACTGACTGACTAACTGCTTAAAATTAATTTTTATTACATTTAATTATTTTAATATAAAAAAAATAAACAAAATATATAAAAACAAGTAGAAACGTTGCAGTCGGACGCACCCGACTGCGGTATACTCGATACCAGTAGTAAAACAGATTTAAAGAGAGCTGATTGCAATGGTGTGTGGATACGGCAGGGGTGTATGCTGCTGCAGGGGTGTATGCTGCCTCAAAGATTGTCTGGTGCAGATGGGGATGCCAAAAAGCTATCTTCCTTCCAAATTTGGTGATTCTAGCTCAAAGTTAGAAGAATATGGTGGATGGTAGGCTGGTGTAGGTATGGGGGGGGGGGGTTGCTTGGCATCAAAATTTTAGCTGAAGATCTGTGTATGATGTCAATTGCTATCCTCATACCAAATTTGGTGACTCTAGCTCAAAAATAGTGGAAAATATAGGCGTTTTTGATTTCAAAATGCAGGGGGCTCGGGATCAAGGGGGGGCGTGGCTCCAAAACTTTGATGCAGTTTTTTGGGGATTGTTATTAGCTATCTTTAAACCAAATTTGGTGACTCTAGCCTTAACGCTTTGGAAAATACACGCATTCCCGTTTTTAGTGAAGCATTGGGGCGGTTTGGGGCAGCTTGGTCAGTATGGATTGGCGTGGCATCCAAAGTTTTTATGCATTTATTTTGGGACTATAATCACCTATTTTGGCACAAAATTTGGTGGCTCTAACTCAAAAACTGTAAAAGATATAAGCATTTCTGTTTTTAAACTGCGGGGGGGCTGGGGGCATAATGGGTGGGTGGGGCTCCAAAACTTTGATGCAGTTTTTGGGGGGTCGTAACCAGTTATCTACCTACCAAAATTTGTGACTCTAGCTCAAACACTATGGAAGATACACGCACTACCGTTTTTAGCGAAGCGTTGGGGTGGTTGAGGGCGGATAGGGCAGTATAGATGGGCGTAGCATCCAAAGTTTTTATGAATTGGGTTCGAGATCGTTACCACCTATCTTGGTACCAAATTTGGAGGGTCTAGCTCAAAAACATTTTTAGTGTTAAACTGCGGGGGGGCTGGGGGCGGTATGGGTGGGTGTGGCTCCAAAATTTTTGATGCAGTTTTTTGGGGATTGTTAGTAGCTATTTTCTCCCCAAATTTGGTAGTTATAGCTGTAAGGGCTTGCGAAATAGCTGGATCTATCGATTTTGCGTTATCGAGTTTATCGATTTGCCAGCCCCCTAGTTATCGTAGAACTCCAATCTTGACACTTTAATTTACTATGCCATAGATAAAGACATTTGTAAAGTTTCAAGTCTCTAGCTTGAAGGGTGTGGAAAAATGTTGCGTTCATACAGACGGACAGACGGACAGACACCATGACGGACATTGCACAAACCCAATATACTCTTTACCTTCGGTATCGAGTATAAAAAATTTAAAAACAAAAAAAACTCAAAAAAAACTTAAAAACAAAAATTATTATTATTACTAGTTTAATTATTTCATTAGTTCTTAGATTAATTGTTATCACATAATTTGACTAACTGACTAACCGGTTTAGAGATAAAAATTTTATTTAACGTATGTTACCGATTGTATCAACTGACTGACTGGCTAAGGTTAAGCTGAGTGGTTTAAATTTTTAAAAGTTCTAAAATTCAAGGGAACTTTGATAAATATAAACATTAAAATTTTTTGGAGGATGGAAATGTCTTGAATGGAACAAATTTTATATTTTATTTCCAAGCATTTCAAGCAGCTCACATACTTCCGGTCTACCATAATGGACCAAGTATCCTCTGGGTAGCTTCAAAACAAGTGTGTTTGGAGTAAGCTAAATGTGAGAAGGCGCATTTACATGTAATTATTTGTGCATACTTATATATGAATGTTACAATAAAATGTACATGCAATTATAAAATTACGTTAACAAAAATAAATAAATATAAATTTAATAAAATCATAATAAAAATCAAAACATTGGTACGCGCTAAACGGCAATCAATATGAATGAACTCATATATGTACATGTAAATATTGCTTTCCGCTCACCCGCCGCCTCTTCTTTAATCGACGGGCCGCTGAACGCAAAGGAAAACTGAACAAAACAACAACGCGCTGGCTTGATTTTGTCTTCCAAGGCAGTCTTTTTCTTTGGAGTGCGTTGTTCGCACGATGGGGGCTGGCATCGAACTGATGCAGCCATAGTTTATTCAACTCATTACTTTACTTAGCAACTTATTGTGAACAAGATTTGACCTAACTTTATACAATTAATAAATAAGTTAATAAATAAAATGAACTGCGTGTGTAAAACAGCACAACAGCAGAAATGGCTTACAATATTATTGACTATTTTTTTTTTTTAAACATTTAAACATTAAAACATGGAATTGATAAGATTGATAATAGTCAATAGTAGTTAACGTTGTAGTTAGATTTGAGTTTGAATTGACCAGCGTTGCCATATCACAGATCTGGCAGCTTCATAGTTCCAAGCTGTTGGCAGCGCCAAACAGCTGTTTTGGCATTACTATTGTTTACAAATTTGGTCACCCATGGACAAATAAGTGGCAGCAATAGATAAATATTATACAAATAATGCTTATTGACATTGATATTAATTAATTTTCTCTCTTTTCAGGTACTTAGAAGCTGGAGATGCCTCTGTCGCTGACGCTGAAGAATTTGCCACAGACCATTGGGCTCACGCGACGCCGTTGCCAAGGTGCCAAAAGACCAACGCTGGACCACGACGAGGGGGACCACAGGGACTGCTGTAGACGCTGCTGGAGTTGTCCAAGGGATTTCCAACGTCGACTATATGGACCATGTAAGATGTATCTAGCTGGCTTGCAATTGACGGAGATGCTATAACAAGCTGGAGCCAGACTGCAATCAGGTTTGAATTATGTGTGTTTTTTGCCAAACTTTGTTGATTAGCTGGAGCTCGTGAATGTTGATTCGTCCGCTGGATTGGATGCCGCTCATTCGTTTGCAGACCGCCAGTGCAAATGGCATGCAAATTTGCAAAAATTATGCACGCTGACGCTGCATTATCCAGAGCGGCCAGATGAACGCATGTGCCATGAGAAGATTGCTGCCATCCATGCGCTGTAGTTGCCGCTAATCGCTGTATATGCATCCGGTGAGTAGATGTTGTGTTACCGTTGATGATGCCAAGTTGCTTGTTTCTAACCCTGATGAAGCCAATTTGATTGCTAATATTTCCTCCTGGGAATTCTTACAATTAGAAAACTTGACCGTTTTCATTTGGAAGTTAATCGATCGCGCCACCATACAAATAAAGCATGGAGCGCTGAGTAGTGTCAATATACATAGAAATTATGTATATATAAAGTGCCTTTTAAGCATAATTTAAATAAGTTAAATTCAATTGCCGTATGCAATTTTTATCTTTGTGAATACAAACTGCTGCACATGACAACAGCAAGTTTGCAAAGTTGTTTAAAATTTCAGCTCAAACACAACTATGGCGTTTTTGAGCGTAGTGGAACATACATTTCGTTTTTAGGTGGCACAGTTCTCTTTTGTGCCTACCTTATGGCAATCAATAAAAAATGGCATCATCAAGGGTATTTATGGGTCAAGTCAATGTCTGTTAAACGTAGTGGTCCATATGGCATGTATTTTGTCAATTTTTGGCTGATATCATTGTCAATAAGGTAGACAACAATAAATCAAACTTCTTACTCATTTCAGTCATCCCCGCAAGATTTTGTTGCATCAGAAGAACCATTGGATCGACTGCTGCTGGCTGTTGCGAAGACGGCTGAGATGAGTGTATTTGCTGCTGCTGCTGCTGTTTATGCTCATCCTGGAGTCGCTGTTGAAAGTTCGTCAGGTGAGTTTCGGCAGGATTACGCGCTTGTTTGGGAGTGCTTATTCCACGCGTTATTTGGCTGTATGTTAATCTTTTGCTTATTTTGTCATTTTTTGGTTTTTCAGGTCGCTGCTGTTGATGTTGTTGTTGCTGAGCTGCTGACCAAATTTGCTGCTGCTGCTTAATTGCGCGCTCATGTTGCTGCTGCTGCTTCTGCTGGCTGTGATGCCGGATTGACGCTTGGAGCTGACTACTATTGTTATTTTTATTTTTTTTACTATAATGAATGGTTGTGTTGTAGTCAAATTTTAACTTTGTTATTAAAAGTTTGCTCCTTGCATGTTTAAATGTTGAACATCCTCTGTAACTAGCAATGTGCTCGCCTTTGCAGTTTGCACACGTAGCTGGGGTAGACCTGGGTTTTATGCAGTCTTTAGTGGCATGTTTGCCTGCACATTTCATACAAACAAATGTTTTTCGGCAATATGTTTTGCTATGGCCGAATTCCTGGCATCGATGGCACTGAACTGGTTCCAGCTTCCGCATTTGACGCTCAACCAAGACGTCCTGGCTACCCAGTTGTGTAAGGCCCAATATCTCTACGTTCGAGCCATCCAGCTTAGGTTCTAGCTCAACTTCAAAGATATTTAGTGGCTTACCGGTGAAACGATGTTTTATCACGCTGATGAAGCGGGTTGCGTACCCCAATTTTCCCAGCTGTGATTTTATCCATTCATTTGTAGTGGAAAAGTGCAGGTTCCGGATCACAACACGATACCCTCTTGCTGCACGTAGCTGATGGGTATGTAGTTGAGTGACGCCATTGTCCAGCGACGCAATAATAGTGTTGTACGTGTCCAGTTCCTTGCACATTATATGCAGTCCACCACTTATTGAGCATTTGGTGGTGAATTTGGTTGCTGCCGAAGTTTTATTGAGCATGTCAATGATTGGCTGAATTTCATTGGCATTTGGCAAGAAGATCGATGGTATTTTGCCACTCAATTTTGTTTGTTTCTGCTGCTGCTGCTGTTGTTGTTGCTGCTGTTTTTGGCGCTCCATTATTTGCTGCAGTTGTTGCGATATTGTTGGCTTCAGTTGCTCCAAAACTGTAGGCTGTCGTTTTTGCTGTCGTTCTTGTTGACGAATTGGCTGCTTTGGCTGTTGTTGTTGCTGCACGTGCCGCTGCTGTTGGTGATGATGGTGGTGTTGCTCTGGTTGTGGCTGCTGTGACGCTTGCTGGCTGGGTTGTGGTAACATGTCACACACAATCTCCTCCTCGATATCACTGACAAACATTTGATTATTATCCATGTTGTTGTTGTCAGGAGTATTGGCACGCGAAGCTGATGAAGCGTATCTTTTCATCGTACGCTTTGGCATTCTAGCTTTGCGTTTTTGCCCATATCCAACTGGCAGTTTTGGAAGCATTGATACCTTTAAAGACTCTGTATTGGCAGAGGCAAAAAAGGTATCATCGGGTGTAATATCGGATTCAACGTCAATGCATGATAATTCCGACGATGTGTCGAAATTCATATCCTTGGCGTCAATATCTGAAATGTTTATCCATCCGTCGCTTCCATTGCTACAGTTTGTGAGCAATTGACAATTGACAACTGACAAGACAGCATTAGATGCATTATTTGGCACCAGCTCCTCTGGCTTATTATGCTCTCTCTCGCTTTTGCTTTTGGTAGCATAGGTGTTTTGCACTGCTTGCTTTTGCACCAATACTGACAATTCAGCATTAGATGCATTATTTGGCGCCAACTTCTGCGGCTTATCAAGCGCTCCCGCGCTTTCATTTGCATTGGTGTGAGCGCCAGCGGCCGAACTCACCAACACATCCGCAGCGCTTTCATCGCACATTGGTGCAATCGCTCTCTCTCCATCCTGTTGCACACGTAATTGCTGAGTATGAGTGCCGCTTAGAGCGGGAATTGTCTGCGTGTGCGTGAGTGTCTTAGGCCTCAAAGTCCAAGGGTCACTTATTGCACACGCACCTCTTGCCCTTCTCGGCATAACAAATATTGCCTTATTATTTCTAGCCGCTCACAACGCATTTGCATTAAAAAATATGATTAATATTGTATGCGTGTATGGCTAAAAAAATCACTTGCAGTTTCCTTTATATGCGCGCGTCAGTTCACACTTATTAAACATTTTACACGCTGTAAAACGATACGAACACATCACGAACATACATTCAACAACAATTTAAACAATTAAACAAATCAATTGTGTACTCGCTCAGTTAACCGCCCATTTAAACAACGCCCGAACCCCAATTGCATTCTTTCTTTGGAGTTTCTTTGGTTTCTTTGGAGTGCGTTGTTCGCACGATTTTTTTTCTTTGGAGTGCGTTGTTCGCACGATGGGGGCTGGCATAGAACTGATGCGATAAATATAAATTATATATATATATATATAATGATAAATATAAACATTAAAATTTTTTGGAGGATGGAAATGTCTTGAATGGAACAAATTTTATATTTTATTTCCAAGCATTTCAAGCAGCTCACATACTTCCGGTCTACCATAATGGACCAAGTATCCTCTGGGTAGCTTCAAAACAAGTGTGTTTGGAGTAAGCTAAATGTGAGAAGGCGCATTTACATGTAATTATTTGTGCATACTTATATATGAATGTTACAATAAAATGTACATGCAATTATAAAATTACGTTAACAAAAATAAATAAATATAAATTTAATAAAATCATAATAAAAATCAAAACATTGGTACGCGCTAAACGGCAATCAATATGAATGAACTCATATATGTACATGTAAATATTGCTTTCCGCTCACCCGCCGCCTCTTCTTTAATCGACGGGCCGCTGAACGCAAAGGAAAACTGAACAAAACAACAACGCGCTGGCTTGATTTTGTCTTCCAAGGCAGTCAAATTTCAGTTTTGCTATTGCTATCATACTCTTCCCAATATTTACCCTATGACACTTTCCAACAACCCTTGCCATAAAGTTACGCAAAGTTGCGAACAAATTACGAAAGTGTATTCAGTAGTGCATTGGTACATATGTAAAGGGGAAAATATCAAAAATAGCAAAAACCTCGGCAGGCAGGCCCATGATACAATTAATGTGGTAGTGTCATGCGAGCAAGCCAGTACCAACTGATTTGAACATATGAGTGCGAGGGAGACAGCCATGAAGCTCTCTTTATTTTACTCTCTTGAGTCTGTTAAAGGGCTGTTTTGCAAGTGCGATAAAGTAAGGTATAGAAAATGTTTTTTTGTATGTATACGGCCGATACATTTTGGTTGCTTTGTTGTGACATTTAAATTAAAATAAGTATTCATATTCAAATAAAAAAAAATTATTATTAATATTTTAAAGTAGTATTTTTAATAGTTTTTTATTTTTAATTATGTTATGTTTTTGTTTTTTTATTTTTAATTTAGTATTAAGGTTTTTGATACGAAAATGTATTCTTATCTTAAAATAAAATTGTTTTACTTCGTTGGGCAATGTAAACACACATGAACAGAAATAACAAACAGAACGAATTTCGTCCGCACCGACGTCTTACCACAACGACAAGCACTTTGCCAAGGTATACTTAACTAGGTAGTCTCACTCCGCTCTTTCGTTGCCTAACGAAATATGAATTTATATGCATTTTTTTGCTCGCACAAAATAACACAGCAGAACACAAAAAAATCATCCGCGTACGTGCGTCGCTTACAACGTTCGCAACGAGACTGAATCGTAAGGCAACAGAAAAAGAGGGCAAGCAAAAGAGCGGGACTACCTTTTTAAGTATGCCTTGCACTTTGCGACTGTCGATCAAGGCATACTTAAGAAGGTGGCGTAACTCGCTCTCTCGCCCTCTTTTTACTTCTTAAATTGTCAGTCTGTTAGCAGCAGTTGTGAGCGACGCATCTCCGCGGACGATTTTTTCGTGTAAAACTTCTTGTGCTACAGACTTTACGTGTTGTTGCAATGGCGCCTCCCTCTCTCGCTCTCTTCTGTCATTCTGACACTTAAATAAGAAGTTGTGAGCGGTAAGTGCGGCTACCTTGTTAAGTATGCCTTGCTGTCGATTGGTACCAGAAAAATGAGAGCGCTCTCTCGCATGACACTACCATATTATTGTATCATGGGCAGGCCCAAGGTATACTTAACAAGGTAGCCGCACTTACCGCTCACAACTTCTTATTTAAGTGTCAGAATGACAGAAGAGAGCGAGAGAGAGAGGCGCCATTGCAACAACACGTAAAGTCTGTAGCACAAGAAGTTTTACACGAAAAAATCGTCCGCGGAGATGCGTCGCTCACAACTGCTGCTAACAGACTGACAATTTAAGAAGTGAAAAGAGGGCGAGAGAGCGAGTTACGCCACCTTCTTAAGTATGCCTTGCTCACTGGTACTGAATGATAAACTTCGCCGTACTGAATGAATGCTCTATATTATTTTCTGCTTAGTGCTTCTATAGACCCAGCGGCGAACACCATATCCGAAACGTCCACATGATGTATTTCGTGGAGACCCCACTGAGTGTATTACGTGTACCCTTTTTGTTATCAATGCTGTTATGAAAAGTTTTGTACAGAATTGTAAATCGGCAATTTTAGAGTTTTGCCTCAATCTGCTTGATACAGTCCAAGTTGGAAGGGTGGTATAAACTTAATACACCGAAAAAAAAATCAAGCCAAACGGTGTCAAATCGTAGCCTAACGGCTTCATTATCTGGATAAGGTCGGAAATTCTTAATCTGAAGCCGATGGGCTTAATACAAGAACGTTTTTTTTTAATCTCAAATTCTAAATAGTAGTCGACTTTAGCTTGTTCGGATTGATTCAAGACCGTATGTCTGGCTTAAATCAATCCCAAAACAGGTTAAATTCAAGAATGGCAATCCTAATAATAGTTTGATTTTTAAACTAATTTTAATCCCAAATCTGGCCACATTCAAGAATGGCAATCACATTATAAGCTCGATTTATGAACTCAAAATAGTCCTAAAACAGTTTTAATTGAAGACCGGCAAGCCCATTTTCAGTTCCATTTCTGAAGTTGATTTAAGCCCAAAATTAAGCTCACTGGTATTGAATTAAACCCAATATACGGACTTGATTTGAGAATAAGGCAGATTAAATATAAGAATGAGCTTGGTATTAAAAGCCACGTTTTTACAATATTTTCAATATATTTTATTTTATTCAGTCATAAATTAAGTTTTAACTTTTAACTTAAAATTAACAGTTTGTAGTATAATTTTACAATAGTTTTAATCTGCAAAATGTTTTTTTATTATTACTTGGGTACAAATGTAAGGGGGGGGGGAGGGGTAGAAAAATCATCTATGTTTTTTATAATAGTTTGAGTTACAATAGCGCCAACTTCATAGGCCCTTAAATGGCTGTTAAAGTTATTGTTATTTCTTTACACATTACATATATTAGTGTTTCTTTTGCTCATATCAAATTAATTATTTTGTACAACTTAAAATTAGTGGTGTGTATTCCTAAATAATAGTTAGACTTATAGCATGTTCCTTTAGATGTCAAATTTTTATATATTTTACATTCGTTCGAGCTATAATCTGTTAATTGGCAGAATAAACTAATTTGTTCTTTTTCAAAAACGCAACAAAAATTCAAATTAAAAGGTTTTTCAAAACCTTCTTTATTATTAATTAAAAATTTTGAAAAGTTGAGTCCATTTTTTATAGCTAATGAAAGAGGAGGATTTTTTCTTGAAGTTATACTATTAAAATATATCTTGGCAATTTTATGCTTAGCTTCGAATCGCATACTCCAGATATATTTAAGAGGTCCACATTTTTTGATTGCCATTGGATAATGCACCATAAAATGATGCTTAGGTTTCAAAGGACCAAACAATTTAATATACAAAGAATGGTGTTGCGCAATCAACGTTTTTAAGTTGTTTAAATCATTTTCAACATAGGTCGACTTAAAAAGAATTTCAATTATATCTAACAATAGCAGAATAATTTGCCAATATTCATTTTCCGGTGGTATCAAATCTTCAATCAATAACGGCAAGAAATGAATAAAGCAAGCAATTTCACTTGCAGTCATTTTTAGATTACAAGATTTTAATCTACTTAATTCTAAGGGAACAGATATATTTGTGATTTCTGCCTCTCCGTATGCAAACAATTGCTTTCGGCTGTTAATAGTATTTAACGATATAATTTTGTTATCAATTAAAGAAACTAAAACATTAAAACTGTCATAAATACAGACACCTTCATATATGTCATGCATTAAATCAAAAGATAGGTGTTCAACAGATGTAAAACTATTTAACTCATTAAAAATACACGAACTTTTAATGCCTGTTTCCTTAAAATCATTTTCTAATAAATCAACTTCATAATTAGTTTTATTGCGTAAGCTCTCGGAAATATCGCAAATATCATACTGCATTTCGGACCTTATTCTTCTGCACGCTCGACAATTCCGTTTTGCATTAAAGGATTGAACAAAACCAAAAACGCTATGCATTGCTAAATTGTCACCAATTATTAACCCTAAAATGAAATGAACACTGCGCGTTAAACTTCCCGTTTTAATCTCTACACCGTCTTCCAGTTTCTTGAGCTGTTCAACAAGATGATAGTAAGAGTTTTCATTTCCACATGCTTTTACATTTGATGAAGATATAAAGGCTACTGGAAAAATTAAGTCCAACTTTGACAAAAGATATTTTGGCATTGTTGGAAACTGAATGTAACAGCCAAAAATCGAGAACGCGTGACTACCGAGTGGCTTATTTATTTGGAAGTGAAAATAACAAGAATACAGACCGCGCGAACAGCATTGCCGAAAAGTAACAAAAAATAGCAAAAAGTACTTTTAGTTGTTGTACTTTGTGTTGGATTTTGGCAGCGATGCGCGGCGTATACACAGGCGTACACACATATAAACTTGCTGTTTGTGGGCAAAGAAATATGCGTTAATAGAATTTTGGGTGGCGAGACATTGTTGTTGCTGCTTGTGAGAAATACTTTATCTTGCATGGATTGCTTTGATATGATTCGATTATAAATTTATAACATTTATATGCAATCATCAGATCGGTTATAATGTGTCATTGTATTTTTAATATATTTGCGGATTAAATGTAATTATGTTTATATATGTTTTATTAGTTCTAAGTTATTTCAATAGTTATAAGAAACCTATAATAAATAGTAACAAATATAGCAATTAATAATAAATATACACATATTGTTAACATTGCACTTCTTTATGTTCCTCAACCTGTTTATAAATTGCCAAAATCCTAAAAGTGCGGCAGGTCAGTTAATGCCATAGCAATAACCACCCATACAAACGAGCTGGATATACATACATGAGCACACACATGCAAATGCAAGGGAAAAATATAAAAAATCTAGGCAAAGCACAAAGCAGGTAGCCCAACCAAACCAAACTCACATGTATTCATATACTAATGCATTTTGCCCGTTGGTTGCCTACCCCCCGCGCGACCTCTCTATCTACAAACAGCTCACACTGGCTGCGAGCTCGCTCACTTATGAACGCATACATATGCACAACGATTGGATCCAGCGGCTCGAGTCTGCCGTTGCCCAACGTTCGCAAGCAAAGCAGGCAAAGGAATGACTTGCAGCTTTTGCGCTGCACACTTTGTCGGCAAAAATTTGCGGCGAGAGGCCGCTCATTTCGCTCTTTTTTCTGCCTGGATCTGATCTCACTCAAGGCATGATACAATTATTATGGTAGTGTCCAAGGTATACTTAACTAGGTAGTCCCGCTCTTTTGCTTGCCCTCTTTTTCTGTTGCCTTACGATTCAGTCTCGTTGCGAACGTTGTAAGCGACGCGGATGATCTTTTTGTGTTCGTTAGGCAACGAGAGAGCGGAGTGAGACTACCTAGTTAAGTATACCTTGGTAGTGTCATGCGAGCAACGCTCTCTTTTTTCTGGTACCAATCGACAGTCGCAAAGTGCTTGTCGTTGTGGTAAGACGTCCGTGTGGACGAATTTTGTTCTGTTTGTTATGTTTGTTCATGTGTTTTTTTAGTTTAGATTTTTAATTGTGCCGTTTACATTGCCCAACGAAGTAAAAAATTTTATTTTAAGATAAGAATACATTTTCGTATCAAAAACTTTAATACTAAATTAAAAATACAAAAACAAAAACAAAAACAAAACATAATTAAAAATAAAAAACTATTAAAAATACTACTTTAAAATAATAATAATAAATGTTTTTTATTTGAATATGAATATTTATTTTAATTTAAATGTCACAACAAAGCAACCAAAATGTATCGGCCGTATACATACAACCAAAACACTTTTTATACCTAACTCTGTCGCACTAACAAAATAACCCCTTAAAAGAGAGTAAAGTAAAGAGAGCAACTTGACTGTCTCCCTCGCACTCACATGTTCAAATCAGTTGGTACTTGGTTGCTCGCATGACACTACCATATTAATTGTATCATGACTCAAGGTATACTTAAGAACAAGGCATACTTAAGTATGCCTTGCTTAAGAAGGTGGCGTAACTCGCTCTCTCGCCCTCTTTTCACTTCTTAAATTGTCAGTCTGTTAGCAGCATTTGTGAGCGACGCATCTCCGCGAACGATTTTTTCGTGTAAAACTTCTTGTGCTACAGACTTTACGTGTTGTTGCAATGGCGCCTCTCTCTCTCGCTCTCTTCTGTCATTCTGACACTTAAATAAGAAGTTGTGAGCGGTAAGTGCGGCTACCTTGTTAAGTATGCCTTGATCTCACTGGTACTGAATGATAAACTTCGCCGTACTGAGTGAATGCTCTATATTATTTTCTGCTTAGTGCTTTAATGCTGCGGCAACTGAAGTATCTGTTTCGATTACGTCGTCAGTATCGTTTTCTTCGCTTAAACTTGTTTCATTCAGCGCTGAATCCAAGCTTTCCGTTTTTATACGTTTGGCACGGAAGTTTTTGTATTTCGAAAACCATTTTCCGCTTGGACCGCGTTTTGCAACCCTCCGAATATAATAATAATCCTTCAAGCAAAATATAAGGTAAACGTATAAGTAATTAATTCAACTCAAATCAAAAATATTTCAATTATTTTAAAATTATATCTTTTAAGGAACTGTTTAAGAGTACCTGCATTGATTTTTCGCTGGGAAATACGAAAACTATCTCATTAATTAATAACGGAAAGTCTCTGCTACCAATATTAATGTTCGTATTTACAGCTTCCTGAACAATGATATTTATTAGCGCATCTCTGCACTTTTCATTTAATTTAGCATGTTCCTTCTCATAAGCCAAAATTGATCTCCCAATCGACGATTTTTTTAAAATATGTATCAAACTCTAAGGAAAAATATAATTTTAGTACTATTGTAGATAAATTTAAGTTGCTCTCACTTTTTTTTAGCAATCGCTTGCCAGTGAATTCATCTGGTTGACTCAAACAATTTTCAATGTCAGAACTTTCAGTAACGGTGTCGTCATCAGTTAAACGCTAAACATTAAAATAAAATATTGAAAAAGAATAATAAAATATATTATAATATAAAATCTTACTTGTTGCTTCTTCCACATAAAGAGTTTCTCGCGAAATTCTATTTGTAATCCAATCACAGGAATAATCCGATAAACATCTTCTCTTTGAATATATTGCAGTGTCATACGAAATTTGCGCAGCTACAAATTCAAATACATAATACATAATAATATATTGAAAGTACATATGCATACATGTTCAATGTACATATGTATGTTGCGGGTAGAGAAAAAACTAATATTAAAAATTTTGCGCCTTAAGCCTTTTTGTCGCAGACAACGGATGCATACAAAAAACATAAAGAAATGACCAGCGCTAAGTTGGCTGCGTTTGTAGAAAACAGCTGATCGTCGTGAACACAACCGAATAACCTAACCTAAAAACCTTGTATGTGACAAGGCTTTAGGCATGTGTTTTAAGTTGTTTTATACATACATATGTACATATGTAGCTGTGCATGTCAAGAATTGTAAGAATGTGCATACAAAATTGCAGACGTACATACATACATATGTACATACACACAAAAACGGCTCGACAGGCAGCCGGCCGCTCACAACTTAACGGTGTGTTCTCGCTAACTGCATTTCTACACACATATATACATATGTACATAGCTAACGCCGGCACAAAATAAGCTGAGCGCACGAAATAATTTTTTCAATATTAACTAACTATTGATCAGAATTGTGTTTATTCACATTAATATATCAGTATTTATATTTTGTATATGTAAATAATAACTATTTAATAACACTGTATATTTGTACGCTCATTTATACATACATGCAAGCTAATTATGCATATAGATACATATGTAAATTTAAAATTATATTAATTTAGCTTACCGTGTAAGTAACTATATATTTTTTCCAAATTAAGCTCCTGGCACCACTTGATCAGCCGTTCATCACACTCCGGCTGAGTCTCTTCATTAAAATATGCTCCATGCTTCCACTGTGAAATTTCTGCACACACTAAATTGGTAAACTGCCGAAAATGAACATCGGGATTCGCGACGCGTGCCAAACACAAAGGCATAAACCGAAAAAGCCACGTCAGACTTACATACACGCATTTTTACACTTGTGTGCGTAACGGCACACAATATCAAAACAAAATTACGAGCAATAGAATGAACTTCGTAGCGATTTTGTATGCATTCGGTTTCTTTTTTGTATAAAATAGTATTTCGTACTTATATTAAGCTTAAATCGGCTTATTTTTGGTTTTTAAGTACTTAATACTTATATTGAGAACGATGTACTTGATTTAAGCCCATTAGCCCACAACTCGTTCTTAAAATGTGAGCCCACTTTCGGGATTAAACTAAGCCCAAAATTCTTATTATTTTTTTTTTTCTGTGTATGAACTTTGTGCAATTGAATAGTAAAACTTGAGATATTTACCCAAGATTATTGTTAAAATAACTATAAAAACTTGATTCCTATATAAGATAAAAGTTAAGCTTCAGCAAAAACATGTAATTATACGAATATAAGTAAACTAAAAATATCTGTGCTGTGTAAAGGCAGCCCTAATACTCGATATCTAACGAAACGCAGAGCAGGAAAATTTACTGCTGAGTTTCATTAGAGAAAACCCGGACGTAGCAAGCCAAGAAAATGAAAAGGAAGTTGACAACAGTGAATGCGACTCACCTCCTAAAAAAAAAAACAAAAAGTTGATAAAGAGGATGTTGCAAGTTTGTGTGCAACACAAAACCAAATTTTAAATAGAATTGCCGATAGTTTAGAAAAACTGATTTCCCAAAGAGAGGCAACTGACAATGCATTAAAACAACATTTTGAAAAAATTTTAAATATTGCTCAGGAAACACTTAATGCATTAAATAAGTTAGTTAACAACTACTTACCCCTATAAAAATTTTTTAACTTTTGATTTAGATAACTAAGAAAATAAAAAGAGAGAACAAAGTAATCGTTTAAAATAATATATTTTATTTTATTTTTTAATAACTTTTAATAAAAAGTTCGTGCAAATTCGTCTCTTTTGTCGGCAGCAACACCAACAATTAGAAATTTATCATTGTTCTCCTCAGAAACGTCTATAACAACGTTATCTTCAGTGAAGCTGGAGTATTGAGTGCAACAAATGTTGAGAAGATATGTAGCATATGTACATGTAGGTCCAGATTAATGAAGTTATGCTATATTCAAGACAGCAAATTGATATTAGGGGTTTTCACACGCAACGTTGTTATTCGTTATTCGTTAAAGTTCTACATGTATTTTGTTTTTGTAAATTTAACAAAATGCCGGCTTAACGAATAACACTTTAACGAGCTGGCAGCCCCGACAAATTACTTGTTATTCGGTAAAACACTAATCAGCTGTTTTATGCTTTGTGTTTTGTCAGTTGTGTTGCAAATAATTGATTGAAAGTAGGTATTTTCACGATTAACAGCTGACGTAAAAAACGAGTCTTCACAGTTGGCAACCTTTAACAAATTTAACGAATAACAACGTTGCGTGTGAAAACCCCTATTATATTTTTATCTTATTATATTACATAAGTAATTATGCGTTTTGGTTGTTTTTATTATTAACATTGTAACATTAACTTTGTTTAGTTAGGAGGTGCGTATTTGTGCTTGCGTAGAAGGCGAGATTTCTGCATCGACTGCTTTTCACTTGCTTTTAATAGGGATGGCCACTTCTCGTGGTTCTCTTAGCTGCACTTTCGATTACTTGCTCTTCTGGCTTCTCATCGATTGCCACATTCTGGCTTCCTGACACTTGATTCGACCCGAATCCCTTCATAAATTCGGCCACAGTGAATGTCTTACCGGGGCCTTCGAAATCTCCCACTTTTTCTACCGCATACCTGCCGTGTTTATGAACCTTCAATACTTTGTACGGGCCAAGGTATTTCGCCTTTAGTTTAAGACCTACACCATACTGCCTACGCTTTATCGCCACCAAATCATTGAGTTTATAAATCTTTTCGGCTTTACGCTTTGAATCAAATGCCCTTTTATTCTCCTCCTGTAGTGCTTTAATATTTTCTCTTACATCTTGGCGTATCTTGAACCGTTCTTCATTTAGTTCCTGCAACGGCGATTCCTTTACTTGTTCTTTCAGACCGGCAACATCTATGCAGCGCATATCCACACCAGTCAATATTTTGAAAGGCGTTCTTTTCGTGCTTCTAGGCTTGATTTTGTTTATCAACTGCTGCACCCTGTCAACATGCTTGTAGCATAAACCTGGACTCTCTATACTTAACTTTGACAGCAAAGGCACTACTTCTTTATGCATGCGCTCCACCTGTCCGTTACCACAAGGTACTCCTGTAGCTATTAGAAAATGCTTTATCTTCTGCCTCTCACAATATTCCTTAAAAATATGTGACGTAAACGCTGCCCTGTCAACACAGTCCTGTAAGGATTACCAAAACTCACCGTTTGTTTTTCCAAACACCAAATAACTTCCTCAACTCGGGTCTACGTCAACAATAACAAAAATATGGTAATATCTTTTTTAACGTAGAATACGTTATTCGGCAGGTTAGGAGTGCAATTTGAATTAAAAATTTTTGCGACCACTTTCGGCGCGTTCATTTCGATTTTTTTATACTTTAAACATACCCAAATGGAATCTCATTTATATAGGAGTTAACTGAATTTGTTAGCTTTCGAACAGTATGTAAAGTATAATACTGCTACATATAAAGTTTTTGAATCCATAAGTAAATGAAATTTTGAGCGCAATACATTTTTCAGCAATTTTCATATGCGTGTTTTATGTGCACATGTATTAGCAATAAGTGCGAGCGGGCGCGATAGTGATAGCTATAGCGGATAGACTGTGCATATAGTGTTGTTTCAGTTGCCCTTGCGCTCAGTGGTGTTTCGAAGCAAGCGGCGTGCCAACGCACTGTGGGCATTTTACCAAAAACTGGCATTCATTAATGGCTTGCAAACCACGCAAGATATTTTGATTTGGTTTTTTGCGTTACGTTTGTAAGAACCAAAGGAAAATCATTTTAATAAAATTGGCTTGTTGCCGCCCTTTGTTTTCAACATATCAGGTCGAAATCTGGGAGTCAAGCATGTTTATATAATACTAAAATTTTTTTAAAAAATCATCGAGATCCTCCAACTATATAATTTTTACTAGAGATTTGCATAAACAAGAAGTTAGTTTTGGGACATGTAAAAAATAAATATATGACAGTTTTTTTGGCAAAGCGCCCCATAGGGCAGCAGCAATAAACAACGGTAAACGCTTGTGTGTGTTCGAAAAAGAAGCAACCGCGTTTCATTTCTCATGTCGTCTCAACATTTGACTTATACTAATTAATGCAAACCAACTTAGAAGGGTTGTATAATCTCATAATGAACTTTGTGCAATTAAATAGCAAAACGTGATTACTTCAATATTATGTCTGTGTAATATGTTTGTTCATATTTTGGCAATAAGGTAGGGCGTTCATAATCAATTTAACACGTTGTAGATAACTTAATAAACTAGCACTTAAATCGACGTTTTTTGTAAGTAATTAAAATATATTATCTATATATTAAATGATATATTTGATTTTTTTTATTGACGATTATTAAATATTTGTACAAGGGGAATTTTTTGGGTCTCAGCTACGACAATCCAGCACGTGTTGTTGTTGGTTTATGGCTGTTTTTGACTATTTATGTATGTATTTGATTCGGGAGGCAAAATGAGTGTGTGTGTATATTCACGAAAAATAAACCCGTGCAAAACAGTCGCTACCAATATACTAAATAGAATAAAAATATAATAAAATGCCTCCTAAAAAGCGCCTATATTTAACAAAATATTTTGAAAGTAAAAAGAAATCAGTGTGAGTAGAAAATACATTTATATTATTAATATTTGTATGAAACTTATCAGGAGAGAAAACAAACCCTTCTTGGAACTTATGGAAACTACATTCAATCTTCAACCTGCATTGATATGGTTTGTAGCATACATTTAAAAATATATTTTACTTAATTTAATTTCATTGTTTTGTCATTACGTCTAATTTGTTTGATAAATTTGAAATGGAACGTATTCTACGTAAAATCTTAGCGGCCGTGTTAGAGACACAGCCCGTAGGTCAAGCCGAAAGCACAGACCGTCGATTTTTTTTGTTATTCCCATTGGCCAAACATGGTCGATGTGGTAGGTAACTAAAGGCTTATCACCCTTATCAATCGGTGTTAAATAACCTTCCTGCCTTCCAGCCTTTGTATTCACTAAAATACACTCCACAAAATTTTTCACTACACTAGCTACCGTCTCATTTAGCTTTCATTCAGTCTCCAGCCTTTGCTTCGAGCGGACGTGTTCTTTGCAATGTTTCGTAGCAGTGTCGAGTGCAAAGCTGAAGTGACTCCGAGTCATATTCGCTGCTTTGAAGCGGTGCAATGCGCTTCTCTTTGTCGGAGAGTGTTTCACTTGTCCTGCATTAAACTGTCTACTGACATTATTAAAACATAAACAATGTCACCCAATCTCTTGTGGCAGTGTGATTATTGCCTTATGTGTAATGATTCGCACGTTAAAATTGATGAGCTGTGCGCGAAAATCAATAATCTCGAAAAGCTCTACAATGATTTAAATAAAAAACTCAATAATTCAAATAGTGCTGGTTCTGCAATAGACCCTCTGTTAGCTACGGCTCAACAAGACGTAACTGCAATCAGGGTTATTGAACCTGCTCAATTGGTTGTCAGTGAGAGTGATGCGCTCTCTCATCAAGGTCGTCACCTTGTCACAGTACAGAGCCGACGAAAGAGACGTAATAAAAACAACAATAAGCGCGTTGTTGGCATCGCTCCCGCGTTTGAAGGGCTGGAGGTGAAGCAGAGCTTGACATATTTACACATTGGTAAGTTTTCAGCTGGAACGCAACCAGAGGCGGTGATGAAGTATGTCTCCGAAAAGTTGAAGGTGCAACCTGATACGCTTAAATGTTTTAAGCTTGTTAAGAGGGATGCTGACGCTGATTTACTGCACATTGTCAACTTTAAGCTTGGACTTCCGGAACAACATTTATCAAATGTTTATAACAATTCCTTCTGGCCTCTTGGTGTTCGAGTCGCTAGATTTGTAAATAAGCCGCGGCCTCATAAAGACAATACACCGGTTAATTTGGTAAACTTGGACCACCCACGGACATCCACACCAATTCCTCACCATCATAGTTTGGTTTCATCAAAAAACCCCTAAGTTTCGGCGCTACTGGTTGTTTTGAGGTGGCTGCTCACGCACTCACATTTGCATGTGCTAGACAACAACAAATACCAGTTGCGCGGTTTGGGCGAGAGCATAATCCCGCTCGTGCGCTCTTGACTTTGGACAGTTATCAATTTTCGTTTCTACTGCTCTCTCGTTCGTCGCTTTGACAACAAAAAAAACAGGTGTTTACACTGCTTGCCCTTTGCGGCGTTCATAATGCTTCGGATGCTGTGGACTTTTTTCATCGGCACCCGCTCTTCTTCGCTGCGCTTTCATCTGTTAAGTTTTTGAGTGAGTTAACTAGCGCTCACACTCATAACTCTTCGTTCTCATCGATGCCTTCGCTATGTGTGACTGCTGCGCTGGATTTGGCTGCTTTTGTTGCTATTAATAGAGCTGCATCTTATATTAAGCTAACTTATTTGTTTATTGCTAAGCCGGTTGTGAATGAGCAGTATTCTTACATTCTTCCCTTGCTATCACCGCAATTATTTATGCGCCATACACATTATACATCTCTGCAATGCATTGTCTGCACCTGTTAACGCTCAAGGGTGTAAGTATAATTCAAGTACTAATTCTTTGCGAATATTTTTCCAAAATGTTGCTGGCATGCGGACCAAATCGCATGATGTTCGTATGGCTACCTCGGATTCTGGTTTTGACATCATAATATTGGTTGAGACTTGGCTCAATCCTAATTTCTTTGACGGTGAATATTTTGATACCCAGCTCTTCCATGTCTTCCGGAAAGACAGAGACACTGTAAGTACACAGTGCTTGAGGGGTGGTGGTGTTATTGTTGCTGTTCGGCAATATCTGCGCTGTTGCACAGTAAATCTTAGCAACAATGATCCAGTTTTAGACCAGCTTGTGATCAATATCACGGGTCAGACTGAATCATTATTTATTTGTGCATCTTATGTTCCACCGAATAGCCCACTTGAATTGTATCAAGCACATATTGCAAATGTGGCCTCTATTCATTTTGGATTAAAGGCTTCTCAAAGTCTTTGTGTTTTAGGGGATTTTAATCTAGGAAGGCTGGGTTGGGTTCCCTCATTGGACGACTCTACTATGGTCCCTTGTAATGTTCATTTACCGCACGAAATTGCTCTGCTAGATGACCTATTCAGTATGGGTTTGGTGAAGATTAATAGTGTGTTCAATAAATTGCACAAAATTCATGAATTGGTTTTTGTCTCTATAGAAAATAAATTTTCTATAAACCTTTGTCCAGCTCCGCTTACTCCTTGTGATATGCATCATGAACCTATTCTGTTAACATTAGAGATATACAATTTTCGAGCTACGCAGCACTCTCTTAATAATATTAAACATATCTTTACGCAATCTAATATTTTAATCTAATATTTTAAGGATTAAGAATTCTATTTTGGGCATTAATTGGGATAGAATCTTATCGCAACTTGATCTTGAAGGCGCTTACGACATGTTTTTAAGTTTATTAAAGCAGATAATGGCAAATAATTCCATTATTAAAAAGTACAACCCGAGGTTACCTTGGTATACTGCTGGTTTGAAAAAATTAAAAAACCTTCGCAATAAATTTTTTAAAAGATATCCTATTTCCCTGAATACTTTTGATTTGGAGCGCTATAAGCTTCATAAGCGTGAATTTGAATTTCTAAATAAATTTCTTTACAATCTATACATCACTGAAGTGGAATCAGGAGTAAAGCTTAATCCTAAATCGTTTTGGTCATTTGTTAGAGCTAAAAAGAGTTGCTCAGCCATCCCGCCTTCTATGACCTTAGGTTCACATACTGCTAGTTTTGATGCCTCAATTGCTGAACTGTTTGCTCAATTCTTTAGTTCTAACTTTGAGCCACGTTGTGATTGGCATGATTCGTATATTCTTTCAAAAATACCAACGTTATTTAATATAGGTAACTTGCAACTCTCGAGTAATGACATAGTTGCAGTTTTGTCCGATTTTAATTCATCAATCATTCCTGATAGTGATGGAATCTCTTCGTGTATCCTTAAATCTTGTGGTAGTGAGCTCTGTGAGCCACTTAGAATTTTATTCTCTAAGTCCCTCTTGACTGGCATATTTATTAAGTCATGGAAGTCGGGATTGGTGTCACCTGTTCATAAGAACTCGTCAAAAAGCCTCATAAGCAATTATAGAGCCATCGCAAAACTAAGCAATGTCTCAAAATTATTTGAGCGTGTAGTTGTAAAGCGTCTAACATTTCTTTTTAAGTCTTATATTTGTTTTAACCAGCATGGTTTTATGAATGGCAGATCTACTGTGATGAATTTATCAGTTTTCAGCAATTTCTGCATTAACTCTCTTGAAAATCTATTACAGGTTGACACAATTTATACAGACTTTGCCAATGCCTTTGACAAGGTATGTCATTATGCGCTTTTGGCAAAGCTATCTCAAGCAGGTTTCCACTCATCCCTTCTGGATTGGTTTCGATCATACCTTGATTCGCGTTCTTACCGTGTGGTAGTAAATAGAAAATTTTCAAGGCCCTACATTGCACCTTCTGGTCTTCCACAAGGTAGTGTCCTTGGACCTATCTTGTTTATATTTTTATTAATGATATTTCCTCCTGCTTTAGGCACACCTGTCATCTTTTATATGCTGACGATCTTAAATTGTTTAAAACGATTAAATCATCAACTGACTGTGTTGACCTCCAGGAGGATTTACACAGAGTTGGCACATGGTGCCTGCAAAACCATCTTCCACTCAATGTTTCAAAATGCTTTTTTTGTACGCTATTCTAGAGCTCAAAATCCAATAATATTTTCCTATTCGTTAGGTGGCTCGCTTCTATCTAGCAGATGTGAATCGCTTGACCTCGGAATCCTTTTTAATTCTAAATTCAGTTTTGTAAAGCATATTGATTATATTTTGACGAAAGCATATGCAATGTTGGCTTTCGTTAGACGCAATTCGGCTCAATTTACTGATCCATTTACAAGGATATGTTTGTATTCAGCATTTGTGCGCTCTAAACTTGAATATGGCTCCTTAATCTGGAGTCCATACACTTTAATACTTATAAATAATGAACGTGTGAAAACAAATTTTTAAAATTTGCTTTGCATCCTCTTGGATTTCGTGAACCGCTGCCTAGCTATACTGATAGATGTCGCCTTGTGCGGCTTTCAACTTTAGAGGATAGACGTACAATAGCGGCATTGTCGTTGATATTATTGTTGGAAGGATTGATTGTCCTGTCTTACTTTTTTTAATAATGTTTTTCACCCCATCGAGATGTCTCAGGGTTGTAAATACATTTTTTATAAGCATCCACTGTACCAACTATGGTCTAAATGAGCCTATTTCCAGGACTTTAAGTATTTATAATTCGCTGCCAGTCGAGTTGCGCTTCGATTTTATTTCTAATTCTACATCAATTAAGCATCTTCTTAAGCAGTATTTTTTAAGATGATGTTTGTATTTCTTATTGTGTGTTGTTTAGTGTTAAGTAGTTATAAGTTAATATACCAGAACGGAGAACCATGTTGCTCTTTGGTAGTTTGGAATAAATAAATAAATGTGGTATGACTTTTGAATCAACTCCTGTGTTCTTTTAGCTGAAAAGTGGCCTTGTTTGTGCGCTATCTGTATTATTTCAGTCTTCATCTGAGACGGCACTACAATCAACTCTTGATTAGGGTCCTTAAACAATATATGGTTTGCAATTTAGTAATCATCGTACCCCTTACTTTCCACTAGACTCCGAACTATTTTTGTCCACTCATCGGCAATCTGCGCTTCTTTCAGCCGATGTATAATGCTCTCAGTTACAATATAACCATAGACACGACTAAATGCGTCCACGGGCGGCATTTTTGTCCGTGAGCGGTGCTCTATTTCAATATCAAAATCTTGTAGATACATTGCCCATCGTGCAACTCGCAACGGCACTTCGTTTTTCTTCATCATCATGGCAAATGCATTGCAATCAGTAATGATTCTAAATTTAATTCCTATTACATAGACTCTCCACTTAACTAAAGCTCCTACCACTGCTAACACTTCCAATTCGTATGAGTGATATTTTTCCTCGCATGGCTTGGTTTTTCTACTCATATAAATAACAGGATGTAACATCCCATCTTCTAAGTCTTTTTGTAGCATCACCGCCCAAATCCAAACTTAGAGGCATCTGTATGTATTTCAGTAGCAGGCTTCGGATTATACAGCTTCAACACTGGCTTGTTTACTAACGCTGCTTTTAACTGCTCGAATGCTACTTGTTGCAACTCTTTAAACTCAAACTTCGAATCTTGCCGTAGCAAATCGGACAACGGCTTGGCTATTAACGCAAATCCCTCTACAAATCTTCTGAAATATGATGTCAGTCCGAGAAAACGTTGGATACCTTTTTTATTTCTTGGTGTTGGAAAAGTTGACATCGCTTCTGTCTTTTCTTCACAAGGAGTAATTTTCCCATATTCAATGATGTACCCTACAAAATTTACCTTTTTTTGCAAAGGTTGAAATTTTTCACAATTTATTCTTAGCCCATTTCTTGCTGCCACTTCCAGAACTCTTTGCAACTTTTCCAGCCCTTCCTCAACATTTATGCTCCGTACGATAATATCATCCATGCATACAACTGCATCATCCTTCTGTACTAGTTCTCGCAAAATTACCATTATAAATCTGGTGAACACGGCTGGCGAGTTCGAAATGCCCCTTCTGTTTCACAAACGCTGTGTATTTTTGTGACTGCTCCTCTACCGGCACATAAAAATACCCATTTGTCAAATTAAGCGTAGTGAAAATTTTTGCCCCTTGCAATTTTTCAATAACAGTATCTGTTAAGAATATCACATTGAAATAAGACATATCGATGATATCGATATTAGTTCTAAGCAAAAACATTATATTCTTAATGAACACTAATTTAGTAATTTGTTTTGGTTGATATACGGACACACTGTTATGGCCACCTTCTTCTTCTGATGTTTGCAGCTGAAGCTGTGTGGACGTGTTTTGTATAGAAGAGAAATAAATTTAGACAACAAACGCAGTGGAACAGAAATTACAAAATATAATAAAATATATATATAAAAGCAATCCTCATTGAATATTCATTATAACTGGACACTGGTGGAAGACTGGAGGTGCAGGATTCCTAAAATATCGACGGATTACTTTTGGATCAAATTCGATTCTTGGATTTATTACAATAGGTTATGAGCCCAGGCCACCATTGTAGATAAGTAAAATATTTCATTTATTTTCTTTGTTAATTATAACAACAGAATGGAAAAAGGAAAAAGAAATATTAAACCATTCGACGGGGAAAAGTACGCAATATGGAAATTTCGCTTAAGTTCATTATTGACCGAAAATGATACCATAAAAGTGATTGACGAAATTGGTGACGGTGCATCCGATGAGTGGAAAAAGCTTGAAAAATCAGCTAAGAATAAATAAAAGAATATTTGAGTGATGCCTTTTTGAGTTTTGCCACCAGTGAATGTAGTGCTAAAGAAATATTTGCTAATTTAGATGAAATATATGAGAGAAAAAGTTAAGCAAGCCAACTGTCTATCCGAAAACAATTGCTGTCGTTAAAATTAAAAGGCGACATGTTATTACTAAACCATTTTACAGTTTTTGATGACTTAGTGACAGAGTTGATCGCGTCTGGTGCAAAGCTAGACGAAATGGACAAGGTGAGCCATTTACTGCTGACTTTACCTTCTTCTTATGATGGCGTTATAACCGCCATTGAGATATTAGCAGAAAATAATTTGACTTTAGCCTTCGTTAAAAATAGACTTTTGGATCACGAAATAAAGTTAAAGCAAAAGATACAAGCTTAAAAGTTTTACAAGCTGTTAATAAAGTACATAAGATTAATAATTTCCAAAATAAAACAAAGTTCCAAAATAAAATTCAGTTTAAATATAAAAACAAATTCAATAAATTGAAGTGTTACCACTGTGGCATGGCTGGACATATTAAAAGGGATTGCTTTAAATATAAGAAAGAAATGGAAAATAATCAAGAAAAACAAGCGCAAATGGCACAAGGCCAAAATGAACCAGTTCGCGATTCCGGGTTCGCATTTATGTTAAATCGTCATAATCAGAATAGCAAAAACGAAATTTCATTTTTATTAAATTCGTGTGCATCAGATCATCTAATTAATAATGAAAGCCTTTTGTCCAACGTCAGTACACTTAAATCGCCAATTAAAATTGCTGTAGCAAAATCAATGGAATATATCCTAGCCACAAAGATGGGAACAATAGAACTAACGACTGATACAATGACCCCAATAGCCCTAAAAGATGTATTATTTTGTCCTGAAGTCGCACAAAATATAATATCTGTTAAGAAAATGCAAGATGCTGGCTTTACTGTTGTATTTCACCCAGGAGGTGTACTTGTGAGTAAAGAAGATGTAAATATTATGAATGCACATTATTTTGATAATGTTCCGTCCGTTAGATTTACAATACCTAAGCAAGCATTTCCATCAAATAAAATAAATTATAAATTATGGCATGAGAGGTTAGGGCATATACGCAAAGGCAAATTCTTGGAAATAAAACATAAAAATTTATTTGAGGATTCTGATATTTTAAACAATGTTCAACCCAGTGATGAGTTATGTGAGAGTTGTATAAAAGGAAAACAAGCAAGACTCCCTTTTGAAAAAGTTAAAAATAAAGATCACATAAATAGGCCATTGTTTGTTATTCATTCGGACGTGTGTGGTCCAATCTCACCTATAACAATAGATAAAAAGAATTACTACGTTGTTTTTATAGACCAGTATACACATTACTGTGTAACATACTTAATAACTTACAAATCAGATGTGTTAGCTGTTTTTAAAGATTTTATTTTAAAGTCTGAAGCATTTTTTAATTTAAAGGTAGCAAATTTATACATAGATAATGGCCGAGAGTATTTATCAAATGAAATGCGAGAATTTTGCGTAGAAAAAGGCATCAGCTACCACTTGACAGTTCCACATACACCTCAGTTAAATGGTGTATCCGAAAGGATGATAAGAACTATAACAGAGAAAGCTCGTTCTCTGGTTATAAGGGCGGACCTTCAGAAGAGTTTCTGGGGTGAAGCTGTGCTGACAGCTACCTATTTAATAAATAGGAGCCCAAGTAATGTATTAAGAGAATGCATAAAGACACCATACGAAATGTGGCACAACAAAAAGCCGTGCTTGAAATACTTAAAGGTTTTTAGTATATGTGCATATCAAAATAAGGAAAAGAAAATTTGATGAAAAAGCATGGAAAGGTATACTTGTTGGTTATGAATCAAATGGTTATAGAGTATGGAATGTGGAAACTGAAAAATTTGTAATAGCAAGAGATGTTATTGTTGACGAAACAAATATGTCTAAATCTAGAGCTGTGGTTGAAAGCAATATGCATCTTAATGATGAAGATGATGAAGATTTCAATTTGGAAACTTTTTAAGAGAATTCTGATAAGTCAGAAGAACAGCTTAGTGGTGTGAAAGCAATATTAGAGCATGCCGTTCCAGAAGTGTCTGGTGATATTTTACCTAATGAAATAAGTAATGGAAACGTAAAGTTGGACTCGCAGATAAATATTAGAAAAAGTGAAAGGTTAAAAGAAAAACCAAGAGTGTCATATCAAGATTTAATAAATAATTGTGCTATGAATGCACAGACATTATTGTATTCAACGCCTTATAAGTTTGACGAAATAAAATATAGTAAAGATAAAGAACTCTGGGAAGAAGCTGTTAAAGAAGAACTTAATTCACATTTTATAAACAAAACATGGTCAATTTTGAAAAAGCCTGAAAATAAAAATATAGTAGATTGTAAATGGGTTTTTACAATAAAGCAGAACGAATACGGTGAGCAAATAAAATATAAAGCAAGACTTGTTGCCCGAGGTTTTACGCAAGAATATTTAATTGATTATAATGAAACTTTTGCCCCTGTAGCAAGAATCACAAGTTTTAGATTAATTATGTCCTTTTCTAATCAATATGACCTTGAAGTACATCACATGGATGTAAAAACCGCATTTTTGAATGGTATTTTAAAAGAAGAGATATTCATGAAAATACCTGAAGGTTTAATAGCTGAAGAAAACCACGTCTGTAAATTACACAAGGCAATATATGGTCTCAAACAAGCTGCAAGGTGTTGGTTCAATATGTTTGAGAATGCATTAAAGGAAATATGATTTATAAACTCATCTGTAGATCGTTGTATTTATATCCTTGATAAAGGTATATCTAACAAATATATAAGTTCTTTTATATGTAGATGATTTGGTAATATCCACTAAAAGTATAAAAACTATGAATGATTTCAAAACATATTTAATGAATAAATTTAGGATGACTGACTTAAAGGAAATATAATTTTTCTTAGGAATCAAAGTCGATAGACATGATAGTCAAATAAGTTTGAGTCAAGTTGCTTACATAAAAAATATAATTTTAAAATTTAATATGGATTAATGCAATCCAGTAAACTGTCCTCTTCCTAGTAATTTGAATCACAAGGCATTAAATTCAGATGACAAGTGTGATGCTCCTTGTCGAAATTTAATTGGATGTTTAATGTACATAATGTTATGTACAAGACCAGACTTAAGCACTTCCGTTAATCTTTTAAGTCGCTATTGTGAAAAGAATAATAGTGAACTTTGGCAATGTTTAAAGCGAGAAAGCAGAAAATTTAAATAATTACTTTATAGGCTATGTAGATTCAGACTGGGGTGGAAGCGAATCAGATAGAAGAAGCACAGCTGGATACCTATTCAAAATGTTTGGATCAAACGTTATTTGTTGGAACACAAGGAAACAGAGTTCAGTAGCTGCTTCATCAACAGAAGCAGAATATATGGCTTTATTTGAAGCGGTTCGGGAGGCCATTTGGCTTAAATCATTATTAGCTAGTTTAAAAATAGAATTAACGAATCCAATCAAGTTATATGAAGACAACCAAGGTTGCATAAGTATTGCCAATAACCCCTCATGTCACAAACGCTGAAAACATATAGATATAAAATATCAATTTACAAGGGAACAAGTTGAGAGGAACTTGATTAATCTTGTTTATATTCCAACAGATAAACAAATAGCAGACATATTGACGAAGACGTTGCCAGCACCAAGATTCGTTGAACTGAGAAATCAAATGGGTCTGATGAACTAAAGATAAAACAATGAATGGATTTCATGGATGAGGAATGACTATTCAAATAATTTTTTTTTAATTTTAATTTTTTTTTTTTTTTGAATTTATATAATTGTTTAACGTAATATTTTAATTTCAATTTGAAATAGTCTGATTAGGTTTTTATCCCTAATCCTCGCAGCAAATGCTGGACTATAATGTTAACTCCCATAATAGCCTGCCTTGTTTTAATGTTAACGTATAGGTAATAAGTAACAAGTGAATAAGAATATAATATTTTTGAGGAGGTGTGTTAAGAATATCACATTGAAATAAGACATATCGATGATATCGATATTAGTGCTAAGCAAAAACATTATATTCTTAATGAACACTAATTTAGTAATTTGTTTTGGTTGATATACGGACACACTGTTATGTCCACCTTCTTCTTCTCATGTTTGCAGCTGAAGCTGTGTGGACGTGTTTTGTATAGAAGAGAAATAAATTTAGACAACAAACGCAGTGCAACAGAAAATACAAAATATAAATAAAATATATATATATTGTGACGAGTCACATTTTTAGTCACGAAGACTACGGTAAATATAGGTCTACTTATTGTTTAAATATGGATTTAAGTCATTATTTTATAGCATTTAAGAGTCATGAAGACGACTGTATATATTTTTGCTTAGTTTTCTAGTTTTTAAGTGTTACATTCTTCCAGGGTTAAGGGGTTTAGGTATTAAACTTTAATACTAATAATAATAATATGCTTTAATAATTAAAGCAACGGCAGCAGAGCAACGGCAGCAGAGACCTGGCACAAGCAAAGCAACGGCAGCAGAACAACGGCAGCAGAGACCTGGCACGAGCCAAGCAACGTCGGCAGCAGAGCAACGACAGCAGGAGCCAGAAACAGAAGCAACGAAGAGAGAGAGAGCAACGACGCGAGCCAACGGCGCATGGCAGCAGCTAGAACAAGAACCAAGCCTGGCACGAGCCGAAGCGTGGGCAGCGACGCCGATAAACGCAGCATGGAAAGGGTTCAGCAGCGAAGGGCCACGATCGCCCTGACGAAAAAAACGCGGAAGACAGTCACGGAGAGAGCTCGAAGAAGTAAAGTCGCGATCGCTACGGCGAC
Organism: Scaptomyza polygonia; assembly: GCA_035044585.1. Classification (NCBI taxonomy): domain Eukaryota; kingdom Metazoa; phylum Arthropoda; class Insecta; order Diptera; family Drosophilidae; genus Scaptomyza; species Scaptomyza polygonia. Next base: position 278,483 of record JAWNNU010001864.1, read on the forward strand.
AATGTAACTCACCCGAGGGCGCAGTGGAAACCACGAGGACCAAGCACGACAGCACGAGCCAGAAACAGAAGCAACGGCAGCAGAGCAACGGCAGCAGAGACCTGGCACAAGCAAAGCAACGACAGCAGAACGACGGCAGCAGAGACCTGGCACGAGCCAAGCAACGTCGGCAGCAGAGCAACGACAGCACGAGCCAGAAACAGAAGCAACGAAGAGAGAGAGAGAGCAACGACGCGAGCCAACGGCGCATGGCAGCAGCTAGAACAAGAACCAAGCCTGGCACGAGCCGAAGCGTGGGCAGCGACGCCGATAAACGCAGCATGGAAAGGGTTCAGCAGCGAAGGGCCACGATCGCCCTGACGAAAAAAACGCGGAAGACAGTCACGGAGAGAGCTCGAAGAAGTAAAGTCGCGATCGCTACGGCGACAATGTAACTCACCCGAGGGCGCAGTGGAAACCACGAGGACCAAGCACAAGGATCAGGAGCAAGCAAAACAACACACGAGGAGACAAGGAGCAGGAGCAAACCCACATACAACCACACGAGGGGCCAGGGTAAGCGAGGCTGCGAGGTTTTGTTCAAATTTCTATGACTTTGGTCTGGTGCGAATAGGCAGGGGAGTAGGGACAAACTTTTTAAGAATAAAGAGAAACACACTTATAATGAAAGTGGAAAATGACGTGTGGGTCGTAAATGTAGAAATTTGTTAGGGACTGTACGAGTGCGAAAAGTGCGTGTGGTCGCCCACCGTTTGGGACTCCGTTGGCTGGTCGGTTGGTTTGTACCGCGTCAGCCCAAGTGTTCTCAAACGACGCTTGCCTGTCTTCGAACTCGGTGCGGCCTTTGGTTAATACCAGGAGCATTCGAGCCGGAACAGACGAAGGGAAATTACCACACTCATATGCTACCCGCTTTTTTTTTAAACACGGCGTTTTTACCCATATCCACAATCCAACAGTCCCGGCACAATACAAATTTCTTGTAGGGTGGCCCTGGAGAGACAGCCTTAGAAAAAGCTACCTTACAGATGGCGCCCCAGCAGGGACTCTGGGATTGTTAGTTTTACTAGATTTTTGGAAGGTTACGTCGAAATAGTGTAAAAAGCTAGAGTGAGGAAAAGTGTGGTGATTTTGCATTAGGGATTTTAGCAGTGGTGGTCCTACAGGGCTGCGCGTATAACGGCAATAAGTCGCGGTCCGACTGGGCTGTCGACAGAGCGTGGTCGCGAAAGGCAGATATATTTATGTATATGCGCACTTATAGTTTATGACGGTTCGAGAAATGCCGTTAGGTTTGGCTGTTGAAATTGTTTGGTTATGCAGCTGCACACGCTGGCACCTGGGTACAGTTCTCGAATACTGCGCATTTACGTACAGAGTGCGCATTTTTGGCTGTTGGTCGAGTTTTAGGGTTTGTTGGTCACATGCACATTGTTTCGAGCGCCGTCGCGTGGGCACAGTTTTGCATACACTGGGGTAGTCAAAAACACATGAGCACAGTTTGAAAGCCAATGGGCAAAGTTTTATTTTGCACGCTGGTGCCGGCATGGTTTTTTTTTGCAAATTTGCCTAGTTTTCCAGAAGAGTACACAAAATAACACGTGGTTACAGTTTGTGAGGCATTGCTTGAAATTGCTATGCTTTTCTTTTTGCACGCTGGTGCCGGCATGTTCTAGAACATGCGCAGCTTTACAAGCTTTTTACAGGAACAGGGTGGAGGAATGCAGGCGTGAGCAGACACGAGGTAGTTTCTTAGGGTCACAGAGTCTACAGGGTACACATCTCAGAGCTACGACGAGGAGCAGAGAAAACGAGCGGGAGAGAGGTTTTGTGGGTATCGCACCTACAAATGTCAAACGAGAGAGAGGCGAGCAGAGCAGCGCAGCGCTCGTGCACCCGCGGCTACGATCGTTCGGCACTACAAAAAAAAAAAAAAAATCCCTTAAATTGAGCTGCACAACACAACTAGGGGAAAGTCGAACCAGAGTCATCGAGCAGTAAACATCGGGTAATAAATATTTTCTCAGGGAATTTATTAAGAAGGATACTAGCAAACCAGGACAAGGCACAGGATACTAGTATACAACAAGGATACTAGTATACAACAAGAATACTAGCAAACCAGGACAAGGCACAGGATACTAGTATACAACAAGGATACTAGTATACAACAAGGATACTAGCAAACCAGGACAAGGCACAGGATACTAGTATACAACAAGGATACTAGTATACAACAAGGATACTAGCAAACCAGGACAAGGCACAGGATACTCTAGTATAACACCAAGCACAGGATTCAGGACACGAAGCAGGCTACGTAGAGCAGCATGGTTGGAGTGGCGTGGATTTCGTACCGGCGCAAGACAGAGCTGGAAACTTTTGCTGACGAGTTCGGTTTCGAACGTGAGGGCACCGTGGAAGAACTCCGAGGCCGCATGTCTGCCTTTGTGAGCCACGGGGGTCACTCGACAACCATCCAGGCACAGTTGGAGGAACTCGAGACTACTTTTGGAAGAGCACGGATTCCTGATACCAAGGTGGAAGCCCAACAGCGATCGCGAAGCCTGTCGCCTACTATGAGTGGAAATGAAGACCAAGCAGAGGAACTCACACCAGGACACAGAGCTAGCTTGGGTATGCAATACCTAAGCATACCGGTGCCTGGCCAAACAGCAGCGCGTGTCAAGAGCAAGCGAAAAGGGCATGCTACAACACCAACGCGACGTTTCCGCAGTCAGGAGCGTAGAGCGTATGCAACGCTGGGGCGTCACTTTTGACGGCGCTACCGACACCTTGCAATTCATCGAGCGTTTGGAGAAACGAGCAGTATCACACCGAGTCGATACGTGAAGCTTGGCCCAAGGGGTACCAGAACTGCTGAAGGGTACCGCCGAGGACTGGTTCCATACGAGTCACCTGCAGGGTGAGCCATGGAGCGTGTACCGTAGGGAATTCTTGGATTTCTTCCTACCCCCGAGGTACTACCAGAGACTGGAGGACGAGATCAGGATGCGCTACCAGAGGCGAAATGAGGGATACAAGCAGTATCTCGTGGACATCCGCCTCATGATGAACCGCGCAGGGTACTCGGAAGCACAGGAACTAGAGCGAGTGTATGAAAATCTGCTGCCAGAATACCAGTTATACGTGCGACGCATGGACTTCCGCACCTTCAAGCAACTAACGCAGCTGGTGATAAACTTCGAAGTCACCCGGGAACGAGAGCAGCAACGTCAGGCTAGGAACAAGACTGGATCCGCAACCGGGCTAAAGCGAGAAACCGGAGCAACGAACCCCAAGTTTGACGCCCAGTGGGCAACATCGCAGACAACAGTGGTCCCGAACGAGGGAGACAATCGAGGCAAGCAAAACAATGCTAACAACGAGCAACCGGTGGACACACGCACTGCGTGCGACAACTGCGGAGTACAAGGACACTTCGCCCGAGAATGTCGTGGAACTCGCATTCTATTCTGCTGGACTTGTGGCCGTCGAAGAGTGAGGACCATCGACTGCTGCCAGGCCAAGGAGACGGGAAACCCCCCGCGCCCCTCATCGAACACAGGACAGATGGGAGGGCAGACGAGCGAGTCCTGGGACTAGCGGGTGTCATCCGCCCACGGGATGGCCGGCTTGTCGCCGAGACAAGTATCGAGGATGAGGTAATGGTAGCTACGCTGGACACGGGGGCCACGCGTAGTTTCCTCAGCGAGCGGAGGGCTCAACTCATTGAGACGCCGGCTAACAGAAGAACAGTGAGAACAATAGTAGCTTTGGCAAATGGGACCAGGATGGAGATAACACGAGCAATTCAAGCAGACGTACAACTCGGTCAATCCCGGGCTAGCATTCTGCTCGGCCTGGATTTCTTTGGCGCCATAGATGCCAAGCTACAGGTAGGTGATTTATTAATCCCATTGAGCAGACCCAAAGTAGCTGAGAATCATCGCTCGGCCAACTTAAGACCCGAGAACACCATCAGCCGGGACTCAGACAATGGCGATCCCAAGGAAAGCGAGGTAGCTCAGCAGGCGACGCAACAAGCTATTGCCCCAACGAGGATAAGCAAGGGCAACGCCTGCATCCGCGAGGCGATCGCCAAACAACCAGCAGAGGCAACGAGTACCAGCAAGGGCAACGCCTGCATCCGCGAGGCGATTGCTAAATATCCAGCAGAGACAACGAAGACCAGCAAGGGCAACGCCTGCATCCGCGAGGCGATTGCCAAACATCCAGCAGAGACAACGAAGACCAGCAAGTGCAATGCCTGCATCCGCGAGGCGACTGCCAAACAACCAGCAGAGGCAACAAGGATTAGCAAGGGCAACGCCTGCATCCGCGAGGCGATTGCTAAACATCCAGCAGAGGCAACGAGGACCAGCAAGGGCAACGCCTGCATCCGCGAGGCAATTGCTAAACATCCAGCAGAGGCAACGAGGACCAGCAAGGGCAACGCCTGCATCCGCGAGGCGATTTCTAAACATCCAGCAGAGACAACGAAGACCAGCAAGGGCAACGCCTGCATCCGCGAGGCGATTGCCAAACATCGAGCAGAGACAACGAAGACCAGCAAGGGCAACGCCTGCATCCGCGAGGCGATTGCCAAACAACCAGCAGAGGCAACGAGGACCAGCAAGGGCAACGCCTGCATCCGCGAGGCGATTGCCAAACAACCAGCAGAGGCAACGAGGACCAGCAAGGGCTTCGCCTGCATCCGCGAGGCGATTGCTAAACATCCAGCAGAGGCAACGAGGACCAGCAAGGGCAACGCCTGCATCCGCGAGGCGATTGCCAAACATCCAGCACAGACAACGAAGACCAGCAAGGGCAACGCCTGCATCCGCGAGGCGATTGCTAAACATCCAGCAGAGGCAACGAAGACCAGCAAGGATAACGCCCGCATCCGCGAGGCGTCCGACACAGATGAACCAGCAATGACAGACAAGACTCGAGACAATACCGGCACCTGCAACGGCGTGATAACTAGCGGGTCATTGGCACCAATAGCACGAGACAGGACCTGGGGAGGCGTTCTTGGCCCCGCACGGCCGAGAGCCACCCAGCGGAACCCGTTTCGCAGCGGATACAAAGACCAGAAGACCGAGGTGAAACTAGTATCGCTTGCGATAATGGCCAGCATAACAGAAGCAACGTCGGCAGAAGGAAGTGCGAACCCAGCCGAGCCAATAGCACCATGGGTACAAGAATTTCTGGAAAAGGAACTGGGAAAATTTGACGGAATGACCGGCGTGTCCATTCGTTTTCGCCCCGGGAAGTAAGGGGGGGGGGGTGTGACGAGTCACATTTTTAGTCACGAAGACTACGGTATATATAGTTCTACTTATTGTCTAAATATGGATTTAAGTCATTATTTTATAGCATTTAAGAGTCATGAACACGACTGTACAATTTAAAGCAATCCTCATTGAATATTCATTATAACTGGACACTGGTGGAAGACTGGAGGTGCAGGATTCCTCAAGTATCGACGGATTACTTTTGGATCAAATTCGATTCTTGGATTTATTACAATAGTATCCTTGTGAACCATAGGAAAGTTATCGCGCATTATCTTTTCATTAAGAGTTCTATAGTCACAGCACAAACGCTTCTTTCCATTTTTCTTTGCTACAAGAACTACAGGTGATGCATACTCTGACGTGCTAAGCTTAATTATCTTTTCCTCTAGCCACTCTTTAACTTGATCATCAACTATCTGCAGTTCTGTGTACGCCAAACGTCTCGGGTGCTGGTATACTGGTAATTCTACGGGACACTTAGTACTCCCTTGCGGAACATAATGACCATTCTGATAAATCAGACGTCCTTTCGTACCCATTCTGTTCAGCACTAGCTATACACAATCCGTTAAATTCCTCTAGCAACTCTGCGCAACTGTTATTGGATATTTCTTTCTTTGTCTGTCTGCATACCAATTCTGTTCCTCTTTTGGTCACTTGCATATCGACATTCTCCAAAATGGTTCTACCAAGAATTGCTTTTAACGCAATATATTCTGCAACTACATGGAATTCAACTTGCTTGTTTATGCTACCAATCTTTACGAAAATCTTTAAGCTTCAAAACGTTAAAATCTGAACATCACCGATACCTGACAAACACTTTTCACGCCCTTCTAGCTGTTATATTCCTAGCTTCAAGTACACACTACGACGTAGCAAACATAAATCTGCACCTGCACCAAACAGTCGTTTAAAAGTACAAGCTTCATGAACAATTGATTTCAACTCAAGTCCCGAAGTAGTGAACAAGCTTGTTGGCTTTTTTACTGACTTATCTTTAACTACATTTGTTCCCTGCTCTGATTTAGCCTCTACCTTACACTGCGGAGCTCTGTGCCCTGGCTGGTTACACTTGTAACATTTTATCTTGTTTTTCGGACATTCCCTCCAGAAATGTGATTCGTCCCCGCACTTAAAATATTTTTTTATTCACTGATCTGCATTTGCGGATCTACTTTGGCTTCTTTCCGGCTGACTTTGCGTGTTCCACAATTCAATCTGTATTTTTAACTGTCTCATATTCCTGGCGCTATACAGTAAACCACTATTCACTCTCGATTTGGGAATGTCTTCTACAAAGTAATCTATCAAATTTTCATCTTCTAAGTCAATAGGCCATGCTATTTCCATCAAAGCATACAAATATTCTAACAATGTTTTTTATTCTCCTTTTGTTGGCGCTTCGACAATCTTCTATGAATTTCTGCTGATGATACTCTCACCCCGAATTCATCTACCAATGCACTTTTCAATGAATCCCAATCACTAATATTTCTCTGACTGCGTAAGAAGGATTTTGCTGCACCACTGAGTAATGCTTTGCATAAATTAAAGTCTGTAACTTGCTCCGACCTACTGTAACAGCACGTTCCTCAAGCTTTTTAACCAATTGATTTATATTTGGCTAATTCGTGCCCGTAAACTGCGAGACGCTTCCCTCCACGTAGTTTAACGTGAACCATGATCTGCTCATACCTGACGTTCCTTGTGTTGGGCTCTGCAAATCTCTATTCCCAATTTCTACATTGTCACCTTGCTGTGATACAATATCAGCCCATGTTGCAAACAATCCTTCGTTGTCATCATCTGAATCGCCTTGTGGCTCTACTTCAATACCATAGTGAGCAAGCAATCTGTTTTGCAGTTCTGATTTTCTTCCATTTTTGTCTAATCCAAGCTCATTTAATTTAGCGCGCAATTCCGCTACCAGCAATGCCAAAATCTCGTCTCCATGCACTATGTTTTAAATTAAATTGTAACAAATAGTAAATGAATTATTTAGCAAAAGCACAAACAATTTTACAATCAATCGATCTGTTCAATTCGCACTACTCGATATTCATAATTAATATAACTTCCAATCGATATATTTTAAGCAATACAATATCGATATCTACTCGTGCTAGTTTTATGTTATTAACAGTAACAGCTTCTGTCAATAAAATATTCCCGCGACGCAAAAGTCCTTCGTCCCTCCGCTTTCTGCTCTGCCGTCAAATCCAATCCGTTTGCTCGCTGCAACAACACTGTGACAGCTCTCTTCTCGGCGTCGCCTCAAAATTGCACCACAAGCACCAACACAATTGTACTTGAAAATTTCCTCGCACACGCTCGTTTTTGACGCGTCGTGTCAGACATCGTCTCAAAAATCGCTTAACGACTTGCTTATGGTCGGGCCGACCATTCAACCTGATCTCTACTCATTACTTTTACGTTTTCGAATGCATCAGTACGCAATAACTGCAGATGTCGTTAAAATGTTCCGTCAGGTCCATGTGGCCGCAGAGGATCGAAAATATCAATACATACTCTGGAGAACCTCGCCATCTGAACCAGTTCGCACCTTTGAGCTTAATACTGTAACATATGGCACGGCCGCTGCACCGTACTTGGCCATTCGTAGTATGTCATATCTAGCAGATCAACATATAAACCAATTTAAAATTGGTGCTCAGATCATCAAATCATCGTTTTATGTTGACGACTTTCTTGGTGGAGCGGACACTGTTGAAGCCCTTCGTCAAATCAAGAAGGAAGTAAAAGCTGTTCTCCAGGATGGACACTTTGAACTCGCAAAATGGCACTCCAATCATGAAGATTTCGTTGACGATCGCACAGTGAAGGATCTAAATTTAGATGATGACACAATTACCAGTACTCTCGGTCTGAAGTGGGATCAACGATTGGACACGTTCATGTTTTCATTCTCACCACGATTCAGTTCGGACTCGGTTACCAAACGCACAATTCTGTCAATCGCTTCTTCGCTGTTCGACCCATTGGGACTCGTCACGCCTATTATCATAGTTGCCAAAATCATTCTGCAAGAACTATGGCTATTGAAGCTACACTGGGATGAATCTGTTCCCCAAGGAATTCAAACAGCATGGGCATCGCTTCTATCCTCACTCTCGTCGTTGGAAAAAGTAGCAGTACCCCGCTACTGCCTACAACCAAGTCTTCACAGCCTACAGATACATGGATTCTGTGACGCTTCCATTCGAGCGTATGGCTGCTGTATCTATGCTCGCTCGCTTGGGCTTGACGGCTCGCTAAAGGTACAGCTCATCACGTCCAGGTCACGAGTTGCCCCAACTAGGAAATTGTCGCTGCCTAAATTGGAGCTATGTGGGGCGCATCTCCTGTTACAGCTTTATCGCAAAATTTCTGGAATCTTCTCAGACAAGCAGCCAACCACGTTCCTATGGTGCGATTCACAGATAGTCCTACACTGGATTCGGCAGCACTCTGCCACACTGTCTACATTCGTCGGCAATCGTATTTCGGAAATTCAGGAAGTCACTTCAGACTGCCAGTGGAAGCATGTGCCAACACAGTGCAACCCCGCAGATCTGTTGTCCAGAGGCTGCACGGTAACTGACTTGCAGCAGTCTATATGGTTCAAGGGATCTTCATTTCTACGCCTAGATGAGCAACATTGGCCAACAAATACTCGAAATAGTATAGACATGGACGTGGTCAATCTGGAAAAGCGCAAGTCAGCTTTTGTCGTAGCAATCAGCAGCAACCAACTCCTAACTGGTGTCTGCAACATCAGCTCCTATCGTAGATGCATACTAGTGGTTGCTTGGATGATTCGATTCGCTCAGCGCACTCGAAATCTATCGTCATTTGATAGGCCCCCAACCCCCATGGAACTGCAGCGTGCCCTTTTTTGCATCGTTTGGAACATACAACTCACACATTTCACTGAAGAGATGTCACTGCTGCGTAAGGGTGAGCCTGTTCGCAACAAGCTCAGAAGCCTTTGCCCTTTCTTGCAAGTCACGGATGGATTCGAGCTCATCAAAGTTGGAGGTCGATTAGAACTGGCAAACATGCCAGACACCCAGAAACATCCCATTCTACTCCCAAGTAAGGATGCCTTCGTAGAGCGGTATGTGCGTCACATTCATCGGCAGAACTATCATGCAGGACCAAAATCACTTGTTGCTCTAGTGCGCCTACAATTTTGGATAGTCAACGCTCGTGACTTGGCGCGGCGAGTCGTTCGATCCTGCGTACACTGCGTACGCTACCGGCCAACTCTACAAGGCCAATTAATGGGACAATTACCCAAGGAACGTCTTACGCCTTCAAGACCATTCTCGCGGTGCGGCATAGACTTCTGTGCTCCAGTCAACGTCTACTTACGCGTTCGTGGCAAACCACCCACAAAGGCTTACATCGCTGTCTTTATATGCTTTGCCACAAAGGCAATACACGCCGAAGTCGTGTCCGATCTCACAACGGATAGCTTTATCGCAGCACTCAAGCGCTTGATCGCCAGGCGCGGAATCCCAGCAGACATATTCTGTGACAACGCTACCAATTTCACAGGAGCGAACAACAAGCTTGAAGTTGTTTCTTTTCAAAAATGAAACAGTTCGCTCGATTACCAACTTTTGTGACTCTGAATTTGTTAACTTTCATTTTATTCCGCCAAGGGCCCCACACTTTGGAGGCATATGGGAAGCAGCAGTTAAAAGCATTAAGGGATTGCTCAACCGCACACTTCGAGACACCAGGCTCACCTTCGAAGAGCTTACAACCGCTGTTGCTGACGTGGAGGCAATACTAAACTCTCGACCCTTGTCACCGCTGTCTTCGTACCCAAATGACTTGACCGCCCTCACACCCGGTCACTTCTTGGTCGGCGAAGCACTCCGCGCACTTCCCGAACATTCGATACCGGATGCTTAATTGGACGCCCTGGAGCGCTGGCAACGCGTTACTGCCATAAAACAGCAAATTTGGCGGCGCTGGTCGCACGAGTACATTAACGAGCTTCAGATCCGCACAAACTGGACAAAATCATCGCCAAACTTATCCAACGGCGACATGGTCATTGTACACGAAGATAATCTTCCGCCACAACGGTGGCTGCTTGGTCGCATAGTCAATACCATTCCTGGGAAGGACAACTTTGTACGGGTCGCCGAAGTCCGCACTACCAAGGGAGTTATTCGACGGCCCATTCGTAAACTCGCATTGCTACCTGTTTCTTGAAAGTCAATCACATACTTTCAAGGAGGCCGGTATGTTGGGTCAGAACCCAATAATTATAGCATTACCTTGACACTGTATATTTGAAATATTGCGCCTAACACTGTTAAAGTTAAGCGCCCAACTCTGTTACTATAAGGTTAACGTAACTCACTTTATCACAGTGATTGTGAATTGAATTTGTAGAAGGGAAGAAGAAGTTACTAGATAAGCTGGTGAATAAATAAATGGTGCAGCGAACAGAACTAATAGCTAAAAACTCTAAATCGCTTTAATGTGAAAGTTTTACACCCCCACCTAAATTAGACAACTAATCGCAACACTCAAGAAAAAGCTCTTGAATTTACAAATGTTAAGCCCATTTCATTAAGTAATGACACAATCTCAAAGTGCGTGAGAAACAGCCTTAGGGAAAGAACCACGACGAAATTATACAAGACAGTTTTATCGTCCCATTAGTTTTGTAAACTTTATAACTGGTCAAGCATAGCCAAGCAAATTGGTCTTTAAACTCTTTAAAACGAAAATATATGAAGCTTCTTTAGTGTGAATGTTTTTAGACTCATGACTTTCATGTAGTACTTCTGATTTCGATTATTCAACTCAATATATTACTGTTTATAGTTTAAATAGAAAGCGTTTATGTGAAGTCTATTCTTGAAGTGAGAATTAGAAACTTTGGAAGCCTATTAAGCGAATTTTTATCCTGGGGGTCGATATTACACGCCTTAAGCAAATCAGTTTTAAAACAAGTAGAAACGTTGCAGTCGGACGCACCCGACTGCGGTATACTCGATACCAGTAGTGAAACAGATTAAAAGAGAGCTGAATGCAATGGTGTGTGGATACGTCAGGGGTGTTGGCTGCCTCAATGATTGTCTGGTGCAGATGGGGATGCCAAAAATCTATCTTCCTCCCAAATTTGGTAACTCTAGCTCAAAAATAGTAAAATTTGTGGGAAGGGGGGCTGGGGTTGGTAAGGGGGGGGCGTGGCATCCAATCTTTTGCTGTAGATCTATTTATGATGTCAATTGCTATCCTCAAACAGAATTTGGTGACTCTAGCTCAAAGTTAGTAGAATATGGTGGAAGGGGGGCTAGGTGATGGGGGCTGGTATGGGGGGGCGTGGCGTCCAAAGTTTTGCTGCAGATCTGATTGTGATGTTAATTGCTATCCTCATACCGAATTTAGTGACTCTAGCTCAAAGTTAGTAGAATATGGTGGAAGGGGGGCTGGGGGCTGGTAAATGGGGGCGTAGCGTCCAAAGTTTTGCTGCAGATCTATTTATGATGTTAATTGCTATCCTCATACCAAATTTGGTGACTCTAGCTCAAAGTTAGTAGAATATGGTGGTAGGGGGGCTGGGGGCGGTATGGGTGGGGGCGCCATCCAAAATTTTTGGGTTTCTTCACTTCCAATCTTGGCACCAAATTTGGCGGCTCTAGCTCAAAAGCTGTGGAAAATATAGGCACTTTTGATTTCAAAATGCAAGGGGCTAGGGAACGTTGAAGGGGGGCTGGGGTTGGTAAGGGGGGGCGTGGCATCCAATCTTTTGCTGTAGATCTATTTATGATGTCAATTGCTATCCTCAAACAAAATTTGGTGACTCTAGCTCAAAGTTAGTAGAATATGGTAGAAGGGGGCTAGGTGCTGGGGGCTGGTATGGGGGGGCGTGGCTCCAAATTTTTGACGCAGTTTTTTGGGGATCGTTAACAGCTATCTTCCTACCAAATTTGGTGACTCTAGCTTTAACTATTTGGAAAATACACGCATTCCCGTTTTTAGTGAAGCATTGGGGCGGTTTGGGGCAGCTTGGGCAGTATGGATTGGCGTGGCATCCAAAGTTTTTAAGCATTTTTTGGAGGTTGTAATCACCTATTTTGGCACAAAATTTGGTGGTTCTAGCTTAAAAACTGTAATAGATATAAGCATTTCTGTTTTTAAGCTGCGTGGGGGCTGGGGGCGGAATGGGTAGGTGGGGCTCCAAAGCTTTGATGCAGTTTTTGGGGGTCTTTCCCAGTTATCTACCTACCAAATTTTGTGACTCTAGCTCAAACACTATGGAAGATACACGCACTACCGTTTTTAGCGAAGCTTTCGGGCGGTTGAGGGCTGCTAGGGCAGTATAGATGGGCGTGGCATCCAAAGTTTTTATGAATTTGATTGGGGATCGTCAACACCTATCTTGGAACCAAATTTGATGGCTCTAGCTCAAAAACTGTAGAAGATATGGGCATTCTTGGGGTTAAACTGCGGGTGGGCTGGGAGCGGTATGGGTGGGCGTGGCTCCAAAATTTTTGATGCAGTTTTTTGGGGGTTGGTAGTAGCTATTTTCTCCCCAAATTTGGTAGTTCTAGCTGTAAGGGCTTGCGAAATAGCTGCATCTATCGATTTTGCGTTATCGAGTTTATCGATTTGCCAGCCCCCTAGTTATCGTAGAGCTCCAATCTTGACACTTTAATTTACTATGCCATAGATAAAGAGATTTGCATAGTTTGAAGTCTCTAACTTGAAGGGTGTGGAAAAAAGTTGCGAACAGACGGACGGACAGACGGACAGACACCATGACGGAAATTGCACAAACCCAATATACTCTTTACTTTCGGTATCGAGTATAACGAGACAACGACCGGTAAACCAAAAATATTAGACTGTTGTTGATTTTATACTTAAAAAGTACATCGAAGAAAAACTAAAAGTCGCCGTGTTTGTCTATCAGAAAAAAAAAAAAAAACATTTAAGTTAGGTAAGTCAAATGACCTTAGAAAGGCAGAATGTATTGTATACACTTATGTTAGCTAAATTATATAATTCACGGATCGGATCTCAGTGGTTTTGAAAAATTAATAAACTGCAATGAAAAAAGTAAAAACCATCAAAAAGCTATATTCTGAACAAAGTTTAATCTCGATAGCTAAAAATTTATAAAAATAGATTGCATAGGAACGGACGAACAGACCTAGGCAGCCTACGATAGGAAGCTGATCAATAATAAACATAATATCTGGGGTCAAGGATGCTTCTACTTATGCAGTATAGAAAAAGACTATGTTTTGGTTCTTCAATTGGCTTGCACTTAAATTAAGAGCCAATGAGAACAAAAAGCAAAAAAAAATAAATAAAAATACAAAATATAATTAAAACAAAATCAATAAACAATTCCAAAATGGCTCTTTACACTATTTTGAAATCTTACCAAGGCAAATGAAGTAAAAAAAAATTGATGCCCTAAAAAATAATTAATTTAGTGCAGCTAAAATCTTGAAAGTAACCTTTATAATTTCTTTCATATAAAGAACAACATTATTTCGCTTTTTCAATGCCCGAGCTATAAACCACAAGATTCATAAAAGATTATAGCCTATCAAATACCGCTTTTACAAGCACTATAATAATGTTCTGTGTTATCTTAATGAATATAGGACTATTCTTGCGCACTCTCGCGAATTATGTAGCTTAAAAATAAAAACGAGAGTTTCTTTGATTAGAATTTTACATTGTTGCAAAGAATCCGAGCATGAACATTTATTGGATTATCTAAATTCATAAGAACTATGAAGTTTAAACGGTCTTAGAACCAGGACTCCTAGTCTACTGTTAATTACTGTAAATGACTGTTTGCGTTTTTTATGTAAGTAAAATTTATAGTTAAAATAGGCTTAAGGCAAGTAGTGGAATCATAAAGAACATTTTCTTACAAGAAACTTTCTACACACATGAAGTGCTCTACAATACAATCATATAAATCAAGATAATCCTATCATACAGTTTCTTAAAATCAACCAAAACCTAAACCAAACCTTATTCTCTGGAGCATTCCCCCAAACAATACTCTATAAAAATCAGTCCTTACCTTAAAATTATCACAAAAGCTCAAGCGGTAGTTAACGACTTATATTAAGGAAATAGAAACCTCTGAAATACCAATATGCAATCAACGTGTGTTTAAACCAACCAAGTGTAAATTGACCTATAAAATGATCAAAACATAATACAATTAAAAATATTTAGTACTTTACCGCCCATTAAAGAAAACAGCTATTTTTTACATAGTCTTGACATTTATCACATCACAAACTTATTTTGATATCACAATCTAGGCATAATACAAAGTTAATAAGAATAAAACATATAAGAACGGCTTCATGTTTATTAAAATCCTATAGCGAAAATTAGTTTTGAGAACAAGAGCGAACACGTTTGTATGAGAAATAGAAATAATAGTTATAAGAAAAAATGAGCCTTAATATAAAGGTATCTAGAATAATGAGGTGCTGTTCTTAAAAGTATCATTTAATGTTAAGATACTCATAAATCAAAACTGAAGCCAGTTTAATACACTTCGTTATTTAATACGACAATGAGTGAGAAAACAAATAATAAAATCATAACCGTCCATCAATTAATGGAAATTAACTACGAAATATTCTTAGTTTTAGTAATGAGTTGGAAAATCCCGAAATCGAGTCTAATCATTAAAAAGTGTAATGTTTAACATAAAAGTAGTTGAATGAAACATTGATAAATTACTGGAAAGGGTATGTAGGTTGACAATTAAAATATACTAAAGCTATCAGTTATAAAGAGAAAAAATTCAAATCCGAACGATTTCCCTGTTAAGTTATAGGTGGCATTTAATAGACAATAATACAATCTATCTCGTTTTTAGCGTAAAACCTAGTCAAGTTAGCTAAATACATAACATGAAAGATTTAAAAGTCAAAAGAATACTTATTTGAAGAAAACAATTCAACATAACACAAGTTAAGATGAGGTATCAGAGGTATCACAACATCAAAAGGATACCTAAAATAAGAATTTTTGAAGTCACTTAATGAGTACAAACACATTCTTAATATCTTTTTATCGTAAATAGCACTCTGGGAAACAGAATAGTAAAACAATAATCAAGCAGCTTAAATTATTGTAACACTTTAAGTCAGCTAACTGTATTCATTTTCCATATTTGAGAAGTTGATTTGATAAATAAGTTTGATGAAAGAATTATAGCCAAATATAACAAATAGTTTGACGAATATCTTAAAGTGTAAAAAGTGTCATTAAACACATAAACATTGGACAATAATCTTATAGTGTGCAGATGGACATTATTTGTCAAGGATAATCTAATCAATTATTGTCTAATACTGCGATGAAAAAGTTAAACAAAATATTATTAATTCAGCCTAAAAGAGTACCTTAAAAGTTTAATGAATCAAAATAAATTATTAATGACTATATCATAGAATCAAATATATACATACGTATTTGTTAAGTCATTTCAATTAATATAAGAACTGCATTAATTGTAATCTAACTTATATTTAAGACTTATTGAATTTCGCAACGTACTATATGAAGTTAATTTGAACTGCTTGAATTACCTATGTAAAACTAGTACTGTAAACTAAACTCTGTAATTAGCATAATTGGCAAGTTGCACTCTACCGCTGAGCGGAGAGTAATTACAGAATCACTTATGATCAAACAAACGAAAAGAGCACACGTATTCTTAAACTTTGTCCGTCTGTCCGTAGCGAAGTCGAAGTTGACTAAATAGCCCTAAGTTGCTTTTTGCCGTAAGTGCAAGTTCTACGTTGCAGCCTCGTTTACTGCATCAGTATTAAAAAAAAAAACCTCAACAAACGATGAAGTATGAATACTAACATCTAAGTTACTTTATTTAATACCAGTTAAACGAACGTCTTCAACCTTTTTAAATAGTGAAATACATAAAAGCTTTCTTAGATATCATATACTGAGTATTTAAACTAAAGCTTATAAGATTGATTTGATAAAGCTATTAATAAAGCCTAAAGAAAACATGGTGTGTGACCTTTGTGATCTACCGGCTATAAGTATGCGGGTTCAGTCTTAATGCTTGGCTAATGTTTTTGCATTTACATCAATCATCTAAAAATAAACCTAATGCAAGGAACTATATAAAATTATCATAATAACAAAATAAACCAATTAAAAAAATAATCATTAGCTTGTTAAAAGTGAATTATAATTAACTGCATACAATTTTCCTAGCAACTGTTTCTGTTGTTATTGCAGTTTTTTTTAAATTATTAGTGGCTAAGAAACCCGCTCACACTTGACCTTTGTTCTTTACTGAATGGAAGATTTTCCTAGCAATGCGACCGGCTCTATGATTGTACTTTACCATTAATTATGACCTGCTTGCAGGAGTGTAATTATTGCTAGCTTAGAAATTTGCGTATCTAGATCAAACCAGCTCTCTGTTTTCTACTTATATGGAAGCCGACTAATGTACATGACCTACCTACTTGTAGGTGTTCATTACAAGGAGTCTGATAAAGTACCTGACCACCCCTTTTTACCAACGCAGGTAAAACATTCGCACACTCTCTCTCTTATCTCCTTATTAAAAGCTAGGAAATATGCACACACTTGTTTTTTACACTTTCTAGTCTTAATTTACAAGAATCAATAGTCTTGTTTGGAACCTTTGAATTGATCTTGCTGTTGCTGTTGTGTAAGGAAATTCTCATCCCTTGCTCACATATCCGTCTCAAATGTTGATGTGCATGTTGTTGTTCATAACAATGAGGGCTTACGACCTGTATTCAGGTACGCAAGGCAACGCACATCAAACAGGTGCACACTTGACTCTAACACTGTCTCCACTAGCACTTCCTCTCCTTTTACTAATGCACTTAAACCATGCGCATACTCTCTGTCTTAGCTACATATACAAATGAAATTTGCAAATACAAATGATAGTCCTTCTAACACTTTCTCTCCTTAACACTTTCCATCTAACACTTGCCTCTCTAACACTTTCTAATCTTAATATACAAGTATCAATACTCTTGTTTAAACCTATGTATTGATCTTGCTGCTGCTGCGAAAGAAAATTCCCATCGTGTGTTCACATAACCCTCACAAATGTTGTTTTTGGTATTGCAGTTGACCATAACAATACGTGCGGCACTATGATTTTACTTGCCTCTGTCTATGATCTGCCTGCAGGAGTGCAAAGCAGCGCCGTCAAACCGGCGCACACTTGACTCCTATCTAATATTTGCTAGCTAAAAAATGTGCGCACGCACATGAAACAGGCGCAGACATGACGTCGCTATCACTTTCGCTATGACTCACACGGATGTTGCTGTTGTTTTTAGTATTGCAGTTGACCATAACAATGCGAGCGGCTCTATGATTTTACTTGTCCTTGTTTATGATCTGCCTGCAGGAGTGCAAAGCAGCACCGTCAAACCGGCGCACACCTGACTCCTATCTAATATAAGCGTGTGCACATTAAACAGGCGCAGACATGACGTTTCTATCCTTTTCTCATTTGTTCTTTGATTCGCACGGATGGTGTTATATTTAACAAGGAGGTCGACTAATGTACTTGACCTTTGATCTTGATCCGAGTCATCTTCGCTGCTTTGAAGCGGTGCAATGCGCTTCTCTTTGTCGGAGAGTGTTTCACTTGACCTGCATTAAACTGTCTACTGACATTATTAAAACATTAACAATGTCGCCCAATCTCTTATGGCAGTGTGATTATTGCCTTATGTGTAATGATTCGCACGTTAAAATTGATGAGCTGTGCGCGAAAATCAATAATCTCGAAAAGCTCTACAATGATTTAAATAAAAAACTCAATAATTCAAATAGTGCTGGTTCTGCAATAGACCCTCTGTTAGCTACGGCTCAACAAGACGTAACTGCAATCAGGGTTATTGAACCTGCTCAATTGGTTGTCAGTGAGAGTGATGCGCTCTCTCATCAAGGTCGTCACCTTGTCACAGTACAGAGCCGACGACAGAGACGTAATAAAAACAACAATAAGCGCGTTGTTGGCATCGCTCCCGCGTTTGAAGGGCTGGAGGTGAAGCAGAGCTTGACATATTTACACATTGGTAAGTTTTCAGCTGGAACGCAACCAGAGGCGGTGTTGAAGTATGTCTCCGAAAAGTTGAAGGTGCAACCTGATACGCTTAAATGTTTTAAGCTTGTTAAGAGGGATGCTGACGCTGATTTACTGCACATTGTCAACTTTAAGCTTGGACTTCCGGAACAACATTTATCAAATGTTTATAACAATTCCTTCTGGCCTCTTGGTGTTCGAGTCGCTAGATTTGTAAATAAGCCGCGGCCTCATAAAGACAATACACCGGTTAATTTGGTAAACTTGGACCACCCACGGACATCCACACCAATTCCTCACCATCATAGTTTGGTTTCATCAAAAAACCCCTAAGTTTCGGCGCTACTGGTTGTTTTGAGGTGGCTGCTCACGCACTCACATTTGCATGTCCTAGACAACAACAAATACCAGTTGCGCGGTTTGGGCGAGAGCATAATCCCGCTCGTGCGCTCTTGACTTTGGACAGTTATCAATTTTCGTTTCTACTGCTCTCTCGTTCGTCGCTTGGACAACAACAAAAACAGGTGTTATCACTGCTTGCCCTTTGCGGCGTTCATAATGCTTCGGATGCTGTCGACTTTTTTCATCGGCACCCGCTCTTCTTCGCTGCGCTTTCATCTGTTAAGTTTTTGAGTGAGTTAACTAGCGCTCACACTCATAACTCTTCGTTCTCATCGATGCCTTCGCTATGTGTGACTGCTGCGCTGGATTTGGCTGCTTTTGTTGCTATTAATAGAGCTGCATCTTATATTAAGCTAACTTATTTGTTTATTGCTAAGCCGGTTGTGAATGAGCAGTATTCTTACATTCTTCCCTTGCTATCACCGCAATTATTTATGCGCCATACACATTATACTTCTCCCTTGTCTGCACCTGTTAACGCTCAAGGGTGTAAGTATAATTCAAGTATTTATTCTTTGCGAATATTTTTCCAAAATGTTGCTGGCATGTGGACCAAATCGCATGATGTTCGTATGGCTACCTCGGATTCTGATTTTGACGTCATAATATTGGTTGAGACTTGGCTCAATCCTAATTTCTTTGACGGTGAATATTTTGATACCCAGCTCTTCCATGTCTTCCGGAAAAACAGAGACACTGTAAGTACACAGTGCTTGAGGGGTGGTGGTGTTATTGTTGCTGTTCGGCAGTATCTGCGCTGTTGCACAGTAAATCTTAGCAACAATGATCCAATTTTAGACCAGCTTGTGATCAATATAACGGGTCAGACTGAATCATGATTTATTTGTGCATCTTATGTTCCACCGAATAGCCCACTTGAATTGTATCAAGCACATATTGCAAATGTGGCCTCTATTCATTTTGGATTAAAGGCAAAGTCTTTGTGTTTATGGGGATTTTAATCAAGGAAGGCTGGGTTGGATTCCCTCATTGGATGACTCTACTATGGTCCCTTGTAATGTTCATTTACCGCACGAAATTGCTCTGCTAGATGACCTATTCAGTATGGGTTTGGTGAAGATTAATAGTGTGTTCAATAAATTGCACAAAATTCATGAATTGGTTTTTGTCTCTATAGAAAATAAATTTTCTATAAACCTTTGTCCAGCTCCGCTTACTCCTTGTGATATGCATCATGAACCTATTCTGTTAACATTAGAGATATACAATTTTCGAGCTACGCAGCACTCTCTTAATAATATTAAACATATCTTTACGCAATCTAATATTTTAATCTAATATTTTAAGGATTAAGAATTCTATTTTGGGCATTAATTGGGATAGAATCTTATCGCAACTTGATCTTGAAGGCGCTTACGACATGTTTTTAAGTTTATTAAAGCAGATAATGGCAAATAATTCCATTATTAAAAAGTACAACCCGAGGTTACCTTGGTATACTGCTGGTTTGAAAAAATTAAAAAACCTTCGCAATAAATTTTTTAAAAGATATCCTATTTCCCTGAATACTTTTGATTTGGAGCGCTATAAGCTTCATAAGCGTGAATTTGAATTTCTAAATAAATTTCTTTACAATCTATACATCACTGAAGTGGAATCAGGAGTAAAGCTTAATCCTAAATCGTTTTGGTCATTTGTTAGAGCTAAAAAGAGTTGCTCAGCCATCCCGCCCTCTATGACCTTAGGTTCACATACTGCTAGTTCTGATGCCTCAATTGCTGAACTGTTTGCTCAATTCTTTAGTTCTAACTTTGAGTCGCGTTGTGATTGGCATGATTCGTATATTCTTTCAAAAATACCAACTTTATTTAATATAGGTAAGTTGCAACTCTCGAGTAATGACATAGTTGCAGCTTTGTCCGATTTTAATTCTTCAATCATTCCTGATAGTGATGGAATCTCCTCGTTTATCCGTAAATCTTGTGGTAGTGAGCTCTGAGAGCCACTTGGAATTTTATTCTCTAAGTCCCTCTTGACTGGCATATTTATTAAGTCATGGAAGTCGGGATTGGTGACACCTGTTCATAAGAACTCGTCAAAATGCCTCATAAGCAATTATAGAGCCATCGCAAAACTAAGCAATGTCTCAAAATTATTTGAGCGTGTAGTTGCAAAGTTTTTTTAAGTCTTGCATTTCTTTTAACCAGCATGGTGTTATGAATGGCAGATCTACTGTGATGAATTTATCAGTTTTCAGCAATTTCTGCATTAACTCTCTTGAAAATCTATTACAGGTTGACACAATTTATACAGACTTTGCCAAAGCCTTTGACAAGGTATGTCATTATGCGCTTTTGGCAAAGCTATCTCAAGCAGGTTTCCACTCATCCCTTCTGGATTGGTTTCGATCATACCTTGATTCGCGTTCTTACCGTGTGGTAGTAAATGGAAAATTTTCAAGGCCCTACATTGCACCTTCTGGTCTTCCACAAGGTAGTGTCCTTGGACCTATCTTGTTTATATTTTTATTAATGATATTTCCTCCTGCTTTAGGCACACCTGTCATCTTTTATATGCTGACGATCTTAAATTGTTTAAAACGATTAAATCATCAACTGACTGTGTTGACCTCCAGGAGGATTTACACAGAGTTGGCACATGGTGCCTGCAAAACCATCTTCCACTCAATGTTTCAAAATGCTTTTTTTGTACGCTATTCTAGAGCTCAAAATCCAATAATATTTTCCTATTCGTTAGGTGGCTCGCTTCTATCTAGCAGATGTGAATCGCTTGACCTCGGAATCCTTTTTAATTCTAAATTCAGTTTTGTAAAGCATATTTATTATATTTTGACGAAAGCATATGCAAGCGCTGCCTACCTATACTGATAGATGTCGCCTTGTGCGGCTTTCCACTTTTGAGGATAGACGTACAATAGCGGCATTGTCGTTTTTAAATGATATTATTGTTGGAAGGATTGATTGTCCTGTTTTACTTTCCTTAATGATGTTTTTCACCCCATCGAGGTGTCTCAGGGTTCCAAATACATTTTTTATAAGAATCCACCGTACCAACTATGGTCTAAATGAGCCTATTTCCAGGACTATAAGTATTTATAATTCGTTGCCAGTCGAGTTGCGCTTCGATTTTATTTCTAATTCTACATCAATTAAGCATCTTCTTAAGCAGTATTTTTTAAGATGATGTTTGTATTTCTTATTGTGTGTTGTTTAGTGTTAAGTAGTTTTAAGTTAATATACCAGTATGTTGCTCTTTGGTAGGTTGAAATAAATAAATAAATAAATTAAATTGACCTACTTCTAGATGGTGATCCTAGACATCCTGGGTTTTTATCTTGCTACCTTATTAAAAAGGTCACGCTAATGGAAAAAGGTTCACGCTAATGGAAAAAAGGTGATAAATTTTAATGTGACAGGGGCGATAAGAAAAGGCGGCATTTCCCTTTGGTTAAGAACCGGCAATTCCCTACTGCTGCCCTGAAAACCCGTTCCCTAGCGATCTGCATTTGGAAAACAGAAACCCGTGTATCTTCCACAGCTTTTGAGCTAGAGCCACCAAATTTTGTGCCAAAATTGGTGATGGAGAAGCCCAAAAAATTTGTATGCCACCCCAATCCAAATCGCCCAATGCCTCCCTTCTACCATATTTTACTAACTTAGAGCAAGAGTCTCCAAATTTTGTAGGAAGCTAACTGTTAATGACCCTCAAAGAACTGCATCGAAGTTTTGGAGCCCCGCCCACTCTTTTCGACCTACGGCAGTTTCAAGACAGAAATGCCTATATCTTCCATAGTTTTTGAGCTAGGGCCACCAAATTTGGTACCAAGATAGGTTATGACGACCCCCAAAAAATGCATCAAAGCTTTGAATGCCTTGCCTATCCGTACTGCCCTAGGCACCCCCAACCTTCCCAACGCTTCGCTAAAATCAGTAATGCGTGTATCTACAATTGTGTTAAGTAAGTGTTTGGTGGAAAGATAATTGTTAACGACTCCCAAAAAACTGCATCAAAGTTTTCGAATCTTGACTGCCCGATACCTATCTTACTGTATTTGGAAAACAGACACGCCTATATCTTCCACAGCTTTTGACCTAGAGCCACCAAATTTGGTGCCAAGATTGGTGATGAAGAAACCCGTAAAATTGTGTGGCAACCACCCTTTTAAAACATTTTACTAACTTTAAGCTAGAGTCACTAAATTTGGTATACATATACATTCAAATATCTTAAGCAAAAATTTGGATGCCAACCCCACTCATACCGCCCCTTACCCTCTTCCCACACATTTAACTAGCTTTGAGCTAGATTTACCAAAATTGGTGGAAAGTTAATGATCACAGAAAAACTGCATCAAAGTTTTGGAGCCACGCCTACCCTTTTCGACCACAACCCAGCGGCAGTTCAAAAACAGAAAAGAGTATATCTTCTAAAGTTTTTGAGTTTGAGCCACAAAATTTGGTGCCAAGATAGGTTATGACGGCCCAAAAATTGCATCAAAACTAAGGATGCGACACCCATCCATACTGCCCTATCCGCCCCAACCCTTCGCTAAAAACGGGACTGCTTGTATTTTTAAAAGTGTTTAAGCTAGCGTCAAATTTGTTAGGAAGACGGCTTTTTGGTATACCCATCTGCACCAGACAATCTTTGAGGCAGCGTTCACCCCTGCCGTATCCGCACCCCATTGCAATCTGGTCTCTTTAAATTGGTTTTATTACTGGTTTCAAGTATACCGCAGTCGGTTGCGTCCGAATGCAACGTTTCTACTTGT
Source organism: Scaptomyza polygonia (assembly GCA_035044585.1). Classification (NCBI taxonomy): domain Eukaryota; kingdom Metazoa; phylum Arthropoda; class Insecta; order Diptera; family Drosophilidae; genus Scaptomyza; species Scaptomyza polygonia. The sequence continues at coordinate 302,076 of JAWNNU010001864.1, forward strand.
TTATTATTTATTTTCCTATTGTGCATATAGTTTTATATGTAGTTAATTATGTTTGGGCCTATTTTCCATTCTTTTAGTTGGTTGAGAATGGGGTGTACTCCCTCTCTATCGAAGGCTTTAGAAAAGTCTAGAGATATGATAGAGCTGTGACGTTTTTTTTGAGAGGGAGCTAGTTATCAGATGGTCTACGTAAAGTAGACTGTCTGTAACCGATTTTCCCTGTATGAATTCCATTTGGTGTTGAAGAATGAGTTTGTCGGCGGTAAAAAACCAGCAGTCCAGTAGTTTACTTGTGCATGGGTTGAGGGAAATAAAGTAAACCACTTCTAATCTCCTATGTTTTTGACTGATTACTTTACATTACTATTCAAATCTGCTATAATTGTACTAAGAAAAAAACACTTTTTGACATTAAAAGAAAAGCCTGCATTAGACAAAACTTTAAGCACAACTGTCAATCTTTCAAAAGCTTGCTCTTTAAAGTCTGACACAGATAAAACGTCGTCAATATAAACCACTTCATATAAAAAACTGAAGATGCGTTCTTTAGTCCGAATGGCATTGCTAAGAACTCAAACTGACCATCAGGAGTTACAAAAGCTGTTCGCTCAATTGAATCTGAGTGTATCGGTATCTGATGGTATTCACTGGCCATATCTAGACTAGAAAAATATGTGTCAGACATTGTATTTGAATTAAGTTCACGAAAGTCTATACAGATTTGATCGCTACCATTTTCTTCTTTACCAACAACATTGGCCTGGCAAAATGTGAACTGCTCGGACGGATAACATTATCCTCAATCATTTGCCGTATCTCGTCTCGGACTATTAATTTCTCACTCTCACTAAGACTATATGGTCTCCTTTGAATTGTTTTGTTTTTGTCTAGCAAACGGATCTCCAAAGATCCTGTTCTTATGCGCCTTTTTGGTATGCCGTCAATAAATAACTCAGAATACTTTTCTAACATATTATTTAATTTACACTTATCACTAATACATAAATCGGTATTTGCATCAAATGTATCTTTCATTATGTTGGCAGAGCTATCTTACGTACAGCATAAATAATAATAAATTTGTAAATACTAAATTTTCGCATTTCCATCATTACTCCGAAACCAAGCTGAAATATTTCTTGACCAACTATTATGTCATATTTTAAACAATCATCAGCTACAACATGAAACAAAACTTTTTAATTTAGGTCGAAAATTTGCACAGTAGATAGTATTTGCATTTGACACTACTCTTTCGCCAATGCTTCTCAATATTACTGAATTGTAACTGCGATTACCCGCGAGCTTCTCACTCAGTTTCTCCTTAATAAGAGAACACTCAGCTCCAGAGTCAAAGAACAATGGAAAACGCTCACTTAATTGAGTCAGGAATGCGTTTTGCTCAGTAACCGCACACAAGTCCACTATTTTCTCATTGCCGCTCTTATTTTCCGGCCGTGTCCCTTGCACACACGAAGATGCGAAATGTCCAGTGTTGCCACATTTGTAACACGTCACATTTGCTCGCTCTCTAAAGGTGGATGATTTGCCATGGTTTTGGCTCGTCCTGTAATCGGTCTTCTATTCTGCTTTCTTCTTCCGACAGTCCAGTGCTTTATGCCGGAGTTTGCCGCAATAATGGCACTTTATCGGCGTCTGCATTTTGAACCTCTTTCTCTGAGGCTCCTCTTGCCTCTCACATGCCACTCTTCCTTCAAAGGCATGTGCTTTCACTTGCTGCTGCAGCTCATTTCGTATCTTTATAATTGTCGTAAAGACTAGGCTTTGCAGTCGAGCGTCAATTTGTGTCGTGTGCACTCACAAAAATGAAACAGCAATTTCTTCTTTAGACATTTAGGGTATTCAGTTGCTATGCTATCGACATCATTACAACAAACACACGCAAGAATGTTTAACACAGCAAACATGCCCCTGGTTATGTTTGCTACTATTGTACTATATGTGTTACTGTGTGGCTGCCAGACTATCTATGAAAACAGCTTTTTTCGAAATTATGGATATCATGAAATTAGGTCACACTAGGCGAGTTTTGGTTGTAAAAGTAAGTACATTTCATTACATATTAATTTAACAGACTTAACTGATGTTTTTAACATTGTCAGAAGCGACAAAAGAAAAAATAAGTGCGGGAGAGTGAAATTAAACGCTGGAGCGAGGATGATGTGCGTAATATGATTGTGTATGTTCAATCGCATACGAATTTTTAAGGTAAAGGTAACACGTCAAAATGCATTGTACATAGTACATATAAAAATATGTTTTTTGCAGTATATACCATCGGCAAGAGTATACTATAGCAAAATGCTAGATGAGTTGAAAATAGACACCAAGTGGCAATTGGCAAGGACCAAAATGCGACACCTAAAAGCACTGCAACTTAAGGGAAACGCATTTCTAGAGTCAACTGGCGCTGGAGTTGAAGATGAAGATGGCGTTATCACAGTAAAGGGTAAATTTTACAACATAAATAAATATTTTCAATATTTGCAATGCATACAATTGATTTATTTCAGAAAAAGTTAACAAAATATGTCCCCACTTTGACATGCTGACGGAAATATTTAAAAAAAAAGCTAATGAGTGTTAGAACTCACGAGCGATGTGGTAACACTTGCTTGTACCTGTTTGATTGCTATACATAAGCATAAAAAACAAAACAATAGTTAATTGAATTTAGTTATTTTTGCAATAAATAAGATTCTTGGATATGAATGATAGCTTGCCTGCTTTACGTATTCTATGACCTTTTGATACCTGTCCTATCCCACAAAACACATGCACTAGCAACTGATATGCACCTAGCCAACCAAGTATCTTGAGCTAAAAACTAGGCTTCTGCAAACACTTGTCCACAAAACTATTTTGCTTCCACCATAATTGTGCTTTAGTAAGAAAACAAGATTTTGTCTTCCAAGGCAGTCAAATATCAGTTTTGCTATTGCTGATCATACATATTCTTCCCAACTTTACACCCCCCCCCCCCCCCCCCTTTCTTCGTGACCGTGACCCTGCCGTCCGGGTGTTTGGTCACGGAGTAAATCGCTTCTCCTGCCGTCACCCTGAGCCGGTCCCTCGACGTTCGTCTTCTCCGCGCGCGCAGCTCCCGCGTAATCTCCTCGACGGCCCGCTTGGTCACGATGTTTGTGTCCGGGTGACACGTCCAATTCTGTAGGACTTCGGGTAACGCTCCCATGTCCTCGTCGGGATCTGCCGGGGCAAGGTTCTCTTCCGGCCGTGGGGTAAGGGGCGCTTGGCGTCGCTTGGCTGCGGTGCTACTCGATGGTTTGTCGTCGTCTCCGTCGTCCGTTGCCTCTGACCATAGTCCCGGGGCCCATACACGGCGTGCGTTTGGTTGTGTTGTTTCCGCTGCTATCTCGTCCAACCCCTCTTCCCATCCAAGGGTGCCTTCTTCCTCGTTTTCTTCGTCGTCGCAGGGGCTTGCCTCTTTCTTGGCTTTGCTGAATGTTGTCGTTGTGACGACCGTCTGCATCACGTGGAAATCTCCCACCGTGTCCGTCACCGTGTCCTCGTGCACATATTTCGTAATGGCTGGGCCATTTGCGCCCCAAGCCTCTTCCACCTTGGTTAGTTTCTTCCGCCAGTGGGTGCCTTCCTCAAACTTCAAAACTGTTTCTTTGCTCATTTTCTGTTGAGAGAAACATAATTGTTGGTTATTACGAAATTACTATTTAAATTCTGGATGTGTGTTTTTGACAAGTTTTGGGTTAGTATATTTATAGCATGTGTCCGGCTGGCTTCTTTTGTTCGGTCTTGAACAATTGGCATTTTTCGCAACATTTGACATACCTGGCTGCATCTCTGAACATCCCAGGCCAGTAGTATCGTTGGGACAGCCTCATAATCATCTTGCGGACTCCTTGATGCCCGGCCGTCGGCGCGTCGTGGCATTCCAATAACACTCGCCTTCTTTGTTCCTCGCTGACGCATAGCTTCCACGGGATGTAGTCCTCGTCATCCGCGCGGTGGCCCAGGTGTCTGTACAACTGTCCGTTTTCTTTCACGTAGTCTGTATACTTAGATGGTTCCTTGGCTATCTTTTCCAGCATCTTTGGAATCCATCCTCCGGGGGACTGTTAAACAACGGCTTGCTGGAGCTGCTCTAACGGGTCTCGTGACAAAGCGTCTGCCACCACGTTGAGCTTGCCTTTCCTGTATTTGACGTCAAACTGGTATTGCTGTAGCTCTAAAGCCCAGCGCGCTATCCTTCCTGTGGGGCTCTCAATTGAATTTTAATGCCATGTGGTCTGTGACCACCTCAAATCGGTATCCTTCCAGGTAGCATTTGAGTTTCCTGATCGCCCACACGATCGCCAAGCACTCTTTTTCCGTAGCCGAATAGTTCGACTCGGCCTTTGACAGCTTCCGGCTGGCGTACGCTATGACCTGCTCCTGCTGATCAATGGTTTGCGTGAGGACCGCTCCGAGGCCGTAGTCGCTCGCGTCCGTCTGCAACGTAAACTTTTCTCCGAACTCCGGACATGCCAGTACAGGAGCGGACGTTAGACACTTCTTGAGGCTGTCTAGTGCGGCTTGTTGCTCCTCCTTCCACGACCACTTCCGGGACTTCTTCAACAGCTCTGTTATCGGTTGTACCACCGTTGTGAAATTGGGCACGAATCGGCGGTACCACGACGCCATTCCTAGGCATCGTCTAAGCTCTTTCAGGTTTGTGGGTGCCTTAAGGTTTTTCATGGCTTCCACCTTTGAGGGGTCCGTCTGGATTCCTTTCTCGTTCACCAGATGCCCTAGGTATACTAGCTTCTTCTGGAAAAACGAAAATTTTTTTTGATTAAGTTTTAGGTTGGCCTCTCTCAGCCGTCGGAATACTTCTCTCAAGTTTGCTATGTGTTGTTCTTTCGTTGCGCTTATCACTATGATGTCGTCTAAGTAGGCGAACGCATGGGGCTCCATCTCCGGGCCTATCACCGTATGCAATGCTCTCTGAAAAGTCGCACCGGCGGAATGCAACCCAAATGGCATGACCCGCCATTGAAATAGTCCTCGACCGGGCACTGTGAACGCAGTGTACTCCCTGCTGCTTGCCGCCATCGGAATTTGCCAGTAACCGTGCTTCAAGTCCAGCGTCGAAATGTAACGTGCGTGCCTCAACTTTTCCAGTATGTGATTTATCCTTGGTACTGGGTATGCATCCGGTATAGAGTGTGCGTTGAGCTGCCTGTAGTCCACGCACATCCTCCACTCGTTCGTCTTCTTACGGACGAGCACTATGGGCGCGCTGTGTGGGCTGCGCGACGGCTCGATTGCCCCCGCCTCTATCAGTTCATTTACCTACTGGTCGATCACACGTTGCATCGCCGGATTTTTGGGCTAATACCTCTGCTTGATCGGCTTGTCATCCCTCATGATGATCCGATGCTCGGCTACGTTGGATACGCCCTTCAATCCCTCGAAGAGCTGCAACTCTGTCCTTAAAAACTCCTGCGTGGCTGGTTCCAAGTCCGCTGGCCATACTGATTCCTGCGCAGCGTCATCTTCCGATGATGATGCTGCTTTGGGGTCTCCTCCTTGCGGCGCCTCGGCTTCTGCACTTTCCACCTGGCCTAGCGATGGCTCCTTGACGACTGTAACTGCGTCTCGGCCGGCCCCTTGCTTGGCTAGCGTGGTATCCTTGCTGCGATGCGTCCCCAGAACAGCCTCTCGTTTCTTGCCTCGGGTGCCGCGTCTCTCTTATTCCTTCTCCCCTTCTGGCCCTAACTCGGCCGTTTCGATCGCCTTGGCTGGCGCATCGGCGCACTTCAGTACCAGCATCGCCTCACCGCACTGCATGGTCGTCCCCATCTTGCATAGAAAATCCATCCCCAGATAAGACTGTCTAACATGGATGGCATTACGAGCATGTCCATCGGCACTTCTTTGCTGATCAACTTGACCTTGAATCTCAACAATTTATTAATTGCTACCTTTGATCCTTCTGCTAAATGAGTATTCGCGGTCGCTGCGAATACTTCCCCCTTTGCCTTTATCTCCTCAAAAAAACTTTGGCTCACGAAGCTTCGTGATGCCCCTGTATCAACCGTCGCCTTCGCCACTCGGTCCCCGACCTTCACCATGGCGACTATGCGACTGTTCTCGACTCTGAGAGGACATTCTAATTCCGGGACTGACTCGTGCCGGCGCCCATACGATCCCGATCCGGATGACGCGGCTGCCCGTTTCCCGCTCTCCTACCGCAACATGCCAAATCGCTCACGCCTTGAGCACCACACTGTCTACAGAATAACACTTTGGGATTTGGGCATTCTCTGGCAAAGAGTCCCCCTTGTGAGCAAATATAGCACACGCGACTCACGACTGCCGACCTAACCTGTTCATGCCCCATCATTTTGTTCGAAATTTCGTCACGCCTGGTGACGGGATGACTACCAGTCTCATTTCGCGCTAACGGTACCTGTGCTGGCGGACTCCTAAACGGATTAGTCGGCTTGGCGGGTGTGTCATACCACCGGACCTACCTTAATACCCAAGAACCCTTGTCTGGTTGTACCCCGTCTCCCCTTGGACCTGACCCGGGATGTTTTCAAACTCTGAGGCTATCTGTGTTAGCTGAGGCAAGTCTACAAAATCACTCCGTCGAATATATAGGCGGTACTCCCGAGAAAGATTCTCATATATTCTTTTCAGCTCCTGCTCCGTGCCGCATTAATCTCTTCAAGTCGACTATATACTCTCTGTAACCTTCTCCTACGCGTTGTCGGCGGGCCCTGATCTCGTCCTCTAATCTGTCAAAGTATTGGGGAGGCAGAAAGAATCCTAAAAATTCCCTTTTGAACGTTCCCCAAGTCACGTCCCTTAATCCGCTCGTTGAGAACCAACTACCCGCCATGCCTGTCAAAGCCTCGCTCATCGCTCTCGGTATGCGGTTCAGATCTATATCGTACGTTTGGGCGCGTTCCTCCAATGTCTCTATAAACGCGAGCGGGTCGGAATAACCATCAAACTTAACACCCCATTTCCTAACCTGATCAGGGACGACCATGTAATGCCGGTGACTGTTAGCGAGCTCGTACATTTGCCTGTAATCCGCCTGGCCCTCCTGGGTACTAGTCATGGGCGGCCCTACGGGCGGCACTACATGTACGTTCGGGGTCAATCCAGCTATGTATCCGCCAACGGCTGGTGCAAACCGCACGTGGCTGGGTGATGGTGGCAATTCTCCTGATGACCCTGATAACGCCAATAAATCGGATTCCGATTTTTGTCTGGGTCGTGCCCCTTCACTAATGACAGTGGGCGGGACGGGTGACCCTCGGCTCTTGGCGAACTTCCGCTCCCATTCGCCCAACCGGTTCCAGGTTGACGAACTATGGCCCCCCAATTTTATCAAATCACATACCCGTTTCCGTAAATCTTCTACCTTGCCGGCGCTTTCTATGTTTAGTTCTTGAGCGATTCGTTCCAGATCCTCCTTCCGGCAGTGGTATACCCACCCTAGACTCACGCCCGGATTGTCGCATCCTTCTTCTTCTACGCTTTTGTTGTGCTCCATAGTCGTTGCTCGTGAAATTTTTTTTTTTTAATTTATTCAATTTTAATTTAATTTAATTTATTTAAATTTTGTTTATTTAAATTTTTTTTTTTTTTTTAGCTGTATATAATTAATTTTTTTTTTATTTATTTAATTTAAAAAAATTTTTATTTAATTTATTAAAATTTTAACGTAGAATACGTTATTCGGCAGGTTAGGGGTGCAATGCGAAGTAAAAATTTTTGCGACCACTTTCGCCGCGTTCATTTCGATTTTTTTATACTTTAAACATTCCCAAATGGAATCTCATTTATATAGGAGTTAACTGAATTTGTTAGCTTTCGAACAGTATGTAAAGTATAATACTGCTACATATAAAGTTTTTGAATCCATAAGTAAATGAAATTTTAAGCGCAATACATTTTTCGGCAATTTTCATATGCGTGTTTCATGTGCTCATGTATTAGCAATAAGTAAGAGCGGGCGCGATAGTGATAGCTATAGCGGATAGACTGTGCATATAGTGTTGTTTCAGTTGCCATTGCGCTCAGTGGTGTTTCGAAGCAAGCGGCGTGCCAACGCACTGTGGGCATTTTACCAAAAACTGGCATTAATTAATGGCTTGCAAACCACGCAAGATATTTTGATTTGGTTTTTTGCGATAGGTTTGTAAGAACCAAAGGAAAATCATTTTAATAAAATTGGCTTGTTGCCGCCCTTTGTTTTCAACATATCAGGTCGAAATCTGGGAGTCAAGCATGTTTATATAATACTAAAATTTTTTTAAAAATTCATGGATATCGGCCAACTATATAATTTTTACTAGAGATTTGCATATACAAGAAGTTAGTTTTGGGACATGTAAAAATAAATATATGACAGTTTTTTTTTGCAAAGCGCCCCATAGTGCAGCCGCAACAAACAACGGTAAAAGCTTGTGTGTGTTCGAAAAAGAAGCAACCGCGTTTCATTTCTCATGTCGTCTCAACATTTGACTTATACTAATTAATGCAAACCAACTTAGAAGGGTTGTATAAACTCAATATGAACTTTGTGCAATTAAATAGCAAAACGTGATTACTTCAATATTATGTCTGTGTAATATGTTTGTTCATATTTTGGCAGTAAGGTAAGGCGTTCAGAATCAATTAAACGCGTTGTAGATAATTTAATAAACTAGCACTTAAATCGACGTTTTTTGTAAGTAATTAAAATATATTATCTATATATTAAATTATATATTTGATTTTTTTTATTGACGATTATTAAATATTTGTACAAGGGGTATTTTTAATTTGTGCATTTTTTGGGTCTCAGCCACGACAATCCAGCACGTGTTGTTGTTGGTTTATGGCTGTTTTTAACTATTTATGTATGTATTTGATTCGGGAGGCAAAATGAGTGTGTGTGTGTATATTCACGAAAAATAAACCAGTGCAAAAAAGTCGCTACCAATATACTAAATAGAATAAAAATATAATAAAATGCCTCCTTAAAAGCGCCTATATTTAAGAAAATATTTTGAAAGTAAATATAAATAAGTGTGATTAGAAAATACATTTATATTATTAATATTCGTATGAAATTTATCAGGAGAGAAAACAAACCCTTCTAGGAACTTATGGAAACTACATTCAATCTTCAACCTTCATTGATATGGTTTGGAGCATACAATTAAAAATATATTTTACTTAATTTAATATCATTATTTTGTCATTACTTCTATTTTGTTTGATAAATTTGAAATGTTACGTATTCTACGTAAAATCTTAGCGGCCGTGTTGGAGACACAGCCTGTTGGTCTTTTTTTTTTATTAATTTAAATTTTGTTTAATTAAATTTTATTTAATTTATTTCATTTCCTTTATTTAAATTTTATTTAATTTTATTTAAATTGTTTATTTAAAATTTTTCCACTCTCGACCCACTGTATCGCAATCAGCTACCACGCCCAATACCAATTCCAACCTTCAGGTGTTGGCGTGTGCTGCACTTTCACAGTCGGCGTTCGCGCTGCTCCGCTGTGATCACTTTTCACGACCGACACTGTTTCCCGTGATTTTAGCCGTTTTCTAGCCGAACCTCACGTCTGTCTTTTCGCTATTCCCGTTCGCTGAGTTGGTGCGTCTTCTTTCACCGTCAACTTCGCTGCACGTGCACTCTAAGCTTCGACCGATTTGCTGCTTAACACATACGAAAATAACTTTTTTCGCGACGACTGTACGTTTGGCAAATTTTTCTCAGCGCCAACTGACCATCTGGCACCTTTTATTGCCCTCGCCGTTACTTTCAGTTTTTTTTTTGTTCTCTTGTTTATAACGCGCGCGCGATCGCGTGGTATGACCGGGTATGCCCGACTGTCACGATTCACTTTTAGTAGTGCGTTTGGGGTTTTTGCTCCCAACTTGCACTACACCTCTTTCACGTTAGGTCCCTGCTCGGGCGCCACTTGTAAAGTAGTTATTTTACCGGGGTACAGATCTTGGTCTGTCCACGGCCCACGTCACAAGATATTTATATTCAATATCAAGGAACGCTCGCGAAATGGAGGTAAGTGTTGCGATGTTCGACCCGGGCGTCTTAAGACGAGTACAGCAAACGAGCGCCTCAGCGGTTAGGGGTCGTACAAGGTCAACCTTTGTACTGTCGCCTCCAGTCGCGCGAATCGCGCTGTCACTTTGTTAAATGCTGACCACCGATTTCTTTGGTGCATTAACCCCCCTGCCCAGCATTAGTAACTTCTAAACAAAGATGCGCACGTCTTTCTTTCAAATCATACTTTCCTTTTATATATATATTTAAACTTTCTCGTTCCTCTTATGTTTCGACTTATATTCTTTCTCGTATCTCCTCTGGCGCGATTTGATAAATATAAAGTAAAGTAGGCGTGATTTTTCTAACCCGCGGCCGCGTCTGCTCAGCTATGAACTCTATTACCCACTGCCTTGCGGTCTCGCGCTTCAGGTCAGCGAGCTTGTACTCTCGTTCGCGACAATTTGGTCGCGTGCCGCGAGCGTGCGGCCGATCGTCACTCTTTTGTCGCCGGCTTCGCTGCCCGGCTCTCTTTTTGTGCTGTGACGTACTGCTGAACTTGTGTTTGTTCTTCTCCTTCGTTAAGGTGTATACTATTAACTTATCCATATTTTACCAACAGCTCTATTTATATTCATTTCATTGTAATTCTTGTAAGTGCTGATTAAACAATAAGTATGTGCGTAATGATTAAATACCTAGTACGTGAATAATGATTAAATAATAAGCATGTAGTTAATGATTACATAGTAAGTATATAGTTAATGATTAAATAATAAGTATATGGTTCATGATACGTGTTTAGTATTGAGTAGTGCTTCTTCATAACTTTGTTTCATAATTGTTTCTATCCTTAAGTCTATATGTGTAGGAGGCTCCCGTCGGGCCTACTTCACAATATCAAAAATAACAAAAACCTCGATTAGAAGACACAGCAAAAATTATATGTATGTTTCAAACGCACTTGCATACAATATGTACCAACAACATTTTACTGTTCTTGCTGACCGCTGACCCGCCGCCTCTCCTTTAATCGACAGGCCGCTGAACGCAAAGGGAAACTGAACAAAATAACAACGTGCTGGCTTGTCGTAGCTGAGACGCGCAAATTGCACAAAGAGTAAATACCCCTTGAACCAACATTCAATGATTGTCAATGAAAACTTGAATATATGAATTTAATCTTTGAATATTGTTTATGCTAAAATATTAACAATAAACAATAAACAATAAACTATACTATGAGCATCCGGGAAAGTGGGTTGCCATCAAAAGTTCTAGTGACTCTAGACTGGTCGTTGTCCATGAGTGAGCAGGTTTTTTGAGGAAGCCTACGGTTGCTTGAGTACTTGAGAGAACCTTCCTAAGCCTTGCTGCTTCTGCAGAGCTCTCTATTTTGGAGCAAAAGTTTTGCCATGAGGAGCGTTTAGCTTGTCTAAGATTCTTTTTGAAAGTGGATAAGCTGGCTTTGTAGAGACTCCATGATTGGTCGTCTCCCCTCGACTTAGCTCTATTTAAAAGCTTTCGCGAGGTTTTACGAAGCTCGCCTAATTGCGAGGACCACCATGGTGGTTTTTTTTTTTGCCTCTTGGTTTGCTCTGGGGGCATGTCATGTTTAGGGCGGACTTGCATGCCTCCGTGAGCTTGCTTGTGAGTAACTCTGTGTACTCGGTAGAGGGGGATCCCACTGGGGGATGCTCTGGGATTAGCCTTTCGAGGCATTCTTTGAATCTGGTCCAGTTTGTACGTTTAACGTTTCTGCACCATTTGGGTCTGGGTATGTCAAACAGAACCTAAGGTCGGAGAAATAGTGCTCTACGAGTACCCTCCAATTTGTTTGTCGTTGATAGAAGGAGGTTGTGGCTAGCGTCATGTCTAAGACCTCTTCCCTATTCTTTATAATAAAGGTAGGGTCGTTACCTTTATTGCAAATGTTTAAGTTTGTTGTTAAAATATAATTGAAGAGTAACTCACACCGTTCATTTATATCCGAGCTGCCCCACTGATGGTGGTGAGAGCTGGCGTCGCAGCATATTATCAGCTCGGTATGCGTCAATTCGCAGTCAGCAATTAACGCCCGTAGTCGTTGCTGTGGTAGGGGCCCCTGGTGGTCGTGGGCCATGTAGGTGGAGCTAAGTCTGACGTGTCCAGACTTTAGCTCAAGGCATACAGCCGTGTTGTCACCATCGCTGAAATCAGGAAGCAGAAAAGTGTCTAGATGTTTTCTTGCTAGAATGCAGGTGCGGACTTTACCTTCGTTGTGGGCTACAAGCAGCTTGTAGTCCTGAGTGCCCAGTCCAGAAACCTTGCCACCACAGACCCAAGGTTCCTGGATGAGGACAATGTCTGCGCCGCATTGGCTTATACGGAGCAGAAGAGCGGCTGCAGCCGCTTTACAGTGGTGGAGGTTGATTTGGAGGAGTGTCAGAGACATCTTCCGTTTTCAACTCCACCACTGTGAGATCAGCCTCGTCATCTGTATCCTCTTCGAGGCTGATCATTTGGGCCGCGTCAGCAAGTTCGGATACCTCCTGACCAGCCTGGCCGTCACTCGCCTTAGCTGCCGGCGCTTCGTTTGTGATTTTACCATTGGCGGTGGTATCATCAACGACAGCAACCGGCAGTGGCTGCTCCAAGAGGGCAGCAGTGTCTTGTGTCACCGGTGCGTCCTCCAACCCGAACGGCTTGCTGGCTGCATCAGAGCGATAAACTTTTATCGAAATTGGCTTGAAGCCATAGTGAGCCGCCCCGTTAGTTGCGGCAAGAGTCTCAGCTGACTCATCATTGATGACGAGGATTATTTGTCGGCTGTTGCCTTCAGGCGCCTCGACTTTGGCAATCCTCCAATCCTGAGTAACCAAGTCTGGGTTACTCATCTGAAGGAGCTTGAGGATTCGCTCGGGCTCTTCTGGCTTAACAGAAACCCTAACTCTCGCTCTGGGTCGCCTGGCACGTCTTTCCAATCGACCGCCTCGAGCTTCGCCCCGGGGTAGACTTCCCCCAGCAAGGCCACCGCTTTTTTGTAGAGCTCTGCCGATGAGTCATCCTGCAGGCTATCGCTTTGATATTGCCCCGATGCGGCAGCCCGCCTCCGGTCTTGTATCGGCGGCTTATTTGCCGCCGTGGAGGCGGACCCCGGGACGATCGCCTGCGTCGCAGACCTGGAAGCTGGTGTTGCAGCCTCCGAGCTCCAGGAGCCGTTCCAGGTCGGCGTCCGGGGTGTGAGAACGAATGGCTTGTCCGTCCTGCACCAATGCCGCTTGCGACGTTACGAGCACCTGCTGGCGTACCAGATGTTGCGGAAGAGGTGCAAGAACCTATAGAGGGATTGGCGTTTCCCCCCGGGTTTTTGAGTGTCCCGGACACTGGGTTTGTTGGTTTTTTTGGATTCATATTTTTGGTCCCACGAGTAGACGGCAGTGAACAGTCACCCGCGGCATAGCCCGTGTACCGCGGGAAGCCTTGTTAAACTGGGAGTCGGCAGGTATCCAGAGTTTGCAAAGTAACGACTGAGCTCCCTTTCAGCCACGAGTCCCTTGGCACGATGCTGTTCCACTTTGGACTGGGGTAATTTTAAAGAGTTTTCTTCTCTCGCCCGACTACTATTCGTCAGCACCCTTGGCAGAGACATGACCTTACCAAGGGCCTGCTTCCAGCCGCCCTCGCGTGGAGAGTGTAGTCGCAGTACCAGTTGTGACTTCCAAGGACGGCACGCACCGCACGGACGCGCACTCATAATGGCGATGTGAATGCGTTCCCCCACAGTGCGTGTTATTCCCTTTGTTTCTCCAACTTTCTGACGGCCTAGTTCATCCTCTAGCTCTACCAAAATAGATAATTCAATGATTTCTATCCGACATACATACATATATACATACACAGATCTGCAACTAATGTTTAGATGCTAACCCCACTCATACCTTCCCCAGCCCCCCTATCAACACATTTCATAAACTTTGAAGATAACTTTTAACGACCCCAAATAAACTGCATAGAGTTTTGGAGCGCCGTCCACCCCTTTCGACCACAGCCCCCTAACAGTTCAAAAATTGAAATGCCCATATTTTCGACAGTTTTTGAGCTGGAGCCACCAAATTTGGTGCCAAGATTGGTGATGAAGAAACCCAAAAAATGTGTTTGCCACCCCAACCCTAACCGCCCACAGCCTCCATTCTACCATATTTTACTAACTGTGAGCTAGAGTCCCAAAATCTTGTATTAAACTAACTGTTAACGACCCTCAAAAAGCTGCATCAAAGCTTTGAAGTCCCGACCACCCTTATCGCCTCCAGCCCCCTCGAGTTGAAAAACAGAAACGCTTATATCTTCTACAGTTTTTGAGCTGAAGTTTTTCAATTAGGTACCAATATAGGTGATGACAACCCCAAAAAAAAAATGCATTAAAATTGGATTGCCACGCCTATTAAAACTGCCAAAAACGCCCCAACGCTTCGCTAAAAACGGTAATGCGAGAAACTTCCATAGTGTTTGAGTAAGAGTCACCAAATTTGGTAAAAAGATTACTGTTAACAACTCCCAAAATACTGCACCAAACTTTTTGAGCCCTGAAGCTCCGTTCTCTAGCCCACTGCCTTTGGAAAACAAAAACGCTTATATCTTCTACAGCTTTTGAGCTAGAGCAAAGATTGGTGATTTAGAAACAAAAAAAAAAAAAAATTTGTATGCCACCCCAACATATACCTCCCCCAGCTAAGGTGCGTCTCATATATATAACGCTACCGCAAATTTGCTTTTAATTTTTGAACAAAAGAGTTTTTTCAATAACAATGTTCGGCGCATTTGTGTGTAATGATGAAAAAATAATGTGTACCAAGCTAGACGGCGCCTCTGATAACGGTACATTTGTTTTGCTGCAAAAACTGAATTTCGGTAGTTTCACATATATAACGCCACTTTTAATTTTATGATTTTTTATTTGTTTATTTATGTTTTTGTTACATATGAGTACTAAATAGTGTTTCCATGTTTCGAAGCAACTTCAAAAATGCGATTTGGCATGCTCTTGTTCAAGTTGTCAATAGTTTTTTTTTATCAAGTGCGTCCCATTCTTAAATAATTGTGGTTTTGAGCTCTTCGACCGTTTCAAATTGCCGGTTTTCCTTATAAACACGGCGAACTAAAATGCCCCATAAGTTTTCAATCGGATAGAAATCAGGTGAGCGAGCAGGCCATTCCATCAAAGCAATTTTTTTATTGTTGAACCAGGTTTTGCTCTCCCGACTCACGTGAATGGAAGCATTGTCCTGCTCGAAAGTCCACTGGGTGCCATTATTTTGCCGCAAGAAGGGTAACATACTGCATTCCAACACATTTATGTAATCACTACTTTTCATTCTGGACGACACGAATTGGACTTCCAAGCAACCGGCAGCTGAGAAAGCACCCCAAAGCATAACACTGCCACCACCGTAATTCCTTTTCGAGAAGCAAAGCTCATCCTTTCGGATGTCGTGCCAATAGCTTCAATTACCATCGGGTCTATCTAAATTCCATTTTTTTTCTTCTGAGAAAATAACCTTGAATTACATAAAGTTACAAGTTAATTAAAAACATCATGCACTCAAACGTACAGTTTTCCAGTTTGTCGTGATGTTTCGTTTGGCGAATTCCATTCGTGCATCTTTATGCTGTTGTTTTAACGCTGGAATGCAATTCATTTTTTTGTTCACTATAAATGGAGATTCTTTAAGAGTGCGCCATATCGTTGTGCGCGAGACCTTTTTATCCACAACGCTCGTCAAATCGCTTAAACTGCGACAGGTGTTGCTGGCGGCACGCTCCACCTTCCTTTGTTCCCTGTCAGTAAGAGTTTTTTTCCTTCCGCTTCGCTTACGGGTACCATATTCCAGTGGATTACTTAAAAAATTTTGAATAACCCTGTGGCTTCTCTCGATCCTGCTCCCAATTTCCCGCACTCCATACCCCTCCTCCCAGAACTTAGTATTTTGCCTTTTTCCTGCTCCGTAAGCGCTGTTCCACGTGGCATTATGTTTAAATTGCACAACTATCAAAATAATATAAAAAAGATTCCGTTTCTTTTTCAGGTTTAAACACAACC
The DNA here is from genome assembly GCA_035044585.1 of Scaptomyza polygonia. NCBI lineage: Eukaryota > Metazoa > Arthropoda > Insecta > Diptera > Drosophilidae > Scaptomyza > Scaptomyza polygonia. Next base: position 318,215 of record JAWNNU010001864.1, read on the forward strand.
TTCACTTTTAAACTCATAATTGGAAGTGGCGTTATACATGTGAAACTACCGAAATTCAGTTTTTGCAGCAAAACAAATGTACCGTTATCAGAGGCGCCGTCTAGCTTGGTACACGTTATTTTTTCATCATTACACACAAATGCGCCGAACATTGTTATTGAAAAAACTCTTTCGTTCAAAAATTAAAAGCAAATTTGCGGTGGCGTTATATATATGAGACGCACCTTAGTTGTGAGTGGTCGGGTGGGGGGGGGGGGGGGGATGAGCACGCATTCCGAGTCTTAACCTGTGCGTGGCGAATCCTCACCCTCGTACCTCACACACGCGTCCGAGAGATTTCTCAAGGACGCGGCCGGTGGTCGGTGCGGGCGGATGGGGTTAGCTGACCGGCGCGCAGGCTTCCGGGTCTTACCCTCAGCCTGGCCGCCGAGCTGGTTACCCTTATCCCCCCGTACCCACCAAGTTTCGCTCGACGCCCTGGCCGGTTATATAGAGCCCTTCGGGGGAATAATTGGTTAGCTCTTCGAGTATTACTCTGGGCTAGCCGATCTATTCCTTTGCGGGTCTCCCAAATAACCGCCCGCGCGTACACTGTACTCGTGCAGCCCCCCATCTATTCTACTCATGCTTTCCCCTGGTGGCCCGACCCCTAGGTACACTCCGGTCCAGCTCCTCCAGTGTCCCAGCAATGTTACAAATAATCTGTACAGACCCCGGACGCGACTGAGACGCCGACCCCGGCCAACGAATTTACGAAAAAACTTCAAAAGTGGCTTGAGGAGTTCAAAGTTGTACCGAGTTGCTCTGAATACGCATCACTATTGGTGTTTGTAACGAAAAATGGCGGTTCGAAATGTTTCTGTTGTGACTACAGGAAACTAAATTGGAATATAAAGAGGGACAATTTTCCCATGGCATTGATAGACGATGTTTTGGATCGGTTGCATGGGTCAAAATAATTTTCCACGTTGGATCTAGCCAAGAAAATTTACGTCGTTCGTAACGCATAACGGACAGTTCGAGTTCACCCACGTTCCGTTCGATATAACTAACTCGCCAGCAGTGTTTAGTCGTTAAGTTGCGGCCGATACACGAGACGAAAGTAGTAGTTAACATGGACGACATAAAAATCCCATTTAAAAAATAAAACCGGCCTTATACCATGTTCTGATATACCAGTTAATCTCGCGATTAGCGTCGTTGACGTGATTTAAGCGCTAATCATCTTGTAAACGCGCGTTTAACTCATACAAGAACTGTCAAACGTAATCACTTCACTGACGTGTTTAACTTTTAATCATGATGATTATTGGAGTGCAACCCTGTGTTTGTTTAACAAAAACCACAGATGGCGCTGTTTTCGCATATTTCAAAGCTGATTGCTATGAAAAAACTTAAATTTGCTAGAAGTAATCATATGCGAACAGCTGTTATCTGTCACAATAAGAACAAAGAAGTAATGGCAGCAAAAAAAAAAGAGTTAATTGGTGCGATGGTACTTTTATCCAGCACTTTTTCATTACAAATCCCTCACATATGGCTGCACGCAACTCGAGGTGCATTTTATATTGCATTTGCGCAATACTTATGTGTGCTCTTGATGTTTTGAGCAGATCCTCCATTATTTTTGCCATATCAAAAATTCTTATCATATAAAATATAATTTGAATAACATTTGGCGCCATCTTTATTCACTTTTCTTTAATTTAGATTTTTTCTGCTGTTTGCTATTCAGTTTGCTTGATTTATAAATGTAAACAAACAGCTGCCAAACTTAATCTTGTGCGAAACAGCTGTTTGATGTGTGAACGCATAAGTTTATCGCAAGTAGATTATCGTACTGACGAGATTAACTTTTCATAGTGTGAACATAGCACTAGATTGTTTAAAGAAGTTTTATCGAGAGCAGGGCTTCAGACATAGTGGGCGAAAACTCAAATTTTAAAAGAAAAAATTGGTTTTCTCGGGTATATTATAAAAACGGAACTATAACACCGACGGAAGACAAGGTTAAAGTAGTTGTTAATAGCCCGACCCCAAAAACTAGAAAAGACATTGAGAGATTTTGAGGCTTAACGTCGTATTTACGTCGATTCATGAAAGGATATGCCTTCACAGCAAAACCATTAAGTGTAAAACTAACAACAAAAAATATATCGAGTTAAATGACATATGTTTGCTTAGTTTTGAAGAGCTGAATAATTTATAAGTAACCGCGCTAGTTTTGAAATTGTACGACCTGTGCGCCGTAACAGAAATTCATACTGACGCTAGCAAATATGGTTTTGGGGGAATACCTCTGCAGAAACACTCCGAGGATAAGTTGTTTCATCCGGTTGAGTTCGTGAGCAGAAAAATCTCACCATCTGAGGAAAAGTATAGCGCTTATGAAATGGAGGTATTAGCAAACGTAAAAGCATTAAAGAAGTGGCGCATTTACCTTTTAGGTGTCAGTTTTACAGTAGTGACGGACTGTAAGCATATGCGATGACTTAAAAAAAAGATGATGTTCCACCCAGAGTTGCTAGACGGGTTATGTTTCTGCAAGAATTTCAGTTTTCGGTTCAGCACAGATCAGGAAACCAGACGCGACACGTTTATGCGCTCAGCCGATTACATTGTCTACTTATCGAAGATTTGACAAAGTATCGATTAAGAGAAGCACAGTGCAAAGATGAGTGGGTCAGAGCAGTTAAAAAGTGTTGGAGAGTCCTGGAGCTTATGAAGATTACTTCCTATTTAATGGTAATTTGTATAAAGATACAGTGAAAGAATTAAAGGTTATTCCAAAATCCATGCAGGAAGAAATAATAGGAATTGTACATAGAGAAGGACATTTTGGTGCTAAGAAATCTACAGAACAAGTTAAAAGGTCATATTAAATGCAAGATATACAAGATTATCTCGAACAATTTGTGAAATGCTGCATAGAGTGCTTAGTTAAAGGTTCAAAGCAAAGCAAAACAGAAGGATTGTTGACGTTAGTCGAAAAAGCCCAAAAATCTCTTGGAACTTACCACATTGACCAAGTAGGACCGCTGACAGAAACGAAAAACAACCAAATCATGGCTCTTGTAGACCAAGTACCAAGTTTGTTTGGTTATATCCAACCCGATCGATAGGAATAGAAAAACTTACAGACCAACTGACTGAACAAGCCGCTATTTTCGGAAACCCATGGCGTTTTGTTGCAGATAGGGGGACAGCCTTTCACGTCTATATTATTTAAAGAATATTGATCGAATCAAATAATGTAATTACTGCATATTACGACGGGAATGCCTAGGGGCAATTTACAAGCTTAACGAATCCGTAAAATTGTCATTCCCTTGCTTAGTAAACTATGGCACAACAATCCAGCAAATTAGTACAGTATCGTTGACAAGATGCAACAAATAATAAATAGCACCCCACCGAGAACAACAAAGAAGATTGGCTTGATGGATTTTTAGACTACAACAGTTTAAGTTTAGTATTTCCCATCGCAAAGGTAGAGAACATATTGTTACTGATGCGTTATCTTGTCTTGAAGAGTGCGAAATAGCAGGCCTAGAGATAGAACCAGTTATCGACTTAAATTCAGACGAATTTTATGATAAAGAGTATGAAAAACTTAAAGCCAAATTTCGGTAAACTCAAAACCAATTCCCTGACTGTAAAATAGTAGATCCATATCTATATATAAGGATAGAACATACATATGTCTGGTGACTTGGAACAAGACATATTATCATGGAAATTATGAATTCCGGAACGTCTCAAATCAAAAGTGTTAAGACAAGCGCATGATGGTCTAGGTTCTTCGCATGGAGGTATGCAAAAAACTATTGAGCGAGTTCGTCGGAATTTCTTTTGGCCAGGTTTAGCAAAGTGACGAAATTATATAAAAAAGTGCGAAATATGTAAGCAAATGAAAACACCCAATTATACACCTCGCCCGCCTATGGTTAAACTTAATCCAACATGCAGGCCCTTTTTGCGCTTATATATTGATATCTTAGGACCTTACCCGCGTAACAAAAAAGGACATATTGGTGTTCTTACTGCGCTAGATCACTTTTGCAAATACCATTGGCTGCAACCCTTAAAAAAGTTTACATCTGGAGCAATACAAGAATATTTGCGACATAGCATTTTTCATGCATTTGGGGTCCCTGAAGTTGTTGTCAGCGACAATGGATCGCAATTTAAAGCAAATGATTTTAATTCATTTCTTACACAGTTTGGTATACGCCATGTTTATACAGCTTTATACTCGCCTCAGAGTAATGCTGCAGAGCCAGTGAACCGATCTTTTTTGGCAGCAGTGCGATCGTATTTAAAGAATGATCAAACTGATTGGTACCAAAATCTCACATTTCATGTGCACTTAGATCTGCGGTTCATCAGTCCTTGCAATGTTCGCCATATAAAGCTCTGTTCGGTATGGATATGATAACTCACGGCACGGACTATCGCCTTTTAAAAGATCTGTCGCTGCTAGAAGAACAAATAGTTCCCCTATCTCGAACCGATAACCTTGCAATTTTGCGCAAGGATATCCAATCAAATATCCGTCAGGCATATGAAAGGAATGAAAAACAATGCAATCTTTGCTCAAAGCCTGTATATTTTAGAGAAGGAAAAGAAATTTTTAGACGTAATTTTGCCCTGAGCAAATTTACGCAAAATTTTAATGCGAAATTAGCACCTCAGTTTTTGAAGTCTCGCATTAAAAAGAAATTAGGTAATTGCTTTTACTTGTTGGCAGACCTGCAAGGAAAAGAAATGGGCACTTTTCACGCGAAAGATATCCGAATCTGATTCCCGCTAATCTTTTCATCTGGCGAAGTCAGATTATCGGGTGTTGTAACGTTCGTTAGTTTTATTATGCTTAATGGAACAAAAAAAATTTAAATTGTATCGCATTTTGTTCTTGACATTTTTGTCGCCTGCGATAAATTGCATGCAAAAGAAGCTTTGATTTTGCAATACCGTCTTTCAGCAGCAAGCTACTTCCAGAGCTTTTAAGCCTGATCACAGCCAAACTTCATGGTCTTCAATGAAAAAGCATTGGAAAGAAGGCCAATAAAAAGCCCACGCGGCTTGGATAGCTCTCTTCTGTTGGTTCAATTTTTACGTCTTGGAGTACGGATCGGTGGATCTATATAGATCGCCATGGAAAAATTTACACGTGGTCGTGATGCACAAGTTGGTGCCAAAGTTAATCGTACGATCACCAATTTTCATTAGCATAGCTAAAACCAAATTAATTACATTTATTTGAACGGCGCGCATCACATCCACGCTCCCAGAAGTGCAATCGGCATATAATGCAGCTTACCAGGACTTAATTTTTTTTGGATTTATGCCCAACGAAGCACCCCCGAGTCGCAAGGCGCTCGTTGAGTCAGACCTCGACGGTCTACAGTTAATTTGGACCAAACCGTGCCCAGCCGTTGGTCCAGTGCAGCCCCGCACTTTCTCGCAGTTTCATGATAGAAAGCTCAACTCATTTTCTCTTCTTCACAAGGGATACCGCAGCAGGGTATATCCATAGAAGTTAAAATTTGATTCTTAGACGCCCCGGAGCCGCCCCACAAGTTTCTTGTCCAGAGAAGGAGGGAACCCAGATGAAGACCAGCATAGCTAAAATGTTCAACAACTAAAAGGTTTTTTTTAAAAAGTTTGAAGGGTCATAAGTGCAGTGCACCATGTGCTAAGCGAAAGACGATAACTGACAATTGAGTACAGCTTAAAATCCACATGTAACTCTCTCTTTTTTTTCGTCAGTATGTATCACATACTTTCATCCCAAAGCTTAAATTAGTTCTTTTTTTAAGGCAGAGATAACACATGCATAATTAAAAACTAAATATATTTCTAACCTAAAAACTTTAAAATGCTTGGAAAAAAGGTAAAAGTGAACGAAACTTAAAGTTTATTAAAATTTACAAAAAGAAACAAAACAAATTGCCAAAATTACCAAAAAGCTACGATGGACACTCTCTTTCGCTGGAAGGCCTTTCATCGTCGGAGCTGCATACATGTAAAACCATGAAAAAAAAATTAAATTTAGAGCATCCAAGCTCTATCGCTTTTTGTTTTGCACCTTTCACGGCCACAGCTTTACATTTACATATATGTTGATCTGTATTGTGTTATAACTATGCATCTGTTCCAATTAGGGTGAACCAAATGTTTTTTTTATGAGAATGATTCTTAACAAACGTGAAGACAACCATTGTTTCGATTTTTTAAAAGATATTTAGAAAACTAGCGCTACAAAACAAAATACATCTTATACAACTTTGAAAGAATACCCTTTAATAATCTATATAATATAGAAAGATCGTTTCGTTGAGTATTTCTGCAGCGCACACCAGACTTAAGTAGTAGGTTAACATTAAACATTTAACATCCACGCCTAGGATAATGAAACTGGATTTCTTGTTGTTATAGTTAAATATAAATTTCAGGATGCAAGGCTAAATTGATCCTGTTCCTGTTGACATGGTAAGATACACGATGGTAACGTAAAAATTTTTCTTTGGGACTTTAAACACATCCCGCTTCTTAAAGTCCATGGTTGCGTAGGGTAAAGAAAGCGGTTGTCAACCTCCAGTTTCAGACACCGCCGATGCCAGTTAATAAGAGAATTCACAAGTTTTTTTATGCCTATTAGTCTTTAAGCCACAGCTCGTTTCTTTAAGGGACGATATTTTGCGATTAAATGTATTCGTTTTAGTTTCTGCAGGGATCCTTAATAAAATTTTGTAAGCGAGAGTCTAGGAACTAGCAAAACCCACCCCACCCCGAAAGAGCTACAGTATAATATAGGGTCCCGCACCGTTATTATTCCTTTGACTCATTGGATGAATGTGATTGACCAATTCGCCAAAACACGGTCAATGCATAACCTCAAGATTTGGTTACAAGTATTCATCTTTCAAGGTGTAAATCGGTACAGACATGCGGAAAAAAACAAAAATGATATTAGAAAATAACTGGAAGATTAACAGATTGCGGATCTAATCGACGAAAGTGCCTCAATGAAGAAAAAATATCAGCAAAATATTAAAAAAAGTGCAGCAGGAGAATAGAAATACTTTTTATAAAAAGAGAAGGGATGAAAATAATTAAAAGCTGGGAGAACTAGAACTTATTAAGAGAACACAATACGGAACTGAGATGAAGCCCAGACCTAAGTATTTTGGAACATATAAGGTCACAAAGCAGCATGGACGTTATGAAGTAGAAAAACTTGGGAATCAGGAAAGACCGTAAAATCCATCATCGCCTGCCGAGTTTACGAAAAAATTGAGTTCATTCGGGGCGAATGAAAAGTCAGGATAGCCGATTATAGGATTGAGAGAACATGTATATTGTTAAGTACCCTTTACTTTACGCAACAACAAGAACGTTGCACCAGCCAAGCCTATTTTGCATTCCGCTTTATTATCGTAAATTCTCTATATTAAAAGATTATAATTTTGAGCAGACAAACACAGATGTCATTTGTTGCTTACTGCTGAGTCGAACAGGGTCGCACGTCGGGCGGTCAAGATTGAATCAGGTTGTTCAGTCAAGAAGTGGTTTAAATTGTATTATTAATAATTTTTCATAAAACATTTATTAAACGTTATCTATAATTTAGGAAAGTAACCCATATAAATAAACAATTGTTCATTACCTACATTACTATTGAAAAAGTTTTGATTTTTGTTTTACCACTTTTATATTCTGTTTTCTTCTTCTTTATGATCAACCCGACCAGCATTACAGCCTAATATACATTACATCCAATTGTATACTGCTCAGTGCAGCAGTACCATTTCTGCCAAATAAACATTCCACCATTTTTTATTTTGTGAAGTGCAGTATTTGCATTACTCAAAACAAAACCTAGTTTATCGTACAGTGGTCGGTTTTCCCACAACTATCATTACAAATTCGATTTTGTAATACTGGGTGTAATAAAAGCCCGACATGAGCTCGGCTATTTTTCCATACTTTCTCGATGAGATTGTAGGTGTTCACTCTCTTAAGCGGCTAAGCTACATTTAATGTAATGGGAATCGTGCTCCATTTACGAAGGTTGTGGGTATACTAAATCTGGAAGAGGTAATAGACTACGTGGGATGTTTTTTCGCCGCTGGAGCGTAGCATAGTCAAATTTTTCGTTTTTGCTATTGCTCGGACTTCTAATTAGTGGTTAATCAATATAAGCACAAGAAAAACTACGAAGCAGCGTAGCATTTTCAAACGCAGATAAGAACAAGCGAAAAAGAGCAATTAAGCAAAAATTAACAATGAGTAAGTACTGAGCATTGCACACTTGTTCAGTTGGGTGAGCAGCTCATTTTTGGTCATGAGCAATCCAATTCTACTTCTGCATCAGGGGTGGCCATTTCCTAAATTTTTTTTATGCACATATGTAAAGCTAGAGATAACCGAAATCGAATAGTAATTTATAAAAATCGTATTCATTTCCCCTTTCGCAAGCAGCTACTGTATTCCCTTATTATGATCCTTGTTCTCCTTTATATTTCTTCTGATATTTTATTGCAAACATGCATAGCTTAAACATAGGTTCTAGGTATTTGTCTAGATACTGTTAAATAACAATCCCACTACTGATAATCTCAGGAAAAAAAAAATAAATGTTTCAAGTGTAATGTCAATTGAGAAAAGATAATCAGTTTTGTAATCCTTTTAAGCATTGTATCATTGACTTGATATTTTAATAAATACTACACCAGTTACAAATACTTTACACAACCGAGTATCACTCACAATATTAATAATTATTGAACATTTATTTTAATTATATATTGAATTCAAGTGCGAGAACACGCAACTGAGTGGAAGTGATCGCGGAAATGTAAAGAAGCGGCGCGGGAGGATAATTAGAAATAAGAGCAGGGAAAGATAGAAGTATATGTGTCGAGAAAAGATTTGAAGAATAAAAGGAAGGTTAAGGGCCGGTTTCTCAATGTCCAGTTAAAGTGCCAATAAGTTAATCTCGGCATAAATTTTATGCTCGTGTAAAATCAGTTTGGTTTTCTCAATGCTAAGTTAACCTTTATCGTTCAGATACTATCGCTCTAATGGTGCTGCCAACTAATTACGAGGAAATCAGCTGTTTGCTGTGGTATTTGTTTTGTTTTGTGACTGTCAAATTCGAAACAAATGCTTAAAACATTAATTTTATTGAGCGCGGCTAAAATATATAAGCGCCAACGTAAGAAAAACGTTTCGGTTGCTGAGAAGCATGCAGTTAATGTTCTTGTGAAGTCAAACCAAAATATTTTGTATAATAATAAAACATATACAATGCAAGTGTCGGCTTGAATCATCTAATTGCCTAACGATGGTTTTAGCGATATTTATATCGGCCCTTTAACGAACGATAAATGTTAGCCGGCACTCAGGCATCGGTTAAGTTTATCGCTCGCTAAGCCCTAAACGAACATTGAGAAACTCAATTTTGACTAAACTTGGGATAGTTACGCTAACCGGACATTGAGAAATCGGCCCTTAATGACACCAAACCCACGTGCGTTTTGTTCGAGGTTATTTGTAATAAGAAAGGCGTAGACTGTAAATGTGTCAAATAAAACTGCTAACGAAAGCGCCGCTGCGCGATCAGAAAGTTTAGTCGACCTCGTATCCCCCCTAGCCGTCGAGGCACTCGCTTTCCGCGCTGTCCAACGAACGTCGAGACATTTAGCTCCATTTCATTAGCGTCCCTGATATTAAATACAAAAAAAAAATAAATACAAAAGATCACTCGCTACACGAATAACAGAACATAAAGGGGACGCAAAGAACAGACAAACCACGACAGCACTAGCGCAACATTTGAGTGAAAATGACCACTCAGCCGATTTTGATACGGTAAAAGTTCTTGACGTAGAGAGGAGAGAGAGATCGAGACTAACGCTGGAGAGCTTGCGCATACAGCAAAGAGGGGACGACGCACTTAATCATAAAGAAGACAGTGACCAGACAAATTATATTTACGCGGCTGCAATAAGCAAAACGAACTGCAGCAGACAACATCATAAACAGCTGACGAAAAATTAGGATTAGGCTTGACGCAACCAAAATAAGATGACTTAACTAAAATGTACGTATAATATAGGAAATGTTTTTATGTATTATGTAGTGAAAATTGAATGTAATCTCGAAATATGTTTTTTTACGTAAAATAAAATATCAGACTCCCTGAAGAAGGCGACAAAGTCGCCGAAACCCGTAGGAGGAAAATTTAATTTAAATGCAAGAATTTTAAATTACAATGAAACTTACTGGCTCAAACAACCCAACAACAGCAACAACACAATTAATACCACAAACGAGCCTACACAAACTCACACAACACAAATAAATTTTGACGTGAACCGTGGACAGACTGAGATCTGTACCCCGGCTAAATAACTACTTTACAAGCGATTAAGTTATAAGTAATCAATTCTTCACAATCTCATGCTTGTCCATAATACACTGTTTAATAATAAAATTAAAAAAAAAGTGTTTCTGTATAAAGTATATGTATGTAAATACATATATAAAAAAAGTAGTTGATTTATCTTATATTTTTTAGTATCGTTGTAAAAAAATTGTTTATTATGAGCAATGGAGAGCCAAGTAGCAGTTTCTGCTGCAAATTTTGTTGACTTAACTCGTCCAAACTCGTTAAACGCAATTGTTGAGTTATAAATTATGAGCAATAATGTCCTAAGGTAAAGCCTGATGTTTCATAGAGAAGTGCAATTCCACGACGATACTTTTAGTGATAAAATGCCAGCGTCTTGGCATTATTCGGAGATAACCGGTCATGATATGCGGCCAGTACATTTCCGAAGGCTGAGTTCCGTTTCCTGATCGGCGCCCACCTGCATGTTCTTGTTTTTTAACGTAGAATACGTTATTCGGCAGGTTAGGGGTGCAATGCGAAGTAAAAATTTTTGCGACCACTTTCGCCGCGTTCATTTCGATTTTTTTATACTTTAAACATTCCCAAATGGAATCTCATTTATATAGGAGTTAACTGAATTTGTTAGCTTTCGAACAGTATATAAAGTATAATACTGCTACATATAAAGTTTTTGAATCCATAAGTAAATGAAATTTTAAGCGCAATACATTTTTCGGCAATTTTCATATGAGTTTTATGTGCTCATGTATTAGCAATAAGTAAGAGCGGGTGCGATAGTGATAGCTATAGCGGATAGACTGTGCATATAGTGTTGTTTCAGTTGCCGTTGCGCTCAGTGGTGTTTCGAAGCAAGCGGCGTGCCAACGCACTGTGGGCATTTTACCAAAAACTGGCATTAATTAATGGGCTTGCAAACCACGCAAGATATTTTGATTTGGTTTTTTGCGTTAGGTTTGTAAGAACCAAAGGAAAATCATTTTAATAAAATTGGCTTGTTGCCGCCCTTTGTTTTCAACATATCAGGTCGAAATCTGGGAGTCAAGCATGTTTATATAATACTAAATTTTTTTTAAAAATTCATGGATATCGGCCAACTATATAATTTTTACTAGAGATTTGCATAAACAAGAAGTTAGTTTTGGGACATTTAAAAATAAATATATGACAGTTTTTTTTTGCAAAGCGCCCCATAGTGCAGCCGCAACAAACAACGGTAAAAGCTTGTGTGTGTTCGAAAAAGAAGCAACCGCGTTTCATTTCTCATGTCGTCTCAACATTTGACTTATACTAAATAATGCAAACCAACTTAGAAGGGTTGTATAAACTCAATATGAACTTTGTGCAATTAAATAGCAAAACGTGTTTACTTCAATATTATGTCTGTGTAATATGTTTGTTCATAATTTGGCAATAAGGTAAGGCGTTTCAGAATCAATTAAACACGTTGTAGATAATTTAATAAACTAGCACTTAAATCGACGTTTTTTGTAAGTAATTAAAATATATTATCTATATATTAAATTATATATTTGATTTTTTTTATTGACGATTATTAAATATTTTTACAAGGGGTATTTTTAATTTGTGCATTTTTTGGGTCTCAGCCACGACAATCCAGCACGTGTTGTTGTTGGTTTATGGCTGTTTTTAACTATTTATGTATGTATTTTGTATTTGATTCGGGAGGCAAAATGAGTGTGTTTGTGTATATTCACGAAAAATAAACCAGTGCAAAAAATTCGCTACCAATATACTAAATAGAATGAAAATATAATAAAATGCCTCCTTAAAACCGCCTATATTTAAAAAAATATTTTGAAAGTAAATATAAATAAGTGTGATTAGAAAATACATTTATATTATTAATATTCGTATGAAATTTATCAGGAGAGAAAACAAACCCTTCTAGGAACTTATGGAAACTACATTCAATCTTCAACCTTTCATTGATATGGTTTGGAGCATACATTTAAAAATATATTTTACTTAATTTAATTTCATTATTTTGTCATTACTTCTATTTTGTTTGATAAATTTGAAATGTTACGTATTCTACGTAAAATCTTAGCGGCCGTGTTGGAGACACAGCCTGTTGGTCTTTTTTTTTTTTTTTTTTTTTTTAATCCAATGTAACAACTTAACCTACTTATACTATACAATAACTACAAACATAGACAATGCCAGTCTCTGCGGGACCGCCGCGAAGCATTGCTTCGCAGAAACAATGGCAGTGTCTATGATCGCCCATAAGCGTTCCAGACGCCTCAGCTCCGCCATCGTGGAATCTGCGAATCCGCAAACCGCTTGCCATACCGCTTCCCTCTCTATCACGAGATCCACCAGGTTAGTTGGTGAAAGGGGCTGACCAATCATGCTTTCCACCAGGAGACGTTCCTTGGCGAATCACCCACACTGGAAGAAGACATGGCTTGCATCCTCCTCCGTGCCATCTCCGCACCAGCTACACTCTGAACTGGAGTCGTGCTTGAAACGCTGTTGATAGCTCCTCAAGCAGCCATGTCCCGTTAGCAGCTGGGCGAGGTAGAAGGTGACTGACCCGTGCTTCCTCTCTACCCATCGCCGAACATTGGGAATCAGTTGGGGGGTCAATCGCCCTTTTGTGGAAATGTTCCAGTGGCGCTGCCAGGCCTCTAGGCTCCGCTCTCGGGCTGCAGCCCTAGCCCCTCTTCTCTCCGTTGGTGCTGCTTCAAGAACCGCTGCGGCATCTTCTGCTAAGCTGTGGATCGGTATCATCCCAGCAACCACCAGCGCTGCATCCGAGGAGACTGTGCGGAAGGCGCAGCAGACACGAAGGCAGAGAGCCGGTACGTTGACACGATGCCCTTCATGTAAGTGGCCACCGAAGTTGCACCGACCCAAATTGAAGCAGCATACAGCACTATGGATCTCATTACGCTCATGAGCAGCAGCCTCATTTGCTGTTTGGGACCCCGCGTATTAGGCATCATCCTCGCTAGGGCTCGCACGGATCCCGCTGCCTTCCGATGTACGAACGCCAGGTGTTCGCCAAAGGTAGCGAATACAGTCCTTGGACCGCATTGTGACGCCTCCCACCGTGATGTCAACATACTCCACCCTTTTTCGACTGCTCATGAGCACCGCCTCCGTCTTTTGGGCAGCCAGTTGAAGACCAACAGACGACAGCCACCGCGTCACTGCGTCTATGCACCGATCGCCGAGCTCTGTGACTCGCCGTAGGTCTTTAGCCACAAGCACCAGAACGACGTCATCAGCATAACCAATAGCGCTGGCACCCTCCGGTAACCGAAGCTGTAGAGTCCCATCGTACATGATGTTCCACAGGAGGGGACCCTGACTGACGGGTCGTCGGGAGGCTTATCTGGCTTAGGCAGCAAGACGAGTTTCTGCACCTTCCACCTGTCCGGAAAGATGCCTTCTCGCAGACACTTGGTGTACATCTGGGCAAACAGTTCTGGCCGATGCATGATCGATAGATGCAGGCACCTATTTGGAACACCATCGGGACCCGGCTCTTTATTGGCTGCTAGCTTCCTTGCTGCCAGCTGCACTTCTTCCACCGAAACTAGAGCAACGCCTTCCTGCATGGAAGCTGCGCCAGCTGACGATTAAGAGCTTGCTCCGTGAGGAAACAGTTACGCCACGGACATGCTCCAAAGGCGCCATGCGGACTAGCTCCGAAGGCGCTCTGTTGTTGCCTTGGCTCACACGCTTGAGGACCATCTTATATAATCTTCCCCATGGGTCCTTGTCGGCTGAGTCGCACATCTTAAGGAAACATTCCTTCTTGCTGGCTCTGATGGTGTTCTTTAACACTTTTCTAGCGGCCTTAAACTCAAGCTGCAACGAGTGAGTTGCCCCCGACTCGCCGAAATGAATGCATTTGCATTTGAATCAGTAAATTCACCCGGCATATAATTTGAAACGAACAATGCTGCAGTGCCACAAAACACAATTAGTGCAGACAAACGCTTTGTTGTTGTTATCGTTTATGAGCTCCTGTTGTGAATGGGTTGGCAGCATCATATTGTACTCATCACAGGTAAAAAGCAGTTTGCGATGCAAATTGAGATTTTAACTGTGGAGGTCACGGCTTCGATTTGATGAAAACGCTGCATTGCATCCATCGATGTTGCATTTGTGATGCAGCTTCAGGTGTACGCGTTGATAGTGGATCTTAAGATGGAAGTGGCTCGGAAAGTCTCGCCACAGGCAGTTCATTTTAATGGATTCTCCCGGTCTATAGGCACCTCGGGATCTGGCTCGGGATCTGGCTCGGGCTCTGTTTCTGGCTCTGGTGTTGTTTGTTGCTGCGGTTCAGGTTCCGGTTCCCGATCAAGTTCTACTTTGGGGCCACCATGAAGATCGCCGCCCTTCACATGTACATTAAAATTTATGTTATTGCGGTAAGCTCATCGTGGCCGTGCAGCTCCTTCTTAATTTGCAAAAAACGACTCTCATCTGCATCGATACCTTAGGTAAGATTTAGTTTATCTAATGGCTCTTTAATTAGAGCCGAATTTCTTTGCGTAAAAAGTGAACAATTCAGCGTGTCTAACCCTGTATCTGGCTAAGAATATGTATTTATGGATACAGTACCGGCTCTAAGCTGCCGATCCTTCTCCGTATCCCCGAGCTCGGATTTAATAAGTAACTTGATCTCGCTGCTGTTAGGCGTTAGAAGGGGCGAAGGTATTGCCTTTGTTGACTCGTTAGAGCTAGTACGCCCCTTAGCTTCTTAATCTGCTGCATCTGTTTCACCTGCCTCAGTTTCCGGCTATTGCTACGTTTGATCTTTTTGACATACAAGTCAGCGGCTACATCAAAAATATCCAGTGAATTGTCGCATGAGTTCGCATCGGATTTAACAGTGCAGCGCACAGGATTTTGGCTTTTGCGCTTACGTTTGTTTGCGTGCGTTTGGCAGAGAGCATGAGTTAGACTCAGCGAATCCTCGTGCTGATAATCGGCCTCTGGGCAGGGTTCCGGGTCGTCTTTGCTCGGACTGGGGCTGAGCTGCTGCTGCTGCTCTTTGATTTGACTTTGATTCGGACTATGACTGAGACTATGCCTGAAGATGACCAATGTAGAGCGCTCGTCGCTCTCGTTGTCATTGTCTAGTATGTAGTCATCGTGGCTGTGCTTATCCTTGTCGGGTAAGCTGTCCAGCTCATCACCCACAACCAAAATACCATCACCACTGATATCGTCCTCTTTATCGTCGACTTCGCCATCGCCATCCATCTCGTTGTCATCATCGTCCGGCATGTATGTATGTATGCCCACCTCAAGTATTTTGACATCTTCATCATCTTCATCGCCAGGCTCGAGATTCGCCGTTTGACGATGTCTCTCGTAGTAGCTCAGCTTGCTATTGTTTTCCACGAACGAACGTTGCAGATATTCTTGCCCTGCATCATGCTTGAGCTCCATTGCGCTAAGCGCATGATGTTGTTGTTGTTGTTGTTGTTCAGCCAAGAAGTGGTTTAAATCGTATCATTAATAATTTGTCATAAAAAATGTATTAAACGTTACCTATAATTAATTAAACTAAACCATATAAATAAACAATTGGTCATTACCTACATTACTATTGAAAAAGTTTTGATTTTTGTTTTAGCACTTTGATATTCTGTTGTCTTCTTCTTTATCTTCAACCCGACCAGCATTACAGCCTAATATACATTGCATCCCATTGTATACTGCTCAGTGCAGCAGTATCATTTCTGCCTAATATACATTTCACCATTTTGTATATTGTGAAGTGCAGTATTAGCATTACATAAAACAGTACCTAGTTTATCGTACAGTGGTCGGTTTGCTCACAACTAGCATTACAAATTCGATTTTGTAATACTTGGTGTAATAAAAGCCCGACATGAGCTCGGCTATTTTTGTAAACTTTCTCGCTGAGATTGTAGGTGTTCACTCTCTTAAGCGGCCAAGCTACATTAAATGCAATGGGAATCGTGCTTCATTTACGAAGGTTGTGGGTATACCAAATCTGGAAGAGGTAATAGACTACGTGGGATGTTTTTTCGCAAGCGAACCACAAGAGCAGTTGAGCAAAAATTAACAATGAGTAAGTACTGAGCATTGCACACTTGTTCAGTTGGGTGAGCAGCTCATTTTTGGTCATGAGCAATCTAATTCTACTTCTGGTTCACGGGTGGTTATTTTCTAAACTTTTTTATGCACATATGTAAAGCTAGAGATAACCGAAATCGAATAGTTAGTTATAAAAAATCGTATTCAAATATTGAGTCCACCTACCGCCAGACACATTTCCCCTTTCGCAAGCAGAAGTGTGTCGAAGTGAGTTGCATCCGATTTCAAAATTTATAATTTCGTTCTTGTTTTAGTAAAAATGCCATTATTAGAAACATTTTATTCGTATGTATGATATGTAAGAATAATTAGGGTATTCAATAGCTTTGCTATAGTCGTAAAGTACTAAGTTGTTATATGAAATCTTCACATCAAACGCACAGAATCATTTTTAACACAGCAAACTTGCCTTTGGGTATGTTTGCTAATATTGTACAAAATGTGTTATTGAGAGGTTTTCAGACTATGTATGAAAACAGCTGTTTTCGAGATTTTGGATGTAATGAAATTAGATCAGATTAGATTTCGGTTGCGAAAGTAACAAATTTTATTATTTATTAATTTAAAAGACAAAACTGATGTGGCAGAAGCGACAAAGGCAAAGTTTTCTTCGTTCTGCTGCTCTTGGTCTGTTATCATGCCGATTGTTTCACCATCTCCTATTCCAAACAATGTTGCAATTTTCTTGATAAATTCAATTTAACTGCCGATTGCTTTGTCATCGAACTGGCAAACAGCTGACTTGCCACAAATACGACAAAAAAAGTAAAAAGTGCACTCACTAGCAACAATGTATTATATGTAATACTTTACGACCATAGCATAGCTACTAAATACCATAATTTTGATCCCTGCCGAAATGAAATAATTTGTTCTCCTTTATATTTCTTCTGATATTTTATTGCAAACATGCATTGCTTAAATATAGGTTCAAGGTATTTGTCAAGATACTGTTAACTAACAATCCCACTACTAATAAACTCAGGACAAAAAAAATAAAAGTTTCAAGTGTAATTTCAATTGAGAAAAGAGAATCTGTTTTGTAATCCTTTAAAGCAGTGATTGGCACACACACATACCGTGACAATTTTCACACGCATACAAGCACAACTTGCGTGCGCTGCGACGAAAAAAACTAAGTGTGCTCAGCACAGTGTACGCTGCAAGTTAACGTTCATTGTGTTTTTCAACTATTATACGTTTACGTTGTTCTTGCGATTAATGTATCCATAATGTATCCATATTAATCATCATTTACATCATTATCATAATCATCATTATTATTATCATTATGAATATCATTGTGTATAATATTACTATCAATGTTATGAACATCAATGAAACGCAGAAAGTATTCAGCTTTTAATTGCAAAAGATATAAATTTCTTTGCTCCCCTGAATAAATTTTATAAACCTCGTGGCAAATTGAATAATGCCGTCTGAAATAAAATGTAGCATTGCGGCATACAATAAAATTGCATATCAAGCATTGTGCTCTGCCATACTCATTTTCTATAAAGAAAAACTCATTCTCCCATGTAAGCATGAACATTTTTAAGCGCCACTGTAAAAAATGATAATTTGTATAATGCGCTGCGTGGTGTTTCCCTCTCAAGTGTTCGCCATCAACTAAAAAAAAAATATAACATGCTTCGCACCAGCACCGACGACGCGTCGCGACGGCCGAACATTCGAGTTCTATAAATAGCTTCCAATGCTTATAGCGTACGTGTGATTTTGTGCGGTTGGCTGCGGCAGAGGCCCTATGCACACAAGGCAGCATGCTGCCTGTCGACAGACGTCGACGTCCGCCCACCACTGCTTTAAAGCATTGTATCATTGACTTAATATTTTAATATATACTACACCAGTTACAAAAACTTTACACAACCGAGTATCACTCACAATATTAATAATTATTAAACATTTATTTTATTTATTATATATTTAATGTAAGCGATATAGTTATAAGTAATCAATTCGTCACAATATCATGCTTGTACATAATACAATTTTAAAAAAAAGTGTTTCAGTATATATAGTATATGTATGTAAAAACATATATTTTCTTTTTTTTTTATGGAAATTTTCTTTATTTAGAATCTATCTAGAAAAGACATTAACTAAACTTTACGAAAAACATTGATGGTTAGGTAAAAATTTTAGGTAGCAGGAATTAATAATTAATAAAAGTGGAAGGGGTGGTCAAGGGGATGGAACCTTGAAAGCCTCCGGAGCTGATTGCTGATGTCCAGCAACTGAAGAGTCAGCACATTTTCATGATTCTTCAATCTTTGTTAATACCTCTGTGTTGAGTCATGGTTGGTTTAACTGTGGCCATTTTTAGGTCATTATGAATGACAGCATGTTGAACGTAAAACGGAGCACTCACTTAGGTACGCAGAACTTTACTTTGGAAAGCTTGAATAATTTGAATACTTGAGGCAGCTGCAGTGCCCCAGATCTGTATCCCATAAGTCCAGATAGGCTTAAGAATTGCCTTGTAAACCAGGACTTTCTTACGTAGGCTGAGGCGTGATGCGGGTCTTAGAAGCCAGTAAAGGCGCTTGAAGCGAATCTTAAGCTGAGTCCTTTTGTTAATCAGATGAGCTCTCCAATTCAGTTTGCTGTCCAAGGTAAGGCCCAAGTACTTGACACTTGCCGCAATAGGGAGCCTTCGTCCAAAGAGGTGGACTTCAGGGCATGTGAGGGTTCGTAGAGAGAAAAAAACTTGCAGCGACTTGGCGGTGTTGATACTGATATTCAACGTATTTAGCCAAGGCTCAAGGGCTGACAAATGCATCTGAATGATTCTTGAGGCAACAGAAGGGCAGGTACTACAGGCCAGGAAGGCGGTGTCTTCAGCGTACGTCGCGATGAGGGAGATACATAATATTGAAGCAAGCACGCTGCCTTGGAGTACCCCACCCTGTATTAAGAACAAATCCGATTCAGCGTACTTGCACCTAAGGAAAAGTCTGATGTTGCATAAAGAAGTGCAATTCCACGACGATACTTTTAGTGATAAAATGCCAGCGTCTTGGCATTATACGAGATACACTGTCGTGATATGCGGTCAGTAGATTTCCGATGGCTCAGTTCCGTTTCCTGATCGGCGCCCGCCTGCTTGTTCTAGTGAGTGTGTCCATGTCTGTGAGTCTTGAACTCTGGTGAATCGGATCCAGAACCGGAGTTAATTCGAAATCCCGTAAGCGAGCTGTTATCACAGCTCTTAGTTGTGGGTGGAGTCATCGAATGCTGCGAATTGGAATCTGAGGATGTGCGTCTAAGAAACGGGCTAAGAGCAGTGGAACTGGCCAGAATGTGCGGGGTCAAGTGGGGGAAGCGGGGCATTCTCGGCAGTCCAGGAAACAACAGCGGATTGCTTCCATGATGAAACAGCAGGTGCTGATCGCTCGCCGAAATGAAGGTTTTTTTTTGAATCGGCAAATCCACCCTGAATATGATTTGTGCCTCAAAACACAACGGCATGTTCAGACCGTGAGCGTGGGCTCCAGCACAGATTCGTGCCAGAATCTCAGCTTGAATGCTGCTGGGCATGGCTCCAGCCACGGAAATGGGACTACCGGAACCAGGGGCACAACTAGTGCAGACAAACGCTTTGTTGTTGTTATCGTTTCTGAGCTCTTGTTGTGAATGGGTTGGCAGCATCATATTGTACTCATCGCAGGTAAAAAGCAGTTTGCGATGCAAATTGAGATTTTAACTGTGGAGGTCACGGCTTCGATTTGATGAAAACGCTGCATTGCATCCATCGATGTTGCGTTTGTGATGCAGCTTCAGGTGTACGCCTTGATAGTGGCTCTTAAGATGGAAGTGGTTCTGAAAGGTCTCGCCACAGGCAGTGCATTTTAATGGATTCTCCCGGTCTATAGGCACCTCGGGATCTGGTTCGGGATCTGGCTCGGGCTCTGTTTCTGGCTCTGGTGTTGTTTGTTGCTGCGGTTCAGGTTCCGGTTCCCGATCAAGTTCTACTTTGGGGCCACCATGAAGATCGCCGCCCTTCACATGTACATTAAAAGTTATGTTATTGCGGTTACTCTTCAGAGTGCATACCTCTTCCTCAGCTCAACCATAAAGTAGCTCATCGTGGCCGCGCAGCTCCTTCTTAATTCGCAAAAATGATTCTCATCTGCATTGATACCGTAGGTGAGAGTTAGTTCATCTAACGGCTCCTTAATTAGAGCCGAATTTCTTTTCGTCTTTGCTCGGACAGGGGCTGAGCTGCTTATGCTAATTGATTTGACTTTGATTCGGACTATGACTGAGACTATGCCTGAAGATGGCCAATATAGAGCGCTCGTTGCTCTCGTTGTCGTTGTGTAGTATGCAGTCATCGTGGCTGTGCTTATCCTTGTCGGGTAAGCTGTCCAGCTCATCACCCACAACCAAAATACCATCACCACCGATATCGTCGTCTTCATCGTCGACTTCGCCATCGCCATCCATCTCATTGTCATCATCGTCCGGCATGTATGTATGTATGCTCACCTCAAGTATCTTGACATCTTCATCATCTTCATCGCCAGGCTCGAGATTCACCGTTCGACGATGTCTATCGTATAGCTCAGGCTGCTATTGCTTTCCACGAACGAACGTTGCAGATATTCTTGCCCTGCATCATGCTTGAGCTACATTGCGCTAAGCGCATGATGACGTAAATCCACGCGGTCAAGATTGAAGCCGGTTGTTCAGCCAAGAAGTGGTTTAAATCGTATCATTAATAATTTGTCATAAAAAATGTATTAAACGTTATTTATAATTTATGAAACTAACCCTTATAAATAACAATTGGTCATTACCTACATAACTATTGAAAAAGTTTTGATTTTTGTTTTAGCACTTTGATATTCTGTGTTCTTCTTCTTTATCTTCAACCCGACCAGCATTACAGCCTAATATACATTCCATCTCATTGTATACTGCTCAGTGCAGCAGTATCATTTCTGCCTAATATACATTTCACCATTATGTATATTGTGAAGTGCAGTATTAGCATTACATAAAACAAAACCTTTATTTAGTTATACTGGGTGTAATGGAAGCCCGACATGAGCTCGGCTATTTTTGTAAACTTTCTCGATGAGATTGTAGGTGTTCACTCTCTTAAGCGGCCAAGCTACATTAAATGTAATGGGAATCGTGCTCCATTTACGAAGGTTGTGGGTATACCAAATCTGGAAGAGGTAATAGACTACGTGGGATATTTTTTCGCAAGCGAACCACAAGAGCAGTTGAGCAAAAATTAACAATGAGTAACTACTGAGCATTGCACACTTGTTCAGTTGGGTGAGCAGCTCATTTTTGGTCATGAGCAATCCAATTCTACTTCTGCATCACGGGTGGTTATTTTCTAAATTTTTTTATGCACATATGTAAAGCTAGAGATAACCGAAATCGAATAGTTAGTTATAAAAAATCGTATTCAAAGATTGAGTCCACCTACCGCCAGACACATTTCCCCTTTCGCAAGCAGCTACTGTATTCCCTTATTATGATCCTTGTTCTCCCTTATATTTCTTCTGATATTTTATTGCAAACATGCATTGCTTAAATATAGGTTCAAGGTATTTGTCTAGACTCTGTTAAATAAGTATCCCACTACTGATAATCTCAGGAAAAAAAGTAAATAAATTTTTCAAGTGTAATGTCAATTGAGAAAAGATAATCAGTTTTGTAATCCTTTAAAGCATTGTATCATTGACTTGATATTTTAATAAATACTACTCCAGTTACAAATACTCTACACAACCGAGTATCACTCACAATTTTAATAATTATTGAACATTTATTTTATTTATTATATATTTAATGCAAGCGATATAGTTATAAGTAATCAATTCTTCACAATCTCATGCTTGTACATAATACACTGTTTAATAATACTATTTAAAAAAATCGACGTTCTGTGCTTTCTGCTTTCCTAGAAGGGTTTGTTTTCTCTCCTGATAAATTTCATACAAATACAAATAATATAATAGTATTTTCTACTCACACTCATTTCTTTTAACTATAAAAATATTTTTTATATATAGGCGCTTTTTAGGAGGCAATTTATTTTATTTTTTTTCTATTTTGTATATTGGTAGCGACTGTTTTCACTAGTTCATTTTCTGTGAGTACACACACACACACACACTCATTTTGGGTCCCGACTCACATACATACATAAAGAGTAAAAAACAGCCATAAACCAACAACAACACGTGCTGGCTTGTCCAAGCTGAAACGCAAAAAATGCACAAATTAAAAATACCCCTTGTCCAAATATTTAATAATAGTCAATAAAAACACTCAAATATATAATTTAATATATAGATATTATAGTTTAATTACTTACAAAAAACGTCGATTTAAGTGTTAGTTTATTAAATTATATACAACATGTTTTATTGATTATGAACGCAATACCTTATTGCCAAAATATAATTCAACATATTACACAGACATAATATTGAAGTAATAATGTTTTGCTATTTAGTTGTACAAAGTTCATATTGAGTTTCTACAACCCTTCTAAGTTGGGTTGCATTAATCAGTATAAGTCAAAAGTTAAGTCGACATGAGAAATGAAGCGCGGTTGCTTGACAAGCTTTTACCGTTGTTGATTGCTGCTGCACTATGGGGCACTTTGCAAAAAAAAAACACTGTCATTAGTTAGCCGATCTCGATGATTTTTAAAAAAATTGTAGTACTTATTATATAAACAAGCTTAACTCCCAGATTTGGTCCTGATATGTTCAAAACAAGAAGCGGTAACAAGCCAATTTTATAAAAATGATTTTTCTTTGGTTCTTACAATTCTAACGCATCAAACAAAATCAAATTATCTTGATTTTAATGCCAGTTTTCTGGCAAAACGCCCATAGTGCGTTGGCCCGCCGCTTGCCTTGAAACACCACTGAACGCAGGGACAACTGAAACAACACTATACGCACAGCCTATCCGCTTTAGCTGTCACTATCGCGACCGCTCGCTTTAATTACTAATACATGTACACATCAAACACGCATATGAAAAATGATGAAAAATGTATTGCGCTTAAAACTTTATTTACTTATGGATTCAAAAACTGTATATGTAGCAGTTTTATAGTTTAAATACCGATCGAAAGCTAAAAAATTCAATTAACTCCAATATAAATGAGCATCCATTTGGGTATGTATAAAGTATAAAAAAATCCAAATGAACGCGGTCGCAAAAAAGTTTACTTCAAGTTGCACCCCTAACCTGCCGAATTACGTTATCTACGTTAAAAAAGTTTTCAGTATATATAGTATATGTATGTAAATACATATATAAAAAAACTAGTTGATTTATCTTATATTTTATAGTATCGTTGTAAAAAAGTTGTTTATTATGAGCAATGGAGAGCCAAGTGGCAGTTTGTGTTGCAAATTTTGTTGACTTAACTCGTCCAAACTCTTACTAAAACGCAATTGTTGAGTTATGAATTATGAGCAATAATGTCCTAAGGTAAAGCCTGATGTTTCATAGAGAAGTGCAATTCCACGACGATACTTTTAGTGATAAAATGCCAGCGTCTGGGCAATATACGAGATACACGTTCATGATATGCGGCCAGTACATTTCCGATGGCTCAGTTCCGTTTCCTGATCGGCGCCCGCCTGCATGTTCTTGTGTGTGTGTCCATGTCTGTGCGTCTTGCACTCTGGTGAATCGGATCCAGAACCGGAACGAGGTTGGAATCCCGTAAGCGAGCTGTTATCACAGCTCCTAGCTATGGGTGGAGTCATCGAATGCTGCGAATCGGAATCAGAGGACGTGCGCCTACGAAATGGGCTAAGAGCACTGGAACCGGGCAGAATGTGCGGGGTCAAGTGGGGAAGCGGGGCATTCTCGGCAGTCCAGGAAACAACAGAGGATTGCTGCTATGTTGAAACAGCAGGTGCAGATCGCTCGCCGAAATGAAGGCTTTTTTTTGAATCGGCAAATCCACCCTGCATATGATTTGTGCCTCAAAGCACAACGGCATGCTCAGACCGTGAGCGTGGGCTCCAGCACAGATTCGTGCCAGAATCTCAGCTTGAATGCTGCTGGGCATGGCTCCAGCCACGGAAATGGGACTACCGGAACCAGGGGCACCACTTGTGCACACAAACGCTTTGTTGTTGTTATCGTTTCTGAGCTCTTGTTGTGAATGGGTTGGCAGCATCATATTGTACTCATCACAGGTAAAAAGCAGTTTGCGATGCAAATTGAGATTTTAACTGTGGAGGTCACGGCTTCGATTTGATGAAAACGCTGCATTGCATCCATCGATGTTGCGTTTGTGATGCAGCTTCAGGTGTACGCCTTGATAGTGGTTCTTAAGATGGAAGTTGCTCGGAAAGTCTCGCCACAGGCAGTTCATTTTAATGGATTCTCCCGGTCTATAGGCACCTCGGGATCTGGCTCGGGATCTGGCTCGGGCTCTGTTTCTGGCTCTGGTGTTGTTTGTTGCTGCGGTTCAGGTTCCGGTTCCCGATCAAGTTCTACTTTGGGGCCACCATGAAGATCGCCGCCCTTCACATGTACATTAAAAGTTATGTTATTGCGGTTACTCTTCAGAGTGCATACCTCTTCCTCAGCTCAACCATAAAGTAGCTCATCGTGGCCGCGCAGCTCCTTCTTAATTCGCAAAAATGATTCTCATCTGCATTGATACCGTAGGTGAGAGTTAGTTCATCTAACGGCTCCTTAATTAGAGCCGAATTTCGTTTCGTCTTTGCTCGGACAGGGGCTGAGCTGCTTATGCTAATTGATTTGACTTTGATTCGGACTATGACTGAGACTATGCCTGAAGATGGCCAATATAGAGCGCTCGTTGCTCTCGTTGTCGTTGTGTAGTATGCAGTCATCGTGGCTGTGCTTATCCTTGTCGGGTAAGCTGTCCAGCTCATCACCCACAACCAAAATACCATCACCACCGATATCGTCGTCTTCATCGTCGACTTCGCCATCGCCATCCATCTCATTGTCATCATCGTCCGGCATGTATGTATGTATGCTCACCTCAAGTATTTTGACATCTTCATCATCTTCATCGCCAGGCTCGAGATTCACCGTTCGACGATGTCTATCGTATAGCTCAGGCTGCTATTGCTTTCCACGAACGAACGTTGCAGATATTCTTGCCCTGCATCATGCTTGAGCTACATTGCGCTAAGCGCATGATGACGTAAATCCACGCGGTCAAGATTGAAGCCGGTTGTTCAGCCAAGAAGTGGTTTAAATCGTATCATTAATAATTTGTCATAAAAAATGTATTAAACGTTATTTATAATTTATGAAACTAACCCTTATAAATAACAATTGGTCATTACCTACATAACTATTGAAAAAGTTTTGATTTTTGTTTTAGCACTTTGATATTCTGTGTTCTTCTTCTTTATCTTCAACCCGACCAGCATTACAGCCTAATATACATTCCATCTCATTGTATACTGATCAGTGCAGCAGTATCATTTCTGCCTAATATACATTTCACCATTATGTATATTGTGAAGTGCAGTATTAGCATTACATAAAACAAAACCTTTATTTAGTTATACTGGGTGTAATGGAAGCCCGACATGAGCTCGGCTATTTTTGTAAACTTTCTCGATGAGATTGTAGGTGTTCACTCTCTTAAGCGGCCAAGCTACATTAAATGTAATGGGAATCGTGCTCCATTTACGAAGGTTGTGGGTATACCAAATCTGGAAGAGGTAATAGACTACGTGGGATATTTTTTCGCAAGCGAACCACAAGAGCAGTTGAGCAAAAATTAACAATGAGTAAGTACTGAGCATTGCACACTTGTTCAGTTGGGTGAGCAGCTCATTTTTGGTCATGAGCAATCTAATTCTACTTCTGGTTCACGGGTGGTTATTTTCTAAACTTTTTTATGCACATATGTAAAGCTAGAGATAACCGAAATCGAATAGTTAGTTATAAAAAATCGTATTCAAAGATTGAGTCCACCTACCGCCAGACACATTTCCCCTTTCGCAAGCAGCTACTGTATTCCCTTATTATGATCCTTGTTCTCCCTTATATTTCTTCTGATATTTTATTGCAAACATGCATTGCTTAAATATAGGTTCAAGGTATTTGTCTAGATACTGTTAAATAAGAATCCCACTACTGATAATCTCAGGAAAAAAGTAAATACATTTTTCAAGTGTAATGTCAATTGAGAAAAGATAATCAGTTTTGTAATCCTTTAAAGCATTGTATCATTGACTTGATATTTTAATAAATACTACTCCAGTTACAAATACTCTACACAACCGAGTATCACTCACAATTTTAATAATTATTGAACATTTATTTTATTTATTATATATTTAATGCAAGCGATATAGTTATAAGTAATCAATTCTTCACAATCTCATGCTTGTACATAATACACTGTTTAATAATACTATTTAAAAAAATCGACGTTCTGTGCTTTCTGCTTTCCTAGAAGGGTTTGTTTTCTCTCCTGATAAATTTCATACAAATATAAATAATATAATAGTATTTTCTACTCACACTCATTTCTTTTAACTATAAAAATATTTTTTATATATAGGCGCTTTTTAGGAGGCAATTTATTTTATTTTTATTCTATTTTGTATATTGGTAGCGACTGTTTTCACTAGTTCATTTTCTGTGAGTACACACACACACACTCATTTTGGGTCCCGACTCACATACATACATAAAGAGTAAAAAACAGCCATAAACCAACAACAACACGTGCTGGCTTGTCCAAGCTGAAACGCAAAAAATGCACAAATTAAAAATACCCCTTGTCCAAATATTTAATAATAGTCAATAAAAACACTCAAATATATAATTTAATATATAGATATTATAGTTTAATTACTTACAAAAAACGTCGATTTAAGTGTTAGTTTATTAAATTATATACAACATGTTTTATTGATTATGAACGCAATACCTTATTGCCAAAATATAATTCAACATATTACACAGACATAATATTGAAGTAATAATGTTTTGCTATTTAGTTGTACAAAGTTCATATTGAGTTTCTACAACCCTTCTAAGTTGGGTTGCATTAATCAGTATAAGTCAAAAGTTAAGTCGACATGAGAAATGAAGCGCGGTTGCTTGACAAGCTTTTACCGTTGTTGATTGCTGCTGCAATATGGGGCACTTTGCAAAAAAAAACACTGTCATTAGTTAGCCGATCTCGATGATTTTTTAAAAAAATTGTAGTACTTATTATATAAACAAGCTTAACTCCCAGATTTGGTCCTGATATGTTCAAAACAAGAAGCGGTAACAAGCCAATTTTAAAAAAATGATTTTCCTTTGGTTCTTACAATTCTAACGCATCAAACAAAATCAAATTATCTTGATCTTAATGCCAGTTTTCTGGCAAAACGCCCATAGTGCGTTGGCCCGCCGCTTGCCTTGAAACACCACTGAACGCAGGGACAACTGAAACAACACTATACGCACAGTCTATCCGCTTTAGCTGTCACTATCGCGACCGCTCGCTTTAATTACTATACATGTACACATCAAACACGCATATGAAAAATGATGAAAAATGTATTGCGCTTAAAACTTTATTTACTTATGGATTCAAAAACTGTATATGTAGCAGTTTTATAGTTTAAATACCGATCGAAAGCTAAAAAATTCAATTAACTCCAATATAAATGAGCATCCATTTGGGTATGTATAAAGTATAAAAAAATCCAAATGAACGCGGTCGCAAAAAAAGTTTACTTCAAATTGCACCCCTAACCTGCCGAATTACGTTATCTACGTTAAAAAAGTTTTCAGTATATATAGTATATGTATGTAAATACATATATACTTGGTCTGAAGAACTTGTGAGATAGTTCGGAGGGGGCTAAGCTGAGGCCACTAGGCGGGTCGCGGGTTGCGGATAGCGAACGGCCTCTTATGAGGTTAGCTGCGAATAAGCGAGAATCCTTGCAAATAAGCAGTCCCGGACAAACAGCGGGTACGGTACCGTTCACCGTACTGACAAGACGCTTGTGTCGCCGTCTTTAAAGCATAGCCTCACACACTCCCAACACCCTCACACATACCTACCCCCATCCCAACCCCCCCATATCTCACTCCGGGCTGGACTAAGGTGTAATTCGAACCGTGCTGAAAGTCAACTTGGCCGGGGGCCCGGATTAAAAACTAGCCCAGTCGCTAACGGTGAGCTCAGGCAGATGGCGACCGCCTGTTCTAATTAGCCTTACCCGGGTATTGCAGATCTCTGCCCGGGTGGACCTGATATTTCTCTGCAACTCGTGGGAAGACATGAAGAATGTAAAAAAGAATGATTTTAAAATACAGCGGGATACCCCTGCTGCCAGTGTCGCGAGGCACTTTGAGGACCGCCTCCTGGACGGGGATCGGCCCTCCAACGTGGGACTACCCCCACGGCGCCCTCAACAGGCGGAGCAAAGGAGGAGGCCGCAGGCGGCGACAGCAACAGCGCGCGCGCAGCGGACGAGGGAAGCCCCACGTCACCATGTCGCCCCAACTGCAGGGGGAGGTAGCTCGGCTGGACCATCCCAGCCGATGCGGCCAAATCTAAGCGCAGTTAGGCGACATGGCGTGCAGCGCCAGCAGCCACAGGCGCAGCTGCCAAAATTGGGAGAGCCGGGCGGTTTGGACGACCCAAACCGAAAAACCCTCAACGGCTCGAAAACCAAATGGTACCTTAGGTACCTTCAGCAGGGACTACCCCCAGCTGAGGCACTACGCATGGCAATGGCCGGACGGGACTCGGCAAGTCAGGTACGGGGACCAGCCCCCAAACGCCTTAGTAGCACCCTGACGCCACCAACTGCCACCCCCAAGAGGGCGTGCACAGAAGAGCGTCCCGGCACATCTGCAGCCACCGCAGCAACAGCAGTGAGGTCTTCCTCACCAGTGTCCACCGAGACTCGCACTTCGTATGCAGCGATTGCGAAAAAGGTCAAGGTGGCCGTGTTACCTGTGGAATACCCGCAGGTAATGCTCAGCCATGGGGACTTGTCCGCATTGGAAGAGGCCATCCTGGACGAGGTTATCCTCACAGGATGGGACACCGCGGTCGCGTTCGCGGGCATTCATTTCCGGGTTGGCTACCTGGTCATTGAATGCTCCGACGATCACTCAGCGGAGTGGCTGAGGACCGTGGCGTCAAGACTGCAGTCGTGGAAAGGTGCTCCACTGCACTGCAAGTTGGGTGATGATATCCCATCACCCCATAACATCACCATCTTCTGCCCAAGAAGCGCGGATCGGTCAACCGAATCCTTGTTGGTTCTGCTGAGGAACCAGAACAAGATCGAGACCGACTCGTGGAAGGTGCTGTCGAGGAGAATGGAAGGCGGATGCCTATTGGTAATAGGCATCGATGAGGCCTCCAAGAACGCGATAGTGGCGAGAGGCCATCAAATTTCATTCCGCTACGGGACCATCCCCGTTAGCGGTCTGAAAAAGAAGAGTGTTGGCGCGAGGACTGCCCCCGCCCAAACGACAGCCTCGGGAGCTGCAGGCTCGGCACCCACACCTCCCACCGCCACTGTTCCGAGTGTTCATCTGGCAGATGCCACCGATTCATCGGAGGATCTGGCCGAGGACGAGGACCTGGCGGAGATGACGCTCGGTCCAGCAGAGCTGGAAGGGATGGATGAGGAGCTGCCGATGTCCTCGCAGGAACTGGCTGAGGAGCTGCAAATAGCAGAAGAAGAAGCCGATGTCACCATGACGGGCAGCGGCGATGTGGGCAACTCTGCATCGCCAGGAGCTGGAGCGGCGGAATAATGATGGTGACGTCAAACGTCATCGTCACTGGGCTAGCCCAGATAAACCTCCATCGCGCTAAGGCAGCCTCAGCTGTCTTGGCCAGGATGTTTATCACCCAACATCTTGGGCTAGCCCTGGTACAGGAGCCATGGGTCAACAATGGCATAAAAGGCCTGTACACCGCCGACTCGAAGGTAATCTGGGATCAAAGAGATCCTATACCTAGAGCATGCATCATGGTAAGGAAATGTATTAATTTTACTATTCTTTCAGAATTCCTCACTAGGGACTGCGTGCCGATTGCCGTAAGGACAAGAGTTAACGCCCCCCCTATTGTGGTTGCATCAGCCTATTTTGCTGGTGATGCGGACTGCCCGCCACCGGAAATAGAAAAGCTGATGGATCACTGCAGGAGAGAGAAGCTGCCGGTAATAATCGGCTGCGATGCCAATGCACACCATTCCATATGGGGCAGCACGGACATCAACACAAGGGGTGAGTGTCTTACCAACTTTATATTCAAGCATAATTTAGAAATTGGTAATGTCGGATCAACACCGACATTTGTAACTAGAGTTAGAGAAGAGGTATTGGACATTACTCTGATTAGTCGGTCTCTCAGGCCACATTTCAGAGAATGGCATGTCTCTCCAGAAGAATCCATGTCCGATCACAGGATCATCCTATTTAAACTTCAGGTTAATACGGATAGTAGTATACCAACTCGCAACCCCAGAAAAACGAACTGGGATAAATTTAGGTCTACCCTAGTTAAGTTAACCTAGTCACTGAGAGCTCTGGAATACCCAGATACACGAGTGAGCTAGAAAGAGTTGTTAGAAATCTGAACAGTAGCATTAAAAATGCGTATGAAGAAAGCTGCCCACTAGGGAGAACGCGTAGAGAAAAAGATGCCCCATGGTGGAATGACGGTCTTGAAAGACTGCGGCTCACCACCCGTCACCTCTTCAATAAAGCCAAGAGAGACGGGTCATGGGATACATACCGCGAAAGCCTCACCTCCTACAGCAAGGAGATCAGGAAGGCCAAGCGTAGGAACTATAGGGACTTCTGTGAAGGCATAGCAAGTACAAGCGAAGGTGCCCGGCTCCATAGAGCATTATCAAAGCGGGCACCGGAGGGTAATTTAGCCCTGAAACGTATAGACAATTCATATACGAGCACCGACATGCAAAGATTAGAGCTTCTGTTTGAGACGCACTTCCCAGGAAGTATCCCCTGGCAACAGTGCGAACCTCTAGATACAGCGACTCAATACAGACCAACGGCCACTGACTGGGCATGCGCCAAGTCGGTGGTAACAGCGGAGAAACTAAAATGGGCAATTGGAACCTTCCAGCCTTACAAATCTCCCGGTCTGGATGGTATATCACCGGTATTCCTGCAGCAGGGACGGGGAATACTCCTACCCACTCTGAGGAAAATCCTGGTCAGTAGCCTAGCACTTGGTCATATACCAAGCACTTGGAGTAGAGCTAGGGTGGTCTTCATCCCCAAGGCAGGGAAGACAGATACCACCAACCCAAAGTCCTTCAGACCCATTAGCTTAACATCGTTTTTGCTGAAAACGTTGGAAAAGCTGGTGGATTATAACATCAGGAGCACTCTGCTTACACAGAGTCCACTGCAAGCAACGCAGCATGCATACAGAACAGGCAGATCTACGGACACTGCCCTGTATGAGCTGCACCGCACTTTGCGGGCGGCAGTAGTAAACAAAGAAGTAGCAGTCTGTGCATTTTTAGACATTGAGGGCGCTTTCGACAACACATCACATGATGCTGTCAAGGCCACCTTGGATAGAAGAGGGCTGGACAGTACAACTAGTAGATGGATATCATCCTTACTAGGGTCCAGACAGGCTACGGCATCTATACAAGATAGTACCGTAACAGTAACAACCACAAGGGGCTGTCCACAAGGGGGGGTTTTATCACCCCTCTTATGGAGTATACTAGTAGACGAATTATTAAGTAGACTCGCCAACAGTGGTATCCAATGTCAGGGCTATGCAGACGACATTGTGATAATAGCTCGGGGCAAGTATGAAGAAACTCTTTGTGATAATGTTCAACTGGGACTTAGGATCACGCATGATTGGTGTAGGGAGGTTGGTCTCAACCTAAACCCTGCGAAATCAATCATCGTTCCGTTCACCAGAAGATACAAGCTACAAAGGATGAGGGAGATTAGGCTCGCGGGGAGCCCAATAGAAACAAGCAAGGAAGTCAAATACCTTGGGGTCACTTTCGACAGCAAATTAAACTTTGGTACCCATGTTCAAAATACGATTGCAAAGTGCTGCAGAGCGCTGTATGCGTGTCGTAACATAGCCGGGAAGTCATGGGGAACATCACCAAACATAATAAGATGGCTATACCTCATGGTAGTAAGACCCATGCTCACGTACGGAGCGATTGCATGGGGGGATAAAGCACAACAAATCACTGTGCAGAAGCAGCTTCAGAAGCTACAAAGAATGGCATGTGTAGGAATCACAGGAGCGATGAGGACCTGTCCCACATCCGCGCTTGAGGTTCTATTGGAGTTAACACCACTCCATCACACAATTAGGCTGCAACAAAAGGCAACGCTTTTAAGAATGTCCGTTGAAGGAGTTGGGAGAGGACACATTCTTAGTCGAGTAGAGGCAGACATGCTGTCGGGTGAACTTCCCCTACTGGCACAGCCAAGGGACGAAATGAAAGCCGAACATATGTTCGAGCAAAAGTTTCAAGTTCACGTCTGTAACAAAAAGGAGTGGACATCTTTAGAAGAGGTCCACAACATGAAGCCACACACCATAAAATGGTACACCGATGGATCCCTAACGCATCAAGGCTCCGGTCTTGGTGTGGTGGGCCCTCGGCTAACTTACCACGAGCCCCTAGGTATGCACACCAGCATATTCCAAGCTGAGGTACGTGCAATAGGGAGGTGTGTGGACGTTAACTTAAAGCGTAACTATCGAAATAGAGACATTGCCATCTTATCCGATAGCCAAGCAGCAATAATGGCACTTAGTAAGACCGAAATTAGGTCAAAGATAGTTCATGAGGTACGAACCAAGCTAGACACTCTGGGATCACAAAATAGGCTTGCCCTAAGATGGGTCCCGGGACATGTCAACATAGCGGGGAACGAAGAGGCAGACAAGCAAGCAAGAATGGGGGCAGCGACACCCCTCATAGGACCTGAGCCGTATTGTGGCATAGGAAGAAGCACAATACGGCAAGAGCTTAGGAACGAGGAGAGATTTTTGCGAAGAACGAGCTGGGCAAGGACACCAGGACTCAGACAGGCAAAACTTCTCTTGGGTGGCTATAACCTCAAACGGTTTAAGCAAGTAATATCGATGGGCAAAAATAGACTCAGGATACTCACCGGTCTCTTGACAGGACACTGTAGACTAAGAGGTCACCTAGCAAAGCTAGGTATAGTCAGCAGCGAAACTTGCAGATTCTGTGAAATGGAAGGAGAATCCTCCTTGCACATCATAGCAGAATGCGTAGCCTTAGCGAGGAAAAGAAGTAGTTTTCTAGGAAAACACATTGTGGAATTCAGCGATTTAGAAACCATCGACCCAACAAAGGTACTTGCTTTTGTACAACACTTGGGCTTGACGGAAGAGCTATAAGCCAAGAAGGGGGCACAATAGATCAGCTTGGTCGCAGTGTAGTCATCCCCAATATAATAATAATAAATACATATATAAAAAAACTAGTTGATTTATCTTATATTTTATAGTATCGTTGTAAAAAACTTGTTTATTATGAGCAATGGAGAGCCAAGTGGCAGTTTGTGTTGCAAATTTTGTTGACTTAACTCGTCCAAACTCTTACTAAAACGCAATTGTTGAGTTATGAATTATGAGCAATAATGTCCTAAGGTAAAGCCTGATGTTTCATAGAGAAGTGCAATTCCACGACGATACTTTTAGTGATAAAATGCCAGCGTCTTGGCAATATACGAGATACACGTTCATGATATGCGGCCAGTACATTTCCGATGGCTCAGTTCCGTTTCCTGATCGGCGCCCGCCTGCATGTTCTTGTGTGTGTGTCCATGTCTGTGCGTCTTGCACTCTGTTGAATCGGATCCAGAACCGGAACGAGGTTGGAATCCCGTAAGCGAGCTGTTATCACAGCTCCTAGCTATGGGTGGAGTCATCGAATGCTGCGAATCGGAATCAGAGGACGTGCGCCTACGAAATGGGCTAAGAGCACTGGAACCGGGCAGAATGTGCGGGGTCAAGTGGGGAAGCGGGGCATTCACGGCAGTCCAGGAAACAACAGCGGATTGCTTCCATGTTGAAACAGCAGGTGCTGATCGCTCGCCGAAATGAAGGCTTTTTTTTGAATCGGCAAATCCACCCTGCATATGATTTGTGCCTCAAAGCACAACGGCATGCTCAGACCGTGAGCGTGGGCTCCAGCACAGATTCGTGCCAGAATCTCAGCTTGAATGCTGCTGGGCATGGCTCCAGCCACGGAAATGGGACTACCGGAACCAGGGGCACCACTTGTGCACACAAACGCTTTGTTGTTGTTATCGTTCATGAGCTCCTGTTGTGAATGGGTTGGCAGCATCATATTATACTCATCACAGGTAAAAAGCAGTTTGCGATGCAAATTGTGATTTTAACTGCGGAGGTCACGGCTTTAATTTGATGAAAACGCTGCATTGCATCCATCGATGTTGCATTTGTGATGCAGCTTCAGGTGTACGCCTTGATAGTGGTTCTTAAGATGGAAGTGGTTCTGAAAGGTCTCATCTGCATCGATTCCGTAGGTGAGAGTTAGTTCATCTAACGGCTCCTTAATTAGAGCCGAATTTCTTTTTGTATAATGTAAACAATTCAGCGTGTCAGCCCCTGTATCTGGAAGAAAATATGTATTTATGGATAGGGCTACCGGCTCTTCGTCGTTAAGCTGTCGATCCTCCTCTGCATTCCCGAGCTCGGATTTAATAAGTAACTTGACCTCGCTGCTGTAAGGCGTAAGCGAGGGCGAAGGTATTGCCTTTGTTGACTCATTTGAGCTAGTAAGCACCTTAGCTTCTATAGCTGCTGCATCTGTTTCACCTGCCTCAGTTTCCGGCTCTTCGCTACGTTTGATCTTTTTGACATACAAGTCAGCGGCTACATCAAAAATATCTGCGAATCCTCGTGCTGATCATCGGCCTCTGGGCAGGGTTCCGGCTCGTCTTTGCTCGGACAGGGGCTGAGCTGCGAGATCGTGCGGCGCAGATGCGGAGAATGCAGCTTGGGATTGGGATTAGCGCTGTGGCGATTCCGCGAACGCCTCGAGCTGAACATCATGCTGCAGCCGTCGACTGTGTACTTGTGCATCTCGCGCAGGTGCACTGCCGAAAAATGAATTTTAAGAGCGCATTTGTCGCAGAAGGTCTTCAAGCAAACATTGCACTGGACACGCTTCTGGCCGGTCACCGGATTTATGAATTGAGTGCCCAAATTCGCCGGCATTGAGCCCCACTGCCATTTGCCGCCTGGTGAGTGGCCCGACTTGCGACTTACGCGCATGCTGGATCCTAAATCAGAGGCCAGTGTCAAACGCGTCATTCGCTGCGAACTGCTTGCCTGCTGTTTGCTCGATGCGTTGGAGGAGGAGCAGCTGCTGTTTGACTTGTCACCAACCACAGCGGTAACAGACAAGTTTTGCGACTTGCTAAGGATTTAATCTTTCGGCGATATGGGCGGCAAAGCCTTGGGGGGATGCGCATGCGAATACTGGCCGTGACTGTGACTATTAGCGTGATTGCGGCCTTGATTCACCTGCGCATGTCTTGATGGAGAGTGTGGCTTTTGGCTTTGACTATGTTCCGTTGTACTGTTAGCGACCGATGCTTTAGTGGTGTTCGATTTCTGCTGCTGGTGATGCGACGGCGGTGGGGGTGGTGGTTTTTGGAAATGACAATTGATATGGTAATGGATGCCCGGCTATATCCATAGCACTAAAGAACTGATTGCTCTGGGCGGCAACAGCTGCCGCAGCGGCCGCCACAGCCGCATTCTTCTCGCCGGCCGTTGTAGTTTCACTGATGCGACGTCTGGCCTCAGCCATCACTGCTGCCTGCTGCACAACCTGTTGGTGTTGATGGTGTACATAATCGGTTGCATTGAGAGGCGCCTTAAGAGCGTTGATTTTGCGAAAGCCAAAAGGCTGCATCCTCTGCAAGTCGCTTAGTGGATGCAACTGAGCTATGCTCATGCTTGTTGCTGGTGGCGATGAATCCACAACAGCGATGTTCGGCTCCCTCTTGTTTTTCCTATTCCGTTCGCAGTCCTGATTGGGTGGCGAAGGCGGGTTGCGAAAGTAGCTGAAAGACAGCTTTTGATGTAGCTGCGATTGCAAGTGCAGAAAGTTGGCGCTGATGGAATGGGACTGCAATTGCGATTGTTGTGCATGGGACTGGGATTGGGTGTGCGACTGGTCACCAGCGCTAGCAATTGGCCCAAGATGCGTCGATGGCGGCGGTGAGCTGCGTCGACTAGCTGACATAACCATGGGACTGCTTCTGACCATTCTCATTCCACGTTCCACGGCAGCCCGCCTGAAATTATCGATGTGCAGTCCATTGTCTTGATCGGGTAGCGAATAACGGTAGCCAAACAGCAGTGCTGGATAATCAGTGGCAGCATGTCCAGCAACAGCATCAGAGCCACTGATAGGATCTGTGCTGAGGTTCCGAGTGTAGAGCTCCTGATGCTGCTGCTCTTGATGCGAATGTGATGGTGTATACGGGTACGGATGCGTATGTGACGACTGCGATTGTTTTTCCTGTCCAATATTCATTAAGATCGGCTGCCTAACAAACAACCCTTTGTATAAATTTGTGGAAAACTGAAGACTAGGTGTCTATTTCTTTATATCAGATACTGATTGATTTTTTTAACGTTATTCAATTGATGTCAAAGTTTATCAGCTGCAAGTAAAAGATATATAAGAAACATTTTTTAGTTGATATTGAAAGCATTAAAGCAGGTAATCATATAATTAAAAGATTATTTGCCGTTTTTGAGCAAAATGTACGAGATTGGCCTTTTAGAGTTAGGCCTATCGCAAGTAAGCAGGGTGCATAATTGTAGTGGTCGAATGTAAGATTTTATGTTTAATTCGGTTTCTGATTCCAGTAAAAATAGTGGAGTACCCCCTCTAGTGCTCTCTGAAGATACCTACTAGAGATGGGCGTCGGGATCGGGATTTTCGGGAATCCCGCGGGTCCCGAAAAAATTATCGGGATCGGGCGGGACGGGAACGATTTTAAAAAAAACAGGGAAAGTCGGGATATGTGGTCGATCCCGAAATTCCCGCGGGTCCCGGTAAACCTGTCGGGACCCAAAAATCATTCGGGACCCAAGCAAAATGTACTCGATAAATGTTCTGCTTTAGTCGAAATTACCCACCGAATGCAATTTTTTAGTGACACGATATATCACAAGAAGCAATTAATGGGAACATTTATATGTATATTCACTGTTACGAAAGTTAAAGTAATGTTATATTTTAAAAAAATAAATTAATTTATAGAAGGATTATATTAAAAAAAAAAATATGTACACACTTA
Organism: Scaptomyza polygonia; assembly: GCA_035044585.1. Taxonomy (NCBI): domain Eukaryota; kingdom Metazoa; phylum Arthropoda; class Insecta; order Diptera; family Drosophilidae; genus Scaptomyza; species Scaptomyza polygonia. Next base: position 356,136 of record JAWNNU010001864.1, read on the forward strand.
TTTGAAGAAAAAAAATTTCGGGAAAATGTCGGGACCCGCAGGATAGACACAAAATTTTTCGGGACAATCGGGACGGGAAAAGCGATATTGATTTCGGGACGCGATGGGACGGGAACAAATTTCTTCCCCGATCCCATCTCTAATATCTACTATACAACCTTTCCTTTGAAACTCTAAGCCTTAGTCCAGCATCTAATAATTCTTTTAAGAGCCGTTTTTTTTTCGTAAAACTTACTTTAATAAATTGAATATTCGGCAGGGGTGTACGCTGCTTTAAGAACTGTCTGATACAGATGAGGATGCTAATAAGCTATTTGCCCACAAAAAAATTTAGAGCCACGCCTACCCATTCCAGGTGTATTGGTTATGTAGATGGTTTGAGGTAGTCCCTTTCCGAGCCTCCCACGCATATAATTACTCACAAAGAACGATATCTAATAATTATAAAGAATAAGAAACACAAAGGAAGGCACAGTTTTAAATTAAATTATTTTAAAATACAGAATCAAAGAAACACAACATGAAGTTGAACGTATGGTAAGTATTATGTAAGTCTTAAGACGCCACAAATGTATTAAAGCTAAGAAAAAACAAACGAATTGTAAATAAATATAAATAATGTACGTAACATTCTAAGCTTAACAGGATAGCTGCCAAGGCGGCAACAAAAGAGCGGAGACTGGGAGCGTGCTCGCGGCACGTGACCCAAAGGTCCACGCGAGCGAGAACAGAGGAAGAAGCGCGCCGAACCCCAGCAAGTCAGTCGAGTATAGAAGTAGAACGGACGCGACGGCGGAAATTTAGAGAAGTTAAAGTAAAACAAAACGGAAAAGACAAAAGGTGATCGGTGCAACGGGTTTTGGGCACACCAGTGCTCATTTATCGCGTTTGCATCATTAAGATTACTATTTTAAGTTCGAACGACCAAACGGAAAGGTGAAAATCATACATAAATTGAAATAACCTGAAATCCCGTACATTCCCATCGATTCGAATTTATAAGAGTGATTAGAAGTGCGAGGAAGTGGATGGTTTGTGGTTTATAGCGCCAATCTGTGTCCGCTTGCCGAAAATACGGTGTGCCTGACTAGAGGCACCTGTGCGAAGGATCGCCTTGTACACCTCGCTGGTCGTGCAGTCGTTTCGGCAATGCGATCCCCGAATGTTAGGCGACTTTACCGCATTTGCCTCAATTTCACGAAGCGTCGCTGATTCAAATAGATCTGAGATCTGTACCTCGGCGAAATTTACTATGTTGCAATGTGTTGCTTCAGTTGAGGCAAGCGGTATGTTGGTTGGCATATGGGTGTTTGTTAATGTAACATACAAAGTCAGATGCAGTCGGTTTCAATGTTATCTATTTGCTTTGCCATTAGATTAACAAACCTATAGTCTGACCGGTGATTGTTTGCGCGTGGAGTGTACAATTTGGTTTTCGTTGCGAATATGCAAGGGCTCTGAACTACTCCTCATTGCAAGAGTTAAATGACGACTACTGCTTCAAAGAAAGATTAGCAACATGGTTAGCAAAAGGCAATTAGAGAGAATGAATGAAGTGCAAAAGTCACGTACGCATCACGAGCATGTACAAACCGTTGTACATGTGTATACGAGTGAGTGATCTTGGTATGTAATAACTGTTAATAGAAAGAATTTGTAAAGCATAGATCTTCAAATTAATATATGTCGACAAAAGTGGTTTAATTTCTTAACATACACGCCCCCCTGAACGACTGGCTCAGCACAGAGGGAGCACAGCTATCTTTGCTATAGGGCGTTTATAGGTTCCACTAGTGGTTCTAAGAGTGACAGCTCTGACTCGACCATCAGTTCCAGCATATACTTCCTCTACGCGTCCAAGCAGCAGTGGGCGGTAAGCTAGGCTTCTTTATGACTACAAGAGGGTCATGATTCCGTTTGTAGCGAGCTTGAAGCGATGTAAGGTATTCTCCACTTCGTCGTCCACGTCGTTTGCAAAAACCCTGTACCGTGGCTTGAAGTTTTCTCCATCCGTTTAGTCGATTGAGAGGTCGCTAACCAATTCGATGTGCACGGCTTTTATGGACATGCACACGAACACAGCAAACCATGCTTTACAAAGTTTAGGTGTTCGACCTGATGAGAATTTGACTGACACGAGTCCAGCGTAGTCCATTCCAGTGTGTAAGAAGCATCTGGTGGGCTGCACTTTGGCTACAGGCAACTACGCCATAAGCTGTAAACTGCGTTGCCGGCGTTGCAAAAAGCACGTCTTGCATCCGAACACGACCTTTCACACAATATTTTGAGCCCCGAAAATCCAATATTGCTACCTCAGATCAAATTTCAGCCGATCAATTGCTGACATACGTATTCCAAGTTCGACTGGGTGCTGATAACCAATGCAACACGAGACACTAGAAATGGGGATAGTTTGTGCTTGTTTTATGATAATGAGCAATTTAGTGAGAAGATGAGCCGAATTTAATTCGAGTCGAGGAACTGAGATGGGCTTTATAGGCGCAACGCGGGTTCTTGTGGCAATCAATGTTAAGATATGTTTGCCTTCAATATGCTCGCGACTATTTACCACATATGCTTGCGCAGACGCGTCGGCAAATCCATGTAATTCAATAGGTTGAGCAAAGTACCCAGAGTATGGATACTTCAAATAACATAAATCGTTTAGTCGGCAGACGAGCAAGTTCATGTGCATCTCGTTTTATAACGATAATGTCTGTGCCAGGGTTCCAATGTTAACCAAGAATCTTTTCGCAATCTTTGTGAATTATGGATAGGGTAACCGGCTCTTCGTCGTTAAGCTACCGAGCCTCCTCCGTATCCCCGAGCTCGGATTTAATAAGTAATTTGACCTCGCTGCTGTTAGGTGTAGAATGGGCGAAGGTATTGCCTTTGTTGACTCGTTAGAGCAAGTAAGCGCCTTAGCTTCTCAAGCTGCTGCATCTGTTTCACCTGCCTCAGTTTCCGGCTCTTCGCTACGTTTGATCTTTTTGACATACAAGTCAGCGGCTACATCAAAAATATCCAGTGAATTGTCGCATGAGTTCTCATCGGATTGAACAGTGCAGCGCACAGGATTTTGGCTTTAGCGCTTACGTTTGTTTGCGTGCGTTTGGCAGAGAGCATGAGTTAGACTCTGCGAATCCTCGTGCTGATAATCGGCCTCTGGGCAGAGTTCTGGCGCGTCTTTGCTCGGAAAGGGGCTGAGCTGCTGCTGCTAATTGATTTGACTTTGATTCGGACTATGACTGAGACTATGCCTGAAGATGACCACTGTAGAGCGCTCGTTGCTCTCGTTGTCGTTGTGTAGTATAAAGTCATCGTGGCTGTGCTTATCCTTGTCGGGTAAGCTGTCCAGCTCATCACCCACAACCAAAATACCATCACCACTGATATCGTCCTCTTCATCGTCGACTTCGCCATCGCCATCCATCTCGTTGTCATCATCGTCCGGCATGTATGTATATACTTACCCCCAGTATTTTGACATCTTCATCATCTTCATCGCCAGGCTCGAGATTCGCCGTTTGACGATGTCTCTCGTAGTAGCTCAGCTTGCTATTGTTTTCCACGAACGTTGCAAATATTCTTGCCCTGCATCATGCTTGAGCTACATTGCGCTAAGCGCATGATGACGTAATTCCACGTGGTCAAGATTGAAACCGGTTGTTCAGCCAAGAAGTGGTTTTAATCGTATCATTAATAATGTGTCATAAAAAATGTATTAAACTTTATCTATAATTTATGAAACTAGGCCATATAAATAAACAATTGGTCATTACCTACATTTCTATTGAAAAAGTTTTGATTTTTGTTTTAGCACTTTGATATTCTGTGTTCTTCTTCTTTATCTTCAACCCGACCAGCATTACAGCCTAATATACATTGCATCCCATTGTATACTGCTCAGTGCAGCAGTATCATTTCTGCATAATATACATTTCACCATTTTGTATATTGTGAAGTGCATTATTAGCATTACATAAAACAGTACCTAGTTTATCGTACAGTGGTCGGTTTGCTCACAACTAGCATTACAAATTCGATTTTGTAATACTTGGTGTAATAAAAGCCCGACATGAGCTCGGCTATTTTTGTAAACTTTCAAGCTACATTAAATGTAATGGGAATCGTGTTCCATTTACGAAGGTTGTGGGTATACCAAATCTGGAAGAGGTAATAGACTACGTGGGATGTTTTTTCGCAAGCGAACCACAAGAGCAGTTGAGCAAAAATTAACAATGAGTAAGTACTGAGCATTGCACACTTGTTCAGTTAGATGAGCAGCTCATTTTTGGTCATGAGCAATCCAATTCTACTTGTTCATCAGGGGTGGCCATTTCCTAAATTTTTTATGCACATATGTAAAGCTAGAGATTACCGAAATCGAATAGTTAGTTATAAAAAATCGTATTCAAATATTGAGCCCACCTACCGCCAGACACATTTCCCCTTTCGCAAGCAGAAGTGTGTCGAAGTGAGTTGCATCCGATTTCAAAATTTATAATTTCGTTGTTGTTTTAGTAAAAATGCCATTATTAGAAACATTTTATTCGTATGTATGATATGTAAGAACAATTAGGGTATTCAATAGCTTTGCTATAGTCGTAAAGTACTAAGTTGTTATTTGAAATCTTTACATCAAACGCACAGAATCATTTTTAGCACAGCAAACTTGCCTCTGGGTATGCTTGCTAATATTGTACTATATGTGTTATTGAGAGGTTTTCAGACTATGTATGAAAACAGCTGTTTTCGAGATTTTGGATGTAATGAAATTAGATCAGATTCGATTTCGGTTGCAAAAGTAAGCAAATTTTATTATTTATTAATTTAAAAGACAAAACTGATGTGGCAGAAGCGACAAAGGCAAAGTTTTCTTCGTTCTGCTGCTCTTGGTCTGTTATCATGCCGATTGTTTCACCATCTCCTATTCCAAACAATGTTGCAATTTTCTTGATAAATTCAATTTGACTGCCGATTGCTTTGTCATCGAACTGGCAAACAGCTGACTTGCCACAAATACGACAAAAAAAATAAAAAGTGCACTCACTAGCAACAATGTATTATATATAACACTTTACGACCATAGCATAGCTACTAAATACCATAATTATGATCCCTGCCGAAATGAAATAATTTGTTCTCCTTTATATTTCTTTTGATATTTTATTGCAAACATGCATTGCTTATATATAGGTTCTAGGTATTTGTCTAGATACTGTTAAATAAGAATCCCACTACTGATAATCTCAGGAAAAAAAGTAAATAAATGTTTCAAGTATAATGTTAATTGAGATAAAAGATAATCCTTTTTTTTGTAATCCTTCAAAGCATTGTATCTTTGACTTGCTATTTTAATAAATTAAACATATACTACACCAGTTACAAATATTTTACACAATCAAGTTTTACTCACAATATTAATAATTATTAAACAATTATTGTATATATTATATATTTAATGCAAGCGATATAGTTATAAGAAATCAACTCTTCACAATCTCATGCTTGTCCCTAATACACTGTTTAATAATACAATTAAAAAAATAAGTGTTTCAGTATATATAGTATATGTATGTGAATACATATATTAAAAAAACTAGATGATTAATCTAATATTTTATAGTATCGTTGTAAAAAGTTTGTTTTTTATGAGCAATGGCGAGCCAAGTAGCAGTTTGTGTTGCAAATTTTGTTGACTTAACTCGTCCAAACTCTTTACTTAAACGCAAATGTTGAGTTATGAATAATGAGCAATAATGTTCTAAGGTAAAGCCTGATGTTGCATAAAGAAGTACAATTCCACGACGATACTTTTAATGATAAAATGCCAGCGTCTTGGCATTATACGAGGTACACGGTCATGATATGCGATTAGTAGATTTCCGATGGCTCAGTTCCGTTTCGTGAACGGCGCCCACCTGCATGTTCTTGTGTGTGTGTCCATGTCTGTTCGTCTTGCACTCATGTGAATCGGATCCAGAACCGGAACGATTTCGGAATCCCGTAAGCGAGCTGTTGTCACAGCTCCTAACTGTGGGGGGAGTCATCGAATGCTGCGAATTGGAATCAGAGGACGTGCGAAACGGGCTAAGAGCACTGGAACCGGGCAGAATGTGCGGGGTCAAGTGGGGGAAGCGGAGCATTGTCGGCAGTCCAGGAAACAACAGCGGATTGCTTCCATGTTGAAACAGCAGGTGCTGATCGCTCGCCAAAATTAAAGCATTTGCATTTGAATCGGCAAATCCACCCTGCATATGATTTGAAACGAAACGATGCTGCAGTGCCTCAAAACACAACGGCATGCTCAGACCGTGAGCGTGGGCTCCAGCACAGATTCGTGCCAGAATCTCAGCTTGAATGCTGCTGGGCATGGCACCAGCCGTGGAAATGGGACTACCGGAACCAGGGGCACCACTAGTGCAGACAAACGCTGTGTTGCTGTTTTCGTTCATGAGCTCCTGTTGTGAATGGGTTGGCAGCATCATATTGTACTTATCACAGGTAGAAAGCAGTTTTCGATGGAAATTGAGATTTGAACTGTGGCGGTCACGGCCTCGTTTTGATGGAAACGCTGCATTGCATCCATCGATGTTGCATTTGTGATGCAGCTTCAGGTGTACGCCTTGATAGTGGTTCTTAAGATGGAAGTGGTTCGGAAAGTCTCGCCAAAGGCATTGCATTTTAATGGATTCTCCCGGTCTATAGGCACCTCGGGATCTGGTTCGGGATCTGGCTCGGGCTCTGTTTCTGGCTCTGGTTTTGTTTGTTGCTGCGGTTCAGGTTCCGGTTCCCGATCAAGTTCTACTTTGGGGCCACCATGAAGATCGCCGCCCTTCACATGTACATTAAAATTTATTTTATTGCGGTTACTCTTCCGAGTGCATACCTCGTCTTCAGCTCGACCATATAGTAGCTCATCGTGGCCGCGCAGCTCCTTCTTAATTCGCAAAAAACGATTCTCATCTTCATTGGTACCGTAGGTAAGAGTTGGTTCGTCTAACGGCTGCTTAATTAGAGCCGAATTTCTTTTCGTATAATGTTAACAATTCAGCGTGTCAGCCCCTGTATCTGGCAGAGAATATGTATTTATGGATAGGGCTACCGGCTCTTCGTCGTTAAGCTGCCGATCCTCCTCCGCATTCCCGAGCTCGGATTTAATAAGTAACTTGACCTCGCTGCTGTAAGGCGTTAGCGGGGGCGAAGGTATTGCCTTTGTTGACTCATTTGAGCTAGTAAGCACCTTAGCTTCTATTGCTGCTGCATCTGTTTCACCTGCCTCAGTTTCCGGCTCTAAGCTATGTTTGATCTTTTTGACAGACAAGTCAGCGGCTACATCAAAAATATCCAGTGAATTGTCGCATGAGTTCTCATCGGATTGAACAGTGCAGCGCACAGGATTTTGGCTTTTGCGCTTACGTTTGCGTGCGTTTGGCAGAGAGCATGAGTTAGACTCTGCGAATCCTCGTGCTGATCATCGGCCTCTGGGCAGGGTTCCGGCTCGTCTTTGCTCGGACAGGGGCTGAGCTGCTGCTGCTGCTCTTTGATTTGACTTTGATTCGGACTATGACTGAGACTATGCCTGAAGATGACCAATGTAGAGTGCTCGTCGCTCTCGTTGTCGTTGTCTAGTATGTAGTCATCGTGGCTGTGCTTATCCTTGTCGGGTAAGCTCTCCGGCTCATCACCTACAACCAAAATACCATCACCACCGATATCGTCGTCTTCATCGTCGACGACGCCATCGCCATCCATCTCGTTGTCATCATCGTCCGGCATATGTATGCCCACCTCAAGTATCTCGTCATCTTCATCATCATCATCGCCAGGCTCGTGAGTCGTCGTTTGATGATGTCTCTCGTAGTAGCTCAGCTTGCTATTGTTTTCCATGAACGAACGTTGCAAATATTCTTGCCCTGCATCATGCTTGAGCTCCATTGCGCTAAGCGCATGATGACGTAAATCCGGTGGTGGTGTCAGCAGCGGAAAGCTGCCACCGAAGGCCCAAGGGTCGCCATCATGCCATTTGGAGCTTGACGTAGCATTGGATGCGGCTGAGCGCTGCGCCCGTCGTGGGGCGAGATCTTGCGGCGCAGATGCGGAGAATGCAGCTTGGGATTGGGATTAGCGCTGTAGCGATTCCGCGAACGCCTCGAGCTGAACATCATGCTGCAGCCGTCGACTGTGCACTTGTGCATCTCGCGCAGGTGCACTGCCGAAAAATGAATTTTAAGAGCGCCTTTGTCGCAGAAGGTTTTCAAGCAAACATTGCACTGGACACGCTTCTTGCCGGTCACCGGATTTATGAATTGAGTGCCCAAATTCGCCGGCATTGAGCCCCACTGCCGTTTGCCGCCGGGTGAGTGGCCCGACTTGCGACTTACGCGCATGCTGGATCCTAAATCAGAGGCCAGTGTCAAACGCGTCATTCGCTGCGAACTGCTTGCCTGCTGTTTGCTCGATGCGTTGGAGGAGGAGCAGCTGCTGTTTGACTTGTCACCAACCACAGCGGTAACAGACAAGTTTTGCGACTTGCTAAGGATTAAAGCTTTCGGCGATATGGGCGGCAAAGCCTTGGGGGGATGCGCATGCGAATACTGGCCGTGACTGTGACTATTAGCGTGATTGCGGCCTTGATTCACCAGCGCATGTCTTGATGGAGAGTGTGGCTTTTGGCTTTGACTATGTTCAGTTGTACTGTTAGCGACCGATGCTTGAGTGGTGTTCGATTTCTGCTGCTGGTGATGCGACGGCGGTGGGGGTGGTGGTTTTTGTGTCGGAAATGACAATTGATATGGTAATGGATGCCCGGCTATATCCATAGCACTAAAGAACTGATTGCTCTGGCCGTTGTAGTTTCACTGATGCGACGTCTGGCCTCAGCCATCACTGCTGCCTGCTGCACAACCTGTTGGTGTTGATGGTGTACATAATCGGTTGCATTGAGAGGCGCCTTAAGAGCGTTGATTTTGCGAAAGCCAAAAGGCTGCATCCTCTGCAAGTCGCTTAGTGGATGCAACTGAGCTATGCTCATGCTTGTTGCTGGTGGCGATGAATCCACACCAGCGATGTTCGGCTCCCTCTTGTTTTTCCTATTCCGTTCGCAGTCCTGATTGGGTGGCGAAGGCGGGTTGCGAAAGTAGCTGAAAGACAGCTTTTGATGTAGCTGCGATTGCAAGTGCAGAAAGTTGGCGCTGATGGAATGGGACTGCAATTGCGATTGTTGTGCATGAGACTGGGATTGGGTGTGCGACTGGTCACCAGCGCTAGCAATTGGCCCAAGATGCGTCGATGGCGGCGGTGAGCTGCGTCGACTAGCTGACATAACCATGGGACTGCTTCTGACCATTCTCATTCCACGTTCCACGGCAGCCCGCCTGAAATTATCGATGTGCAGTCCATTGTCTTGATCGGGTAGCGAATAACGGTAGCCAAACAGCAGTGCTGGATAATCAGTGGCAGCATGTCCAGCAACAGCATCAGAGCCACTGATAGGATCTGTGCTGAGGTTCCGAGTGTAGAGCTCCTGATGCTGCTGCTCTTGATGCGAATGTGATGGTGTATACGGGTACGGATGCGTATGTGACGACTGCGATTGTTTTTCCTGTCCAATATTCATTAAGATCGGCTGCCTAACAAACAACCCTTTGTATAAATTTGTGGAAAACTGAAGACTAGGTGTCTATTTCTTTATATCAGATACTGATTGATTTTTTTAACGTTATTCAATTGATGTCAAAGTTTATCAGCTGCAAGTAAAAGATATATAAGAAACATTTTTTAGTTGATATTGAAAGCATTAAAGCAGGTAATCATATAATTAAAAGATTATTTGCCGTTTTTGAGCAAAATGTACGAGATTGGCCTTTTAGAGTTAGGCCTATCGCAAGTAAGCAGGGTGCATAATTGTAGTGGTCGAATGTAAGATTTTATGTTTAATTCGGTTTCTGATTCCAGTAAAAATAGTGGAGTACCCCCTCTAGTGCTCTCTGAAGATACCTACTAGAGATGGGCGTCGGGATCGGGATTTTCGGGAATCCCGCGGGTCCCGAAAAAATTATCGGGATCGGGCGGGACGGGAACGATTTTAAAAAAAACAGGGAAAGTCGGGATATGTGGTCGATCCCGAAATTCCCGCGGGTCCCGGTAAACCTGTCGGGACCCAAAAATCATTCGGGACCCAAGCAAAATGTGCTCGATAAATGTTCTGCTTTTGTCGAAATTACCCACCGATTGCAATTTTTTAGTGACACGATATATCGCAAGTGCAATAAATGGGAACATTTATATGTATTTTCACTGTTACGAAAGTTAAAGTAATGTTATATTTCAAAAAAATAAATAAATTTATACAGGGTTGTGCCAGCCATCAAAACCAACCGAATACCAACCTAAAACCAACCTCGAGCTGGTTTAAGGTGTGCCAGAGCAGAGTTCGAGATGGTTTTGAAACCTCGACAAATTTGGTTAGTGATTTAGGTTATTTTAAGCAATATTAATTGTATAATGCATAATAAGTGCTACTTTTTCGAAAGGTAATTTTAAGCTTAGTTGCATATTGCAAATACGTTTGAATTTAATACATATTTTAATTCATGATTTTTGATATTAATAAACCTATAACAAATCTCTAAGACTATTTGCCGTTCCGTGTAAGCGTGCTAAAGCGTCCCTAACAAGAGAGGTGCCACCTTGTTCGTTTAACAATAACTATTATTCGGAGTCTTTAATAGGTTAATTTTAAACACACTTTTTTGTGACAAATAAACACAAAAAAATCGTACTTTGAGGTAACAAAAATGCATGGTTGAGCAGTGGACAGTTTGTTGTAAATTTAACAAAGTTATTGCAGTAAACCGTTTTGTATAAGGTGGCAGCTTTTGCGGTGTTTGTTAGGTGAGTGAATGTATTCGGTAAGAAGAGGAATTAAATTTATGGAAAGTCATTGTGCCGCCAAAATGTAAGTTGAAATAAAATTGCATTAATTTCTTTGTATTACATTCATTTATTTTTGGTACATAGGGGAAAACACCGTTCACCTCAACAAGATGAAATTTTCGTAAAGTTTATGGAGAAGCATCCAGATATTGCACAGGGGTTCAGCCGAGCAGATAGAGTGGCCGTATCGGCTGCTTGGATTGAGTTTGCCATCGAGCTCAACGCCAACGGACCCCCGTGCAAGTCAGTGGACGAGTGGAAAAGAGTAAGTATTGTCACATTCACATGTATCTATTAATTAACGTATTTGTTTCAGGTGTGGAATGATTGGAAGCAATCTATAAAAAAGAAGTTGTGTAACAACAAAATTGAGCAGCGGGCAACTGGCGGCGGGCCTTTTAAACAGCAGGAGTTGTCTGCTACTGAACACGCCCTTGCTGCTGTACTCCAGCTGGAGCACGCGGTGGATGGAAAGGCTGGAGTCATTTCATGTGGGCTTTCGCCATTAGAAGATTTACTCGAAATTATTGATGCCGAGGAAAATGGTAATGCATACAAATAAATTTTATTAAACTATTTTAAAATATAAATTATATTACAGAAAGTCCACCAAAGAGGATGAGACTGGAAAGCAGTACTCTGGCTGTGAATGAGGTGTTAGAGGATAAACCAATAGAAGAAGTATCAATAAGTGTGCCTGTGAGGGCAACAGCCAAGACAGGCACCGGTGGTGCGGCAAGCGCCAGCCATGCGTCGCAGGCATTGGCGCTAGTGGCCGACGAGTCTGCGAGTTTGAAGCAAATTTCTAAAGACTTGCAGGCTCTGCATCAAACATCCAAGGCAGGCTTGGATGCCATTAGGGAGCTGGGTCAGCAGATGTGCGATATTTCGAGGCAGCACTTGCAGGAGCGGAAAGACAATAATGAGCTGTTAAAAAAAATTGTAGAAAATTTATTAAAAAAATAAGAATAAATCATTTGTTTTATTTTATTAATAGCTTTTTATTAGCTTCACTTTTATTATGTTTATTACAAAATAATTGTTAAAAACTATTATTAGCGCCTTTGCAGGCTGTCGGCAATTGAGTTTCAATCTCTTTCCATGTCATTTAATTGTAGCATACCATCATATCTATCTTCACCACTTGTGTTATTGTTGTCATCAATTGGCAACTCAAAATCAAATTCCCTATCTCGTCTTTCGCGACACAAGTTATGCAGGACACAACAGACATTTATAATTTTGGCGACCTTAGCTGGGTGATATTGGAGGCTGTCTTGAAGAGATCTAAAGCGACTTTTTATAACACCAATTGTTCGCTCGACTACATTTCGAGCTGACGCATGCCGCATGTTAAAATTATGTTGGCCTGAGCCAGCAGCTGGACTCCTATACGGAGTAAGCATGAAGGGCTCCAGAGGATACCCAGAGTCTGCCAGTAGCCAACTATTTTGACAACCACTAGCATATTTTCTTTGAAAGAAGTCTCTTGCAGAACTCATATTCCATGCAAAGGAGTCATGTGTTGATCCAGGCATTGAGGCATCCACATATAGGACACGCATATCGTAGTAACATATTTATATAACCAAGCACTTTATCGCACTACTTACAATCATTGCTTTAATACTAAAATATCCCTTTCGGTTCATGAACTGATGTGCAAAATCTGTTGGCTTCATAATTCGTATATGTGTGCCGTCAATGCATCCAATCACGCCTGGTATGCTAAACTTTAAAAAAAAAAAAGATTTTGATGATGAAGTCTTTGCCGCCGTCTGATCGAGTTTTATAAAACGAAGACAAAGCTTTCTTTCAAGGATTGGAAGCACAATCCATAATGTTTTACAAACTATCGATCGTGAAACAGCCAAATCCTTGTCCTTTCCAATTACTCCCTGACAACTACCAACACCCAAAAAGCGTAGCACTATTGCCAGTCGCAGTATTGGCGAAATTGACGATGATGGCATGTCATCCTTAGTTTGGTGATATATCATAATAAAAGTGTCTTTATCAACTCGATAATTATATCGAAATCTGTAAAGTTAAAATCAATTAAACACTTGCAACAATTCTATTGTACTTTTCTTTCTCCAACTCTTCTTTTCTCAGCATGTCAAGCAAAGGAAAACTTCCAAGAGGCATTTATATTTAATTTTACTTTAACTTTTTCACTTTTGAAATGTAAACAAACAGATTTGCCATTTACAAAATACGTGGAACAGCTGTTCAAGCAAGCTATCACGGCAGGGCTGTCAAGCAACATGAGTTACTTGGCGGGCAAAATATTAAATATTATTTTGTATAAGAATTACAACAGATAAGACCTAACATATTTGTACTTTACCATCTATGAAATATAACACTAATGCGCTGAGGCCAACATTGAAAACAATGACATAAATAGCAAGTACATTTTAGGAAATTTTTTTTTTAAAAGGTAGCAACTCATTTTTAGCCATTTTCGATTTACTTATTTGCTCCGAAAACTTTACCGAAAAATGAAATCTCCCATACTTCTGGAACACCTACGGTTTTGTTTTAGAGATTTGAAAACCTGCTCGATCCAAAATCTCTAGAGGTTTCTGGCACACCCCTGATAGTAAGATTATATTAAAAAAAAAAATATGTACACACTTATATGAAGAAAAAAATTTCGGGAAAATGTCGGGACCCGCGGGATAGACACAAAATTTTTCGGGACAATCGGGACGGGAAAAGCGATATTGATTTCGAGACGGGATGGAACGGGAACAAATTTCTTTCCCGATCCCATCTCTAATACCTACCATACAACCTTAGAAATTTCCTTTGAAATTCTAAGCCTTAGTCCAGCACCTAATAATTCTTTTAAGAGCCGTTTTTTTTTTCGTAAAACTTACTTTAATAAATTGAATGATCTTCTTCAACATATTACAGCATATTAGTTGGTTTCACTTTTATTCTTGTAGTGGTATAGAAACTGCCACTGGCATATTTTACAGGACCTTGAACTAGTATTTGATATCTGAGTTCCCCTATTTTGTCCTTGAAGTGAAAATAAACCACCTTGGTTTGCGAGCGAACTATCGAAATTAAACAAGTGGAAACGTTGCAGTCGGACGCAACTGACTGCCGTATACTTGATACCAGTAAAAGAACCGCTAACAGAGACCTGTTTTCAAAAAGTGGGGGGGGGGGTTATTCGGCAGGGGTGTACGCTGCTTTAAGAACTGTCTGATACAGATGAGGATGCTAATAAGCTATTTGCCCACAAAAAAATTTAGAGCCACGCCTACCCATTCCAGGTGTATTGGTTATGTAGATGGTTTGAGGTAGTCCCTTTCCGAGCCTCCCACGCATATAATTACTCACAAAGAACGATATCTAATAATTATAAAGAATAAGAAACACAAAGGAAGGCACAGTTTTAAATTAAATTATTTTAAAATACAGAATCAAAGAAACACAACATGAAGTTGAACGTATGGTAAGTATTATTTAAGTCTTAAGACGCCACAAATGTATTAAAGCTAAGAAAAACCAAACGAAATGTAAATAAATATAAATAATGTGCGTAACATTCTAAGCTTAACAGGATAGCTGCCAAGGCGGCAACAAAAGAGCGGAGACCGGGAGCGTGCTCGCGACACGCGACCCAAAGGTCCACGCGAGCGAGAACAGAGGAAGAAGCGCGCCGAACCCCAGCAAGTCAGTCGAGTATAGAAGTAGAACGAACGCGACGGCGGAAATTTAGAGAAGTTAAAGTAAAACAAAACGGAAAAGACAAAAGGTGATCGGTGCAACGGGTTTTGGGCACACCAGTGCTCATTTATCGCGTCCGCATCACTAAGATTACTATTTTAAGTGCGAACGTGACTAGAGGCACCTGTGCGAAGGATCGCCTTGTACACCTCGCTGGTCGCGCAGGCGTTTCGGAAATGCGATCCCCGGATGTTAGGCGACTTTACGGTTTTTGCCTCAATTTCACGAAGCGTCGCTGATTCAAATAGATCTAACGTCCAACAAAAAAAACTCAGCCATGAAATTATGGGCTAGTCCGTCTAAGAAATGTGCCGGTGTGAGCGGATCCAGACTGTTTTTGATGTCTGCACACAAAGGTCACGAATTGAGAATCGCTTCGACTTGGGTCAAAACTGTGGAATGTTTTTCAAATGTCCGTCCGGTCACTCTGCGCAAGTGCAATTTAATTGAATTCACGCAAGATTCCCAAAGACCGCCAAAATGTGTTGTGAATGGGGAAATAAAATTTCATGATATCTCAAATCCAGACATAAAATTAACAGCCTCTTCGTTTTTGCTTTGAGCTATGGCCAACTGTTGCATCTCGCTTAACTACCGTTTGGCTCCTTGAAAGTTGGTACCATTAACAGAGTGCAAGTCCGAGAATGGTCCACTTCTGGACCAAAAGCTCTTCAAAGCTCCGATAAATGGCGATTTAGAGAGGTCGCTAACCAATTCGATGTGCAAGGCTTTTATGGACATGCACACGAACACAGCAAACCATGCTTTACAAAGTTTAGGTGTTCGACCTGTTGAGATTTTGACTGATACGGGTCCAGCGTATTCCATTCCAGTGTGTAAGAAGCATCTGGTGGGCTGCACTTTGGCTACAGGCAACTGCGCCATAAGCTGTAAACTGCGTTGCCGGCGTTGCAAAAAGCACGTCTTGCATCCGAACACGACCTTTCACACAATATTTTGAGCCCCGAAAATCCAATATTGCTACCTCAGACTGTTGAAAATGTAATTCGCACCAGGATGCATCATCTTAATATGTTGATGTTAAATTAGCAGAACTTCGAAGGACGATTCTTTTTGAATAAGTAGCAGCTGTTTGAAATAGCCAAGTTTCATGTACCTGATCTAACCATGACGGTCCTGTCCACCAGAGTTGATGTTCCTTAAGTTTTGTTAAAAGCATTCCTCGTGAAACGCAATCCGCGGGATTCTCATGTGTGGAGATGTGTTGCCAACTGCTACGGGGACAAATTTCCAAAATTTCAGCCGATCAATTGCTGACATACGTATTCCAAGTTCGACTGGGTGCTGATAACCAATGCAACACGAGACACTAGAAATGGGGATAGTTAGTGCTTGTTTTATAATTTAATTCGAGTCGAGGAACTGAGATGGGCTTTATAGGCGCAACGCGGGTTCTTGTGGCAATCAATGTTAAGATATGTTTGCCTTCAATATGCTCGCGACTATTTACCACAGTGGCATATGCTTGCGCAGACGCGTCGGCGAACCCATGTAATTCAATAGGTTGACCAAACTACCCAGAGTATCGTTTTACGCTTAAGTGTTCAAGTTCGTGGGATTCATCGATGAATTGTTGCCAGCGTGCACACAATGGAGGTGGCAGCCGTTCATCCCATTTTGTTTCACAGAGCCAACTTTCCTGAAAGAGAATCTCCAAGTAAGCCGCCAGAGGCGCAATTTGTCCAATCGGATCGAATACTTTGGATAGTTCAGATAACATAAATCGTTTAGTCTGCAAACGAGCAAGTTCATGTGCATCTCGTTTTATAACGATAATGTCTGTGCCAGGGTTCCAATGTTAACCAAGAATCTTTTCGCAATGTTTGTGGATTATGGATAGGGTAACCAGCTCTTCGTCGTTAAGCTGCCGAGCCTCCTCCGTATCCCCGAGCTCGGATTTAATAAGTAACTTGACCTCGCTGCTGTTAGGTATAGAAGGGGCGAAGGTATTTCCTTTGTTGACTCGTTAGAGCAAGTAAGCGCCTTAGCTTCTCAAGCTGCTGCATCTGTTTCACCTGCCTCAGTTTCCGGCTCTTCGCTACGTTTGATCTTTTTGACATACAAGTCAGCGGCTACATCAAAAATATCCAGTGAATTGTCGCATGAGTTCTCATCGGATTGAACAGTGCAGCGCACAGGATTTTGGCTTTAGCGCTTACGTTTGTTTGCGTGCGTTTGGCAGAGAGCATGAGTTAGACTCTGCGAATCCTCGTGCTGATCATCGGCCTCTGGGCAGGGTTCCGGCGCGTCTTTGCTCGGACAGGGGCTGAGCTACTGCTGCTAATTGATTTGACTTTGATTCGGACTATGACTGAGACTATGCCTGAAGATGACCAATGTAGAGCGCTCGTTGCTCTCGTTGTCGTTGTGTAGTATAAAGTCATCGTGGCTGTGCTTATCCTTGTCGGGTAAGCTGTCCAGCTCATCACACACAACCAAAATACCATCACCACTGATATCGTCCTCTTCATCGTCGACTTCGCCATCGCCATCCATCTCGTTGTCATCATCGTCCGGCATGTATGTATATACCCACCCCCAGTATCTCGACATCTTCATCATCTTCATCGCCAGGCTCGAGATTCGCCGTTTGACGATGTCTCTCGTAGTAGCTCAGCTTGCTATTGTTTTCCACGAACGTTGCAAATATTCTTGCCCTGCATCATGCTTGCGCTAAGCGCATGATGACGTAATTCCACGTGGTCAAGATTGAAACCGGTTGTTCAGCCAAGAAGTGGTTTAAATTGTATCATTAATAATTTGTCATAAAAAATTTATTAAACGTTATCTATAATTTATGAAACTAACCCATATAAATAAACAATTGGTCATTACCTACATTACTATTGAAAAAGTTTTGATTTTTGTTTTAGCACTTTGATATTCTGTGTTCTTCTTCTTTATCTTCAGCCCGACCAGCATTACAGCCTAATATACATTGTATCCCATTGTACACTGCTCAGTGCAGCAGTATCATTTTTGCCTAATATACATTTCACCATTTTGTATATTGTGAAGTGCATTATTAGCATTACATAAAACAGTACCTAGTTTATCGTACAGTGGTCGGTTTGCCCACAACTAGCATTACAAATTCGATTTTGTAATACTTGGTGTAATAAAAGCCCGACATGAGCTCAGCTATTTTTGTAAACTTTCTCGATGAGATTGTAGGTGTTCACTCTCTTAAGCGGCCAAGCTACATTAAATGTAATGGGAATCGTGCTCCATTTACGAAGGTTGTGGGTATACCAAATCTGGAAGAGGTAATAGACTACGTGGGATGTTTTTTCGCAAGCGAACCACAAGAGCAGTTGAGCAAAAATTAACAATGAGTAAGTACTGAGCATTGCACACTTGTTCAGTTGGGTGAGCAGCTCATTTTCGGTCATAAGCAATCCAATTCTACTTGTTCATCAGGGGTGGCCATTTCCTAAATGTTTTATGCTCATATGTAAAGCTAGAGATTACCGAAATCGAATAGTTAGTTATAAAAAATCGTATTCAAATATTGAGCCCACCTACCGCCAGACACATTTCCCCTTTCGCAAGCAGAAGTGTGTCGAAGTGAGTTGCATCCGATTTCAAAATTTATAATTTCGTTGTTGTTTTAGTAAAAATGCCATTATTAGAAACATTTTATTCGTATGTATGATATGTAAGAACAATTAGGGTATTCAATAGCTTTGCTATAGTCGTAAAGTACTAAGTTGTTATTTGAAATCTTTACATCAAACGCACAGAATCATTTTTAACACAGCAAACTTGCCTCTGGGTATGTTTGCTAATATTGTACTATATGTGTTATTGAGAGGTTTTCAGACTATGTATGAAAACAGCTGTTTTCGAGATTTTGGATGTAATGAAATTAGATCAGATTCGATTTCGGTTGCAAAAGTAAGCAAATTTTATTATTTATTAATTTAAAAGACAAAACTGATGTGGCAGAAGCGACAAAGGCAAAGTTTTCTTCGTTCTTCATGCCGATTGTTCCACCATCTCCTATTCCAAACAATGTTGCAATTTTCTTGATAAATTCAATTTAACTGCCGATTGCTTTGTCATCGAACTGGCAAACAGCTGATTTGCCACAAATACGACAAAAAAAAAAGTAAAAAGTGCACTCACTAGCAACAATGTATTATATATAACACTTTACGACCATAGCATAGCTACTAAATACCATAATTATGATCCCTGCCGAAATGAAATAATTTGTTCTCCTTTATATTTCTTTTGATATTTTATTGCAAACATGCATTGCTTATATATAGGTTCTAGGTATTTGTCTAGATACTGTTAAATAAGAATCCCACTACTGATAATCTCAGGAAAAAAAGTAAATAAATGTTTCAAGTATAATGTTAATTGAGATAAAAGATAATCAGTTTTGTAATCCTTTAAAGCATTGTATCATTGACTTGCTATTATAATAAATTAAACACATACTACACCAGTTACAAATAATTTACACAATCAAGTATCACTCACAATATTAATAATTATTAAACATTTATTGTATTTATTATATATTTAATGCAAGCGATATAGTTATAAGAAATCAACTCTTCACAATCTCATGCTTGTCCCTAATACACTGTTTAATAATACAATTAAAAAAAAAAGTGTTTCAGTTTATATAGTATATGTATGTAAATACATATATTAAAAAAACTAGATGATTAGTCTAATATTTTATAGTATCGTTGTAAAAAGTTTGTTTTTTATGAGCAATGGCGAGCCAAGTAGCAGTTTGTGTTGCAAATTTTGTTGACTTAACTTGTCCAAACTCTTTACTTAAACGCAAATGTTGAGTTATGAATTATGTGCAATAATGTTCTAAGGTAAAGCCTGATGTTGCATAAAGAAGTACAATTCCACGACGATACTATTAGTGATAAAATGCCAGCGTCTTGGCATTATACGAGGTACACGGTCATGATATGCGGTCAGTAGATTTCCGATGGCTCAGTTCCGTTTCCTGATCGGCGCCCGCCTGCATGTTCTTGTGTGTGCGTCCGTGTCTGTTCGTCTTGCACTCTGGTGAATCGGATCCAGAACCGGAACGATTTTGGAATCCCGTAAGCGAGCTGTTGTCACAACTCCTAACTGTGGGTGGAGTCATCGAATGCTGCGAATTGGAATCAGAGGACGTGCGAAACGGGCTAAGAGCACTGGAACCGGGCAGAATGTGCGGGGTCAAGTGGGGGAAGCGGGGCATTGTCGGCAGTCCAGGAAACAACAGCGGATTGCGTCCATGTTGAAACAGCAGGTGCTGATCGTTAGCCGAAATGAAGGCATTTGCATTTGAATCGGCAAATCCACCCTGCATATGATTTGAAACGAAACGATGCTGCAGTGCCTCAAAACACAACGGCATGCTCAGACCGTGAGCGTGGGCTCCAGCACAGATTCGTGCCAGAATCTCAGCTTGAATGCTGCTGGGCATGGCACCAGCCGCGGAAATGGGACTACCGGAACCAGGGGCACCACTAGTGCAAACAAACGCTGTGTTGCTGTTTTCGTTCATGAGCTCCTGTTGTGTATGGGTTGGCAGCATCATATTGTACTCATCACAGGGAGAAAGCAGTTTTCGATGGAAATTGAGATTTGAACTGTGGCGGTCACGGCTTCGTTTTGATGGAAACGCTGCATTGCATCCATCGATGTTGCATTTGTGATGCAGCTTCAGGTGTACGCCTTGATAGTGGTTCTTAAGATGGAAGTGGTTCTGAAAGGTCTCGCCACAGGCAGGGCATTTTAATGGATTCTCCCGGTCTATAGGCACCTCGGGATCTGGTTCGGGATCTGGCTCGGGCTCTGTTTCTGGCTCTGGTGTTGTTTGTTGCTGCGGTTCAGGTTCCGGTTCCCGATCAAGTTCTACTTTGGGGCCACCATGAAGATCGCCGCCCTTCACATGTACATTAAAATTTATGTTATTGCGGTTACTCTTCCGTGTGCATACCTCGTCTTCAGCTCGACCATAAAGAAGCTCATCGTGGCCGCGCAGCTCCTTCTTAATTCGCAAAAAACGATACTCATCTGCATTGGTACCGTAGGTAAGAGTTGGTTCGTCTAACGGCTCCTTAATAAGAGCCGAATTTCTTTTTGTATAATGTAAACAATTCAGCGTGTCAGCCCCTGTATCTGGCAGAGAATATGTATTTATGGATAGTGCTACCGGCTCTTCGTCGTTAAGCTGCCGATCCTCCTCTGCATTCCCGAGCTCGGATTTAATAAGTAACTTGACCTCGCTGCTGTAAGGCGTTAGCGGGGGCGAAGGTATTGCCTTTGTTGACTCATTTGAGCTAGTAAGCACCTTAGCTTCTATAGCTGCTGCATCTGTTTCACCTGCCTCAGTTTCCGGCTCTTCGGTATGTTTGATCTTTTTGACATACAAGTCAGCGGCTACATCAAAAATATCCAATGAATTGTCGCATGAGTTCTCATCGGATTGAACAGTGCAGCGCAAAGGATTTTGGCTTTTGCGCATACGTTTGTTTGATGATGTCTCTCGTAGTAGCTCAGCTTGCTATTGTTTTCCATGAACGAACGTTGCAGATATTCTTGCCCTGCATCATGCTTGAGCTCCATTGCGCTAAGCGCATGATGACGTAAATCCGGTTGTGGTGTCAGCAGCGGAAAGCTGCCACCGAATGGCCCAAGGGTCGCCATCATGCCATTTGGAGCTTGACGTAGCATTGGATGCGGCTGAGCGCTGCGCCCGTCGTGGGGCGAGATCTTGCGGCGCAGATGCGGAGAATGCAGCTTGGGATTGGGATTAGCGCTGTGGCGATTCCGCGAACGCCTCGAGCTGAACATCATGCTGCAGCCGTCGACTGTGCACTTGTGCATCTCGCGCAGGTGCACTGCCGAAAAATGAATTTTAAGAGCGCCTTTGTCGCAGAAGGTCTTCAAGGAAACATTGCACTGGACACGCTTCTTGCCGGTCACCGGATGTATGAATTGAGTGCCCAAATTCGCCGGCATTGAGCCCCACTGCCGTTTGCCGCCTGGTGAGTGGCCCGACTTGCGACTTACGCGCATGCTGGATCCTAAATCAGAGGCCAGTGTCAAACGCGTCATTCGCTGCGAACTGCTTGCCTGCTGTTTGCTCGATGCGTTGGAGGAGGAGCAGCTGCTGTTTGACTTGTCACCAACCACAGCGGTAACAGACAAGTTATGCGACTTGCTAAGGATTTAATCTTTCGGCGATATGGGCGGCAAAGCCTTGGGGGGATGCGCATGCAAATACTGGCCGTGACTGTGACTATTAGCGTGATTGCGGCCTTGATTCACCTGCGCATGACTTAATGGAGAGTGTGGCTTTTGGCTTTGACTATGTTCAGTTGTACTGTTAGCGACCGATGCTTGAGTGGTGTTCGATTGCTGCTGCTGGTGATGCGACGGCGGTGGGGGTGGTGGTTTTTGTGTCGGAAATGACAATTGATATGGTAATGGATGCCCGGCTATGCCCATAGCACTAAAGAACTGATTGCTCTAGGCGGCAACAGCTGCCGCAGCGGCCGCCACAGCCGCATTCTTCTCGCCGGCCGTTGTAGTTTCACTGATGCGACGTCTGGCCTCAGCCATCACTGCTGCCTGCTGCACAACCTGTTGGTGTTGATGGTGTACATAATCGGTTGCATTGAGAGGCGCCTTAAGAGCGTTGATTTTGCGAAAGCCAAAAGGCTGCATCCTCTGCAAGTCGCTTAGTGGATGCAACTGAGCTATGCTCATGCTTGTTGCTGGTGGCGATGAATCCACACCAGAGATGTTCGGCTCCCTCTTGTTTTTCCTATTCCGTTCGCAGTCCTGATTGGGTGGCGAAGGCGGGTTGCGAAAGTAGCTGAAAGACAGCTTTTGATGTAGCTGCGATTGCAAGTGCAGAAAGTGGGCGCTGATGGGATGCGACTGCAATTGCGATTGTTGCGCATGGGACTGGGATTGGGTGTGCGACTGGTCACCAGCGCTAGCAATTGGCCCAAGATGCGTCGATGGCGGCGGTGAGCTGCATCGACTAGCTGACATAACCATGGGACTGCTTCTGACCATTCTCATTCCACGTTCCACGGCAGCCCGCCAGAAATTATCGATGTGCAGTCCATTGTCTTGATCGGGTAGCGAATAACGGTAGCCAAACAGCAGTGCTGGATAATCAGTGGCAGCATGTCCAGCAACAGCATCAGAGCCACTGATAGGATCTGTGCTGAGGTTCCGAGTGTAGAGCTCCTGATGCTGCTGCTCTTGATGCGAATGTGATGGTGTATACGGGTACGGATGCGTATGTGACGACTGCGATTGTTTTTCCTGTTCAATATTCATTAAGATCGGCTGCCAAATCCTTGTCCTTTCCAATTACTCCCTGACAACTACCAACACCCAAAAAGCGTAGCACTATTGCCAGTCGCAGTATTGGCGAAATTGACGATGATGGCATGTCATCCTTAGTTTGGTGATATATCATAATAAAAGTGTCTTTATCAACTCGATAATTATATCGAAATCTGTAAAGTTAAAATCAATTAAACACTTGCAACAATTCTATTGTACTTTTCTTTCTCCAACTCTTCTTTTCTCAGCATGTCAAGCAAAAGAAAACTTCCAAGAGGCATTTATATTTAATTTTACTTTAACTTTTTCACTTTTAAAATGTAAACAAACAGATTTGCCATTTACAAAATACGTAGAACAGCTGTTCAAGCAAGCTATCACGGCAGGGTTGTCAAGCAACATGAGTTACTTGGCGGGCAAAATATTAAATATTATTTTGTATAAGAATTACAACAGATAAGACCTAACATATTTGTATTTTACCATCTATGAAATATAACACTAATGCGCTGAGGCCAACATTGAAAACAATGACATAAATAGCAAATACATTTTAGGAAATTTTTTTTTTTAAAAGGTAGCAACTCGTTTTTAGCCATTTTCGATTTACTTATTTGCTCCGAAAACTTTACCGAAAAATGAAATCTCCCATACTTCTGGAACACCTACGGTTTTGTTTTAGAGATTTGAAAACCTGCTCGATCCAAAATCTCTAGAGGTTTCTGGCACACCCCTGATAGTAAGATTATATTAAAAAAAAAAATATGTACACACTTATATGAAGAAAAAAATTTCGGGAAAATGTCGGGACCCGCGGGATAGACACAAAATTTTTCGGGACAATCGGGACGGGAAAAGCGATATTGATTTCGAGACGGGATGGAACGGGAACAAATTTCTTTCCGGATCCCATTTCTCTATACCTACCATACAACCTTAGAAATTTCCTTTGAAATTCTAAGCCTTAGTCCAGCACCTAATAATTCTTTTAAGAGCCGTTTTTTTTCGTAAAACTTACTTTATTAAATTGAATGATCTTCTTCAACATATTACAGCATATTAGTTGGTTTCACTTTTATTCTTGTAGTGGTATAGAAACTGCCACGCCATATTTTACAGGACCTTGAACTAGTATTTGATATCTGAGTTCCCCTATTTTGTCCTTGAAGTGAAAATAAACCACCTTGGTTTGCGAGCGAACTATCGAAATTAAACAAGTGGAAACGTTGCAGTCGGACGCAACTGACTGCCGTATACTTGATACCAGTAAAAGAACCGCTAACAGAGACCTGTTTTCAAAATGGGGGGGGGGGTTATTCGGCAGGGGTGTACGCTGCTTTAAGAACTGTCTGATACAGATGAGGATGCTAATAAGCTATTTGCCCACAAAAAAATTTAGAGCCACGCCTACCCATTCCAGGTGTATTGGTTATGTAGATGGTTTGAGGTAGTCCCTTTCCGAGCCTCCCACGCATATAATTACTCACAAAGAACGATATCTAATAATTATAAAGAATAAGAAACACAAAGGAAGGCACAGTTTTAAATTAAATTATTTTAAAATACAGAATCAAAGAAACACAACATGAAGTTGAACGTATGGTAAGTATTATTTAAGTCTTAAGACGCCACAAATGTATTAAAGCTAAGAAAAACCAAACGAAATGTAAATAAATATAAATAATGTGCGTAACATTCTAAGCTTAACAGGATAGCTGCCAAGGCGGCAACAAAAGAGCGGAGACCGGGAGCGTGCTCGCGACACGCGACCCAAAGGTCCACGCGAGCGAGAACAGAGGAAGAAGCGCGCCGAACCCCAGCAAGTCAGTCGAGTATAGAAGTAGAACGAACGCGACGGCGGAAATTTAGAGAAGTTAAAGTAAAACAAAACGGAAAAGACAAAAGGTGATCGGTGCAACGGGTTTTGGGCACACCAGTGCTCATTTATCGCGTCCGCATCATTAAGATTACTATTTTAAGTGCGAACGTGACTAGAGGCACCTGTGCGAAGGATCGCCTTGTACACCTCGCTGGTCGTGCAGTCGTTTCGGCAATGCGATCCCCGGATGTTAGGCGACTTTACGGTTTTTGCCTCAATTTCACGAAGCGTCGCTGATTCAAATAGATCTAAGATCTGTACCTCGGCGAAATTTACTATGTTGCAATGTGTTGCTTCAGTTGAGGCAAGCGGTATGTGAAACACTCCTCATTGCAAGAGTTAAATTACAACTACTGCTACAAAGAAAGATTAGCAACATGGTTAGCAAAAGGCAATTAGAGAGAATGAATGAAGTGCAAAAGTCACGTACGCATCACGAGCATATACAAACCGTTGTACATGTGTATACGAGTGAGTGATCTTGGTATGTAATAACTGTTAATAGATAGAATATGTTGTGAGGTAGCAAAAACTACCGCACAGCTGTTATGTTTCGTCCGTGACGTCATCCCTATCCACCTTTAATGTAACAACCACTGGCTCAGTGCGCAGCTCCCTCTCGGAAGCTGGCTGCTTTTGCGTGCAAGTGCAAAAGCTTTGCTCGCGATCAACGCACGAGCGAGCAAAAAGCTGGTCGTTGCGCGCGCGCAAACACAAAAGCTCGCCCTGCGCGGATAGAAGCCGGATAATAGAAAGAAGAGGAATACAAGCTGGCCGGCAGAAGGGAATGATTTAGCAAAATCAGTTTTACGCGGACTTAGACAGCGAAACGAAGTGAAAAAAAACTCTCGCGAGCAAGTGACAGTA
This sequence comes from Scaptomyza polygonia, assembly GCA_035044585.1. Taxonomy (NCBI): domain Eukaryota; kingdom Metazoa; phylum Arthropoda; class Insecta; order Diptera; family Drosophilidae; genus Scaptomyza; species Scaptomyza polygonia. The sequence goes on from JAWNNU010001864.1 coordinate 381,925, forward strand.
ATAAGCAGCAGCAACCACAGCTACAACAGCAACAACAACAACCGGCACAGTGCGCAGCAACTGCAGTGGGCAGCAGCAGCAGAAACAACAACAACAGGGTTGGGCGACAGCAGGCCGCAGCAGCAACAGCTACCACAGCAACAACAACAACCTGCACAGTGCGCAGCGACTGCAGCGTGCAACAACGGCAGCGTGCAACAACAGCAGCAGCAACAACAACAGTGGAAAACCGGGACAGCAGCTGAGCCAGCGCAGAAAACAGCGGCAACAAAAAGTAGGCGCACACACATATTTGTTAGCGCACTGCACTCCCCCTACGGCACACACTTTTCGGCAAACACTCATCGGACACCATTGAGCAAGTGCAGGGACAGTGAATGCAAAAAGTAAGCGCACACACATATTTGTTAGCGCACTGCACTCCCCCCACGGCACACACTTTTCGGCAAACACTCGTCGGCACACCATTGAGCAAGCGCAGGGACAGTGAACGCAAAAAGTAGGCGCACACACATATTTGTTAGCGCACTGCACACCCCCCACGGCACACACATTTCGGCACACACTTTGGACACACGCACTCATAGGCATACACACACTTTTCGGCACACACTTTTGGAACACACTCTGGACACACATACTCTTGGCATACACACACACGGCACGCACCCCCAACGGCACACACATTTCGGCACACACTTTTGGCACACACTTTTGGAATACACTCTGGACACACACACTCTTGGCATACGCACACACGGCACGCACCCCAACGGCACACACATTTCGGCACCCATCCTGGCACACACTCTGGACACACATACTCATAGGCATACACATACACGGCACGCACGAATCTACACACACGCAGATCGGGGTAAGTGACGGCCATATTCGATGGGCCAAATGGTTGCTCAGACAGCCTCACGAGATTTGTTGTGGTCCTAGGGTAATATATCCACAGTGTCGTGTTAAATGTTTCATTCGTAAAGCAAAGATGTAATAAAGAGTTAAAAATGTAGAGCGAATTTGTGTCTTTTTCTTCGTACTTCTCTTCCCCCCCCCCCCCTTTTTTTTACACTTTTCAGCGGGTCGGCATAGAGCCAGTGTCTCGGGGCGCCTCACCATTAAGCCCACGTGGAGCAGACCTGAGGGGTAAGCTAGCGAATCTTCCGAGTTTTACTTTGGATTCTGCGACGCTCGCCTCTTGGGTAGGTTCCGCGTGTAGCGACAAGTGAGTAGTGCCCTGGCGTGGCAATTGTGTGGGGTGCGGGGGGCGGATGGGGTTGGCCGACCGACGCACAGGCTTCCGGGTCTTACCCTCAGCCTGCCCGCCGAGCTGGTTACCCTTACCCCCTCCCGGACTCCACCAACTTCGCTCGATAATAATTGGTTAACTCTCCGAGTATTACTCTGGGTTAGCCGATCTATTCCTTTGCGGGCCTCTCAAATAACCGGCCGTGCGGGCACTGTACTCGTGCAACCCCCCCCCCCCCCCCCCTTCACTATTCTACCCATGCTTTCCCCTGGTGGCCCGGCCCCTAGGTATACTCCGGTACAGCTTCTCCAGTGTCCCAGCAATGTTACAAATAATCTGTACCGACCCTGGACGAGACTGAGACGCCGACCCCGGCCAACGAAAATACGTCGTTACAATGTAAAGCAAAGATCTTCAAATTAATATATGTTCACAAAAGTGGTTTAATTTCTTAACATACACGCTCCCCTGAACGACTGGTTCAGCGCAGAGGGAGCACAGCTATCTTTGCTATAGGGCGTTTATAGGTTCCACTAATGGTTCTAATAGTGACAGCTCTGACTCGACCATCAGTTCCAGCATATTCTTCCTCTACGCGTCCAAGCAGCAGTGGGCGGTAAGCTAGGCTTCTTTATAACTACAAGAGGGTCATGATTCCGTTTGTAGCGAGCTTGAAGCGATGTAAGGTATTCTCCACTTCGTCGTTTTCAAAAACCCTGTACTGTGGCTTGAAGTTTTCTCCATCCGTTTAGTCGATTGACATTAACGTCCAACAAAAAAAGCTCAGCCATGAAATTATGGGCTAGTCCGTCTAAAAAATGTGCCGGTGTGAGCGGATCCAGACTGTTATTGATGTCTGCACACAAAGGTCACGAATTGAGAATCGCTTCGACTTGGGTCAAAACTGTGGAATGTTTTTCAAATGTCCGTCCGGTCACTCTGCGCAAGTGCAATTTAATTGAATTCACGCAAGATTCCCAAAGACCGCCAAAATGTGTTGTGAATGGGGAAATAAAATTTCATGATATCTCAAATCCAGACATAAAATTAACAGCCTCTTCGTTTTTGCTTTGAGCTATGGCCAACTGTTGCATCTTGCTTAACTCCCGTTTGGCTCCTTGAAAGTTGGTACCATTAACCGAGTGCAAGTCCGAGATTGGTCCACTTCTGGACCAAAAGCTCTTCAAAGCTCCGATACCAATTCGATGTGCACGGCTTTTATGGACATGCACACGAACACAGCAAACCATGCTTTACAAAGTTTAGGTGTTCGACCTGATGAGATTTTGACTGATACGGGTCCAGCGTAGTCCATTCCAGTATGTAAGAAGCATCTGGTGGGCTGCACTTTGGCTACAGGCAACTGCGCCATTAGCTGTAAACTGCGTTGCCGGCGTTGCAAAAAGCACGTCTTGCATCCGAACACGACCTTTCACACAATATTTTGAGCCCCGAAAATCCAATATTGCTACCTCAGACTGTTGAAAATGTAATCCGCACCAGGATGCATCATCTTAATATGTTGATGTTAAATTAGCAGAACTTCGACAGACGATTCTTTTTGAATAAGTAGCAGCTGTTTGAAATGGCCAAGTTTCATGTACCTGAGCTAACCATGACGGTCCTGTCCACCAGAGTTGATGTTCCTTAAGTTTTGTTAAAAGCATTCCTCGTGAAACGCAATCCGCGGGATTCTCATGTGTGGAGATGTGTTGCCAACTGCTACGGGGACAAATTTCCAAAATTTCAGCCGATCAATTGCTGACATACGTATTCCAAGTTCGACTGGGTGCTGATAACCAATGCAACACGAGACACTAGAAATGGGGATAGTTAGTGCTTGTTTTATGATAATGAGCAATTTAGTGAGAAGATGAGCCGAATTTAATTCGAGTCGAGGACCTAAGGTGGGCTTTATAGGCGCAACGCGGGTTCTTGTGGCAATCAATGTTAAGATATGTTTGCCTTCAATATGCTCGCGACTATATACCACAGTGGCATATGCTTGCGCAGACGCGTCGGTGAACCCATGTAATTCAAAAGGTTGACCAAACTACCCAGAGTATCGTTTTACGCTTAAGTGTTCAAGTTCGTGGGATTCATCGATGAATTGTTGCCAGCGTGCACACAATGGAGGTGGCAGCCGTTCATCCCATTTTGTTTCACAGAGCCAACTTTCCTGAAAGAGAATCTCCAAGTAAGCCGCCAGAGGCGCAATTTGTCCAATCGGATCGAATACTTTGGATAGTTCAGATAACATAAATCGTTTAGTCTGCAAACGAGCAAGTTCATGTGCATCTCGTTTTATAACGATAATGTCTGTGCCAGGGTTCCAATGTTAACCAAGAATCTTTTCGCAATGTTTGTGGATTATCGATAGGGTAACCAGCTCTTCGTCGTTAAGCTGCCGAGCCTCCTCCGTATCCCCGAGCTCGGATTTAATAAGTAACTTGACCTCGCTGCTGTAAGGCGTTAGCGGGGGCGAAGGTATTGCCTTTGTTGACTCGTTAGAGCTAGTAAGCACCATAGCTTCTTATCTGCTGCATCTGTTTCACCTGCCTCAGTTTCCGGCTCTTCGCTACGTTTGATCTTTTTGACATACAAGTCAGCGGCTACATCAAAAATATCCAATGAATTGTCGCATGAGTTCTCATCGGATTGAACAGTGCGGCGCACAGGATTTTGGCTTTAGCGCTTACGTTTGTTTGCGTGCGTTTGGCAGAGAGCATGAGTTAGACTCTGCGAATCCTCGTGCTGATCATCGGCCTCTGGGCAGGGTTCCGGCGCGTCTTTGCTCGGACAGGGGCTGAGCTACTGCTGCTAATTGATTTGACTTTGATTCGGACTATGACTGAGACTATGCCTGAAGATGACCAATGTAGAGCGCTCGTTGCTCTCGTTGTCGTTGTGTAGTATAAAGTCATCGTGGCTGTGCTTATCCTTGTCGGGTAAGCTGTCCAGCTCATCACACACAACCAAAATACCATCACCACTGATATCGTCCTCTTCATCGTCGACTTCGCCATCGCCATCCATCTCGTTGTCATCATCGTCCGGCATGTATGTATATACCCACCCCCAGTATCTCGACATCTTCATCATCTTCATCGCCAGGCTCGAGATTCGCCGTTTGACGATGTCTCTCGTAGTAGCTCAGCTTGCTATTGTTTTCCACGAACGTTGCAAATATTCTTGCCCTGCATCATGCTTGCGCTAAGCGCATGATGACGTAATTCCACGTGGTCAAGATTGAAACCGGTTGTTCAGCCAAGAAGTGGTTTAAATTGTATCATTAATAATTTGTCATAAAAAATTTATTAAACGTTATCTATAATTTATGAAACTAACCCATATAAATAAACAATTGGTCATTACCTACATTACTATTGAAAAAGTTTTGATTTTTGTTTTAGCACTTTGATATTCTGTGTTCTTCTTCTTTATCTTCAGCCCGACCAGCATTACAGCCTAATATACATTGTATCCCATTGTATACTGCTCAGTGCAGCAGTATCATTTCTGCCTAATATACATTTCACCATTTTGTATATTGTGAAGTGCATTATTAGCATTACATAAAACAGTACCTAGTTTATCGTACAGTGGTCGGTTTGCTCACAACTAGCATTACAAATTCGATTTTGTAATACTTGGTGTAATAAAAGCCCGACATGAGCTCAGCTATTTTTGTAAACTTTCTCGATGAGATTGTAGGTGTTCACTCTCTTAAGCGGCCAAGCTACATTAAATGTAATGGGAATCGTGCTCCATTTACGAAGGTTGTGGGTATACCAAATCTGGAAGAGGTAATAGACTACGTGGGATGCTTTTTCGCAAGCGAACCACAAGAGCAGTTGAGCAAAAATTAACAATGAGTAAGTACTGAGCATTGCACACTTGTTCAGTTGGGTGAGCAGCTCATTTTCGGTCATGAGGAATCCAATTCTACTTGTTCATCAGGGGTGGCCATTTCCAAAATTTTTTATGCACATATGTAAAGCTAGAGATTACCGAAATCGAATAGTTAGTTATAAAAAATCGTATTCAAATATTGAGCCCACCTACCGCCAGACACATTTCCCCTTTCGCAAGCAGAAGTGTGTCGAAGTGAGTTGCATCCGATTTCAAAATTTATAATTTCGTTGTTGTTTTAGTAAAAATGCCATTATTAGAAACATTTTATTCGTATGTATGATATGTAAGAACAATTAGGGTATTCAATAGCTTTGCTATAGTCGTAAAGTACTAAGTTGTTATTTGAAATCTTTACATCAAACGCACAGAATCATTTTTAACACAGCAAACTTGCCTCTGGGTATGTTTGCTAATATTGTACTATATGTGTTATTGAGAGGTTTTCAGACTATGTATGAAAACAGCTGTTTTCGAGATTTTGGATGTAATGAAATTAGATCAGATTAGATTTCGGTTGCAAAAGTAAGCAAATTTTATTATCTATTAATTTAAAAGACAAAACTGATGTGGCAGAAGCGACAAAGGCAAAGTTTTCTTCGTTCTTCATGCCGATTGTTACACCATCTCCTATTCCAAACAATGTTGCAATTTTATTGATAAATTCAATTTAACTGCCGATTGCTTTGTCATCGAACTGGAAAACAGCTGATTTGCCACAAATACGACAAAAAAAGTAAAAAGTGCACTAGCAACAATGTATTATATATAACACTTTACGACCATAGCATAGCTACTAAATACCATAATTATGATCCCTGCCGAAATGAAATAATTTGTTCTCCTTTATATTTCTTTTGATATTTTATTGCAAACATGCATTGCTTATATATAGGTTCTAGGTATTTGTCTAGATACTGTTAAATAAGAATCCCACTACTGATAATCTCAGGAAAAAAAGAAAATAAATGTTTCAAGTATAATGTTAATTGAGATAAAAGATAATCAGTTTTGTAATGCTTTAAAGCATTGTATCATTGACTTGCTATTATAATAAATTAAACACATACTACACCAGCTACAAATAATTTACACAATCAAGCATCACTCACAATATTAATAATTATTAAACATTTATTGTATTTATTATATATTTAATGCAAGCGATATAGTTATAAGAAATCAACTCTTCACAATCTCTTGCTTGTCCCTAATACACTGTTTAATAATACAATTTAAAAAAAAAGTGTTTCAGTATATATAGAATATGTATGTAAATACATATATTAAAAAAACTAGATGATTAATCTAATATTTTATAGTATCGTTGTAAAAAGTTTGTTTTTTATGAGCAATGGCGAGCCAAGTAGCAGTTTGTGTTGCAAATTTAGTTGACTTAACTCGTCCAAACTCTTTATTTAAACGCAAATGTTGAGTTATGAATTATGAGCAATAATGTTCTAAGGTAAAGCCTGATGTTGCATAAAGAAGTACAATTCCATGCCGATACTTATAGTGATAAAATGCCAGCGTCTTGGCATTATACGAGGTACACGGTCATGATATGCGATCAGTAGATTTCCGATGGCTCAGTTCCGTTTCGTGAACGGCGCCCGCCTGCATGTTCTTGTGTGTGTGTCCATGTCTGTGCGTCTTGCACTCTGGTGAATCGGATCCAGAACCGGAACGATTTCGGAATCCCGTAAGCGAGCTGTTATCACAGCTCCTAGCTGTGGGTGGAGTCATCGAATGCTGCGAATTGGAATCAGAGGACGTGCGGCTACGAAATGGGCTAAGAGCACTGGAACCGGGCAGAAAGTGCGGGGTCAAGTGGGGGAAGCGGGGCATTCTCGGCAGTCCAGGAAACAACAGCGGATTGCTTCCATGTTGAAACAGCAGGTGCTGATCGCTCGCCGAAATTAAAGCATTTGCATTTGAATCAGCAAATCCACCCGGCATATGATTTGCAGTGCCTCAAAGCACAACGGCATGCTCAGACCGTGAGCGTGGGCTCCAGCACAGGTTCGTGTCAGAATCTCAGCTTGAATGCTGCTGGGCATGGCACCAGCCGCGGAAATGGGACTACCGGAACCAGGGGCACCACTAGTGCAGACAAACGCTGTGTTGCTGTTTTCGTTCATGAGCTCCTGTTGTGAATGGGTTGGCAGCATCATATTGTACTCATCACAGGTAGAAAGCAGTTTTCGATGCAAATTGAGATTTGAACTGTGGCGGTCACGGCCTCGTTTTGATGGAAACGCTGCATTGCATCCATCGATGTTGCATTTGTGATGCAGTTGTGGTTCTTAAGATGGAAGTGGTTCGGAAAGTCTCGCCACAGGCATTGCATTTTAATGGATTCTCCCGGTCTATAGGCACCTCGGGATCTGGTTCGGGATCTGGCTCGGGCTCTGTTTCTGGCTCTGGTTTTGTTTGTTGCTGCGGTTCAGGTTCCGGTTCCCGATCAAGTTCTACTTTGGGGCCACCATGAAGATCGCCGCCCTTCACATGTACATTAAAATTTATTTTATTGCGGTTACTCTTCCGAGTGCATACCTCGTCTTCAGCTCGACCATATAGTAGCTCATCGTGGCCGCGCAGCTCCTTCTTAATTCGCAAAAAACGATTCTCATCTTCATTGGTACCGTAGGTAAGAGTTGGTTCGTCTAACGGCTGCTTAATTAGAGCCGAATTTCTTTTCGTATAATGTAAACAATTCAGCGTGTCAGCCCCTGTATCTGGCAGAGAATATGTATTTATGGATAGGGCTACCGGCTCTTCGTCGTTAAACTGCCGATCCTCCTCCGCATTCCCGAGCTCGGATTTAATAAGTAACTTGACCTCGCTGCTGTAAGGCGTTAGCGGGGGCGAAGGTATTGCCTTTGTTGACTCATTTGAGCTAGTAAGCACCTTAGCTTCTATTGCTGCTGCATCTGTTTCACCTCCCTCAGTTTCCGGCTCTAAGCTATGTTTGATCTTTTTGACAGACAAGTCAGCGGCTACATCAAAAATATCCAGTGAATTGTCGCATGAGTTCTCATCGGATTGAACAGTGCAGCGCACAGGATTTTGGCTTTTGCGCTTACGTTTGCGTGCGTTTGGCAGAGAGCATGAGTTAGACTCTGCGAATCCTCGTGCTGATCATCGGCCTCTGGGCAGGGTTCCGGCTCGTCTTTGCTCGGACAGGGGCTGAGCTGCTGCTGCTGCTCTTTGATTTGACTTTGATTCGGACTATGACTGAGACTATGCCTGAAGATGACCAATGTAGAGTGCTCGTCGCTCTCGTTGTCGTTGTCTAGTATGTAGTCATCGTGGCTGTGCTTATCCTTGTCGGGTAAGCTCTCCGGCTCATCACCTACAACCAAAATACCATCACCACCGATATCGTCGTCTTCATCGTCGACGACGCCATCGCCATCCATCTCGTTGTCATCATCGTCCGGCATGTGTATGCCCACCTCAAGTATCTCGTCATCTTCATCATCATCATCGCCAGGCTCGTGAGTCGTCGTTTGATGATGTCTCTCGTAGTAGCTCAGCTTGCTATTGTTTTCCATGAACGAACGTTGCAAATATTCTTGCCCTGCATCGTGCTTGAGCTCCATTGCGCTAAGCGCATGATGACGTAAATCCGGTGGTGGTGTCAGCAGCGGAAAGCTGCCACCGAATGGCCCAAGGGTCGCCATCATGCCATTTGGAGCTTGACGTAGCATTGGATGCGGCTGAGCGCTGCGTCCGTCGTGGGGCGAGATCTTGCGGCGCAGATGCGGAGAATGCAGCTTGGGATTGGGATTAGCGCTGTAGCGATTCCGCGAACGCCTCGAGCTGAACATCATGCTGCAGCCGTCGACTGTGCACTTGTGCATCTCGCGCAGGTGCACTGCCGAAAAATGAATTTTAAGAGCGCCTTTGTCGCAGAAGGTTTTCAAGCAAACATTGCAAACTGCGAACTGCTTGCCTGCTGTTTGCTCGATGCGTTGGAGGAGGAGCAGCTGCTGTTTGACTTGTCACCAACCACAGCGGTAACAGACAAGTTTTGCGACTTGCTAAGGATTAAATCTTTCGGCGATATGGGCGGCAAAGCCTTGGGGGGATGCGCATGCGAATACTGGCCGTGACTGTGACTATTAGCGTGATTGCGGCCTTGATTCACCAGCGCATGTCTTGATGGAGAGTGTGGCTTTTGGCTTTGACTATGTTCAGTTGTACTGTTAGCGACCGATGCTTGAGTGGTGTTCGATTTCTGCTGCTGGTGATGCGACGGCGGTGGGGCTATGCTCATGCTTGTTGCTGGTGGCGATGAATCCACACCAGCGATGTTCGGCTCCCTCTTGTTTTTCCTATTCCGTTCGCAGTCCTGATTGGGTGGCGAAGGCGGGTTGCGAAAGTAGCTGAAAGACAGCTTTTGATGTAGCTGCGATTGCAAGTGCAGAAAGTTGGCGCTGATGGAAAGGGACTGCAATTGCGATTGTTGTGCATGGGACTGGGATTGGGTGTGTGACTGGTCACCAGCGCTAGCAATTGGCCCAAGATGCGTCGATGGCGGCGGTGAGCTGCGTCGACTAGCTGACATAACCATGGGACTGCTTCTGACCATTCTCATTCCTCGTTCCACGGCAGCCCGCCTGAAATTATCGATGTGCAGTCCATTGTCTTGATCGGGTAGCGAATAACGGTAGCCAAACAGCAGTGCTGGATAATCAGTGGCAGCATGTCCAGCAACAGCATCAGAGCCACTGATAGGATCTGTGCTGAGGTTCCGAGTGTAGAGCTCCTGATGCTGCTGCTTTTGATGCGAATGTGATGGTGTATACAGGTACGGATGCGTATGTGACGACTGCGATTGTTTTTCCTGTCCAATATTCATTAAGATCGGCTGCCTAACAAACATCCCTTTGTATAAATTTGTGGAAAACTGAAGACTAGATGTCTATTTTTTTATATCAGATACTGATTGATTTTTTTAACGTTATTCAATTGATGTCAAAGTTTATCAGATGCAAGTAAAAGATATATAAGAAACATTTTTTAGTTGATATTGAAAGTATTAAAGCAGGAAATCATATAATTAAAAGATTATTTGCCGTTTTTGAGCAAAATGTAGGAGATTGGCCTTTTAGAGTTAGGCCTATCGCAAGTAAGCAGGGTGCATAATTGTAGTGGTCGAATGTAAGATTTTATGTTTAATTCGGTTTCTGATTCCAGTAAAAATAATGGAGTACCCCCTCTAGTGCTCTCTGAAGATACCTACTAGAGATGGGCGTCGGGATCGGGATTTTCGGGAATCCCGCGGGTCCCGAAAAAATTATCGGGATCGGGCGGGACGGGAACGATTTTAAAAAAAACAGGGAAAGTCGGGATATGTGGTCGATCCCGAAATTCCCGCGGGTCCCGGTAAACCTGTCGGGACCCAAAAATCATTCGGGACCCAAGCAAAATGTACTCGATAAATGTTCTGCTTTTGTCGAAATTACCCACCGATTGCAATTTTTTAGTGACACGATATATCGCAAGTGCAATAAATGGGAACATTTATATGTATTTTCACTGTTACGAAAGTTAAAGTAATGTTATATTTCAAAAAAATAAATAAATTTATACAGGGTTGTGCCAGCCATCAAAACCAACCGAATACCAACCTAAAACCAACCTCGAGCTGGTTTTAGGTGTGCCAGAGCAGAGTTCGAGATGGTTTTGAAACCTCGACAAATTTGGTTAGTGATTTAGGTTATTTAAAGCAATATTAATTGTATAATGCATAATAAGTGCTACTTTTTCGAAAGGTAATTTTAAGCTTAGTTGCATATTGCAAATACGTTTGAATTTAATACATATTTTAATTCATGATTTTTGATATTAATAAACCTATAACAAATCTCTAAGACTATTTGCCGTTCCGTGTAAGCGTGCTAAAGCGTCCCTAACAAGAGAGGTGCCACCTTGTTCGTTTAACAATAACTATTATTCGGAGTCTTTAATAGGTTAATTTTAAACACACTTTTTTGTGACAAATAAACACAAAAAAATCGTACTTTGAGGTAACAAAAATGCATGGTTGAGCAGTGGACAGTTTGTTGTAAATTTAACAAAGTTATTGCAGTAAACCGTTTTGTATAAGGTGGCAGCTTTTGCGGTGTTTGTTAGGTGAGTGAATGTATTCGGTAAGAAGAGGAATTAAATTTATGGAAAGTCATTGTGCCGCCAAAATGTAAGTTGAAATAAAATTGCATTAATTTCTTTGTATTACATTCACATATTTTTGGTACATAGGGGAAAACACCGTTCACCTCAACAAGATGAAATTTTCGTAAAGTTTATGGAGAAGCATCCAGATATTGCACAGGGGTTCAGCCGAGCAGATAGAGTGGCCGTATCGGCTGCTTGGATTGAGTTTGCCATCGAGCTCAACGCCAACGGACCCCCGTGCAAGTCAGTGGACGAGTGGAAAAGAGTAAGTATTGTCACATTCACATGTATCTATTAATTAACGTATTTGTTTCAGGTGTGGAATGATTGGAAGCAATCTATAAAAAAGAAGTTGTGTAACAACAAAATTGAGCAGCGGGCAACTGGCGGCGGGCCTTTTAAACAGCAGGAGTTGTCTGCTACTGAACACGCCCTTGCTGCTGTACTCCAGCTGGAGCACGCGGTGGATGGAAAGGCTGGAGTCATTTCATGTGGGCTTTCGCCATTAGAAGATTTACTCGAAATTATTGATGCCGAGGAAAATGGTAATGCATACAAATAAATTTTATTAAACTATTTTAAAATATAAATTATATTACAGAAAGTCCACCAAAGAGGATGAGACTGGAAAGCAGTACTCTGGCTGTGAATGAGGTGTTAGAGGATAAACCAATAGAAGAAGTATCAATAAGTGTGCCTGTGAGGGCAACAGCCAAGACAGGCACCGGTGGTGCGGCAAGCGCCAGCCATGCGTCGCAGGCATTGGCGCTAGTGGCCGACGAGTCTGCGAGTTTGAAGCAAATTTCTAAAGACTTGCAGGCTCTGCATCAAACATCCAAGGCAGGCTTGGATGCCATTAGGGAGCTGGGTCAGCAGATGTGCGATATTTCGAGGCAGCACTTGCAGGAGCGGAAAGACAATAATGAGCTGTTAAAAAAAATTGTAGAAAATTTATTAAAAAAATAAGAATAAATCATTTGTTTTATTTTATTAATAGCTTTTTATTAGCTTCACTTTTATTATGTTTATTACAAAATAATTGTTAAAAACTATTATTAGCGCCTTTGCAGGCTGTCGGCAATTGAGTTTCAATCTCTTTCCATGTCATTTAATTGTAGCATACCATCATATCTATCTTCACCACTTGTGTTATTGTTGTCATCAATTGGCAACTCAAAATCAAATTCCCTATCTCGTCTTTCGCGACACAAGTTATGCAGGACACAACAGACATTTATAATTTTGGCGACCTTAGCTGGGTGATATTGGAGGCTGTCTTGAAGAGATCTAAAGCGACTTTTTATAACACCAATTGTTCGCTCGACTACATTTCGAGCTGACGCATGCCGCATGTTAAAATTATGTTGGCCTGAGCCAGCAGCTGGACTCCTATACGGAGTAAGCGTGAAGGGCTCCAGAGGATACCCAGAGTCTGCCAGTAGCCAACTATTTTGACAACCACTAGCATATTTTCTTTGAAAGAAGTCTCTTGCAGAACTCATATTCCATGCAAAGGAGTCATGTGTTGATCCAGGAATTGAGGCATCCACATATAGGACACGCATATCGTAGTAACATATTTATATAACCAAGCACTTTATCGCACTACTTACAATCATTGCTTTAATACTAAAATATCCCTTTCGGTTCATGAACTGATGTGCAAAATCTGTTGGCTTCATAATTCGTATATGTGTGCCGTCAATGCATCCAATCACGCCTGGTATGCTAAACTTTAAAAAAAAAAAGATTTTGATGATGAAGTCTTTGCCGCCGTCTGATCGAGTTTTATAAAACGAAGACAAAGCTTTCTTTCAAGGATTGGAAGCACAATCCATAATGTTTTACAAACTATCGATCGTGAAACAGCCAAATCCTTGTCCTTTCCAATTACTCCCTGACAACTACCAACACCCAAAAAGCGTAGCACTATTGCCAGTCGCAGTATTGGCGAAATTGACGATGATGGCATGTCATCCTTAGTTTGGTGATATATCATAATAAAAGTGTCTTTATCAACTCGATAATTATATCGAAATCTGTAAAGTTAAAATCAATTAAACACTTGCAACAATTCTATTGTACTTTTCTTTCTCCAACTCTTCTTTTCTCAGCATGTCAAGCAAAGGAAAACTTCCAAGAGGCATTTATATTTAATTTTACTTTAACTTTTTCACTTTTAAAATGTAAACAAACAGATTTGCCATTTACAAAATACGTGGAACAGCTGTTCAAGCAAGCTATCACGGCAGGGCTGTCAAGCAACATGAGTTACTTGGCGGGCAAAATATTAAATATTATTTTGTATAAGAATTACAACAGATAAGACCTAACATATTTGTATTTTACCATCTATGAAATATAACACTAATGCGCTGAGGCCAACATTGAAAACAATGACATAAATAGCAAGTACATTTTAGGAAATTTTTTTTTTTAAAAGGTAGCAACTCATTTTTAGCCATTTTCGATTTACTTATTTGCTCCGAAAACTTTACCGAAAAATGAAATCTCCCATACTTCTGGAACACCTACGGTTTTGTTTTAGAGATTTGAAAACCTGCTCGATCCAAAATCTCTAGAGGTTTCTGGCACACCCCTGATAGTAAGATTATGTTAAAAAAAAAAAATATGTACACACTTATATGAAGAAAAAAATTTCGGGAAAATGTCGGGACCCGCGGGATAGACACAAAATTTTTCGGGACAATCGGGACGGGAAAAGCGATATTGATTTCGAGACGGGATGGAACGGGAACAAATTTCTTTCCCGATCCCATCTCTAATACCTACCATACAACCTTAGAAATTTCCTTTGAAATTCTAAGCCTTAGTCCAGCACCTAATAATTCTTTTAAGAGCCGTTTTTTTTTTCGTAAAACTTACTTTAATAAATTGAATGATCTTCTTCAACATATTACAGCATATTAGTTGGTTTCACTTTTATTCTTGTAGTGGTATAGAAACTGCCACTGGCATATTTTACAGGACCTTGAACTAGTATTTGATATCTGAGTTCCCCTATTTTGTCCTTGAAGTGAAAATAAACCACCTTGGTTTGCGAGCGAACTATCGAAATTAAACAAGTGGAAACGTTGCAGTCGGACGCAACTGACTGCCGTATACTTGATACCAGTAAAAGAACCGCTAACAGAGACCTGTTTTCAAAAAGTGGGGGGGGGGGGGGGGGGTTATTCGGCAGGGGTGTACGCTGCTTTAAGAACTGTCTGATACAGATGAGGATGCTAATAAGCTATTTGCCAACAAAAAAATTTAGAGCCACGCCTACCCATTCCAGGTGTATTGGTTATGTAGATGGTTTGAGGTAGTCCCTTTCCGAGCCTCCCACTCATGTAATTACTCACAAAGAACGATATCTAATAATAATAAAGAATAAGAAACACAAAGGAAGGCACAGTTTTGATTTAATTTATTTACTTATACAGAATCAAAGAAACACAACATGAAGTTGAACGTATGGTAAGTATTATTTAAGTCTTAAGACGCCACAAATGTATTAAAGCTAAGAAAAACCAAACGAAATGTAAATAAATATAAATAATGTGCGTAACATTCTAAGCTTAACAGGATAGCTGCCAAGGCGGCAACAAAAGAGCGGAGACCGGGAGCGTGCTCGCGACACGCGACCCAAAGGTCCACGCGAGCGAGAACAGAGGAAGAAGCGCGCCGAACCCCAGCAAGTCAGTCGAGTATAGAAGTAGAACGAACGCGACGGCGGAAATTTAGAGAAGTTAAAGTAAAACAAAACGGAAAAGACAAAAGGTGATCGGTGCAACGGGTTTTGGGCACACCAGTGCTCATTTATCGCGTCCGCATCACTAAGATTACTATTTTAAGTGCGAACGTGACTAGAGGCACCTGTGCGAAGGATCGCCTTGTACACCTCGCTGGTCGCGCAGGCGTTTCGGAAATGCGATCCCCGGATGTTAGGCGACTTTACGGTTTTTGCCTCAATTTCACGAAGCGTCGCTGATTCAAATAGATCTAACGTCCAACAAAAAAAACTCAGCCATGAAATTATGGGCTAGTCCGTCTAAGAAATGTGCCGGTGTGAGCGGATCCAGACTGTTTTTGATGTCTGCACACAAAGGTCACGAATTGAGAATCGCTTCGACTTGGGTCAAAACTGTGGAATGTTTTTCAAATGTCCGTCCGGTCACTCTGCGCAAGTGCAATTTAATTGAATTCACGCAAGATTCCCAAAGACCGCCAAAATGTGTTGTAAATGGGGAAATAAAATTTCATGATATCTCAAATCCAGACATAAAATTAACAGCCTCTTCGTTTTTGCTTTGAGCTATGGCCAACTGTTGCATCTCGCTTAACTACCGTTTGGCTCCTTGAAAGTTGGTACCATTAACAGAGTGCAAGTCCGAGAATGGTCCACTTCTGGACCAAAAGCTCTTCAAAGCTCCGATAAATGGCGATTTAGAGAGGTCGCTAACCAATTCGATGTGCACGGCTTTTATGGACATGCACACGAACACAGCAAACCATGCTTTACAAAGTTTAGGTGTTCGACCTGTTGAGATTTTGACTGATACGGGTCCAGCGTATTCCATTCCAGTGTGTAAGAAGCATCTGGTGGGCTGCACTTTGGCTACAGGCAACTGCGCCATAAGCTGTAAACTGCGTTGCCGGCGTTGCAAAAAGCACGTCTTGCATCCGAACACGACCTTTCACACAATATTTTGAGCCCCGAAAATTCAATATTGCTACCTCAGACTGTTGAAAATGTAATTCGCACCAGGATGCATCATCTTAATATGTTGATGTTAAATTAGCAGAACTTCGAAGGACGATTCTTTTTGAATAAGTAGCAGCTGTTTGAAATAGCCAAGTTTCATGTACCTGAGCTAACCATGACGGTCCTGTCCACCAGAGTTGATGTTCCTTAAGTTTTGTTAAAAGCATTCCTCGTGAAACGCAATCCGCGGGATTCTCATGTGTGGAGATGTGTTGCCAACTGCTACGGGGACAAATTTCCAAAATTTCAGCCGATCAATTGCTGACATACGTATTCCAAGTTCGACTGGGTGCTGATAACCAATGCAACACGAGACACTAGAAATGGGGATAGTTAGTGCTTGTTTTATAATTTAATTCGAGTCGAGGAACTGAGATGGGCTTTATAGGCGCAACGCGGGTTCTTGGGGCAATCAATGTTAAGATATGTTTGCCTTCAATATGCTCGCGACTATTTACCACAGTGGCATATGCTTGCGCAGACGCGTCGGCGAACCCATGTAATTCAATAGGTGGACCAAACTACCCAGAGTATCGTTTTACGCTTAAGTGTTCAAGTTCGTGGGATTCATCGATGAATTGTTGCCAGCGTGCACACAATGGAGGTGGCAGCCGTTCATCCCATTTTGTTTCACAGAGCCAACTTTCCTGAAAGAGAATCTCCAAGTAAGCCGCCAGAGGCGCAATTTGTCCAATCGGATCGAATACTTTGGATAGTTCAGATAACATAAATCGTTTAGTCTGCAAACGAGCAAGTTCATGTGCATCTCGTTTTATAACGATAATGTCTGTGCCAAGGTTCCAATGTTAACCAAGAATCTTTTCGCAATGTTTGTGTATTATGGATAGGGTAACCAGCTCTTCGTCGTTAAGCTGCCGAGCCTCCTCCGTATCCCCGAGCTCGGATTTAATAAGTAACTTGACCTCGCTGCTGTTAGGTATAGAAGGGGCGAAGGTATTTCCTTTGTTGACTCGTTAGAGCTAGTAAGCACCATAGCTTCTTATCTGCTGCATCTGTTTCACCTGCCTCAGTTTCCGGCTCTTCGCTACGTTTGATCTTTTTGACATACAAGTCAGCGGCTACATCAAAAATATCCAATGAATTGTCGCATGAGTTCTCATCGGATTGAACAGTGCAGCGCACAGGATTTTGGCTTTAGCGCTTACGTTTGTTTGCGTGCGTTTGGCAGAGAGCATGAGTTAGACTCTGCGAATCCTCGTGCTGATCATCGGCCTCTGGGCAGGGTTCCGGCGCGTCTTTGCTCGGACAGGGGCTGAGCTACTGCTGCTAATTGATTTGACTTTGATTCGGACTATGACTGAGACTATGCCTGAAGATGACCAATGTAGAGCGCTCGTTGCTCTCGTTGTCGTTGTGTAGTATGAAGTCATCGTGGCTGTGCTTATCCTTGTCGGGTAAGCTGTCCAGCTCATCACACACAACCAAAATACCATCACCACTGATATCGTCCTCTTCATCGTCGACTTCGCCATCGCCATCCATCTCGTTGTCATCATCGTCCGGCATGTATGTATATACCCACCCCCAGCATCTCGACATCTTCATCATCTTCATCGCCAGGCTCGAGATTCGCCGTTTGACGATGTCTCTCGTAGTAGCTCAGCTTGCTATTGTTTTCCACGAACGTTGCAAATATTCTTGCCCTGCATCATGCTTGCGCTAAGCGCATGATGACGTAATTCCACGTGGTCAAGATTGAAACCGGTTGTTCAGCCAAGAAGTGGTTTAAATTGTATCATTAATAATTTGTCATAAAAAATTTATTAAACGTTATCTATAATTTATGAAACTAACCCATATAAATAAACAATTGGTCATTACCTACATTACTATTGAAAAAGTTTTGATTTTTGTTTTAGCACTTTGATATTCTGTGTTCTTCTTCTTTATCTTCAGCCCGACCAGCATTACAGCCTAATATACATTGTATCCCATTGTACACTGCTCAGTGCAGCAGTATCATTTTTGCCTAATATACATTTCACCATTTTGTATATTGTGAAGTGCATTATTAGCATTACATAAAACAGTACCTAGTTTATCGTACAGTGGTCGGTTTGCCCACAACTAGCATTACAAATTCGATTTTGTAATACTTGGTGTAATAAAAGCCCGACATGAGCTCAGCTATTTTTGTAAACTTTCTCGATGAGATTGTAGGTGTTCACTCTCTTAAGCGGCCAAGCTACATTAAATGTAATGGGAATCGTGCTCCATTTACGAAGGTTGTGGGTATACCAAATCTGGAAGAGGTAATAGACTACGTGGGATGTTTTTTCGCAAGCGAACCACAAGAGCAGTTGAGCAAAAATTAACAATGAGTAAGTACTGAGCATTGCACACTTGTTCAGTTGGGTGAGCAGCTCATTTTCGGTCATAAGCAATCCAATTCTACTTGTTCATCAGGGGTGGCCATTTCCTAAATGTTTTATGCACATATGTAAAGCTAGAGATTACCGAAATCGAATAGTTAGTTATAAAAAATCGTATTCAAATATTGAGCCCACCTACCGCCAGACACATTTCCCCTTTCGCAAGCAGAAGTGTGTCGAAGTGAGTTGCATCCGATTTCAAAATTTATAATTTCGTTGTTGTTTTAGTAAAAATGCCATTATTAGAAACATTTTATTCGTATGTATGATATGTAAGAACAATTAGGGTATTCAATAGCTTTGCTATAGTCGTAAAGTACTAAGTTGTTATTTGAAATCTTTACATCAAACGCACAGAATCATTTTTAACACAGCAAACTTGCCTCTGGGTATGTTTGCTAATATTGTACTATATGTGTTATTGAGAGGTTTTCAGACTATGTATGAAAACAGCTGTTTTCGAGATTTTGGATGTAATGAAATTAGATCAGATTCGATTTCGGTTGCAAAAGTAAGCAAATTTTATTATTTATTAATTTAAAAGACAAAACTGATGTGGCAGAAGCGACAAAGGCAAAGTTTTCTTCGTTCTTCATGCCGATTGTTCCACCATCTCCTATTCCAAACAATGTTGCAATTTTCTTGATAAATTCAATTTAACTGCCGATTGCTTTGTCATCGAACTTGAAAACAGCTGATTTGCCACAAATACGACAAAAAAAAAAGTAAAAAGTGCACTCACTAGCAACAATGTATTATATATAACACTTTACGACCATAGCATAGCTACTAAATACCATAATTATGATCCCTGCCGAAATGAAATAATTTGTTCTCCTTTATATTTCTTTTGATATTTTATTGCAAACATGCATTGCTTATATATAGGTTCTAGGTATTTGTCTAGATACTGTTAAATAAGAATCCCACTACTGATAATCTCAGGAAAAAAAGTAAATAAATGTTTCAAGTATAATGTTAATTGAGATAAAAGATAATCAGTTTTGTAATCCTTTAAAGCATTGTATCATTGACTTGCTATTATAATAAATTAAACACATACTACACCAGTTACAAATAATTTACACAATCAAGTATCACTCACAATATTAATAATTATTAAACATTTATTGTATTTATTATATATTTAATGCAAGCGATATAGTTATAAGAAATCAACTCTTCACAATCTCATGCTTGTCCTTAATACACTGTTTAATAATACAATTTAAAAAAAAAGTGTTTCAGTATATATAGTATATGTATGTAAATACATATATTAAAAAACCTAGATGATTAGTCTAATATTTTATAGTATCGTTGTAAAAAGTTTGTTTTTTATGAGCAATGGCGAGCCAAGTAGCAGTTTGTGTTGCAAATTTTGTTGACTTAACTCGTCCAAACTCTTTACTTAAACGCAAATGTTGAGTTATGAATAATGAGCAATAATGTTCTAAGGTAAAGCCTGATGTTGCATAAAGAAGTACAATTCCACGACGATACTTTTAATGATAAAATGCCAGCGTCTTGGCATTATACGAGGTACACGGTCATGATATGCGGTCAGTAGATTTCCGATGGCTCAGTTCCGTTTCCTGATCGGCGCCCGCCTGCATGTTCTTGTGTGTGCGTCCGTGTCTGTTCGTCTTGCACTCTGGTGAATCGGATCCAGAACCGGAACGATTTCGGACTCCCGTAAGCGAGCTGTTGTCACAGCTCATAACTGTGGGTGGAGTCATCGAATGCTGCGAATTGGAATCAGAGGACGTGCGCCTACGAAACGGGCTAAGAGCACTGGAACCGGGCAGAATGTGTGGGGTCAAGTGGGGGAAGCGGGGCATTCTCGGCAGTCCAGGAAACAACAGCGGATTGCTTCCATGTTGAAACAGCAGGTGCTGATCGTTCGCCGAAATGAAGGCATTTGCATTTGAATCGGCAAATCCACCCTGCATATGATTTGAAACGAAACGATGCTGCAGTGCCTCAAAACACAACGGCATGCTCAGACCGTGAGCGTGGGCTCCAGCACAGATTCGTGCCAGAATCTCAGCTTGAATGCTGCTGGGCATGGCACCAGCCGCGGAAATGGGACTACCGGAACCAGGGGCACCACTAGTGCAGACAAACGCTGTGTTGCTGTTTTCGTTCATGAGCTCCTGTTGTGAATGGGTTGGCAGCATCATATTGTACTCATCACAGGTAGAAAGCAGTTTTCGATGCAAATTGAGATTTGAACTGTGGCGGTCACGGCTTCGTTTTGATGGAAACGCTGCATTGCATCCATCGATGTTGCATTTGTGATGCAGCTTCAGGTGTACGCCTTGATAGTGGCTCTTAAGATGGAAGTGGTTCTGAAAGGTCTCGCCACAGGCAGTGCATTTTAATGGATTCTCCCGGTCTATAGGCACCTCGGGATCTGGTTCGGGATCTGGCTCGGGCTCTGTTTCTGGCTCTGGTGTTGTTTGTTGCTGCGGTTCAGGTTCCGGTTCCCGATCAAGTTCTACTTTGGGGCCACCATGAAGATCGCCGCCCTTCACATGTACATTAAAATTTATGTTATTGCGGTTACTCTTCCGTGTGCATACCTCTTCTTCAGCTCGACCATAAAGAAGCTCATCGTGGCCGCGCAGCTCCTTCTTAATTCGCAAAAAACGATTCTCATCTGCATTGGTACCGTAGGTAAGAGTTGGTTCGTCTAACGGCTCCTTAATTAGAGCCGAATTTCTTTTTGTATAATGTAAACAGTTCAGCGTGTCAGCCCCTGTATCTGGCAGAGAATATGTATTTATGGATAGGGCTACCGGCTCTTCGTCGTTAAGCTGCCGTTCCTCCTCTGCATTCCCGAGCTCGGATTTAATAAGTAACTTGACCTCGCTGCTGTAAGGCGTTAGCGGGGGCGAAGGTATTGCCTTTGTTGACTCATTTGAGCTAGTAAGCACCTTAGCTTCTATAGCTGCTGCATCTGTTTCACCTGCCTCAGTTTCCGGCTCTTCGCTATGTTTGATCTTTTTGACAGACAAGTCAGCGGCTACATCAAAAATATCCAATGAATTGTCGCATGAGTTCTCATCGGATTGAACAGTGCAGCGCACAGGATTTTGGCTTTTGCGCTTACGTTTGTTTGCGTGCGTTTGGCGGAGAGCATGAGTTAGACTCTGCGAATCCTCGTGCTGATCATCGGCCTCTGGGCAGGGTTCCGGCTCGTCTTTGCTCGGACAGGGGCTGAGCTGCTGCTGCTGCTCTTTGATTTGACTTTGATTCGGACTATGACTGAGACTATGCCTGAAGATGACCAATGTAGAGTGCTCGTCGCTCTCGTTGTCGTTGTCTAGTATGTAGTCATCGTGGCTGTGCTTATCCTTGTCGGGTAAGCTCTCCGGCTCATCACCTACAACCAAAATACCATCACCACCGATATCGTCGTCTTCATCGTCGACGTCGCCATCGCCATCCATCTCGTTGTCATCATCGTCCGGCATGTGTATGCCCACCTCAAGTATCTCGTCATCTTCATCATCATCATCGCCAGGCTTGTGAGTCGTCGTTTGATGATGTCTCTCGTAGTAGCTCAGCTTGCTATTGTTTTCCATGAACGAACGTTGCAGATATTCTTGCCCTGCATCATGCTTGAGCTCCATTGCGCTAAGCGCATGATGACGTAAATCCGGTGGTGGTGTCAGCAGCGGAAAGCTGCCACCGAATGGCCCAAGGGTCGCCATCATGCCATTTGGAGCTTGAAGTAGCATTGGATGCGGCTGAGCGCTGCGCCCGTCGTGGGGCGAGATCTTGCGGCGCAGATGCGGAGAATGCAGCTTGGGATTGGGATTAGCGCTGTGGCGATTCCGCGAACGCCTCGAGCTGAACATCATGCTGCAGCCGTCGACTGTGCACTTGTGCATCTCGCGCAGGTGCACTGCCGAAAAATGAATTTTAAGAGCGCCTTTGTCGCAGAAGGTCTTCAAGCAAACATTGCACTGGACACGCTTCTTGCCGGTCACCGGATTTATGAATTGAGTGCCCAAATTCGCCGGCATTGAGCCCCACTGCCGTTTGCCGCCTGGTGAGTGGCCCGACTTGCGACTTACGCGCATGCTGGATCCTAAATCAGAGGCCAGTGTCAAACGCGTCATTCGCTGCGAACTGCTTGCCTGCTGTTTGCTCGATGCGTTGGAGGAGGAGCAGCTGCTGTTTGACTTGTCACCAACCACAGCGGTAACAGACAAGTTATGCGACTTGCTAAGGATTAAATCTTTCGGCGATATGGGCGGCAAAGCCTTGGGGGGATGCGCATGCAAATACTGGCCGTGACTGTGACTATTAGCGTGATTGCGGCCTTGATTCGCCTGCGCATGACTTAATGGAGAGTGTGGCTTTTGGCTTTGACTATGTTCAGTTGTACTGTTAGCGACCGATGCTTGAGTGGTGTTCGATTGCTGCTGCTGGTGATGCGACGGCGGTGGGGGTGGTGGTTTTTGTGTCGGAAATGACAATTGATATGGTAATGGATGCCCGGCTATGCCCATAGCACTAAAGAACTGATTGCTCTGGGCGGCAACAGCTGCCGCAGCGGCCGCCACAGCCGCATTCTTCTCGCCGGCCGTTGTAGTTTCACTGATGCGACGTCTGGCCTCAGCCATCACTGCTGCCTGCTGCACAACCTGTTGGTGTTGATGGTGTACATAATCGGTTGCATTGAGAGGCGCCTTAAGAGCGTTGATTTTGCGAAAGCCAAAAGGCTGCATCCTCTGCAAGTCGCTCAGTGGATGCAACTGAGCTATGCTCATGCTTGTTGCTGGTGGCGATGAATCCACACCAGAGATGTTCGGCTCCCTCTTGTTTTTCCTATTCCGTTCGCAGTCCTGATTGGGTGGCGAAGGGGGGTTGCGAAAGTAGCTGAAAGACAGCTTTTGATGTAGCTGCGATTGCAAGTGCAGAAAGTTGGCGCTGATGGAATGCGACTGCAATTGCGATTGTTGTGCATGGGACTGGGATTGGGTGTGCGACTGGTCACCAGCGCTAGCAATTGGCCCAAGATGCGTCGATGGCGGCGGTGAGCTGCGTCGACTAGCTGACATAACCATGGGACTGCTTCTGACCATTCTCATTCCACGTTCCACGGCAGCCCGCCTGAAATTATCGATGTGCAGTCCATTGTCTTGATCGGGTAGCGAATAACGGTAGCCAAACAGCAGTGCTGGATAATCAGTGGCAGCATGTCCAGCATCAGATCCACTGATAGAATCTGTGCTGAGGTTCCGAGTGTAGAGCTCCTGATGCTGCTGCTTTTGATGCGAATGTGATGGTGTATACGGGTACGGATACGTATGTGACGACTGCGATTGTTTTTCCTGTCCAATATTCATTAAGATCGGCTGCCTAACAAACAACCCTTTGTATAAATTTGTGGAAAACTGAAGACTAGATGTCTATTTCTTTATATTAGATACTGATTGATTTTTTTAACGTTATTCAATTGATGTCAAAGTTTATCAGCTGCAAGTAAAAGATATATAAGAAAAATTTTTTAGTTGATATTGAAAGTATTAAAACAGGAAATCATATAATAAAAGATTATTTGCCGTTTTTGAGCAAAATGTAGGAGATTGGCCTTCTGGAGTTAGGCCTATCGCAAGTTAGCAGGGTGCATAATTGTAGTGGTAGAATGTAAGATTTTATGTTTAATTCGGTTTCTGATTGCAGTAAAAATAGTAGAGTACCCCTCTAGTGCTCTCTGAAGATACCTACCACAAATGTATTAAAGCTAAGAAAAAACAAACGAATTGTAAATAAATAAATAAATAAATACGGTATGCGTGACTAGAGGCACCTGTGCGAAGGATCGCCTTGTACACCTCGCTGGCCGCGCAGTCGTTTCGGCAATGCGATCCCCGGATGTAAGGCGACTTTACGGCATTTGCCTCAATTTCACGAAGCATCGCTGATTCAAATAGATCTGAGATCTGTACCTCGGCGAAATTTACTATGTTGCAATGTGTTGCTTCAGTTGAGGCAAGCGGTATGTTGGTTGGCATATGGGTGTTTGTTAATGTAACATAAAAAGTCAGATGCAGTCGGTTTCAATGTTATCTATTTGCTTTGCCATTAGATTAACAAACCTATAGTCTGACCGGTGATTGTTTGCGCGTGGAGTGTACAATTTGGTTTTCGTTGCGAATATGCAAGGGCTCTGAACTACTCCTCATTGCAAGAGTTAAATGACGACTACTGCTTCAAAGAAAGATTAGCAACATGGTTAGCAAAAGGCAATTAGAGAGAATGAATGAAGTGCAAAAGTCACGTACGCATCACGAGCATGTACAAAACGTTGTACATGTGTATACGAGTGAGTGATCTTGGTATGTAATAACTGTTAATAGAAAGAATTTGTAAAGCATAGATCTTCAAATTATAGGGCGTTTATAGGTTCCACTAATGGTTCTAATAGTGACAGCTCTGACTCGACCATCAGTTCCATCATATAATTCCTCTATGCGTCCAAGCAGCAGTGGGCAGTAAGCTAGGCTTCTTTATAACTACAAGAGGTTCATGATTCCGTTTGTAGCGAGAGTGAAGCGATGTAAGGTATTCTCCACTTCGTCGTTTTCAAAAACCCTGTACCGTGGCTTGAAGTTTTCTCCAACCGTTTAGTCGATTGACATTAACGTCCAACAAAAAAAACTCAGCTATGAAATTATGGGCTAGTCCGTCTAAGAAATGTGCCGGTGTGAGCGGATCCAGACTGTTATTGATGTCTGCACACAAAGTCACAAATTGAGAATCGCTTTGACTTGGGTCAAAACTGTGGAATGTTTTTCAAATATCCGTCCGATCATTCTGCGCAAGTGCAATTTAATTGAATTCACGCAAGATTCCCAAAGACCGCCAAAATGTGTTGTGAATGGGGAAATAAAATTTCATGATATCTCAAATCCAGACATAAAATTAACAGCCTCTTCGTTTTTGCTTTGAGCTATGGCCAACTGTTGCATCTCGCTTAACTCCCGTTTGGCTCTTTGAAAGTTGGTGTCATTAACCGAGTGCAAGTCCGAGATTGGTCCACGTCTGGACCAAGCTCTTCAAAGCTCCGATAAATGCCGATTTAGAGAGGTCGCTAACCAATTCGATGTGCACGGCTTTTATGGACATGCACACGAACACAGCAAACCATGCTTTACAAAGTTTAGGTGTTCGACCTGATGAGATTTTGACTGATACGGGTCCAGCGTAGTCCATTCCAGTGTGTAAGAAGCATCTGGTGGGCTGCACTTTGGCTACAGGCAACTGCGCCCTAAGCTGTAAACTGCGTTGCCGGCGTTGCAAAAAGCACGTCTTGCATCCGAACACGACCTTTCACACAATATTTTGAGCCCCGAAAATCCAATATTGCTACCTCAGACTGTTGAAAATGTAATCCGCACCAGGATGCATCATCTTAATATGTTGATGTTAAATTAGCAGAACTTCGACAGACGATTCTTTTTGAATAAGTAGCAGCTGTTTGAAATGGCCAAGTTTCATGTACCTGAGCTAACCATGACGGTCCTGTCCACCAGAGTAGATGTTCCTTAAGTTTTGTTAAAAGCATTCCTCGTGAAACGCAATCCGCGGGATTCTCATGTGTGGAGATGTGTTGCCAACTGCTACGGGGACAAATTTCCAAAATTTCAGCCGATCAATTGCTGACATACGTATTCCAAGTTCGACTGGGTGCTGATAACCAATGCAACACGAGACACTAGAAACAGGGATAGTTAGTGCTTGTTTTATGATAATGAGCAATTTAGTGAGAAGATGAGCCGAATTTAATTCGAGTCGCGGAACTAAGATGGGCTTTATAGGCGCAACGCGGGTTCTTGTGGCAATCAATGTTAAGATATGTTTGCCTTCAATATGCTCGCGACTATTTACACAGTGGCATATGCTTGCGCAGACGCGTCGGCGAACCCATGTAATTCAAAAGGTTGACCAAACTACCCAGAGTATCGTTTTACGCTTAAGTGTTCAAGTTCGTGGGATTCATCGATGAATTGTTGCCAGCGTGCACACAATGGAGGTGGCAGCCGTTCATCCCATTTTGTTTCACAGAGCCAACTTTCCTGAAAGAGAATCTCCAAGTAAGCCGCCAGAGGCGCAATTTGTCCAATCGGATCGAATACTTTGGATAGTTCAGATAACATAAGTCGTTTAGTCGTTCACCAAAAAATGGTGAAGATGCCAAGCCATACAGTAAGCAATCGATAGTGCTCGAGAGGCGCAGTTTCCTACTTACGCCAAACCATACGTTGAAAGTTTGTGTGTTCTTCTGCCACTTGAATGCCTCGAAACATCTTGTCAATACCGGTGCAGAAAACATACCGATAATGACAAAAACGCAGGCAGACCCCGAACAGATCTCGTTGAATAGGTGGACCCATGTGAACGCGATCGCTAAGCGGGTGTCCTGGGCTGTCCTTAACCGAACCGTCAAAGACGACTCGGTATTTAGTTGTATTACTGTCGGGCTTGAATACTGCGTGATGTGCTAAATAGCTATGATGTGTGGAGCACTCGTCTATTTGTTCAGGATTAAGCAACTCCATATGTCCTCGATTCAGATAGTCATCTATGAATTCCGTTTATTGTTGCCTACAGGCATGAGAACTTCTAAACTTCCGTTCCATTGCTGCAAAACGATTGCGCGCATGAGTCAATGTTTCTCTAATGGGAGCAGCGTCCGTTATGAATGGGCATTTTACGATGTATACGCCATTTTGATTGCGTGTGTGTGTGGCAGCAAAGTGCTGCACAGCTACGTCAGTAGCATCTATGGTAGCCTTGCTCAGCTGTACGTAATCCAATTCCATGAAGGTGCGAACTAAGGCATCTAGATCGTCATGCGCAAAGTGTGCCTGCGCATAAGTGTGTTCATCGTAACAGCCATTTTATGTTAAAAGTCAACGTGCACGTGTTGATTGACTGTGCGGGAATCGAAGACGTTAGTGTACTCAGAATTAACGCTGTCACGTCCATAGAAGCAGTTGTACGTGAAAAAAGTTGCAGCTTAGCTCGCCCGCGTGTAACACCAGCACTGTTAGCAGCATTTGCAGCGAGACCGATTGCACTGAAGCAACAGGACACACCAATACTGTACTGTACTATCAGACCAACTCTCACCGTAATCGAAACCGTGGTAAAGGTAATTTAAAACGCCAACCACACATCAAAAGCGGTTTCAGAAATAAAAACAATAACGGTAATAGATATAACAATAACAAAGGCAATCCTCGAGGCGGCTCATATAGAGGCGGCTCAAACAGAGTAAACAGCCATAAAAATCAAGTACGAGATACACAAAGTAGCTCGGAAAACCAGCAAACCCCCTTGAGCGTCCAACAGCAGTAAAAATTCTGCGCATAAATTCAAATCTAAGTAGTCGCACCAAAATTCAAAGCGAAAACAATAACACCCAGTTAACCTTACTAGTAGATAAAAAAGCTTATATATCAATACTAAAAGACAATAATATAGTCAGAAATCAATTCAAATTACAAAACAGATACCACAGGAACAGGACGGGGAACAATTCAATCAATTGTGCAATCAACAATTGATAAATTTTTCGATTATTTTATAATAACTCACGACTTCCAAATAGTAGGCAATAAATTTCCAGTTCCATGCGATGGAATAATTGGACTTGACTCCATAAGATCATACAAATACAAATACAAGTACCACTATTACAAAATGATATTGATAACTTAATTTTATTACTAGCAAGATCAGAAGCAATGAGACAAATCATGCTACTGACTAATGAAAACACTATTTTAATACCAAACTAGGAATTTCAGCCTAAAGTCATATAAGCAAACAGTATCGTTGAATTTAAATATAACTTTGGATGTAACGCCCTCACCCGCATGACACCCCAGCCCGCTGTTCACCAGCTTTTACTAACTTTAAGCTAGATTCGTAGGGTAGAGATGTAGGAGGATAAAAATTGACGACCCCCAAAAATCTGCAGCAAGAACTTACACGCCACTCCCCTCATACCAGCCCCAGCCCCCCACACAAATCTTTTACAAACTGTTAGAAGGATGACTTGGGGTGGTATGGGGGCGTCCATCCAAATATTTGCTGCTGATCTTTCTACCAAACTTGATGAATCTAGCTCAGAGATTGTATGGTAAAAGGGCCTTGTGGCGGTAGGGGTGGGGGTGTCATCCAAAGTTTAGCTCAAAGTTTGTAAAAGGTTTGTGAAGGGAGGCTGGGAGTGAAGTGTTTGGGGCTGGCATCCAAATTGTTGATGCAGGTCTTTGCGGGATGTCAATTGCTTTCCTCTTACCAAAAAGGGTGACTCTAGCTCAAAGTTTTTTAAAGTTGTTCGAAATGGGCTGAGGCGGTTTGGGTGGGTGTGGCATCAAAATTTTTGCACAGATCCGTGTTTGATGTCAATTGCTATCCTCCTACAAAATTTAGTGACTCTAGCTCAAAAATAGTAAAATATGATGGAAGGGGGGCTGGTCGTGGTAAGGGAGGCATGGCATCCAAATTTTAGCTGCAGATCTATGTATGATGTCAATTGCTATCCTCATACCGAGTTTGGTGACTCTAGCTGAAAAATATTAGAATATGGTGGAAGGGTTGCTGGGGCTTTTGATTTCACAATGCAGGGGGCTGGAGAACGGGGTGGCATGGCTCCAAAACTTGAATGCAGTTTTTTGGGGGTCATTAACAATTTTCTTCTTACTAAATTTGGTGATTCTAGCTCAAACACTATGGAAGCGTTAGAGCGCTTGGGGGCGGCTAGGGCAGTATGGACGGGCGCGGCATTTTGAATAGGGCTCGTCAATAGCTGGATTTATCGATTTTAAGTTATCGAGTTGATTGATTTGCCAGCCTCCAAAGTATCGTAGAGCTCCAATCTTGACAATTAAATTTACTATGCCATAGATAAAGACATTTGCAAGGTGGAAAAAAGTTGCGAACATACGGACGGACGGACATTGCACAAACCCAATATACTCTTTACCTTCGGTATCGACTATAAACAGTGACATATTTGGTCAAGATACAGAAGCAATTTCAAGTAATAATTTCTATAAACGAAAACTAAGATTAGCAGACAAAACCACTGTATACATATATTAAAAATAATAGAAACGCAGAAACAAAAAAGCCAGAAATAAACAGATAGGTCTAAAAACTATTTAAAGATGGTATAGTTGAACCATCTATTTTTAAATATAATTGAAACGGCAATGCGTGTATTTATCAATTGTTTTTGAAGATAACTGTTAACGACCCCAAAAAACTGCATCAAAGTTTGTATGCCACGCCCACCCATCAAGCGCTCATCCTCCATCTTTTTACAAGCTTTGAGCTAGAGTCACCAAATTTAATAGGAAAATAGCAATTGACGACCCACAAAGATCTGCAGCAAAACTTTGGATGCCACACCTACCCAAACCACCTCAGCCCCTTTCGAACAATTTTAAAAAACTTTGAGCTAGAGTCACCCTTTTTGGTAAGAGGAAAGCAATTGACATCCCGCAAAGACCTGCAGCAACAATTTGGATGCCAGCCCCAAACACTTCACTCCCAGCCTCCCTTCACAAACCTTATACGAACTTTGAGCTAAACTTTGGATGACACCCCCACCCCTACCGCCACAAGGCCCTTTTACCAGACAATCTTTGAGCTAGATTCATCAATTTTGGTAGAATCATAGATCAATAGATCAGCAACAAATATTTGGATGTACGCCCCCATACCACCCCAAGTCATCCTTCTAACAGTTTGTAAAAGATTTGTGTGGGGGGCTGGGGCTGGTATGAGGGGAGTGGCGTGTAAGTTCTTGCTGCAGATTTTTGGGGGTCGTCAATTTTTATCCTCCTACATCTCTACCCTACGAATCTAGCTTAAAGTTAGTAAAAGCTGGTGAACAGCGGGCTGGGGTGTCATGCGGGTGAGGGCGTTACATCCAAAGTTATTATGCAGGTCTTTGTGATATGTCATTTGCTACCCTCCTACTAAATTTGGTGACTCTAGCTAAAAGTTTCTAAAAGGTGTGGGAAGGCGGCTGGGGGTGGTATTGGGGGACGTGTCATCCAAAGTTCGCTGCTGGGGCGTAGCATATTTAAAATTCCCGTTTTTTTTATTGCTATGGCTTCGCATTACAACGCGAATAAAGTACAGAGCATACACTTTTTTCGCTCGGCTATGGCGCTGCTAGGTAGTAATTCAAAGTGAGCACAATAAAAATATTACGAAGCAGCATAGCATGTTCAAACGCTGATAAAAACAAGCGAACCACAACAGCCATTGAGCAAAAACGAACAATGAGTAAGTACTAAGCATTGCACACTTCAGTTGGGTGAGCAGCTTATTTTTGGTCATGATCAATCCAATTCTACTTGTGCATCAGGGGTGGCCATTTCCTAAATTTGTTGATGCTCATATGTAAAGCTAGAAATAACCGAGTCGAATAATTGTTTATAAAAAATTGTATTCAATGGTTGAGTCCACCTACCGCCAGACAGATTTCCCCTTTCGCAAACAGACTCTTTACCATAAGTGTGTCGAAGTGAGTTCCGATTTCAACGTTTATAATTTCCATGCCATTAATAGGTAAAATTTTATTCGAATGTATAATATATATAAAGATTATGATCCTTGCCGAAATAAAATCATTTTTCTCGGTTATATTTCTGCTGATATTTTATTACAAACATACATAGCTTTAATATGGGTTCTTTGTATTTGTCTAGATACTGTTAAAATAGAGAATCCCACTACGAATACTCTACAGAAAAAATAAAAATAAATGTTTAAGTTTGAATGTCAATTGAGAAAGCAATGGCGAGCCAAAAGCAGTTTGTGTTGCAAATTTTGTTGACTTAACTCGTCCAAAATTTTTTATTAAACGCAATTGTTCAGCTATGTATTATGAGCAATAATGTCCTAAGGTAAAGCCTGATGTTGCATAAAGAAGTTAAATTCCACGACGATACTTTTAGTGATGAAATGCCAGCGTCTTGGCAATATACGAGGTACACGGTCATGATATGCGGTCAGTAGATTTCCGATGGCTCAGTTCCGTTTTCTAATCGGCGCCCGCCTACATGTTCTTGTGTGTGTGTCCGTGTCTGTTCGTCTTGCACTCTGTTGAATCGGATCCAGAACCGGAACGTAATCGGAATCCCAAAAGCAAGCTGTTATCACAGCTCCTAGCTGTGGGTGGAGTCATCGAATGCTGCGAATTGGAATCAGAGGACGTGCGCCTACGAAACGGGCTAAGAGCACTGGAACCGGGCAGAATGTGTGGGGTCAAGTGGGGGAAGCGGGGCATTGTCGGCAGTCCAGGAAAAAACAGCGGATTGCTTCCATGTTGAAACAGCAGGTGCTGATCGCTCGCCAAAATTAAAGCATTTGCATTTAAATCAGCAAATCCACCCGGCATATGATTTGCAGTGCCTCAAAACACAACGGCATGCTTAGACAGTGAGCGTGGGCTCCAGCACAGATTCGTGCCAGAATCTCAGCTTGAATGCTGCTGGGCATGGCAACAGCCGCGGAAATGGGACTACCGGAACCAGGGGCACCACTAGTGCAGACAAACGCTGTGTTGCTGTTTTCGTTCATGAGCTCCTGTTGTGAATGGGTTGGCAGCATCATATTGTACTCATCACAGGTAGAAAGCAGTTTTCGATGCAAATTGAGATTTGAACTGTGGCGGTCACGGCCTCGTTTTGATGGAAACGCTGCATTGCATCCATCGATGTTGCATTTGTGATGCAGCTTCAGGTGTACGCCTTGATAGTGGTTCTTAAGATGGAAGTGGTTCGGAAAGTCTCGCCACAGGCATTGCATTTTAATGGATTCTCCCGGTCTATAGGCACCTCGGGATCTGGTTCGGGATCTGGCTCGGGCTCTGTTTCTGGCTCTGGTTTTGTTTGTTGCTGCGGTTCAGGTTCCGGTTCCCGATCAAGTTCTACTTTGGGGCCACCATGAAGATCGCCGCCCTTTACATGTACATTAAAATTTATTTTATTGCGGTTACTCTTCCGAATGCATACCTCGTCCCCAGCTCGACCATAAAGTATCGTCATCGTGGCCCCGCAGCTCCTTCTTTATTCGCAAAAAACAATTCTCATCTGCATTGGCACCGTAGATAAGAGTCAGCTCATCTAACGGCTCCTTTATTAGAGCCCAATTTCTTTCATAAAATGTGAATAATTCAGCGAATCAGCCCCTTTATCTGGCAGAGAATATGTATTTATGGATAGGGCTACCGGCTCTTCGTCGTTAAGCTGCCGATCCTCATCCGCATCCCCGAGCTCGGATTGAATAAGTAACATGACCACGCTGCTGTAAGGCGTTATTGCCTTTGTTGACTTGTTAGAGCTAGTAAGCACCTTAAGGCCTGTTGTCACATACACCGGAAACTGAAACCGAAACCGAAACCGAAAAAAAAAAATATCGATTGCAGTTTCGGTTGCGGTTTCGTTTGCTGGACGATTTTGCGTGGGTTGTCACATACAACGAAAACCGAAACCAAATATTTCTTCTTATTTTTATTCGTTATTTTTTACCGCATCGCGTTTTATCAGTTGCAAAATGCAAAATTATTCATTGGAGCAAAAAAGAATCGCAGCATTCCTTGCTGCAAATGATCGTTTTGAAAAAGATTTTTTAATGTTGTTCATGCTGATCAACAACAAAGTTAATAAAAGGAAAAGCACACACAAAATCTACAGGGAAAGATCCAAAGAAGGGGCTGTGGACATTTTGATAGAACGCCATTTGATGGACGACGATACAAAGTTTCGCGATTACTTTCGAGTTACCCCGTTGTTATTTGGGCAATCGTTAGAGGTTTTGAAAGAAGATCTTGAAAAAAAACCAACGACTTGGGTGCGCAAACCAATAAGCGCCCAGCATAAATTGTGCCTTACTTTGCGGTATTTGGCAACCGGCGAAACATTTCGACCCCTATCGTTTCAATACCGTGTGCACCAATCCTTGAATCCCTCATTGTGCATTTTCTCGAAAAAACCATCGCCACACCGACGACCGCTTATTTCCAAACAATCGTCGATGATTTTTACTTAAAGTGGAATTTCCAAAATGATGTTGCATAAAGAAGTTAAATTCCACGACGATACTTTTAGTGATGAAATGCCAGCGTCTTGGCAATATACGAGGTACACGGTCATGATATGCGGTCAGTAGATTTCCGATGGCTCAGTTCCGTTTTCTAATCGGCGCCCGCCTACATGTTCTTGTGTGTGTGTCCGTGTCTGTTCGTCTTGCACTCTGTTGAATCGGATCCAGAACCGTAATCGGAATCCCAAAGGCAAGCTGTTATCACAGCTCCTAGCTGTGGGTGGAGTCATCGAATGCTGCGAATTGGAATCAGAGGACGTGCGCCTACGAAACGGGCTAAGAGCACTGGAACCGGGCAGAATGTGTGGGGTCAAGTGGGGGAAGCGGGGCATTGTCGGCAGTCCAGGAAAAAACAGCGGATTGCTTCCATGTTGAAACAGCAGGTGCTGATCGCTCGCCAAAATTAAAGCATTTGCATTTAAATCAGCAAATCCACCCGGCATATGATTTGCAGTGCCTCAAAACACAACGGCATGCTTAGACAGTGAGCGTGGGCTCCAGCACAGATTCGTGCCAGAATCTCAGCTTGAATGCTGCTGGGCATGGCAACAGCCGCGGAAATGGGACTACCGGAACCAGGGGCACCACTAGTGCAGACAAACGCTGTGTTGCTGTTTTCGTTCATGAGCTCCTGTTGTGAATGGGTTGGCAGCCTCATATTGTACTCATCACAGGTAGAAAGCAGTTTTCGATGCAAATTGAGATTTTAACTGTGGCGGTCACGGCCTCGTTTTGATGGAAACGCTGCATTGCATCCATCGATGTTGCATTTGTGATGCAGCTTCAGGTGTACGCCTTGATAGTGGTTCTTAAGATGGAAGTGGTTCGGAAAGTCTCGCCACAGGCATTGCATTTTAATGGATTCTCCCGGTCTATAGGCACCTCGGGATCTGGTTCGGGATCTGGCTCGGGCTCTGTTTCTGGCTCTGGTTTTGTTTGTTGCTGCGGTTCAGGTTCCGGTTCCCGATCAAGTTCTACTTTGGGGCCACCATGAAGATCGCCGCCTTTTACATGTACATTAAAATTTATTTTATTGCGGTTACTCTTCCGAATGCATACCTCGTCCCCAGCTCGACCATAAAGTATCGTCATCGTGGCCCCGCAGCTCCTTCTTTATTCGCAAAAAACAATTCTCATCTGCATTGGCACCGTAGATAAGAGTCAGCTCATCTAACGGCTCCTTTATTAGAGCCCAATTTCTTTCATAAAATGTGAATAATTCAGCGAATCAGCCCCTGTATCTGGCAGAGAATATGTATTTATGGATAGGGCTACCGGCTCTTCGTCGTTAAGCTGCCGATCCACATCCGCATCCCCGAGCTCGGATTGAATAAGTAACATGACCACGCTGCTGTAAGGCGTTATTGCCTTTGTTGACTTGTTAGAGCTAGTAAGCACCTTAAGGCCTGTTGTCACATACACCGGAAACTGAAACCGAAACCGAAACCGAAAAAAAAAAATATCGATTGCAGTTTCGGTTGCGGTTTCGTTTGCTGGACGATTTTGCGTGGGTTGTCACATACAACGAAAACCGAAACCAAATATTTCTTCTTATTTTTATTCGTTATTTTTTACCGCATCGCGTTTTATCAGTTGCAAAATGCAAAATTATTCATTGGAGCAAAAAAGAATCGCAGCATTCCTTGCTGCAAATGATCGTTTTGAAAAAGATTTTTTAATGTTGTTCATGCTGATCAACAACAAAGTTAATAAAAGGAAAAGCACACACAAAATCTACAGGGAAAGATCCAAAGAAGGGGCTGTGGACATTTTGATAGAACGCCATTTGATGGACGACGATACAAAGTTTCGCGATTACTTTCGAGTTACCCCGTTGTTATTTGGGCAATCGTTAGAGGTTTTGAAAGAAGATCTTGAAAAAAAACCAACGACTTGGGTGCGCAAACCAATAAGCGCCCAGCATAAATTGTGCCTTACTTTGCGGTATTTGGCAACCGGCGAAACATTTCGACCCCTATCGTTTCAATACCGTGTGCACCAATCCTTGAATCCCTCATTGTGCATTTTCTCGAAAAAACCATCGCCACACCGACGACCGCTTATTTCCAAACAATCGTCGATGATTTTTACTTAAAGTGGAATTTCCCAAATTGCTGCGGGGCGATTGACGGCAAGCACGTCCGAATCAAATGCCCTCCAAAAGAAATGACCAGCGTTAAGTTGGCTGCATTTGTATAAAACCGCTGAAAGTCGGTTGGAGCAACCGAATAAAGTCAAAAGTACTTGTTTTGGTTTCGGTTGCTAATATACTGAATTCGATTACGATTGCTAGCAACCGAAAAATACCGGTGTTTCGGTTGCAGTTGCCTTCGCAGTCGCAAATGTACTGAATTCGGTTTCGGTTTCGGTTTCCGGTGTCTGTGACAACAGGCCTTTAGCATCTTTAGCTGCTGCATCTGTTTCACCTGCCAGCTAAATCAAAGCTATCCAGTGAATTTTCGCATGAGTTCTCATTGGACTGAACAGTGCAGCGCACAGGATTTTGGCTTTTGCGCTTACGTTTGTTTGCGTGCGTTTGGCGGAGAGCATGAGTTAGACTCTGCGAATCCTCCACCCGGCATATGATTTGCAGTGCCTCAAAACACAACGGCATGCTTAGACAGTGAGCGTGGGCTCCAGCACAGATTCGTGCCAGAATCTCAGCTTGAATGCTGCTGGGCATGGCAACAGCCGCGGAAATGGGACTACCGGAACCAGGGGCACCACTAGTGCAGACAAACGCTGTGTTGCTGTTTTCGTTCATGAGCTCCTGTTGTGAATGGGTTGGCAGCCTCATATTGTACTCATCACAGGTAGAAAGCAGTTTTCGATGCAAATTGAGATTTTAACTGTGGCGGTCACGGCCTCGTTTTGATGGAAACGCTGCATTGCATCCATCGATGTTGCATTTGTGATGCAGCTTCAGGTGTACGCCTTGATAGTGGTTCTTAAGATGGAAGTGGTTCGGAAAGTCTCGCCACAGGCATTGCATTTTAATGGATTCTCCCGGTCTATAGGCACCTCGGGATCTGGTTCGGGATCTGGCTCGGGCTCTGTTTCTGGCTCTGGTTTTGTTTGTTGCTGCGGTTCAGGTTCCGGTTCCCGATCAAGTTCTACTTTGGGGCCACCATGAAGATCGCCGCCTTTTACATGTACATTAAAATTTATTTTATTGCGGTTACTCTTCCGAATGCATACCTCGTCCCCAGCTCGACCATAAAGTATCGTCATCGTGGCCCCGCAGCTCCTTCTTTATTCGCAAAAAACAATTCTCATCTGCATTGGCACCGTAGATAAGAGTCAGCTCATCTAACGGCTCCTTTATTAGAGCCCAATTTCTTTCATAAAATGTGAATAATTCAGCGAATCAGCCCCTGTATCTGGCAGAGAATATGTATTTATGGATAGGGCTACCGGCTCTTCGTCGTTAAGCTGCCGATCCACATCCGCATCCCCGAGCTCGGATTGAATAAGTAACATGACCACGCTGCTGTAAGGCGTTATTGCCTTTGTTGACTTGTTAGAGCTAGTAAGCACCTTAAGGCCTGTTGTCACATACACCGGAAACTGAAACCGAAACCGAAACCGAAAAAAAAAATATCGATTGCAGTTTCGGTTGCGGTTTCGTTTGCTGGACGATTTTGCGTGGGTTGTCACATACAACGAAAACCGAAACCAAATATTTCTTCTTATTTTTATTCGTTATTTTTTACCGCATCGCGTTTTATCAGTTGCAAAATGCAAAATTATTCATTGGAGCAAAAAAGAATCGCAGCATTCCTTGCTGCAAATGATCGTTTTGAAAAAGATTTTTTAATGTTGTTCATGCTGATCAACAACAAAGTTAATAAAAGGAAAAGCACACACAAAATCTACAGGGAAAGATCCAAAGAAGGGGCTGTGGACATTTTGATAGAACGCCATTTGATGGACGACGATACAAAGTTTCGCGATTACTTTCGAGTTACCCCGTTGTTATTTGGGCAATCGTTAGAGGTTTTGAAAGAAGATCTTGAAAAAAAACCAACGACTTGGGTGCGCAAACCAATAAGCGCCCAGCATAAATTGTGCCTTACTTTGCGGTATTTGGCAACCGGCGAAACATTTCGACCCCTATCGTTTCAATACCGTGTGCACCAATCCTTGAATCCCTCATTGTGCATTTTCTCGAAAAAACCATCGCCACACCGACGACCGCTTATTTCCAAACAATCGTCGATGATTTTTACTTAAAGTGGAATTTCCCAAATTGCTGCGGGGCGATTGACGGCAAGCACGTCCGAATCAAATGCCCTCCAAAAGAAATGACCAGCGTTAAGTTGGCTGCATTTGTATAAAACCGCTGAAAGTCGGTTGGAGCAACCGAATAAAGTCAAAAGTACTTGTTTTGGTTTCGGTTGCTAATATACTGAATTCGATTACGATTGCTAGCAACCGAAAAATACCGGTGTTTCGGTTGCAGTTGCCTTCGCAGTCGCAAATGTACTGAATTCGGTTTCGGTTTCGGTTTCCGGTGTCTGTGACAACAGGCCTTTAGCATCTTTAGCTGCTGCATCTGTTTCACCTGCCAGCTAAATCAAAGCTATCCAGTGAATTTTCGCATGAGTTCTCATTGGACTGAACAGTGCAGCGCACAGGATTTTGGCTTTTGCGCTTACGTTTGTTTGCGTGCGTTTGGCGGAGAGCATGAGTTAGACTCTGCGAATCCTCGTGCTGATCATCGGCCTCTGGGCAGGGTTCCGGCTCGTCTTTGCTCGGACAGGGGCTGAGCTGCTGCTGCTGCTCTTTGATTTGACTTTGATTCGGACTATGACTGAGACTATGCCTGAAGATGACCAATGTAGAGTGCTCGTCGCTCTCGTTGTCGTTGTCTAGTATGTAGTCATCGTGGCTGTGCTTATCCTTGTCGGGTAAGCTCTCCGGCTCATCACCTACAACCAAAATACCATCACCACCGATATCGTCGTCTTCATCGTCGACGTCGCCATCGCCATCCATCTCGTTGTCATCATCGTCCGGCATGTGTATGCCCACCTCAAGTATCTCGTCATCTTCATCATCATCATCGCCAGGCTTGTGAGTCGTCGTTTGATGATGTCTCTCGTAGTAGCTCAGCTTGCTATTGTTTTCCATGAACGAACGTTGCAGATATTCTTGCCCTGCATCATGCTTGAGCTCCATTGCGCTAAGCGCATGATGACGTAAATCCGGTGGTGGTGTCAGCAGCGGAAAGCTGCCACCGAATGGCCCAAGGGTCGCCATCATGCCATTTGGAGCTTGAAGTAGCATTGGATGCGGCTGAGCGCTGCACCCATCGTGGGGCGAGATCTTGCGGCGCAGATGCGGAGAATGCAGCTTGGGATTGGGATTAGCGCTGTGGCGATTCCGCGAACACCTCGAGCTGAACATCATGCACTGCCGAAAAATAAATTTTAAGAGCGCCTTTGTCGCATAAGTTCTTCAAGCAAACATTGCACTTGACACGCTTTTTGCCGGTCACCGGATTTATGAACTGAGTGCCCAAATTTGCCAGCATTGAGCCCCACTGCCGTTTGCCGCCTGGTGAGTGGCCCGACTTGCGACTTACGCGCAGGCTTGATCCTTAACTAGAGGCCAGTGTCAAACGTGTCATTCGCTGCGAACTGCTTGACTGCTGTTTGCCCGATGCGTTGGAGGAGGAGCAGTTGCTGTTAGACTTGTCACCAACCACAGCGGTAACAGACAAGTTTTGCGACTTGCTAAGGATTTAATCTTTCGGCGATATGGGCGGCAAAGCCTTGAGGGGATGCGCATGCGAAAACTGGACGTGGCTGTGTCCGTGACTGTGACTTTGACTGTGAGTGTGGCTTTTGGTGTTGGCTATGTTAGGTTGTATCGCTAGCGACCGATGCCGAGGCCGCCGCGGCCGCGTTATTTTTGCCGGCCGTTGCAGGATCACGTCAGGCCTGAGCCATCACTGCTGCCTGAAACTATCGATGTGGAGGAAGCGGTCAGCGAATAACGGTAGCGTATAAGCAATGCTGGAAAATCAGAGGCAGCAAGAGCATCAGAGCCACTGATAGAGACAGTGATGCAATACCGATTGTAGAGCTGCTCATGCTGCTGCTCTTGATGCGAATGTGATGGTGTTTACGGGTACGGATGCGTATTCATAATATTCATCAAGATTGGCTGCCTAACAAACAACCTTTTGTATATAAATGTGGTAAAACTGAAGACTAGATGTCTATTTCTTAATATGAGAACCTGATTGATTTTGTTTAACGTTATTCAATTGATTAAACTTTTGACGTAGAATACGTCTTACCTTTTGGTAATGAGTGTGCTTTCTGAAAAAGTTGTTGTTGTAATATGAG
This sequence comes from Scaptomyza polygonia, assembly GCA_035044585.1. Classification (NCBI taxonomy): domain Eukaryota; kingdom Metazoa; phylum Arthropoda; class Insecta; order Diptera; family Drosophilidae; genus Scaptomyza; species Scaptomyza polygonia. The sequence continues at coordinate 421,948 of JAWNNU010001864.1, forward strand.
TGTTTCACAAAATCGCTTATTGCTCATGAACTAATGAATCGATTTATTTTCAAATTAATATTATTTTAAAGCTACGGCTTTAAACTTTATTTTAAACTATATATATATATATATATATATATATATATATATGTATTATGTATTGATGAAAATTTCTGTTAACAAAAATAAGAAGACTTGAACACTTTAAATTGCTCTAGCAATATCAATAACCCATCAATTACTGTGATATTATGGAAATTAAGTTGAGATGAGGTAAACAAACATTTTAACACTTTTGCAGACTATATAACTTTTTAAGGTAAAAAATCTGTGCTAAAATCACTACTTTTTTTAATATCTCAACGATTATTTGATTTCCTTTCGTTAGATAAATATGCGGTCATGACTGATATCTTTTATATGTTTAAATTTTATTAAGATATTCGGTCATGATTAATATTTCTTACATAAATTAAAAATTATATTACATATCATCCCCAACTATATAAATGCAAGCAATTTGCGTGAAAGTTTATAAACCATTTTTATGCTTTTGGTTGCAAATTAAATTATGGTTTTGCAAAAAACCAATTAATGTTTCCGTGCAAAAAAAACTTATATAAACTATCGGGAAATAAACTATCGATTGTTCTGACTATAAGTTAGTTCGTCTTTACGGTGGCCGCCCTGATTTTTGCAACTAGTGAACAGCAAAAAAGTTATTTCATTAAAAATATTTAAAACAATGCCGACTGTGAAAAAAATTACTTCTGCGCAGCGTAACAGAATGAACAATTTACGGAATAGAAGATCAGGTAAGTTGTATTTTAAAATTAAATATTTGAAGATTATTCTATAAAAGACTCCGCCAACTTGAACGCAATTGGTACAAACAGCTTTTTTTTTATTTATTAAATTTGTATTGAAGAATTAATGTTTAGTATAGAGCCGAGAACAAATACAGATGCAAGAACTGCAAATAACGCAGGTGGAAAAAATATGCTTTTATAATGTAACTTTTATATACTTATAGAATTAATATCTATTTCAGCGATTGAATTAATATCTACTGTAGAGCCGACAATAAATACAAAAAAAACATGTGAGTGCCTATGTTAAAAGTAAAATAGACTCCCCTTTTATTAATGTTGAAAAGTTTAAGTTTAAACATGCCCGGAGCATATCTTCCTTCAAGCTGAGTGTTCCGCCCGAACTTTTCGCAACAATTTGTTCAGAAAAGTTTTGGCCGCCAAAGCTCGTGGTAAAGGAGTATGTTAATCGGCGAAACAACGTTAATAATGGTATTAGAATCAGTAGTGCACCGCCTGTTATCCAACCTGTTGCCTCAACTTCCACGGCAAAAAACTAATAAAAGTAGTTAGCTTGGCCTATCAAAATGTTCGAGGCCTTAACACTAAACTTTCTGAACTTTACGTAAACAGCTTGTCCTTTGATTCACAGATAGTTGCATTCACAGAAAACTGGTTAAAACCTAATATATCTGATTATTCCGTTTTGCCTAATAAGTATAACCTGTACAGATGCGATCGCACCTCCCGCAAGGGGGGCGGTGTTCTCATTGCTGTTGATTCTTGTATTTCCTCTGAACAAATTCATTCCAATGATTATCCGGGTATAGAGTTTCTTTGTGTTAAAATATTATGTAGCGGCCGCTCATTGTATATTACTTGCTCATATATTCCTCCCAATTCTGATAATAACATTTACATATCCCATCTGAATGCCCTGCAGCTTGTGTCGTCGTTGTTGACGGTTGACCTATGCGCCCGTGTGATCCAACACAGGCTAAAATTGTTTTAATACTTGATACCAAAGGTAAAGAGTATATTGGGTTTTTGCAATGTCCGTCGTGGTGTCTGTCCATCTGTATGAACGCCACTTTTTTCCACACCCTTTAAGCTAGAGACTTGAAACTTTGCAAATGTCTTTATCTATGGCACAGAAAACTAAAGTGTTAAGATAGGGGTTTTACAACAATTGATGGGCTGCAAATCGATAAATTCGATAACACAAAATCGATAGATCCACTTATTTCGCACGCCCTTTTAGCTAGAACTACAAAATTCGTGAAGAAGAAGATAGCTACTAACAACTCTCAAAAATCTACATCAAAAATTTTGGAGCCACGCCAACCCATTCCGCACCAACCCCCCCGCAGTTTAAAATTAAAAACGCTGATACCTTCAATACTTCTTAAGCCACCAAATTTGGTGTCAAGATAGGTCATCACCAACCCCCAAAAAAATTTTTAAAAACTTTGGACGCCACGTCCATCCATACTGCCCAAGCCGCTCCAACGCTACGCGAAAATGATACTGCGTGTATTTTTATAGTGTTTGAGCTAAGGATGGAAGGAAGATAACTGGTAAAAGCTCCCAAAAAACTGCATCAAAGGTTTGGAGTCCCACCCGACCATTCCGCCCCCAGTCCCCCGCGATTTAAAAACATCAATGTTTACATCTTCCGCAGTTTTTGAGCTTGAGCTACCAGATTTAATTCCAAACATATTCATAAAAACTTTGAATGCCAAGCCCATCTATACTGTCCTAGCCAACCCCAACTGTCCCAACGTTTCGCTAAAAACAGGAATGCGTGTATCTTCCTTCGTGTATCTTGGTGGTGAAGCTTGAGTTACCAAAATTGGTAGGAAGATAACTATTAATGACCCCCAAAAAAAACCGCACCAAAGTTTTGGAGGCGCGCCCCAACCCTACCGTTCCCCACCAAACGCAGTTTATAATCATATCTTCCACAGCTTATGAGGTAGAGCCAAAATAATTGGTGCCAAGATTGGTGATGAAGAAAACCAAAAAATTTGGATGCCACCCCCACCCATACCGCCCCCAGCGCCCCTTCCACCATTTTTTACTAACTTTGAGCTAAAAACACCATATTTGTAAGGAGGATAGTAATTGACATCATACACAGATCTGCAGAAAAAATGTGGATGCCATACCCCCTACCCATACCGCCCCCAGCCTACCTTCCTACATATTTTAATTACTTTTAGTTAGAGTCACCAACTTTGGAAGGAATATAGCTTTTTGCCTTCCTCATCTGTATCATCTGTATTTTTGAGGCAGTTTTAACCCCTGCCGATCCGCACCTTATTGCAATAAGGTATTTTTCCATCGGTTTACTGGTATCTGACTTTCTAGTCCCAATATTTAGTTTATACCGAACTGCGAAACAAGTTACTTTTGAGACTCAACGCATAATCAGAAACCGCCAAAAAGTGTAATTAATATACGGTTTCGTATCCTTTTGTTTTTAGAACAGCCTGCAAGCGATTTATAATGGATTGAACTCAATTCAGGCATACCTGAAAAAAGAAAAATACTAAAACAAAGCAACGAAGTGTCCTGAATATTAATGCGATAGCGCAAAACGTTGCTTATACCCCAGTGAACGTTGTTTAAAAGCCGGAAGCTTTAAGTCCTACACGCTAAATCAATCATTTTCAATCGCAAGAAGTTTGAAAAAATTGGTCTAAATTGGACTTATATTTTTGGGGTGTTTGTTATTGTCCGGAGAAGGACCTGATAACAGAAAAAATTAAAAAAAAAAAACAAAAACTAATGAGTGTTAGAACTCACGAGCGATGTGTTAACATCTGTTTTTACCTGTTTGTTCGCTATATATTAGCATAAAAAAGAAAAGAATAGTTTATTGAATTTAGTTATTTTTGCAATAAATAAGATTCTTGGATATGAACGAAAGCTTGCCTGCTTTACTTATTCTATGACCTTTTGATACCTGTCCTACCCAAAAAAAACACATGCACTAGCAACTGATATGCACCTAGCCAACCAAGTATCTTGAGCTAAATGCTAGGCCTCTGCAGACACTTGTCCACGAAACTATTTTATTCCCCCATTATTGCGTTCGAGTAAGAAAATTGCATTGGTACATATGTAAATGTAAGCGTGCGTTTGCCGCCGACACAGAAAAATGAAAAATATCAAAAATAACAAAAACCTCGATAAGCAGGCACAGCAAGAAATACATATATGTATGTATGTTTTAAACGCACTTGCATACAATATGAACCAACAACATTTTACCGTTCCGCTGACCCGCCGCCACTCCTTTAATCCACGGGCCGCTGAACGCAAAAGGAAACTGAACAAAACAACAACGTGCTGGCTTGCCGTAGCTGAGACGCACAAATTGCACAAAGAAAAAATACCCCTTGAACCAACATTCAATGATTGTCAATGAAAACTTTAATATATATGCTTTTAATGCTAGAATATAAACAAACATGTAGAATTGAAATTACATTTGAGAATCTCAAGTTTTGCTATTCAATTGCACAAAGTTCATATGAAGTTTATACTACCCTTCCAACTTGGACTGTATCAAGCAGATTGAGGCAAAACTATAAAATTTGTATTATACAGTTATACAGGCAGAGAATCTGCCGCTAAACCAATACAATCATACTCAGATGAATATGTATATGAAATTTTTCAGTCGGGCATGTATTCAACTGGCGGAAATAGATACCCGTGTCTATGGATGTTAACACATCAAAAAACAGCGCAGTAATAGGAATTTTTAACTGTTTTGTATACGTGAACAGTTGCTTTGGAATGCTGGGTCAGTTGGTTTTTTAAACTAAATTTCGAGATAGTAAAGTGTAGTTAGAAATTTTAACATTCAGTCAAGCCAGTTTACTGTGTGCGGAACTAAAATAAAATTTAATTTTGAATCCGTGTGTGAAAAGTCGGTTCATTTTAAAAATCCGTGCCGAGACCAAAAATAAATCTTTAGAAAATGCCAGCAATTAGACGTACAACTTAAGTCACAGAACTCGCAATGCTGCGAGTCAAAGATATACAAGAGCATGTCAAACTGACGAACAACGCGAAGTGAGGTTCACTGGAATCGGGGGAATCGAAATGTTGAGTTTAAAATCAAGCTGCATTCAATTACAACGAAGAAATCGAGTACAGTTCACAGAAAATCGTTGATATTGGACAAATGAACGTTGTATGCCAGTATTTCAAGGCTTTTAAATTGAAAATTGAATCTCCTGGATTGTGTTGCGCGAGCGAGAGACCAAAGAGAGCAGTTAACACCAAATCACCCAATGCACGGCGCTTTTAATCAAGAGTTGAGACGCGAAGCCCAATACGATTCTGAGGCATTAAAAGAAACTGTTCTAAGAAACGTTCCCCTTTTAAATGAGAAACAAAAATATGCGTACGAAAAGCTAATGTAAGTAGTGAACGATGGATTTGAAGAATTTTTTTCTTAGATGCTCCCGATGATATCGCACTTGCACTTTCTTCATCAGGTATTGCAGCTATGTTGTTGGATGGCTGTCGAAAAGCTCATTCCGCATTCAAGTTGTCGTAACATGCAAATAAATGAAACGCCAACTTGAAATTGTGCGATGGCCAAAGTGTTGCATCGGAGTAATCTAATAGTTTGGGATGAGTGCAGGATGGCACACAAAAAATTTCTTCCCAAATATTGCTCAAAATTACGCAGATCATTAATGGTTCACCGAAAGAGTTATATTGGCTGCAAAAAACATGGATGTCAACGAAATTAATTTTCAGATTCAAAATAAAACAGCTGGCAAATTAATGACATATATGTTAATCGATTGACTCCGTTTCTTACCAAGATAATGTTGTCAACTATCCATCAGAATTTTGAAATTCGCTGGAGTTAACTGGATTACCACCTCATAACCTGCAATTAAAAATCGGATCAGAAATCATTATGTTGCGGAATATAAACCAGCCACGTATTTGTAAAGGCACCCGACTTGCGGTGAAAAAATTAATGAACAACGTAATCGAAGCCACAATTTTGGAAGGGAAATGTAATGGTGAAGAATACCAACAAAACTATTTATATACGTGCAAAAAAAAAAACCAATAATATTGTATATCATAAGGCATTAGAATAATAAACAAACGAAATAAATAGTAATCGTTAAGACAGGACAATGTCAGTCGCGTGTGTGTTTTTGGGGCAGCAAAGCGCACCGGGTTAGCTAGTATCCTTATAAAGCGGGTATAAAAATAAACTTTTTCCCAATGCCTTTAGGGTTATTGTTTTACGTTCTATCATTGTTTGGGAATCAAGTGTACAAGTCTAAAAAAGTTTGATAAATTTTTGTGACTTCAACGCACATACATCTATTGTTAGTTTTTCCCGTGCTTAGTGAATGGTTTTGAAAAGCAAAAATAATTTTCAAGCGAGCTTAATCTAAATTGATAATGAACTTTTTTTTTGTAGTTAGCTTATCGTTTTTACTAATGTACGTCAAATCTAATCGAGAGCATTAAAAAAAATGTAAGCCTGTGTTAGATCACCAGGGCTCATAGGTTAACTGTAGAATACGTCTGTCCTTGTACAACAAAAATTATGAAATTAAATATAGTATATACAATATGATTTTAAGTTTGAATATATTAAACATAATAAAAGCTGAAATGCAAGTTTATGCCTATGTTACGCTGCGCAAAAGTAATTTTGTACACAGGCGGCACGCAAATTTCCTGAATTTATAAAATTGAGGATGAGTATATATTATTGTGATAAAATTTTTTGTGGAAAAGACGCTTTAGCTGAACTTGTTCATGTACACCCCTGGCACGGAAGAACTTTTGTATGAAAACTTAATTCTGACCGAATATCTTAATGAAATTTCAATAGAAGATTATTATTATTATATCAGTCGTGACATCATATATATCAAACAAGAGAAAATCATGCTTTTTTATACCCTCAACCAATAAAATGGGTAAATCAGGGTATAGTGGTTTTGTGCAAAAGTATGTAACAGGCAGAAGGAAGCATCTCCGACCCTATAAAGCATATATATTCTTGATCAGTATCAATAGCCGAGTCGGTATGGCCATGTCCGTCTGTCCGTCCGTCTGTCCGTCTGTATGAACGCGTAGATCTCAGAGACTACAAAAGCTAGAGACTTCAGATTTTAAATATATAAGTTCTCCTATACCATAAGCAGAACAAGTTTGCTTCAAATTATCGATAACTTTTCTGGTTTTCGATATACACATGGAATCGATAACAAAAAATATGGAATTTGGAAAATGTAAAAATGGGGGTAGGTGTAATTTATTTATTTATTTTTTATTTATTTGTTTATTTATTGTCAGCTATGAGCAGCTGACATGAAAAAAAATTAATTTAAAATAATTATAATAAAATAATTAAGTTTATGATAAAATTTTGAATTATATGTAGTTCTGAAAGTAAATTAAGATTGAAAAAATTATAAAGTTAAGGTTAAAGCTCTGGGAAATTCAACAAGAACATAAGTGGCCCAACATTTGTTGCGTGGATTGGGAAAAACCCAGAAAAACCCAATCAGACCAGTGGTAGGTTAGTGATTAGTGGTTACGATTAGATAAGGCAAAAAGGATAGATCGTTTTAGTACTAGAGTCGAGGTCTCTAGAGAGACAAGAGAATAAAGCTTGTTATAGTCAGAACATAATACACGAAATGGTTCATGAATTAAATAGTTGCTCGAGCAACGATCGAGGCTGAGGGGTAAAAAGTTACGTGTGGATCTAATGGGAACATTTAATTTTATTCGACTTAGAAGAACTGATGAGTCGATTTCACCATTAAGTAGATTAGTGATAAATACTACACCATGCATAATTCTACGGTTCAACAGGGAAGGAAGATTAATTAAAAGAAGTCTACTTGAATAGGGGGGTAGGTCTATTCCAGGAACCCAGTTAAAACATCTGAGCGCAAACAGAAGAAATTTCCTCTGCACAGATTCAATTCTATCCTGGTGAATCCCGTATTGCGGGGACCACACACAAGATCCATACTCCAGGATGGGACGTACTAGGGATGTGTATAGCGTTTTGGTGGTGTAGGGATCATCAAACTCTTTTGACCACCGCTTGATGAAGCCAAGAACATTTATGGCCTTATTGACCATCGACGATATGTGAGAATCAAATTTTAATTTGCTATCAAGAATGATGCCTAAATCTTTAATTTCAAAAACGCGGACAAGTGGAGAAGCATCAAGCACGTTGTGAGCAGTATGAGGGGTACCTCTACAAAAAGTCATGATTTTACATTTTGAACAATTTAAATTAAGTAAGTTAAAACGGCACCAAGCCGACAGTGCTCCCAAGTCCGACTGTAGTAAGTTACTAAGAGAATCATCATTATAGGTGTAACATAGCTTTACATCATCAGCAAACATTAAAACACGAGAATTAGTAATAACAGCACGAAGAGCACGTTAATAAAGAGATTAAATAGCAATGGTCCTAGGTGACTCCCCTGAGGGACACCAGAGGTAACAAAAATAGATTTGGATACAGAAGATTTAAAAACTACTTTTTGTGTTCGGCCACACAAGTACTCAGAAAGCCACGACAGGAGTTTCGCTGGAAATCCAATAATATTTAATTTTTGAAGCAACAAAGAATGACTAACAGAATCAAATGCCTTACTAAAGTCTGTGTAAACGACGTCAGTTTGCATTTTTGCCTGAAACCCTTTGATAACTAGTGAGGTAAACTCAAGGTGGTAGTAGATCTTCGCCTAACAAAACCGTGTTGATAAGGGGATAAACTTGAACTACATAAGTGCTGCAATTGAGAGCTTATAATTTTTTCAAAGACTTTCGGAATGGCAGACAATAGTTTTTAACGTTAGACTTAGAACAACTTTAATGAAGTGGAATAATAAGAGATTCCTTCCATATACCAGGAAACACAGCAGAGTCAACCGATAAGTTAAATAATTTATGTAAAGGTTTACAAAGTGAATCCGCACAGTATCTAATTATACAACCTGGCACTCCATCTGGACCAGGCAAGAAGCCTGGTTTGATAGAGTTAAGGTCACTTAGCAGCGTACACTCAGTAATGGGTAACGATAGAACTTTTCTCAAAATTTCGTCCAAATAGGTTAAGAAACACCGGAGATATTGTAAAGTTAAGTCAGTTTTTAGATTTGTTTCAATTGATCATTATTTGAAGCATACTTTTAAGGCGCAAGGAGTAAAATATTTATTGCAACTGGGTTCAGGGTATATTCTAGATGTGCTCTCCCGACTAGTGCCTTCTTACTTATTTCTAGTTAGAAAAATAAATCAAATTTATCGATGAGTTTTCGAGCAATTTGCAATTAAACAAAAAGTTATGATTTTTTGCCTTAAAAAGTTATATATTTGGCTAAAGTATTAAAAATTTGAGTCTGGGAATGTTTTTTTACCTCAGCTCAACTTAAATTCTTAAATATCAGAGTAATTGATGAATTAGTGAGATTGCTAGAGCAATTTAAAGTCTTCAACATGAAGCAAAATTTTGCATGTTTTTGGTGTCATTTTTATAGCCTGAACGCATAAAATGGGTAAAACAAGGAATAATGGTTTTGTGCAAATGATGTAACAGGCAGAAGAAGCATCTCCGACCTCATACAGTAAATATATATATATGATCAGCATCAATAGCCGAGTGATATGGCCATTTCCGTCTGTCCGTCCGTCTGTATGAAAGCGTAGATCTCCGAGACTAAAAGAGCTAGCGACATCAGATTTTGAATTTAAGTTTTCCTATACCATGAGCAGATTAAGTTTGTTTCAAATTACCGATAACTACTATGGATTCCGATATAAACATGCAATCGATTAAAAAAAAAATCGAATTTGTAAAATGTAAAAATAGAGGCTGAAATAATGGGTAACGATAGAACTTTTTTCAAAATTTTGTTTAAATCGGTTAAGAGACACTGGAGATATCGTAAAGTTAAGTCAGTTTTAAGTTTTGTTTTAATTGATCATTATTTGAAACATACTTTTAGGGTGCAATGAGTAAAAAATTTGTTGCAACTGGGTTCAGGGTATCTTCTAGTCGGGCTCTCCCGACTGGAGCCATCTCACTTGTTTAAATAGAAAATGTAATCAATACATAAATATACAAAGTTTAAAATGAATGTTGAAGCCCTGGCTTTAAAATGAATTTAATTTGAGGAAAATCGATCCATGAGATCATAAGCAATAAGCGATTTTGTGAAACACTCATATTAGAACATAAACTTTTTCAGATAGCACACTCATTACCGAAAGGTGAGACGTATTCTACGTCAAAAATGTGGAATTCCAGCGTCTTTTTGTAAGTTGCTTCAAGGTTTTTGAAAGCTCATTGTTAGCTGAGAATGCTTTTAATATTTTCACAGGCTTTATAGCAATCAATTAACCTGCTCAAAAGGGTTTTTCTCAATATTGTCTTCCATAATTAGATTGAGATTGTGACATCGCAGGAGAGCCGTTTGGAAGCTTTTAAATGCAAAAACGACGTTTGCTCCATTGTCCGTAACAAAGAAAGCTCTACTCAGATAAAAAATATGCGACGTAAAATCAAAAATTTTATTTTATATTCAGATTTTAAAATTTTTTTTCAAATTCAGTACGAAAATTTTGGATATTAAAATTATTTTTATTAAAGTATCAAATTTAAAACGATTCATATTATAATAAATAGGGGAAAATTTTGATTTGAATGATGACTACTCAAACCTAAAATGGAAAATTTAAGATTTAAAAATGTGCCCTTTTAGAATACGTATTTAAAACGACAACATTTAATTTGATAATTATCAATTAGAAATCAGTATAAAACGCTTTAAAATTTATGTTTATACATATTCATTTATGAATCAAAATGCTTACTCACTACACAAACCTAAAATGAAAAGTTTTAAATTTTAGATGTGCCCATTTAAAATACTGCAATCAAGTGCGAAAAATCTTGATTCAACTGCGTTTCAATCTTCGCGCCATTTTATAACACTTTATTTTTTGGCTGTTAGAAATTGATTTTTTTTAATATTTTATTATTGTTATTTTTTTTTAATTATTTGAAAGCATCAAAATGCCAAAGAAGCTGGAGTGCCAGGTTGTATACTAAGATAATGTGCGGATTCACTTTGTAAACCCTTAAATAAATTATTTAACTTGTCGGTTAACTCAGCTGTGATGGAAGGAATCTTTTATTATTCCACTCCACAAAAATTCTTCTGAGACCACCAAAAAAAACTATAGGGGACTTGGATTGTCTGCCATTCCGAAAGTCTTTAAAAAAATTATACACTCTCAATCGCAGAACTTATGTAGTTCCATTTTATCCCGTTACCAACACGGTTTTTTTTAGGCGAAGATCTACTACCACCAACCTGCTTGAATTCACCGTGCTTGTTATCAAAGGCTTTCAGGTCATAATGCAAACTGACGTCGTTTATACAGATTTTAGTAAAGCATTTTATTCTGTTTGTCATTCTCTGTTGAGCCAAAAATTAAATATTATTTGATTTCCAGCAAATTTCTTGTCATAGCTTTCTGAGTACTTGTGTAGCCGAACACAAAAAGTTGTTTTAAAATCTTCTGTATCTAAATATATTTTTGTTACCTCTGGTGTTCATCAGGGGAATCACCCGAGATTGATTACCTCTTCAAGAGTTTGTATGCCCAATACCTTCGAGAATCGTGCACGATTCCCATTACATTTCATATTTCTTGGCCGCTTGTACGAGTGAACCCCTACAATCTCATCGAGAAAGTTGGCAATAAAATTTCATTTCGGACTTCCATTACACTGTGCATTACAAAATCAAATTTGTAATGTAGGTTGTGGGCAAACCGACCACTGTTCGATACACAATTTAAAAAATGTGTGCGTACTTGTGGATATGTTCGAAACTTTTATGCACACTAGGTGCTCTATGGTGTAATGCTAATACTGTACTTTATAATATACAAAATGTTGAAATGTATATTAGGCTGTTATGTGAATTATACACTGAGAAGTATACAAAGGGATGCAATGTATATTAGGCTGTAATGTAGAAGAAATATTAAGTTTGAAAGAAGAACACAAAATACAAATATTTGTATACATAAATAACACTTTTTAATTAAAGTTTATTTTTAAAAATAATTATATATTATTCTTTATTTATCATTTTTTTTTATTTATTTCTACATGTTGTGCTTTTATTTTTGCGTCGTATTTGCGCTTGACAAGGGGTCCTTTGTGGACTTTAAAGGCTGGCCCTTATGCCTACTAATGAAAAATATTAATTTATTGTTGTTATTATAAACTTTAACTTAATATTTGTAAACACTTACCAGGTTAATTTGATTTGTCACACAACTTATTTTTCTCTTGAACGTTAAATTTGATGCTCACAGCACGGCAGACAAATCGAACTGACGACGCGTGCCAAAAGCAAAGTCGAACAATTAGTGCAAAGGCATAAACCGAAAAAGCCACGTCAGACTTACATGTGTGCATTCATTTTTACACTCGTATGCGTAACGGCACACAAAATCAAAAAAAATCGAGCGAAACAACAACAATTCTGTACGAAACTTTCCATTACAGCCTTGATTACAAAAAGGCTACACGTAGTACATTCAGTGGAGTCTCCACGGAATGCATCTTGTGGACGTATCGAATATGGTGTTCGCCGCTAGTTTGCTATTTAATCTCTTTATAAACGATCTGCCTGCTGTTATTACTAATTCTCGTGTTTATATGCAGATGATCATAAACGAATTATGTCAACAGACTGGAAACCAGAGATGGTAGTTATGTTAAATAACATTATGCAATTTAGAAGCGAATGGGAAAAAAATGCCAAAAGGCCAGTATTTGTTTCTTCATTTTACTCGCTACAATGCCAGCTAGAGCGAAGGCGGCCATCAATCTTTAGCTAATTGTTGTGACCGAAAAAGTGTAATGCGTACGGACCAATAAATTGTTGCCGCACTTAATTTCACTTGTTGTTGTCACAAAATTCTACAAAATTGTGAAACTGGCCAATTTAGACTTTTGCTTGAATATACCTTCTGCTTCCCATTGCAAAAGGGTGATATCGACTTACATAAACCTTGTGCAATTCTATAGCTAAACGTGAGAAGCTTCATTGAGAATTATTGCATAAAGGTCCGTTTCCAGCACAATAAAAAAATCCTGGCAGGAACTTGTGGTATATTTTGGAACCGTGGGGACAAGATGTTAAAGTGTGATTTTGGCGGTACATGGTAACACTGAGGCATCAAATGTAGAAACTAAACAAACCCACAAACACAAAATAAACTAGAAAAGATGAATAGTGCGAATATGCTTATTCCGTTGTTGGTAGCATATGTTGTAGCAAGTACGAGCGAGGAACAGCAGCATCTCGTTACTAATGTTGGTTGCTGTGCACAAAAAGATACACGATTTGGTATTTCCTGAGCCCAGGGCCAGTGTGTACATATTTTGAAAAATCGATACTATCGATAAGCAGTTTAGTATTTTTCGCTACGTAGCTGGACACCTAGAACACACCCAGCCAAAAACAAATTGCGCTGCGACGATTTTGTATGGAAAATTATTTTTTTTCGCTGTGCAGGATACCTACCCTAATGGTACAAAGGGTATTTTTTAATAAAGCAGCGTGAGCGTCTCAGCAACGACAAGCCAGCCCGAGTTGGTTTGTTTTAGTTGCGCTTTGCGTTTAGCGGCCAGTCGATTCAAGGAGAAGCGGCGGGTCAGCGGAATGCAAGAACGGTTAAAAAATTTTTTAATTTTTGTATACATGTTTGTTTAATTTCTTGCTGGGTCACGATTTTTGATTTTTTTTTATTACTTTGCCCTGCATTGAATGTGTTTATACATGATCACGTAGTTACCCGAAAAGCCAGCAATAGGCGCACAGCTTAAAAACAAGTAGAAACGTTGCAGTCGGACGCACCCGACTGCGGTATACTCGATACCAGTAGTAAAACAGATTAAAATAGAGCTGATTGCAATGGGGTGTGGATACGGCAGGGGTATAGGCTGCCCCAAAGATTGTCTGGTGCAGATGGGGATGCCAAAAAGCTATCTTGCTTCCAAATTTGGTGACTCTAGCTCAAAGTCAGAAGAATATGGTGGATGGTAGGCTGGTGGAGGTATGGGTGGGGGGCGCCATCCACATTTTTCGAGTTGCTTCATCACCTATCTTGGGACCAAAGGTAGGGAAAGGGGGGCTGTGGGCGGTATGGGGGCGTGGCATCCAACGTTTTTATTCAGACCTTTGTGGGATGTCAACTGATATCCTCCTACCAAGTTTGGTGACTCCAGCTTAAAGTTTTTAAAAGGTGGGGTCTGGGGGCGGTAGGGGGGTCGTGGCATCAAAATTTTAGCTGAAGATCTGTGTATGATGTCAATTGCTATCCTCATACCAAATTTGGTGACTCTAGCTCAAATATAGTAAAATTTCGGGGAAGGGGGCTGGGGTTGGTAAGGGGGGGCGTGGCATCCAAACTTTTGCTGCAGATCTATTTATGATGTCAATAGCTATCCTCAAACCGAATTTGGTGACTCTAGGTCAAAGTTAGTAGAATATGGTGGAAGGGGGGCTGGGGGCTGGTATGGGGGAGCGTGGCGTCCAAAGTTTTGCTGCAGATCTATTTATGATGTTAATTGCTATCCTCATACCAAATTTGGTGACTCTAGCTCAAAGTTAGCAGAATATTGTGGAAGGTGGACTGGGGGCTGGGGTCTGGCATGGTGGGGCGTGGCGTCCAAAGTTTTGCCGCTGATCTATTTATGATGTCAACTGCTATCCTCATACAAATTTTGGTGACTCTAGCTCAAAGCTATTAGAATATGGTGGAAGGGGGGCGGTATGGGTGGGTGGCGCCATCCACATTTTTTGGTTTTCTTCATCACCTATCTTGGCACCAAATTTGGCGGCTCTAGCTCAAAAAATGTGGAAAATATAGGCGTTTTTGATTTCAAAATGCAGGTGGCTCGGGAACGTGGGGAGGGGGGCATGGCTCCAAAACTTTCATGCAGTTTTTTGGGGATGGTTATTAGCTATCTTCTTACCAAATTTGGTGACTCTAGACTTAGCGCTTTGGAAAATACACGCATTCCCGTTTTTAGTGAAGCATTGGGGCGGTGTGAGGCAGCTTGGGCAGTATGGATTGGCGTGGCATCCAATGTTTTCATGCATTTATTTTGGGGCTATAATCACCTATTTTGGCACAAAATTTGGTGGCTCTTACTCAAAAACTGTAAAAGATATAGGCATTTCTGTTTTTGAACTGCGGGGGGGCTGGGGGCGGAATGGGTGGGTGGGGCTCCAAAACTTTGATGCAGTTTTTGAGGGGTCGTTACCAGTTATCTACCTACCAAATTTTGTGACTCTAGCTCAAACACTATGGAAGATACACGCACTACCGTTTTTAACGAAGCGTTGGGGTGGTTGAAGGCGGATAGGGCAGTATAGATGGGCGTGGCATCCAAAGTTTTTATGAATTTGGTTGGGGATCGTCAACACCTATCTTGGCACTAAATTTTATGGCTCTAGCTCAAAAACTGTAGAAGATATGGGCATTTTTAGTGTTAAACTGCTGGGGAGCTGGGGGCGGAACGTGTGGGCGTGGCTCCAAAATTTTTGATGCAGTTTTTTGGGAATTGTAAATAGCTACTTTCTCCCCAAATTTGGTAGTTCTAGCTGTAAGGGCTTGCGAAATAGCTGGATCTATCGATTTTGCATTATCGAGTTTATCGATTTGCCAGCCCCCTAAATATCGTAGAACTCCCATCTTGACACTTTAATTTACTATGCCATAGATAAAGAGATTTGCAAAGTTTGAAGTCTCTAACTTGAAGGGTGTGGAAAAAAGTTGCGTTCATACAGACAGGCAGACACCATGACGGACATTGCACAAACCCAATATACTCTTTACCTTCGGTATCGAGTATAACAAACGTCTAGCCAGTGTCTCTGGTTAAGTATGCCGGCACATTATTGTATTTTGCTTTACTTTATTCCGAGTTTTCGGCAACTGGATTTTACATATGCATTACTGAATACACTTTCGCTATTTGTGAAGGAACTTGGACGTTGCGATGCCAAAAAAGGTTGAAGAGTGTCATAGAGTAAAAATTGGGAAGAGCATGTATGATGAGTAGCACCAAAACTGATATTTGCCTGCCTTGGAAGACAAAATTGTGTGTTCTTTATACTAAAGCGCATTAACTAGGAAAGAAGAAGGCACACGCACATGCACACATACACACAAGGCATATGTACCTGACCTAGTCTAATTTGCATTCAGGTGAAGCCGTTTTGCCACCGGCACAGCAAAAATGTTTGATTTGTATTAGTATTTTACTATAAATACATATAGGAAAATCAAAAATTAAATGTGCATTTATATCATTCAACACTTTTAAGAATATGGTTCTTGGATATGAATGATAACTTGACTGCCTGATATGCACGTTGCTAACCAAGTATCTTGAGCTTAATGTGAGAAGGCGAATCAATTGTATAATATTGATCATGAAATATAATTACAATATATTTTATTAATATCAAACTTTAATTGCATTTATATAAATTATCCTCATTCATTATGATCGATCATAAACGACAATGCCAATTCTACGCATTCAAATAAATGTGTTCATGTATACACAAAGGGACACACACGCAACCTAATGAGCGCTGGTCGGAATGAAATATCAAAAATTATTTCAAAGCCCAAGTCGACCAAAACTGCAGCAAACACATCAAATGCACAATTCCACGTATATATTCATTAATATATACGCACCAGTGCCTGAATTGAGTTCAATCCATTATAAATCGCTCGCAGGCTGTGCTAAAAACAAAAGGATACGAAACCGAATATTAATAACACTTTTTGGCGGATTCTGATTATGCGTTAATCTCAAAAATAGCTTGTTCGGTATAAACTAAATATTGGGACTAGAAAGTCAGATATTTTTTGTCATTTAGATTGTCAAGATTATATAGTCATACTAAATGTGAAAGAACAACTAATTTATCGTATTTTATACTTAGGAAACAAGTGTCCGATTTTGCGATGGAGCCATTGTACATTATATAAGTGATTGTTTCTGTGCAAAATTTGTGTTACGTGTAGAATATCGGTGTTCCAATAACGTTATTAATGTATTGAGTAAACATACATGTTTTGACTAAACATACATGTTTTATCCCATATGTTTTGTGATGTTATTTTGTAAATAAAATAGTTCTCGTCAGATTTTCATCTCTGCTCCCGTAACAATTACAACGAGACAAAATCATGCCTTAAGTAGAAAGTTGATATTTGCAATGTTATTCTTTTAAATTTTGAGTAAGACAAATCAGTTTATCAGCTGCAAAAAATTATTTAGCTTATTAAAGAATTGGTAGCCAGCCAGTTGATGAAACAAGGGGAATAACACACGCTGCGGGGGAACGCATTCATATCGCCATTATGAGTGCGCACAAGTGCGGTGCGTGCCGAACTTGTGGCTCACAACTGGTAGTGCGACCACAGTCTCCACGCGGATTTCCGACCCATAGGCCTAACATCCTTCTTACTCAAGACACTTGAAAGGGTGCTGGGCCTACATATTAGAGATACGATCAAGACCGATCACTTCTCCCAAACACAACATGCTTACCAAAAAGGCAAACCTACCGAGACAGCACTTCATGCTGTTGTCTCCACAATAGAAAAAGCAATCCACCACAAGGAGTATTTCCTTATAGCCTTTCTAGAAATTGAGGGCGCTTTCAATAACGTCGTACCGTGGGCGATTATCGAACCATTGTCAGGGGTTGGACACCGCATTGTGGGACTGACTGATCAACAGATCAAGAGCATGATAGTCAGGGCCTTTCTAGGGTCCTTTACCATATCCAGATCTGTTAATAGAGGCAACCCGCAAGGAGGTGTTTTCTCCCCTCTCCTTTGGAATGTGGCGTCAAACAGCCTGCCGCGCTCTGTATAGGGAGGGGGCTGTCGAGTGATCGCTTACGCAGATGACGGTGCCATAGCCTTCTCGGGCAAGTATCCCCAATAATGTGCGAATGCATGACCACTGACCTCATACACTGTCCTCATGGGCCACATCAAAGGGACTAGGGCTAAACCCAGCCAAAGCTGACTTAATCCTCTTTACAAGGAGGTATAAGATCCCTCCCTCAGACAACCATCCCTGAATGGGGTAGAACTTGACTTCAGTAGATCGGCCAAATACCTAGGGCTCACTCTTGATAGTAAACTAGACCCGAATCTCAAATCGGAGGAACGAGTTAATAACGCTTCAATCGCGCTTCATACATGCAGGAATCAATTGGATTAAATTGGGGAATGGCACCCCACATCACCCACTGGCTGTACACAGCCATCGTCAGGCCTATCCTACTGTACGGAGTGTCGGTATGGTGGCCAGCTCTATCAAAGGTACAGCGTGCCGCTGGACTGACTACAACAGGAGCCCTGAGTACGAAATCAACTGAAGCTCTCGATAACAAACTTACTAACATTAATGAAACAAAGCAGTGGTGCGAACAGACTTACGGCCACTCCAAGGTGCTTATGGGAAACCCACTTATCCCCAAAAACACGGACTATTGTCATCCTCAGGAATTTTCAAAAACTCCATTCCATATACTCATTCCCTTCGGGGACGATTGGTGCTCAGGCACGCCAGGGCCGACAAACTCTATAAAAATTAACACTGATGGCTCAAAACTAAAAGACTGGGTCGGTGGCGGCGTCTTTTGCGATAAGCTATCCATTAACAAATTTTTCAGCCTCCTGACCATTGCAGTGTGTTTCAAGCTGAAATCGCTGCAATACACGAGGCACTCTCCTGCATCTCCGAAATAAATTGCTCTGCAGCCAGTATCTGCATATTTTCTGATAGCCAGGCGGCTATCAAATCTCTCAAGGCGATATCATCCAAATCGATATATGTCACAAACTGCCGCAGATCTCTGTAAAAAATGGCTGAGCAGTTCGAGATACACCTCATATGGGTGCCCGGACATAAAGGCATCGAGGGCAACGACAATGCAGATGAGCTGACAAGGCATGGTACTACCATGCCTTTCCTCACAAACAAGGAGAGCATGGGAACCCAAATGGCCAGCTGCAAGCTTAGAGTCCGATCGCACTTCGAACTTGAAGCAAACAAGGGATGGCAACTCACCACCACCACGGGTAGAATTGCCAGGCAAACCTGGTCAACGCGCTGTAAAAAGATGTCCTCAGGCCTTATTCACCTGAACAGATTGGGCTGTGCTGCCATAATCAGGGCCATTACGGGGCACTGGGGACACACGCAGCGACTTCTAGCCCTCTATAATGATTTCTGCAGAAGCTGCCGAGACGTGGAGAAGGAGGAAACGGTCTCCCACCTCTTCTGCAACTTTCCAGCTCTCTGCAAAAACAGAAATCGCTATTTTGGTTATTTTTTCTTAGCGGACCTCTCTTAATTGGCGGACACTAAGCCAAAAACAATCTTGTCCTATACTCAAGCCTCGGGCTGGGACCACGCCCTCGTAAACGGTGTAAAAAGCTCTGAGTCTGGGTAGACGGTGTCTGTGGACCATGTCAAACACGCGGCATCACAACTGGCCAATATATGGCCTAAGTGAGTGCGGGGTTTATCTCAAACTGCTCACTACAGCTCTAACCTTACTTATTAAAGAATTATTAATGTAAGAAATACTGTACTCTAGCTCAAACTAAGTATTGTGACAGGATGATCGGTTTATAAAAGTGACCACGAATTATGTTTCATGTATTTATATATTTATTCTTTAGCTCGGGTCGTATGTCGTCTGTTCTCTCTTACGATCAGGTACCAACTGCATGGCGGGCTTCTCGCGCGTCATTTCTTGCATTACTCATCTTAGTTTTAACAGCTCTTATGAGTATTACATTATAGCTCATTAGCAGCATTACATTCTTATGTTATGTATCTTAAACTAGTGTGACCGTACCAGTGGTTAGTGGTGGCCTACTACAGTATCCAAATTTTTCTGCAGATCTGTGTATGATGTCAATTACTATCCTCCTAACAAATATGGTGACTTTAGCTTCTACATTAATCTTGGCACCAAATTTGATGCCTCTAGTGCAAAAGCTGTGGAAGATATAGGCATTTCTGTTTTTAACTGCGGAGGGGTTGGGGAACGGGGGGCGTGGCTCCAAAACTTTGATGGAGTTTTTTGGAGGTCGTTAAAAGTTATCTTCCTACCTAATTTGGGGACACTAGCTCAAACACTTTGAAAGATACACGGTTAACCGTTTTTAGCATAGCGTTGGGGCGGTTGAGGGCGGCTAGGGCAGTATTGATACGCGTGGCATCCAAAGTTTTTATGAATTTGGTTGGGGGTCGTCAACACCTATCTTGGCACCAAATTTAGTGACTAAAGCTCCAAAACTTTAGCAGATAATCTGCGGGGGGTTGGGGGCGAAATGGGTTTGCGTGGCTCAAAACTTTTTGATGCAGTTTTTTGGGGGTTGCAAGTAGCTATCTTGTCCCCAAGTTTGGAAGTTCTAGAGTCAAGTGCGGGCAAAAAAGATGCGCTTATCGATTTTGAGTAATCAAATTTTTCGATTTGCCAGCCCTCCAGTTATCGTAGAGCTCCAATCTTGACAGTTTATCTGTCCCGACCATAGATAAAAATATGTGAAAAATTTCAAGTCTCTCGGAAAAAAGTTGCATTCGTACAGACGGACAGACGTAAGGACACCATGCACAAACCCAATATTCTCTTTACCTTCGGTATCGAATATAAAAATAGAAGACTTCGACTTCCAAGGCTTTCAAATATCAGTTTTGCTGTTGCCGATCATACATAATCTTTCATTTTTCCTTTTCTAAGAGAAATTCCACTAATTTTGCTAACGCAACTAGCATTCATTTATGCAACAATGTACACGAATTATAAAAGTGTAGTGCATTTGTCCAAGTCATTTACTGAAAAACTCGGAAAAAATGAAATAAAGTTAAGTTTCGGAAAATGTATCTTATACATTCACATATACATATTTATAAATATCTTGGTATACATATGGCTATAAGATTTTATTGCTGTTCGGCAATATCCTATGAGAATCGTATTAAAAAAACTTAAATATGACGTGAGCATGATTAAAATAATTTTTCCCTGTGTTAGATCACACGGGCGCAAAGGTTAACCGTAGAATACTGTTTTACTGTCTGTTTTTGTGCAACACAAATTATGAAAGTAAACATATAGGGTGTTCACTTTGTGTTGCGAAATTGCGAAATCACAACAATGCAAACCATCCCAACAACAATTTGTACTGAAAACCATTTTGCTTTTTCGCAACACCCCTGCCTATGACTAAGAAATCGTTGCGATTTCGCAACGATTTGAGTGTTGAAAAATTATACAAAAGTGAAAAAGTGTTGCATGCAATTTTGTGGTATTTTTTGAGGTAATTTTGTGCTTTCGGTGCTAAATCAAAACAAACAGCTGTTCGTTGTGAGCGGCTGCTACAAGTAAGTGAGGTTTGGTTTCAAATGAGAAAAGGATGTTATCCCGCCAACTAATGGACTTAGGTAAATTTGTTACGTCGCCTCGCCATATCTCGTCCAATGCAGAGTCGGCCAACACTTGGTCAGAAACACCTGCAATCATTTTTAATTTATATACTTAAATTGCCACATATTTCGACCTATATCCCTTCAATTGCTTCAATTTCCTCAATTGCTTGGGATGCTGTCCATTCTATAAGTGAATCTTTCACGCTTTTAAAATTCATTTTGAAATTTATTTTTTTGTTGCAGCAATGCGAACAGCTGTTTGTGCAAAAGTAAAACACTTCAACAGTCAAATTGAGTGTTCACAACACCAGTGTTGCGATTTCGCAATTTCGCAACACAAAGTGAACACCCTAATAGTATTTATATGATTTGAAATTTAAATATATTAAACATATAAAGAGCTGAAATGCATATTTATGCCTTACATAACAAAATGAATAAATAAAAGTTGTTCAATCTTTTATTGTATAAAATGCATTGAATTTATCAATTTTATGAAAAAAAAAAGTACTTAAAACTAAATATTTGAGAAACCGGTTTTGTACCGAACCATTACGATTTTCGTAGCGGTAGCCTAAGAACAACAGCCACATAGAAGTAGTTGTTGTTGCAACTCTAGTTATTGTTGTTGTTGTATTTATTGTCGGCTCTACAGTAGATATTAATTCAATCGCTGAAATAGATATTAATTCTATAAGTATATAAAAGTTACATTATAAAAGCATATTTTTTCTACCTGCATTATTTGCAGTTGTTGCATATGTTTTTGTTCTCGGCTCTATACTAGAAATGAATTCTTCAATACAAATTTAATAAATAAAAAAAATACATGTGGCACTCAGGGACTGCCGCGGTAAAGCTATTGCATGGAATTTTGTATCAATTTATGCAATGAGTTTTTTGTTTTTGTTTTTTTTTTTTTTGATATTTTCTTTTGATTCTTCTGATATTCATTCAAGTTACACTTTTTGAGTTAATATTGTTAAAACTATTTTTTTTATTTATATTATTTTAATTATTATAGTTTTGCAATACAATACAGTACAATGTAGGCTATTCAGGAATTTGTATCGTTGAAATTATAGGCTTATGGTAACTAAAATAGGAAACATAAGTTTGAGACTTGATATCCTGTAAATATCTCGAAGATACTGGGTCAATGGTAGTCCCATATTTTGTTGTTGATTCTTTAGGATCATTATTCATTTGCAAGTTCGATTTCACTGAAAGAAACGATGTCAATCCTGTGAAAAAAATGATGAAATCGTAAAGTTAAATTTGATTATTAAATCAAATTACTTATCCACATACGATTTTTCTGCAATACTTTTACGAAATTTCCTTTGACGTTCAGCATTTTAAACTGCTTTTCTTTTTTCATTTTTTTTTTAAACTGTCTGACCCTGAGAATATTCCCTTTGACATTCACAATTTTTGTTTTTTTAGCTCTTTAAGATATTCTACTCTATAAAAAGAAAAAAGCTAGGTATAAATAATGGGTATATATAATTAGGTATAAATAGTGTTATTAACACACAAAACAAATTATTCAATGAAAAAATTTGAACAAAAAGAACAATACTAAGAGTTTGTTCATCGATTTTTGCGCGATACACATTAACATATATATATTTAAAATATCATATACATATACTTTCTCTGCGCGGCATTAATGTGTATTACCTACACAAAAAACATAGGTACTATATACTACACGTGCTTGGTTTAATGGTTTCTATTAAATATATAAATATATTCATTCTTCATTACATATGTATATAATTTAAACCATTAAACCACATATATAAATATATATATACATATAGATCCATATATATTGAGAATTTAAATTGAGAATTTATACTATATGTGTGTTTGTGTGTATAAAAGAGGGCTACTTTTAAGATCGCTCATTTTAATATCAAATTTATATATAATAATAATATGATAATAATTACAATAAAATGTATGTATGTATGTTTATGCCAAACAGCTGGATTCCAGCTAACCGCTCAGCACTGCTGCCGTGGGCTAGAAACTCACCACAAGCCGAGCTTTTCTAGCCGACGGCGGCTTGTAACGGAGTTGGGTTACGCTGGGGCTCAGTGGAAAAATTACAAGTGTCGAAAGAGGATATATATCAAGTTCAATACAATAAAGTTTAATTTTAAAGCAGTAATTCCTCACGCGTTTTAATTCTACGAAAACCAATACTACGTGCGAAGCCCCCCTACATTTTCATGGTCCTTCGAGCCGGATTTTTTAATCATCAGACGGCATCAATCAGTTTTCGGCAGCACAAACCAAAGATAAGTATAAAAGACGTACATACATACATATAAGTTAACCTCCAACCCGCCATATTTGTTCCGTCCGCCAAAGTGTTTTTTTTCCTCTAAGTTAGGGTTGCCATCCGTCCTGGAATTCCGGGACATGTCCCGCTTTTGCAGGTAATGTCCCGGTGTCCCGAACCGACACGAAATTGTCCCGGTTTTCTATTGTTTCGATGAGTAACGGATTTTTATAGGGCTGCAACTAGACGACGCGAACTTTTCGTATGATGAAAGTGTAGCGAAGTGTGTTGAATAATTTTCTGAGAAAAACATTTCAATAGACGATTCACTCTTGTTCGACCAAATTGCCTACTTGAAGAAGTTTTTGTCACGACAAGTGAAGTCGTTTTTTGAGAAAGGCTCCGCAGTGTAGTGCAGTGTGTGGTCGAGCGTCCCGCAATGGCCTGAGCCCCAGGTGGTCACCCTACTCCAAGTGAAAAGAAAAAGTTTTCATTTTGTGTTCCTCGGTCTAGTTGCTAAATTAGCCCACATAAAACAATATTCCGAGCACCTGAATATAATACGTGAAGGGGTGTCATCGCGACTAAGAATATTCTTATATGTATATGTATGTACATACATACATTCCAGCAGCTCAGATCCGTTCTGTCTTCCACATGCATATGTACATAAATTCATATACAGAACAAAGCAGTTTTACATATCTGGCTGCTTTAACACATTCAACACACACGTACATATATATATATATTCACACATTTACGAATATACATACATATGTTGATACATAACACAATAATTACATATATTATTAAAAGCCGCGCTTGCAAGTGAATTATTTCTAACACCTGTCAAGTCGCCGGCACTCTATAATACAAACAAAATACATAGTGCAATATAACAAAAAATAACACATATAAAACAAAACACTGGCCGAGCACACAAAGAGATTACAATAAATAAAGTGTTTAATTATATTATTGCCGGCATAACATACAAATATCATTTCAACAAACAGATGTACTTGTAAGCTTTACTAGTTCTATTCTTTTGAATTAGCAAAGTGTACCATAACTAAAGACGCTTTTTTCCAAAGAGGCGCTAACGTGTGTGATCCGATATATTCTGTGTACTTCGAACAGTCCAAGCGAGTGAGCCATTCCATAAATTTTTCTAAGTCCACTGTTCAGAGCTATACTTGTAAAAATTCTTTTACAAATATTTTATGATTCCGTTTCCACTTCGTTCCAAGCGAGTGAAACATTACAAATAATTTATAAATATTCCTTTATTATATTTTTTCCAAGTTCACTGTTCGGAGCTATATTTGTAAATAGTCTTTTACAAATTTTATAATTCCGTTTCCACTTCGTTCCAAGCGAGTGGAACATTACATATAATTTATAAATATTCTTTTATAATATTTTTTCTAAGTTCACTGTTCGGAGCTATATTTGTAAATAGTCTTTTACAAATTTTATAATTCCGTTTCCACTTCGTTCCAAGCGAGTGGAACATTCCAAATAATTTATAAATATTCTTTTATATATTTTTCCAAGTCCACTGTTCGGAGCTATATTTGTAAATAGTCTTTAACAAATTTTATAATTGCGTTTCCACTTCGTTCTAAGCGAGTGGAACATTCCAAATAATTTATAAATATTCTTTTATACATTTTTTTAAATCCATATTTGTAAATATTCTTTTACAAATTTTATAATTCCGTTTCCACTTCGTTCCAAGCGATGGAACGGATAATGCCGATAGGGGCAGGTCAAGGAGAAGAAAAGCAATTGAAAGTTCCGTCCGTGAAGAGCCAAAGAAGAGTTTCGCTTGCTTCACCAAAACTTCCTGTGAAGAAACCCTCCAGTGCCGTTACGCCGAAGTGCGAGACCGTCAAACGACCGATTTCAAGTTTGAAACAAATAGCCACTCGGGCCGCTACCAAACTTATCTCCAAAACAAGAATGGCAATGTCCGATTTTATCTCCGCTTCCGATAAGCTGACCCAATTCGAATCAAGAATCTGTGCTCGGTCAGCTACAGAACCAACGCTTTACACACTCCAGGTTCGTCGCGACCATGTAAAGGTTCTGTGGGAAAAGGTGGAGCAGGAATACGAGACCAGCTCGTGGGCACTAAGCCAAGGTTGTGGGAGTAGCGATGCTGCGTCGTTAACAGCAACGTACGACCATTGCTACTCCGTATACGAGCGGTGTACGGCACAGTTATGCGAACACATAGAAATGCTAAGTTCAAGTAATAGGCAACCTACAGTTCCGTTAGCGTCTGTTTCTCGGGGCTGTAGTCTCCCGCCAGTAGACACAGAAGTGTTCTTCGGAGACTATTTAAAATGGCCAACCTTCCGAGACCTGTTTACGGCTATCTACATTGACAACCCTCGACTAACTCCAGTCGAAAAATTGTTTCACCTCAACTCAAAAACTGGAGGTGAAGCTAAGGCAATTGTATCAAGTTCTCCGCTCACACATGACGGTTTTGCCTCTGCTTGGCAGGCGTTATATGAGCGTTTCCAAAACAAGAGGCTCCTGGTTAACAGCCAGCTCAAAATCCTTTTCAATTTGCCGACAGTCAATGTAGAAACCGGTTCCGCCCTGAAGGAGATTCAGACCACTATTCAGAGTTGTCTCACAGCCTTGGAGCACTCCGATGTGTCGACTGACAACTGGGACTGCCTCTTGGTGTTCTTATGCTCTTCCAAATTACCAAAGGGCACACTGCCACTGTGGGAACAGTCCCTGTCAGATAAAGCGGCAATTCCAAAGTGGGAGAATCTAAACAGTTTCCTTGGTGAGCGCTACAGAACGCTAGAAGCTATCGAAGATATAAAGCCTAGCTCCAGCGTTCAAACCCATCCTAGGCCTGGCAAGACTAAACCATCCGCTAGGAATGTTCAAACATTCGAGACCAAGGTACATTCCAGGGGAAAAACTTGCAATATATGTGCAAAAGAAAACCACCCAATCCGCTTACGTCCTAAGTTCCTACAGATGTCAGTGTCCGATAGAGCCAACCTCGTAAAACAGCGGAGTCTACGTTGGAATTGTTTAGCAAAGAGCCACCAACAAAAAGATTGCACGAGTGCTCACAATTGTTTCACGTGCAAGGGGCGCCACAACACGCTTTTGCATAAAGGCAACCCTTTTTCAACCACCGCTAGTTCAGTTCCTAAAACGCAAAACAATAATCAAGCTCAAATCCAGTCAGCTTTGGACCAACCCTGCGTTCAAAATTATTTTGCGACTGATACGTGGTGTGGTGTGCTCTTAAGTACTGCCCTAATTAATGTTATCCATCTGGGCACTGAATTCACAGCGAGAGCGCTGATAGATTAGGTTCAGAAGCCACATTCATCTCCAAGAGGTTGTTTGATAAAATCAAGATACCTTTCCAAAGGGTTGAAGTCAATATTTCCGGGCTCAATCAAGCGGTTGCAGCCCGACTCCGGAAGCTTTGTCATTTCCATGTCGGGTCTCCTATAAGGCCTAGATTTCAAGTTGAAGTTTCGGCATATGTGCTTTCGGTGTTGTCAGGAAATTTGCCGTCATATTCACTCCCTCCAACCTTACTTAAGGATCTACCAGACTTCCAACTGGCAGATCCGTTATTCTTCCAAAGTGCACAAATAGATGTGCTGTTAGGGGCGGATATCCTTTCGTCCATTTTCTTGGGTGCTTCTCTTCCAAATATTGTGGCAGTCTTTTGGGGCAAAAGACAGTTTTTGGCTGGATACTCACCGGCCCGATCTCAAGGAGCACGTCCAATTCCATCTCGTCCTTCTCTTCGCGCATTTCTGTAAGTTTCGAGTCGCGTTTGGAGCATCTTCTCACAAAATTCTGGGAGGTGGAGGATCTTTCAGCGAGACCGGTTAAAGAGTCTGCTTCCTTTTGTGAGAACTTCGTTGAAACGACCACAAGAAACGCCAAGGGTAGATACGTAGTGACGCTTCCATTTCGCGATCAAGATCACTACAAAGTAGGTCATTCGAGATCCATGGCGCTCGCTCAATTTCTAAAGAATGAGAGCCGTCTGAAGAGAGAAGCCCCCCTCAAGGAGCAATACGACTCAGTCATGGAAGAGTATTTAGACTTAGGCCACATGCGCCCAGTCAGTCCGAGCACCCAGGGACCAATTTCTATATGCCCCATCACGCAGTTTTCAAACCCGACAGCACCACCACAAAGGTCCGCGTCGTGTTTAACGCTTCCAACCCCTCGTCGAACGGTCAGAGTTTAAATGATATCCTTCATCCAGGGCCTATTCTGCAGTCCGACATGACCGTCCAGATTCTAAAGTGGCGCTTCTTTCGATATGTATTCAATGCCAATATAACCAAAATGTATCGGCAGATACAGGTCCATCCAGAACATACACCTTTCCAGAGAATTATTTTTCGCGATAATCTCGAGAACATCTGTGACTATGAGCTAAACACAGTCACTTTCGGTGTCAATTGCGCTCCATTTCTGGCCATTCGGGTCTTACAGCAGCTCGCTGTAGATGTAAAAACCGAATACCCGCTTGCAAGTGACATAATAAACAATTACATGTATGTCGATGATGTTCTGGCAGGAGCCCATTCCAAGCACCAGGCGGCTATCAAATCTCTCAAGGCGATATCATCCAAATCGATATATGTCACAAACTGCCGCAGATCTCTGTAAAAAATGGCTGGGCAGTTCGAGATACACCTCATATGGGTGCCCGGACATAAAGGCATCGAGGGCAACGACAATGCAGATGAGCTGACAAGGCATGGTACTACCATGCCTTTCCTCACAAACAAGGAGAGCATGGGTATCCAAATGGCCAGCTGCAAGCTTAGAGTCCGATCGCACTTCGAACTTGAAGCAAACAAGGGATGGCAACTCACCACCACCACGGGTAGAATTGCCAGGCAAACCTGGTCAACGCGCTGTAAAAAGATGTCCTCAGGCCTTATTCACCTGAACAGATTGGGCTGTGCTGCCATAATCACGGCCATTACGGGGCACTGGGGACACACGCAGCGACTTCTAGCCCTCTATAATGATTTCTGCAGAAGCTGCTGAGACGTGGAGAAGGAGGAAACGGTCTCCCACCTCTTCTGCAACTTTCCAGCTCTCTGCAAAAACAGAAATCGCTATTTTGGTTATTTTTTCTTATCGGACCTCTCTTAACTGGCGGACACTAAGCCAAAAAAAATCTTGTCCTATACTCAAGCCTCGGGCTGGGACCACGCCCTCGTAAACGGTGTAAAAAGCTCTGAGTCTGGGTAGACGGTGTCTGTGGACCATGTCAAACACGCGGCATCACAACTGGCCAATATATGGCCTAAGTGAGTGCGGGGTTTATCTCAAACTGCTCACTACAGCTCTAACCTTACTTATTAAAGAATTATTAATGTAAGAAATACTGTACTCTAGCTCAAACTAAGTATCCAAATTTTTCTGCAGATCTGTGTATGATGTCAATTACTATCCTCCTAACAAATATGGTGACTTTAGCTTCTACATTAATCTTGGCACCAAATTTGATGCCTCTAGTGCAAAAGCTGTGGAAGATATAGGCATTTCTGTTTTTAACTGCGGAGGGGTTGGGGAACGGGGGGCGTGGCTCCAAAACTTTGATGGAGTTTTTTGGAGGTCGTTAAAAGTTATCTTCCTACCTAATTTGGGGACACTAGCTCAAACACTTTGAAAGATACACGGTTAACCGTTTTTAGCATAGCGTTGGGGCGGTTGAGGGCGGCTAGGGCAGTATTGATACGCGTGGCATCAAAAGTTTTTATGAATTTGGTTGGGGGTCGTCAACACCTATCTTGGCACCAAATTTAGTGACTAAAGCTCCAAAACTTTAGCAGATAATCTGCGGGGGGTTGGGGGCGAAATGGGTTTGCGTGGCTCAAAACTTTTTGATGCAGTTTTTTGGGGGTTGCAAGTAGCTATCTTGTCCCCAAGTTTGGAAGTTCTAGAGTCAAGTGCGGGCAAAAAAGATGCGCTTATCGATTTTGAGTAATCAAATTTTTCGATTTGCCAGCCCTCCAGTTATCGTAGAGCTCCAATCTTGACAGTTTATCTGTCCCGACCATAGATAAAAATATGTGAAAAATTTCAAGTCTCTCGGAAAAAAGTTGCATTCGTACAGACGGACAGACGTAAGGACACCATGCACAAACCCAATATTCTCTTTACCTTCGGTATCGAATATAAAAATAGAAGACTTCGACTTCCAAGGCTTTCAAATATCAGTTTTGCTGTTGCCGATCATACATAATCTTTCATTTTTCCTTTTCTAAGAGAAATTCCACTAATTTTGCTAACGCAACTAGCAT
Organism: Scaptomyza polygonia; assembly: GCA_035044585.1. Taxonomy (NCBI): domain Eukaryota; kingdom Metazoa; phylum Arthropoda; class Insecta; order Diptera; family Drosophilidae; genus Scaptomyza; species Scaptomyza polygonia. Next base: position 451,972 of record JAWNNU010001864.1, read on the forward strand.
TCATTTATGCAACAATGTACACGAATTATAAAAGTGTAGTGCATTTGTCCAAGTCATTTACTGAAAAACTCGGAAAAAATGAAATAAAGTTAAGTTTCGGAAAATGTATCTTATACATTCACATATACATATTTATAAATATCTTGGTATACATATGGCTATAAGATTTTATTGCTGTTCGGCAATATCCTATGAGAATCGTATTAAAAAAACTTAAATATGACGTGAGCATGATTAAAATAATTTTTCCCTGTGTTAGATCACACGGGCGCAAAGGTTAACCGTAGAATACTGTTTTACTGTCTGTTTTTGTGCAACACAAATTATGAAAGTAAACATATAGGGTGTTCACTTTGTGTTGCGAAATTGCGAAATCACAACAGTGCAAACCATCCCAACAACAATTTGTACTATGACTAAGAAATCGTTGCGATTTCGCAACGATTTGAGTGTTGAAAAATTATACAAAAGTGAAAAAGTGTTGCATGCAATTTTGTGGTATTTTTTGAGGTAATTTTGTGCTTTCGGTGCTAAATCAAAACAAACAGCTGTTCGTTGTGAGCGGCTGCTACAAGTAAGTGAGGTTTGGTTTCAAATGAGAAAAGGATGTTATCCCGCCAACTAATGGACTTAGGTAAATTTGTTACGTCGCCTCGCCATATCTCGTCCAATGCAGAGTCGGCCAACACTTGGTCAGAAACACCTGCAATCATTTTTAATTTATATACTTAAATTGCCACATATTTCGACCTATATCCCTTCAACTGCTTCAATTTCCTCAATTGCTTGGGATGCTGTCCATTCTATAAGTGAATCTTTCACGCTTTTAAAATTCATTTTGAAATTTATTTTTTTGTTGCAGCAATGCGAACAGCTGTTTGTGCAAAAGTAAAACACTTCAACAGTCAAATTGAGTGTTCACAACACCAGTGTTGCGATTTCGCAATTTCGCAACACAAAGTGAACACCCTAATAGTATTTATATGATTTGAAATTTAAATATATTAAACATATAAAGAGCTGAAATGCATATTTATGCCTTACATAACAAAATGAGTAAATAAAAGTTGTTCAATCTTTTATTGTATAAAATGCATTGAATTTATCAATTTTATGAAAAAAAAAAGTACTTAAAACTAAATATTTGAGAAACCGGTTTTGTACCGAACCATTACGATTTTCGTAGCGGTAGCCTAAGAACAACAGCCACATAGAAGTAGTTGTTGTTGTTGTTGCAACTCTAGTTATTGTTGTTGTTGTATTTATTGTCGGCTCTACAGTAGATATTAATTCAATCGCTGAAATAGATATTAATTCTATAAGTATATAAAAGTTACATTATAAAAGCATATTTTTTCTACCTGCATTATTTGCAGTTGTTGCATATGTTTTTGTTCTCGGCTCTATACTAGATATTAATTCTTCAATACAAATTTAATAAATAAAAAAAATACATGTGGCACTCAGGGACTGCAAGTTCGATTTCACTGAAAGAAACGATGTCAATCCTGTGAAAAAAATGATGAAATCGTAAAGTTAAATTTGATTATTAAATCAAATTACTTATCCACATACGATTTTTCTGCAATACTTTTACGAAATTTCCTTTGACGTTCAGCATTTTAAACTGCTTTTCTTTTTTCATTTTTTTTTTAAACTGTCTGACCCTGAGAATATTCCCTTTGACATTCACAATTTTTGTTTTTTTAGCTCTTTAAGATATTCTACTCTATAAAAAGAAAAAAGCTAGGTATAAATAATGGGTATATATAATTAGGTATAAATAGTGTTATTAACACACAAAACAAATTATTCAATGAAAAAATTTGAACAAAAAGAACAATACTAAGAACTTGTTCATCGATTTTTGCGCGATACACATTAACATATATATATATTTAAAATATCATATACATATACTTTCTCTGCGCGGCATTAATGTGTATTACCTACACAAAAAACATAGGTACTATATACTACACGTGCTTGGTTTAATGGTTTCTATTAAATATATAAATATATTCATTCTTTATTACATATGTATATAATTTAAACCATTAAACCACATATATAAATATATATATACATATAGATCCATATATATTGAGAATTTAAATTGAGAATTTATACTATATGTGTGTGTGTGTTTGTATTTATACATACAGAGGGCTACTTTTAAGATCGCTCATTTTAATATCAAATTTGTGATAATAATTACAAATAAATGTATGTATGTATGTTTATGCCAACCAGCTGGATTCCAGCTAACCGCTCAGCACTGCTGCCGTGGGCTAGAAACTCACCACAAGCCGAGCTTTTCTAGCCGACGGCGGCTTGTAACGGAGTTGGGTTACGCTGGGGCTCAGTGGAAAAATTACAAGTGTCGAAAGAGGATATATATCAAGTTCAATACAATAACAAGTGAAGTCGTTTTTTGAGAAAGGCTCCGTAGTGCAGTGCAGTGTGTTGTCGAGCGTCCCGCAATTGCCTGAGCCCCAGGTGGTCACCCTACTCCAAGTGAAAAGAAAAAGTTTTCATTTTGTGTTCCTCGGTCTAGTTGCTAAATAAGCCCACATAAAACAATATTCCGAGCACCTGAATATAATACGTGAAGGGGTGTCATCGCGACTAAGAATATTCTTATATGTATATGTATGTACATACATACATTCCAGCAGCTCAGATCCGTTCTGTCTTCCACATGCATATGTACATAAATTCATATACAGAACAAAGCAGTTTTACATATCTGGCTGCTTTAACACATTCAACACACACGTACATATATATATATATATATATATATCCACACATTTACGAATATACATACATATGTTGATACATAACACAATAATTACATATATTATTAAAAGCCGCGCTTGCAAGTGAATTATTTCTAACACCTGTCAAGTCGCCGGCACTCTATAATACAAACAAAATACATAGTGCAATATAACAAAAAATAACACATATAAAACAAAACACTGGCCGAGCACACAAAGAGATTACAATAAATAAAGTGTTTAATTATGTTATTGCCGGCATAACATACAAATATCATTTCAACAAACAGATGTACTTGTAAGCTTTACTAGTTCTATTCTTTTGAATTAGCAAAGTGTACCATAACTAAAGACGCTTTTTTCCAAAGAGGCGCTAACGTGTGTGATCCGATATATTCTGTGTACTTCGAACAGTCCAAGCGAGTGAGCCATTCCATAAATTTTTCTAAGTCCACTGTTCAGAGCTATACTTGTAAAAATTCTTTTACAAATATTTTATGATTCCGTTTCCACTTCGTTCCAAGCGAGTGAAACATTACAAATAATTTATAAATATTCCTTTATTATATTTTTTCCAAGTTCACTGTTCGGAGCTATATTTGTAAATAGTCTTTTACAAATTTTATAATTCCGTTTCCACTTCGTTCCAAGCGAGTGGAACATTACATATAATTTATAAATATTATTTTATAATATTTTTTCTAAGTTCACTGTTCGGAGCTATATTTGTAAATAGTCTTTTACAAATTTTATAATTCCGTTTCCACTTCGTTCCAAGCGAGTAGAACATTCCAAATAATTTATAAATATTCTTTTATAAATTTTTTTAAATCCATATTTGTAAATATTCTTTTACAAATTTTATAATTCCGTTTCCACTTCGTTCCAAGCGAAGGAACGGATAATGCCGATAGGGGCAGGTCAAGGAGAAGAAAAGCAATTGAAAGTTCCGTCCGTGAAGAGCCAAAGAAGAGTTTCGCTTGCTTCACCAAAACTTCCTGTGAAGAAACCCTCCAGTGCCGTTACGCCGAAGTGCGAGACCGTCAAACGACCGATTTCAAGTTTGAAACAAATAGCCACTCGGGCCGCTACCAAACTTATCTCCAAAACAAGAATGGCAATGTCCGATTTTATCTCCGCTTCCGATAAGCTGACCCAATTCGAATCAAGAATCTGTGCTCGGTCAGCTACAGAACCAACGCTTTACACACTCCAGGTTCGTCGCGACCATGTAAAGGTTCTGTGGGAAAAGGTGGAGCAGGAATACGAGACCAGCTCGTGGGCACTAAGCCAAGGTTGTGGGAGTAGCGATGCTGCGTCGTTAACAGCAACGTACGACCATTGCTACTCCGTATACGAGCGGTGTACGGCACAGTTATGCGAACACATAGAAATGCTAAGTTCAAGTAATAGGCAACCTACAGTTCCGTTAGCGTCTGTTTCTCGGGGCTGTAGTCTCCCGCCAGTAGACACAGAAGTGTTCTCCGGAGACTATTTAAAATGGCCAACCTTCCGAGACCTGTTTACGGCTATCTACATTGACAACCCTCGACTAACTCCAGTCGAAAAATTGTTTCACCTCAACTCAAAAACTGGAGGTGAAGCTAAGGCAATTGTATCAAGTTCTCCGCTCACACATGACGGTTTTGCCTCTGCTTGGCAGGCGTTATATGAGCGTTTCCAAAACAAGAGGCTCCTGGTTAACAGCCAGCTCAAAATCCTTTTCAATTTGCCGACAGTCAATGTAGAAACCGGTTCCGCCCTGAAGGAGATTCAGACCACTATTCAGAGTTGTCTCACAGCCTTGGAGCACTCCGATGTGTCGACTGACAACTGGGACTGCCTCTTGGTGTTCTTATGCTCTTCCAAATTACCAAAGGGCACACTGCCACTGTGGGAACAGTCCCTGTCAGATAAAGCGACAATTCCAAAGTGGGAGAATCTAAACAGTTTCCTTGGTGAGCGCTACAGAACGCTAGAAGCTATCGAAGATATAAAGCCTAGCTCCAGCGTTCAAACCCATCCTAGGCCTGGCAAGACTAAACCATCCGCTAGGAATGTTCAAACATTCGAGACCAAGGTACATTCCAGGGGAAAAACTTGCAATATATGTGCAAAAGAAAACCACCCAATCCGCTTATGTCCTAAGTTCCTACAGATGTCAGTGTCTGATAGAGCCAACCTCGTTGTTTATGCCAGAATTCACATTCCGAGGGAGTAACAATAACGTAATTTGCTCAGAACCATGATTCTTGCATATTGTGTTATACGATAGCTGCAACTCCATACTCACTATCTGTATGTTACTTAACATTACAATGCTCATAGTTTTAAGTCCAAGTTCTTGCATACGACAGTCAGTATTGTAACGAAGTCATTCCGCATATGAAGTGAAGCTTCCACTCCGCATAAAAATACAATAAGTAACTTCACACCATACACATCACTACAATAAAAGCGTACATCCGAACGCATATATAACCACTTCTACAATCGCGTGACTTATTTATTGGATCCTCCGCCACAAACATTGGTCCTTCGAGCCGGATATCCTTCCACTCGCCCCAGCACGTTCTAGGAGAAAAAGATAAGTTATGAAATTTATGTATATATAAAAAGACTTGTTACATACCGGCTTTCCAGTCCGCCATATTGCAATATATTTCTAATATATTGCATGCATGTATGTCAATTCTCATCCGTCCACATATTTTAGCACCCGCTAAAGTATATTTCCACATTTTCTAAATTCTACATTAAAGAGAGAAATAAACATCTATTTTCCTTTAAGTTAAATAAATATTAAAATATTTATTGGCATACATATGTATGTATGTATGTACTTACAAGATCCATTTCCAGTGTTCCGCTTTACATTGCAGCACGAACATACATATATATGTGCATTAATAATGTTTTATCCTAAACATTATTCACCCATTCTACAACTACAGAATAATATTTTATCCTAAATATTATTCAATTTAAATCTACACACAATTTCACACATTCCGTGCAACTAATTCAACATAATTAATTGCAACCAATAAACCTACGAAAATACAGTCCACCACACCTGTTGAGCATACTGATGTACATACACACATAATTGCTTACAAACATATTAATTTAATTAATTAATTCCTATGCTGGCTACATTACGCACAATATATATCATTTGCAAATAACACAAACATAAATCCAAAGCCGCCGGCAGCCCACAACAAGTCTCATATGTATGTTTGTACATACATACATATGTGCATACAACAACATTGTTACCAAATTAGCTGCTGCTGCACAGAGGAAAACAAACTACAGTAATCGATAGTCGGCACACCAAAATATCGTTTACACATTCAACAAGTATAGAAATTCAACGTTTCCACCGCTACGCAAATGCAACGATTCCACCAGCAGCGCATCCCTAGCGTCTGCGTGTCATCTGCATCCAAGTTGTTTTTTAGCCAAATTCAAAAAAGCATTTATATTATTTTAGTAAATATACACTGAGAAAACAGGTACTTGAGAACAGATTTAAAAAAAAAAAAAAAATACATACAACAAAATATATAAAGTATAAAACAAATCTATAAAAAAAAAATAAAAAATTATTAAATTAATATAAGATTATAATTCGCATATTGCGTTTCGTTTTTTTTAATACTTATTACTAGCTTTCTCACTTCCGTTGTGCGTTCTCATATTGTTGCGCACAATATAACGATTTCAATATAATTTTAAAAGCGTAGTATGTCCACAGGGTCAAAAGAGACCGATAAAAAATTAAATCTTGCGCCAAATTTTCCACTTTCCCAACCTGAACGTCGTCATTCCACTTCGTCCGCTCCATCTGGGTCGCAAGCTTCTCGTATTCCAATCAGGGCACCTTCACAAATTGACAAGAAGTCGAATCCCATCGTACGCGTGAAGAAAACTCCATCGTCGTCACCAGCAGCGACGTCATCGCGATTTCCCAGCGCACTTTCGAAAAAAGATTCAAAGTCAAAATTTCCGAATCGTAGTCCGATAAAGACAATGTCCATCGCGAAGAATCCAAAAAAAATGGCCTTAACTAATTTCATTTCCGCAACCGACAAACTGATCCAGTTTGAAGCCCGCATTATCCTTCCCGCTTCCGAAGAAGACACCATTTTCACGTATGAAATTCGCCGCGATCGTCTGCAAGCATTCTGGGATAAAGTTGAAACGGAATACGCCAAGTGTTCCGACGCACTCAGACCAGACGGTAGCAGTGATGATATGACTGCCATGGAGGCAAAGTACGATCTCTGCTACTCCGTTTATGAAAGGTGTCTTTCACGCCTGAAAGGGGCGATAAAGAGTGCGTCCGCATCCGAAAGGGTTGAAATACCCACTTCTCTGCCCTTCTCCGGGGGCTGTCGCCTCCCTCCGTGTGACACAGAGGTGTTCCAGGGAGACTACCTGCGTTGGCCCACGTTCCGGGACCTTTTTACACCAATATATGTCAACAATCCTAGGTTGACCCCGGTTGAAAAATTGTATCACTTAAATTCGAAAACTGCTGGGAAAGCCAACGAGGTCATCGCGAAGTTTCCACTTACGAATGACGGTTTCGCGTCTGCTTGGGCAGCACTCTATGAGCGCTTCGAGAATAAGAGGCTGCTGGTTACCAGTCAGCTGAAGATTCTTTTTAACCTGTCCATTCTAGTTTTTCTGTGCTCGTCAAGGCTACCCAAACTCACGCTTTCCCTATGGGAGCAGTCAGTATCCGAAAAATGCGAAATTCCAGCGTGGCAAGATTTAAGTGCATTCCTCAATGAACGCTACCGAACGCTCGAAGCGATTGAAGATGTGAAGCCCACTTCCACTTCACAAAACTCTTCCACTTCCAATTCAAATTTCCGTAATACCCAAGGCCCGAGGAGGGTAAATTCATTCGAAGCGCAAGTAAATCCGAAGAGCAAAACTTGTGACTTATGTTCTAAAGAAAACCATCCAGGCCGACTGTGCCCACGTTTCCTTCAGATGCCTGTTAGTGATCGGGCAGCGTATATTAAGCAGAAGAAGCTCTGCCTGAACTGTTTCGCACGAGGTCACCAATTACGAGAGTGTAGCAGTGCGCACAATTGTTTTACGTGCAAGGGTCGCCACAACACGTTACTACATCGAGGTGACACAGGTCAAGGCAGTTCCGCCAGTTCGAACTCCAGTATACAGTCCACTATCCCTCGTTTCAACGCAAATTCCGCTATACAGTCCACTACCATACAACAAGCAGCAAATGTCCAAACGTATTTCGCTGCCAACGAACAGAGCGTCCTACTCGGCACAGCGATCATTAACGTATGCCATCGGGGAGCTACGTATACCGCTCGAGCCCTAATTGATTCTGGCTCAGAGGCTACTTTTATTTTTGAACGACTTTTACATTTGATAAAGATGCCTTTCCAGTCCGTGCAAGTTCAAGTCTCTGGGCTCAACAAAACAGTTGCAGCCCAAACGCAAAAACTATGCCACTTCCAAATAGGCTCTCCTACAAAGCCAAGACTTCATCTAGAAGTTTCGGCGTACGTTCTTCCCCAACTGGCCGGCAACTTGCCCACCGTATCGGTGCCTCAAAGTATTCTAAGAAACCTCCCAGCCATTGTGCTGGCCGATCCAACCTTCTTTCAAAGCTCGCAGATTGACATGCTTATTGGTGCGGATATCCTTCCGTCTATCATTCTAAGCGGCTCACTTCCTAGCATTTGCGGCTCGCTCCTTGGACAGGAAACCATTTTTCGATGGATTCTCACCGGTCCACTTTCTAAGATAGTGCCGCAATCCGTATCTTCTTTTTCCACAAGAATTTCGTCCACCGAGGGGGTAAAGCTGGACCATCTCATCTCCAAATTTTAGGAGGTGGAGGATGTTCCAGTGTCGCCGGTCAAGGCAGCCGACTCCATGTTTGATGTCAATGTCACTTCGTTAAAACAACAAAACTTATATGATTCCTTTCATTCCTCGAAATTTTCTTCCAGCGTCAAGATGCCGTCACGCAGACAAGAGAACCACAACCACCCAATCGGCACCAACTCATTTCGATGTAGGGTGTTCCGAGGAGTGCATCCACTGAGGAAGTGCCACCGTTTCCTGCAGCTCGCGGCGGAGAAGCGCCTTCGGGCAGTACTTATCAACAAGTATTGCCCAAACTGCTTGGCTCACCAGCACTCCGGGCAGTCCTGCCGCAGCGCTGGAACGTGCAAGGTCTGTCACAAGGACCACCACACCCTGCTGCACATCCGCGAAGCCCGAACAAGCATTCGCCCATCCACAAGGCGTGAGCGATCAGCTTCGCCTCGGGCTACCAGTTCCCTCCTCAACCGGTCTACAAACCATCGTCGCCACCCGTCGCCACCACATCCCGGGTGCATCCAAACATCGCTGACCTCTATCCTGCAGCATAATGCTGTGAGCGTCCTGCCGACGGCCATGGTCAAGCTTGACACTGGGCTGAAGGTTTTTTGATATCCGGGTAATGATCGACCCGTGCAGCACCACCAACCGTATCACCACGTCTTTGGCAACGGCTCTTGGGCTATCCGTCACCCGTGTTGGTAAGGAGGGTGTTTGCACGGTGCTCCTTCGATCAAGGACGTCCAATTTTAGCCGAAAGGTTTTTAGTCCATGTGGACCCGGACTTTCGCATTCGTACGCCAATCAGGCCTATCGTCGCTGATGCTGAACACTTCAAGAGCATTGTGTTGGCCGACGAGCGCTGGTACCACCCGTCAACGGTGTGTTTGGCTCTCGGAGCTGATGTGTATCCTCACATCATTCTCCATGGCATCCTCCCGAGCACAAACCATTATCCTATGGCCCAGCACTCCGTATTTGGCTGGATTCTGTCTGGGACTTGCGGCCAAGAAATCCTTTTGCAATACTGCAAGGGGGGGAGGATGTTTATGCCAGAATTCACATTCCGAGGGAGTAACAATAACGTAATTTGCTCAGAACCATGATTCTTGCATTTTGTGTTATACGATAGCTGCAGCTCCATACTCACTATCTGTATGTTACTTAACATTACAATGCTCATAGTTTTAAGTCCAAGTTCTTGCATACGACAGTCAGTATTGTAACGAAGTCATTCCGCATATGAAGTGAAGCTTCCACTCCGCATAAAAATACAATAAGTAACTTCACACCATACACATCACTACAATAAAAGCGTACATCCGAACGCATATATAACCACTTCTACAATCGCGTGACTTATTTATTGGATCCCACAAACACTCGTAAAACAGCGGAGTCTATGTTGGAATTGTTTAGCAAAGAACCACCAACAAAAAGATTGCACGAGTGCTCACAATTGTTTCACGTGCAAGGGGCGCCACAACACGCTTTTGCATAAAGGCAACCCTTTTTCAACCACCGCTAGTTCAGTTCCTAAAACGCAAAACAATAATCAAGCTCAAATCCAGTCAGCTTTGGACCAACCCTGCGTTCAAAATTATTTTGCGACTGATACGTGGTGTGGTGTGCTCTTAAGTACTGCCCTAATTAATGTTATCCATCTGGGCACTGAATTCACAGCGAGAGCGCTGATAGATTTAGGTTCAGAAGCCACATTCATCTCCAAGAGGTTGTTTGATAAAATCAAGATACCTTTCCAAAGGGTTGAAGTCAATGTTTCCGGGCTCAATCAAGCGGTTGCAGCCCGACTCCGGAGGCTTTGTCATTTCCATGTCGGGTCTCCTATAAGGCCTAGATTTAAAGTTGAAGTTTCGGCATATGTGCTTTCGGTGTTGTCAGGAAATTTGCCGTCATATTCACTCCCTCCAACCTTACTTAAGGATCTACCAGACTTCCAACTGGCAGATCCGTTATTCTTCCAAAGTGCACAAATAGATGTGCTGTTAGGGGCGGATATCCTTTCGTCCATTTTCTTGGGTGCTTCTCTTCCAAATATTGTGGCAGTCTTTTGGGGCAAAAGACAGTTTTTGGCTGGATACTCACCGGCCCGATCTCAAGGAGCACGTCCAATTCCATCTCGTCCTTCTCTTCGCGCATTTCTGTAAGTTTCGAGTCGCGTTTGGAGCATCTTCTCACAAAATTCTGGGAGGTGGAGGATCTTCCAGCGAGACCGGCTAAAGAGTCTGCTTCCTTTTGAGAGAATTCGTTGAAACGACCACAAGAAACGCCAAGGGTAGTTACGTAGTGACACTTCCATTTCGCGATCAAGATCACTACAAAGTAGGTCATTCGAGATCCATGGCGCTCGCTCAATTTCTAAAGAATGAGAGCCGTCTGAAGAGAGAAGCCCCCCTCAAGGAGCAATACGACTCAGTCATGGAAGAGTATTTAGACTTAGGCCACATGCGCCCAGTCAGTCTGAGCACCCAGGGACCAATTTCTATATGCCCCATCACGCAGTTTTCAAACCCGACAGCACCACCACAAAGGTCCGCGTCGTATTTAACGCTTCCAACCCCTCGTCGAACGGTCAGAGTTTAAATGATATCCTTCATCCAGGGCCTATTCTGCAGTCCGACATGACCGTCCAGATTCTAAAGTGGCGCTTCTTTCGATATGTATTCAATGCCAATATAACCAAAATGTATCGGCAGATACAGGTCCATCCAGAACATACACCTTTCCAGAGAATTATTTTTCGCGATAATCTCGAGAACATCTGTGACTATGAGCTAAACACAGTCACTTTCGGTGTCGATTGCGCTCCATTTCTGGCCATTCGGGTCTTACAGCAGCTCGCTGTAGATGTAAAAACCGAATACCCGCTTGCAAGTGACATAATAAACAATTACATGTATGTCGATGATGTTCTGGCAGGAGCCCATTCCAAGCAACAGGCCGCAGTAGCCATCTCGGAGCTACGATCCGCTCTCGAAAGCGCTGGGTTTCCTATTCGGAAATGGACATCGAACTCGAAGGGGGTTTTGAGTGACATCCCAAAGGCTTACCTATTGTGTGAGGATTTCTTGGAAATCGAGGAAGCGAGTACGGCGAATACGTTATGTATCCGTTGGCAAGCCACCACAGATGAATTCTTCTTTTTTCCAGCTCCTCTACCTTCAAAGGAGAGTTTCACTAAACGGGAAGTCCTTTCTCAGACAGCGAAGCTGTTTGATCCCGCAGGGTGGCTTGCGCCTTTCAGTATTCGTGCCAAAATCTTTATTCAAGAGATTTGGCTCCAAGATCTTGGTTGGGATGCTTCATTGCCCACCGATCTTTTCCAAAAATGGCATAATTTCCTACTGACGTATCCAGATGTCAGTGGAATACGAATTCCGAGATGGATCACCTTCCATGCTCAATCCAAGCTGGAATTTCATGGGTTTTGTGACGCGTCCCAGCGTGCTTACGATGCTGCCTTGTATGCCCGAGTTGAGAATCACAATGGCGTGTCCGTGTTCATTTTCACTGCCAAAACTAGAGTGGCTCCAGTCAAAACCATATCCGTGCCACGATTGAAGCTGTGCGTAGCGGTACTTTTGTCAGAATTGGCATCAGTATTGCTCCCACAGTTACCGGCCAAGAAGTATGACACATACTATTGGACCGATTCCACCATTGTGTTGGCGTGGTTGAGCAAACCGCCTTGCAATTGGACCACGTTTGTGGCAAACAGAGTGGCAAAAATCACGCACTCCGTCGACATTCAAAAATGGTCTCATGTGTGTTCCGAGCAAAACCCAGCTGATTTTGCTAGTAAAGGCGTTTCACCCAACGAGCTGGTCAACAGCAACCTCTGGTGGAATGGCCCAGAGTGGCTGTCTCAGACCAGGGACCAGTGGCCTATTCCAGTCGAAGTCGCGCATGGTACCACTGTCCAACAGCGTACAGTAAAATGCAATATGGCACAGACGCCTCCACCGTTCGATTTCCTTGATCGCTTTTCCAATTTCCATACTGCACTACGAGTTATGGCCTACATCATGAGGTTCGTACAGCGCAGCAGGGGGAAAGCTGTTCCCTTCCCGATCGAGCTTAGCGCAAAGGAAGTGAGCGACTCCCAAGAAAGGCTGATAATCCTCACGGAGCAATCAGGGTATGCTCAAGAACACTGCTGCCTCCTCCAAAAGAAGCAAATTCCACGGTCAAGCAGCATCTACAATCTGAATCCGTATCTTGACCAACAGGGGGTTATGAGGGCATGTGGAAGACTGGGTCTTTCCGAGGCTTTGGCATACGACGAACGCCATCCGATTCTTCTCCCATATAAAGTCAGGTTTTCGGGCCTGTTGGTGCAATTTACCCATCGTATTTCGCTTCATGGTGGGAACCAATTGACGATGCGCCTTGTCCGTTCAAAATACTGGATTCCGAAGCTCAAGAATCTAATCAAATCCGTGATAAGCTCCTGTAAGGTTTGCGTGATTCATCGTAAGAAACTCCTAACTCAACTTATGGGAGCCTTGCCCGTTGAGAGAGCCACTTTCTCCAGGCCATTCACTCACACGGGTGTGGTTTTCGCGGGCCCTTTCGACATAAAGAATTATACAGGCAGGGCCTGCTTAATAACCAAGGGGTACGTGTGTGTATTCGTATGTTTCAGTACACGAGCGATGCATCTTGAAGCTACCAGCGATTTAACTTCCGAAAAGTTTCTTGCGGCCTTCTCAAGGTTTGCAGCTCGACTCGGTTGTCCCCGTCACTTATACTCCGACAATGGGAAAACCTTTGTTGGAGCTGCAAGAACATTGTCACGAGATTTTGCAGAAGTCGCAAAAAACGCCATCCTAGCGAAATACACTCAAAGCGGCCTATCCTGGCATTTCAATCCGCCAAGTGCACCGCACATGGGAGGGCTCTGGGAAGCAGGGGTAAAAAGTTTCAAGGCCTTGTTCTACAAATCCACGTCGGCCACCAAAAACACCTTTGAAGAACTCGCTACGCTCCTATCCAAGGTCGAAGCGTGTCTTAATTCCAGGCCCATTTCACCCATGTCAGAGGATCCCAGCGATCTTCTTGCGCTGACCCCCGGTCATTTCCTCACGGGGGGACCTCTTCTTTTCATATCCGAGCCAGAAATCAATGAGATGGCATCGTCGATCATTAACCGATGGCAACGTTTGAAGGCGTTGAACCAGCAATTTCGCAAACGATGGAAAGAAGAGTATCCAAAGGAGCTCCACAAGCGTTACAAATGGCAGTCTCCGTCACGAGATCTTCAAATTGACGACATGGTCATCATAAAGGAAGATAATCTCCCAGCCAAGGAGTGGCGGCTAGGTCGTGTCAGGGCCACCTATTCTGGTTCGGACAATAAGGTCCGGGTGGTGGACGTCCTCACCAATCAATAGGTTTTAAAGCGACCAACAGCTAAATTACTCCTACTTCCGATGGACGTTTCCGTTCCCAGTCCCTAACGCCATTCCTCGCTGTCCCGAATTTTGTGCAACTTCCATGGTGCGTTTCCGAATACATTTTGTTTCTATGTTTTCTTTCTCGTTGTACAGAATGGCATCCGAAAAGGCACAGCAAATGGACTCAAGGCGGGTTCGAGGGGAGCACTCATTTCGTTGCCGAATGTGCAGCGGAATACATCCGCTGCGGAAATGCAGAACGTTCCTGCAGCTGTCGCGCGACAAACGGCTACGGGTGGTGCTTATCAACAAGTATTGCCCAAATTGTCTGGCCCATCAGCACTCCGGGGGCACGTGCAGGAGCAAGGACAGGTGTCGGAAATGTAAGGAGGACCAGCACACTCTGCTCCACCTGGCTGAGTCACCCAAACCAGCGGCATCCAGTTCCGGCATTCAACGGCGCTTGAACGTGCCCAAAGAGCGAGCCGCGACACCAACGACATATCCCCAGCCGGCGATATCAACGTCGTTGGTGTCGCTGCTTGAATTCAAGCGGATAACTCTCCTGCCCACTGTCTCCCTCTTTCTCAACAACGGGACAAGTTCTTTCGAGGTGGCTGCAATCGTGGTTGATATAGCGCTGTTTTGTGCTATTTGGTTTTTGCTGGTCGGTTTTGTCTTTTTGCTTCTTTTGGCAGTACATAAAGATTCCTGCTTTGAGAATTGTATTCCTTTCCTTGTTGGGCGTTGTGACGCCTTTTTTCCTCAAAATTTTTGCAAAATTTGCTGCAAAGATGTCTCTCTCATTGCTTGACTTGGCTTCTTGAGCTAAAGCTAAGGCTGAGGGGAGGTCTATGGGTTGTGCCGGGAAGACTACCCACTTCAGAGACTTTTTTAGCACTGAGACGAAGACGTGAAAACTTCGCTTCTAAATTTTTTATTTAACACAGCCGCTGCGATGGAATCGTGCGTCATTAGTGTTTTATTTGTAAATAAGGTGAGTTTTTTCTCGACCTCGTCGAAATATTGTAACAGTGTCAGGTTGCCCTGTTGAAGCGTGAATAGTTGCTGCTGGATTACATGTAGTGGTGTTTGGTCCATGTATGTAAAATCGAGTCTAGCAATAATGGCTTTAAAATTCAACACCGTGTTGAATGAGGCTAGCACAATATCTGCTGATCCCTTTATTTTATTTCTGATTATGGGTTCTGCCTTTCCTCTTACCAAATTTGGTGACTCTAGCTCAAAAATAGTAAAATTTGGTGGAAGGAGGGCGGGGGGCGGTATGGATGGGGCGGCACCTAAATTTTTTGGATTCTTCATCACCAATCTTTGCACCAAATTTGGCGGCTCTAGCTCAAAAACTGTGGAAGATATAGGCGTTTTAAATTTCAAAATGCAAGGGGCTGGATAACGGGGGGCGTGGCTCCAAAACTTGGATGCAGTTATTTACCTACCAAATTTTGTGACTCTAGCTCAAACACTATGGAAGATACACGCACTACCATTTTTAGTGAAGCGTTGGGGTAGTTTCGGGCAGGTTGGGCAGTATGGATTGGCGTGGCATCCAAAGTTTTTAAACATTTTTTTGGGGGTCGTAATCACATATCTTGGCACCAAATTTAGTGGCTCTAGTTTTAAAACTGTGAAAGATATAGGCATTTATGTCTTTATACTGCGGGGAGGCTGGGGGCGGAATGGGTACGCGTGGCTTCAAAATTTTTGTTGCAAAATTTTGCAGGTAGTAACTATCTTCTCCCTAATTTTGGTAGTTCTAGCTTTAAGGGCGTGCGAAATAGGTGGATTAATCGATTTTGAGTTATCGAACTTATCGATTTGCCAGCTCCAGAGTTATCGTAGAACCCCAAAGTTTCAAGTCTCTAGCTTGAAGGGTATGGAAAAAAGTTGCGTTCATACAGACGGACGGACAGACGGACAGACACCATGACGGACATTGCACAAACCCAATGTACTCATACCTTCGGTATCGAGTATAAAAATAAAACCAAAAACATGCAAAATTTTGCGTAACTTTGAAGACTTTAAATTGCTCTAGCAATCTCAATAATCAATTAATTACTCTCAGCCCTGTTCATCAGGCAGACTCACGTAGGCTCTTAAGCTATGCATGTTGCATTTAACAACTTGCATGTATCAAAGAGCTAGAGTCTTATTTTAAAAATGGCAAGGTAATGATACAATCTTCGAAGCGAAAAAAGACTTCGGATCGTAATCCTCTCAGGGCTCCAACTGTCCAGCCTACCAAACCCCTGCTGGTCCCTAGTATTAGTCCCCGAATGATAACTATAGCAAGCCCATTGATAGTATTTAACTCGCCTGCTAGAAACTCATAAATTAACCCAGCCAATAATGACTCTACTTCCAATCCTATACATGACCCTTCCCTATCAACAGCATTAGTGCCTATTAATTCTACTGTAGGTGTCTAGGCTAGCATTCGACATTTCATTGGATGATGTGAGTGCCTATGTAAAAAGTAAAATTGACTCCACATTTATTAATGTTGAAAAGTTTAAGTTTAACTTTCAAATTGAGTGTTCCCCCCGAACTTTTCGCAACAATTTGTTCTGAAAAGTTTTGGCCTCCAAAGCTCCTTGTAAAGGAGTATGTGAACAGGCGAAACAATATTAATAATGGTATAAGAATCAGTAGTGCACCGCCTGAAACCCATCCTGTTGCCTCAACTTCGGCGGCAAAAAACTAACAAAGGTAGTACGTTTGGCCTATCAAAATGTTCGAGGCCTTAACACTAAACTTTCTTAATTATATGTTAACAGCTTACCATTGCCATTGCCAATTTTTACAGGACTCTGATTTCGCATTTGGATATCTGTGTTTCTCTCACTTGTCCACCAAGTGAAAAAAAGCACCGTGTTTTACGAGGGAACTATCTTAATTAAAAAACGTAAAAACAAGATCGTATAAAAAATTTAAAAAATCTGTAAATACTATAGTTTTATCCTTGTTTATAATAGCAAAGTCAAATTTTATTTCTGTAAACACTTCCTGTTACAATAATTCTCTCAATCGTTGCAGATAAAACTTTTCCCGTGATCCGAAACAGTTTTATAAACTTTTTAACTCAAAACGTAAATCTTCATGCTTGCCATCCTCAGTTTACCTCCGATCAAGCAGTGACTGATCTATTTGCTGAGTATTTTCAATCAGTATACTCATCGAGTTTTTATATGTTGTTGCAAAAATTCCTATCCTTTTTAAGTTCAAAGGTCAAATTACAGTTATGTCCCAGTTATTACTGAGTGTACGCTGCTAAGTGACCTTAACTCATCATAACCCGGCTTCTTGCCTGGTCCAGATGGAGTGCCAGGCTGTATACTTAGATATTGTGCGGATTCACTTTGTAAATTATTTGAATTGTCGGTTGACTCAGCTGTGTTTAATGGTATATGGAAATAATCTTTAATTATTTCACTCCATAAAAATTCTTCTTAATCTAACGTTAAAAACTATAGGGGTATATCAAAGTTGTCTGCCAATCCGAAAGTCTTAAAAAAAATTATATACTCTCAATTGCAGCACATGTGTAGTTCAATTGTATCCCCTTACCAACAGGGTTGTTATCAAAGGGTTTCAAGCCAAAAGGATAACTGACGTCTGATAACTGACAGTGGCGCCCGTAGAACAAATGATTTATTTATTTATTTCTTTGTTGCTTATTAATCCTAGTGCTACAAGTAGACATACTTATGAATTAATGCACTAGTCACATTTGAAAATTACTGTTTAAGGTTACAAAAGTTAAAAATACTTATATACTAAACATTTAAGAAGAAATTTGCAATTAAAAAAATTTTAATCGTATTGACTATAGGTATTACTCTTAAATGCCTTCACTAAAGTTGCTATTGTTATTATTATTTATTATTATTAATATTTATTATGTATCTTCAAACACGTTGCTGTAAATATGATTTTAGTTTAGATCAAAAACCTGATGTGCTTCTAACGGTCTTAATTTCAAATGGCAGCTGATTCCAAAGTCGGGCACCCCGTACAAAGAACTGCCTGTCGGAGCATGCAAGCTTAGTTCTTGAACAGACAACATTACAGATTCTTCATGATACCGCAAAGCGTAATTTGTCATATAAATAGTCAGGCGTTCTTGTGTATATTATTTGGTGTAGCAGATTTAAAGTCTTGTACTTCGTCCAGTTTTTTAAGTCTAAGTCAAAAATACGGTTTGCAAAACATGTAACATGAACATACCTACTAAGTCCGAACGCGTAACGTGCTATACTATTAAAGGCTACTTTAAGCTTATGCTGACTAGCAATATCACAATTTGCAAATATTTCTATGCCATAAAATAGTATGGGGGTAAGAAGAGTTTTGGCGATGGTTATTCTTGTTTTAACCGGCAGCCAGGGCTGTGTGAGCGCTAGCTCCCGAAGAACGCCATAGGTCTTTCCCACAGCCTTATTGACCTGGTCTTTCCATGTAAGTGCAATATTGAATGTTATTCCTAAATTGTCAGCCTTATCCACATACTATATTACATCTACATTATCAACACACAGTTTACCTAAGTTGCCAACATTAAGTTTTTTCTTATAAATAAAAATACATTTACACTTAGAGGGGTTCAAACAAAGGCCATTGTTACTTGCCCATCGAAATACACGTAACAGATCATTATTACAAAACATGTCACACTGGTTAATCTGACTTAAAGGACGACTCACATATAATTGGACATCATCAGCGTACATATGAGCTTCACACATAGACAAAACATTTGGAATATCATTAACATAAATTGCAAAGAGAAGAGGACCAAGAATTGACCCCTGTGGAACACCCCGGGTTGTTGTTATGAGATCGGAGGTGGAGTGTTGTACAACGACGGCTTGTTTTCTATTGTACAAATATGAGGACATAAGCTTAACTGCCATGTTGGAAAAGTTATACAGTTTGCTTAACTTTGTTGCGTTAAAAAAGTAACTTCGCTATTGTCCATATGGCTTCTTATGTCCTCAACAATTTTTAAAACGGCTGTTGTACAGCTTTTCTTTTTCATAAACCCGGATTGCTTGTTACTAAGAAAGTTGTTGGTGTCCATGAATGTTGAGATTTGTGTTGCCAACAATTTTTCAAAGGCTTTGGATAAAAATGGTAGTATAGCTATGGGTCTATATTCATTTTTATTTTTAAGGATGGGTGTAATTTTCGCAATTTTCCACATCTCTGGGAATGTGGATGTGGTTATAGCATTATTAAAAATATATGTTATGTGCCGTAAAACAAGTGGTAGTAACATTTTAATAAACTTTGGACTAAGTCCATCTCTTCCACTTGCATTTGACTTGATTTTGAGGGTTACATTAAGTACATCACATTGACTCACACCCACAAAATTAAAACAGCTAGAACAATTATTTAACGACACAGAATTAACATACGGATTACATGTAGCTGGACGAACACTTATGTTGACAAAACTACGATTAAGAACATTTACGTCCAGGTCGTCATTTATCACAGATTCACACTTTCCTATTCCTACGCTCTTCAGCTCTTTCCAAAGTTTTTGCGATGAATTTATTCCATCAAACTTACTACCACAAAACCTACGCTTAGCACTTTTAATCAAGTCATTACCCTTACGCCTATTAATCTTAAATAGTTGAAGCAGTTGATCAGTCTTGTAGCGTTTCCATTTCTCATAAAGCTTGTCCTTGTATTTTATTGCACTTGTAATATCACTACTAAACCATGGGCTTAGCTTCGGCTTAACAACTATGGTTCTACGGTACATGCTTATCGTACAGGTAGGCTATATTTCTTTGTAGCAGGCCTAGCTGGGTGTCCACAGAGGGAAAAGAGTTTATACTGTCCCAATCACACGTACTACAGTCACTGTATAACGTCCTAATATCTACATTCTTAAAATCCCTATATTGAATAGTTTGGTTAATATTGTCAAGTTGTGTGTTATGGTCATAAAAATAAGATCATGTTTAGAGAATTTAGGTACTGATATTTAATCATACAACATAACTTTATCCATATCATTTACGAAAATGATATCGAGAAGTGTATTAGTAGTTTTTGAAAAATGTGTTGGTGTTGAAGCATTAACAAGGTTTAGACCAAGTGCGTTGAAATCGGATAATAAAGTTATTTCTTGGATCATATTACTATTTAGGTCACCAAGTATAATGACATCAGTGCAATTAACCGATACGTTTTCAATTGAATTAATCAAGCCTGAATAATCTAAGTTTAGATCAAGAAATAAATATTCAATTTGGCTGTCTGGGGGATGAGTTAATACAACCTTACACCTAATTCTTTTTGTTACATACACAGCTACACCACCGGCATGACTTACACGATCAGAACGAAAAACATTGAAGCCATCACAAATAATCGACAGGTCACTTAATTCTGGGACAAACCACGTTTCAGAGACACATACAATATCAACATTGGAATTTACAAAGATATAACCAAATTCATCCATCTTCTTTACAAGGCTTTGAGCATTTATATGGAAAATTTTTAAACCGCGAGTCTGCTTACATAAAACTCTAACCATGGCATGGTTGCCCACTTTGGAATTATTTAGGGTTATAGACATCTTAATAGTTTGAATTTAGAACCTAACTGAAGCACACCAAAATATTTTACAATACTTAACACTAAATATGTATTAACAATAATAACAACAACAATTGTAGGAGGTAAATTAAGGTAAAATACAAACAAAAATAAGAATATATACGAAAATTGTGACATATGCAAAACACATAAAGAGAGACAAATTCAAATTGACGCACATTCAGGCGCAGCATTAGCAGAAATTGTAGAGCTTTCGGCTTGAAGTTGTAAGAGCTTTTGAATGCTCTCCACACACATTGGCTCTGCCCTCTCACTGCTTTTAACATAAACGCATGAGCGTCGGCAGAAAACTGCAGATAAAACTTTTTGTCGCTTCATCCTCATAGCCTCTTTGAACACAGCGTGGTTCTCTCTTGTCAGCTGTTCGTTGATGTAGAAGGGCGTGCACGCGTCAAATCCCAAAAACTGCAAGTTTAGTAGTTGCTTTGTCGTGCGCCGATACTATCCCGCTGCCCGCATGAGAGAGATCTTGTCACGTGCGTGTTCTAATTTAATAATTATTGCGGAGTCGAAAACAGTGTTTAAATTTTTTGCTTGTTTGACCGTCCATATGTCTTTAAGTCTGGGTGCCGATGTCATTTCCAAGGAAAAACAGAAGGTGTTGAAGACTGTTTTCAGTGACTCCCCCTCACAGAACGGGACCCCTTGCATGCGGAGGTCATTCGCCACTTCTGCAGTTGATAGTGTCAACATTTTTGACTCAAGCAAGCCCACCTGTGCCTTTAGCGAGTCCAACACAGCAGCATCTCTCTCCAGTTTTTCAACGCGCTCACCGATTTTCTGCATCTCTGCACTCATGCCGTCTAGCCGCTCATGAAGCACAGAGAGTATGCGCGCTTTATATTCACTCATGTTTCGAGCTATCATTTCAGCATGCTCCCCAAGACGCTGGTCGATCAGCTGCAAAATAGGTTCCAAGCCTGGCGCCTTAGCCTGCTTAATGTCTCCAATTGAGTTTTCGCGCAGTCTCTTTTGAATCGGTGCCTTTGAGTTGATTTGATGTGTTTATGTGTTTCCCGCAAAGTAACTGAGTGTTTTTGTTAAAGAGAGCTTTTATTCTGTGTGTTTCGTGCTCACATTCGCTGCCAAAGTTCTTTCTCTTTAATTGTTTGTCATTGTAATCTATGTTTCCCGCGTCAAGCTGAGAGCAAATTTAATTTGATTGTTTTTCGTTAATTGTGTATTAATTTAGCACAACATTCAAACAGATAATATGCCACTGTGTAGATGACAACTAACTGTTACTTTCGGTTTTTTAAAAATAACTTTTAGGTAAAAAAAAAACGATAAAAACACGGAACGCAAAATAAAAGCATCTGCTTAGACTGACGAGCGTAAGTATACGACTGACGTGCGTAAGTATACGACTGACGTAAGTAAGTAAACGATGCAAAATCAAAAATTTCATGTGCCCCTACAAAATATTGAACGAAATTTTCCAACGCAGAACGTAAAAAACTATAGGGGTATATCCAAGTTGTCTGCCATACCGATAGTCATTGAAAAAATTATATATTCTCAATTGCATCACATTTGTAGTTCAATTATCCCTTATACACACGTTTTTGTTAGGAGAAGATCTACTACCACTAACCTTCTTGAGTTCACCTCAATTGTTATCAAAGGGTTTCAGGCTAAAATGCAAACTGACGTCGTTTATACAGATTCAAGTAAGGCATTTGATTCTGTAAGTCATTCTTTGCTGCGAAAAATTAAATATTATTGGATTTCCAGCGAAACTCTTGTCGTGGCTTTCTGAGTACTTGTGTGGCCGAACACAATAAGTGGTTTTAAATCTTCTGTATCCAAATCTATTTTTGTTACCTCCGGTGTCCCTCAGGGGAGTCACCTAGGACCATTGCTATTTAATCTCTTTATTAACGATCTTCCTGCTGTTATTACTAATTCTCGTGTATTTATGTTTGCTGATGATGTAAAGCTATGTTTCACCTATAATGATGATTCTCTATGCAACTTACTACAGTCGGACTTGGGTGCACTGTCGGCTTGGTGATGTTATAACTTACTAAATTTAAATTGTTCAAAATGTAAAATCATGACACTTTGTAGAGGTAACCCTCATACTGCTCACTACGTGCTTGATGCTTCACCACTTGTCCTCGTTTTTGAAATTAAAGATTTAGGCATCATTCTTGATAGCAAATAAAATTTGATTCTCACATATCGTCGATGGTCAATAAGGCCATAAATGTACTTGGCTTCATCAAGCGGTGGTCAAAAGAGTTTGATGATCCCTACACCACCAAAACGCTATATACATCCCAAGTACGTCCCATCCTGGAGTATGGAGCTTGTGTGTGGTCCCCGCAATACGTGATTCACCAGGATAGAATTGAATCTGTGCAGAGGAAATTTCTTCTGTTTGCGCTCAGATGTTTTAACTGGGTTCCTGGAATAAACCTACCCCCCTATTCAAGTAGACTTCTTTTAATTAATCTTCCTTCCCTGTTGAACCGTAGAATTATGCATGGTGTAGTATTTATCACTAATCTACTTAATGGTGAAATCGACTCATCAGTTCTTCTAAGTCGAATAAAATTAAATGTTCCCATTAGATCCACACGTAACTTTTTACCTCACAGCCTCGATCGTTGCTCGAGCAACTATTTAATTCATGAACCATTTCGTGTATTATGTTCTGACTATAACAAGCTTTATTCTCTTGTCTCTCTAGAGACCTCGACTCCAGTACTAAAACGATCCATAATTTCTGCCTTATCTAATCGTAACCACTAATCACTAACCTACTACTGGTCTGATTGGGTTTTTCTGGGTTTTTCCCAATCCACGCAACAAATGTTGGGCCACTTATGTTCTTGTTGAATTTCCCAGAGCTTTAACCTTAACTTTATAATTTTTTCAACCTTAATTTACTTTCAGAACTACATATAATTCAAAATTTTATCATAAACTTAATTATTTTATTATAATTATTTTAAATTAATTTTTTTTCATGTCAGCTGCTCATAGCTGACAATAAATAAACAAATAAATAAAAAATAAATAAATAAATTACACCTACCCCCATTTTTACATTTTCCAAATTCGTTATTTTTTTGTTATCGATTCCATGTGTATATCGAAATCCAGAAAAGTTATCGATAATTTGAAGCAAACTTGTTCTGCTTATGGTATAGGAGAACTTATATATTTAAAATCTGAAGTCTCTAGCTTTTGTAGTCTCTGAGATCTACGCGTTCATACAGACGGACAGACGGACAGACAGACGGACATGGCCATACCGACTCGGCTATTGATACTGATCAAGAATATATATGCTTTATAGGGTCGGAGATGCTTCCTTCTGCCTGTTACATAATTTTGCACAAAACCATTATACCCTGATTTACCCATTTTATGGGTTGAGGGTATAAAAAGGCATGATTTTCTTTCGTTTGATATATATGATGTCACGACTGATATAATAATAATAATCTTATATTGAAATTTCATTAAGATATTCGGTCAGAATTAAGTTTTCATACAAAAGTTCTTCCGTGCCAGGGGTGTACATGAACAAGTTCAGCTTAAGCGTCTTTTCCACAAAAAATTTTATCACAATAATATATACTCATCCTCAATTTTATAAATTCAGGAAATTTGCGTGCCGCCTGTGTACAAAATTACTTTTGCGCAGCGTAACATAGGCATAAACTTGCATTTCAGCTTTTATTATGTTTAATATATTCAAACTTAAAATCATATTGTATATACTATATTTAATTTCATAATTTTTGTTGTACAAGGACAGACGTATTCTACAGTTAACCTATGAGCCCTTGTGATCTAACACAGGCTTACATTTTTTTTAATGCTCTCGATTAGATTTGACGTACATTAGTAAAAACGATAAGCTAACTACAAAAAAAAAGTTCATTATCAATTTAGATTAAGCTCGCTTGAAAATTATTTTTGCTTTTCAAAACCATTCACTAAGCACGGGAAAAACTAACAATAGATGTATGTGCGTTGAAGTCACAAAAATTTATCAAACTTTTTTAGACTTGTACACTTGATTCCCAAACAATGATAGAACGTAAAACAATAACCCTAAAGGCATTGGGAAAAAGTTTATTTTTATACCCGCTTTATAAGGATACTAGCTAACCCGGTGCGCTTTACTGCCCCAAAAACACACACGCGACTGACATTGTCCTGTCTTAACGATTACTATTTATTTCGTTTGTTTATTATTCTAATGCCTTATGATATACAATATTATTGGTTTTTTTTTTTGCACGTATATAAATAGTTTTGTTGGTATTCTTCACCATTATATTTCCCTTCCAAAATTGTGGCTTCGATTACGTTGTTCATTAATTTTTTCACCGCAAGTCGGGTGCCTTTACAAATACGTGGCTGGTTTATATTCCGCAACATAATGATTTCTGATCCGATTTTTAGTTGCAGGTTATGAGGTGGTAATCCAGTTAACTCCAGCGAATTTCAAAATTCTGATGGATAGTTGACAACATTATCTTGGTAAGAAACGGAGTCAATCGATTAACATATATGTCATTAATTTGCCAACTGTTTTATTTTGAATCTGAAAATTAATTGCGTTGACATCCATGTTTTTTGCAGCCAATATAACTCTTTCGGTGAACCATTAATGATCTGCGTAATTTTGAGCAATATTTGGGAAGAAATTTTTTGTGTGCCATCCTGCACTCATCCCAAACTATTAGATTACTCCGATGCAACACTTTGGCCATCGCACAATTTCAAGTTGGCGTTTCATTTATTTGCATGTTACGACAACTTGAATGCGGAATGAGCTTTTCGACAGCCATCCAACAACATAGCTGCAATACCTGATGAAGAAAGTGCAAGTGCGATATCATCGGGAGCATCTAAGAAAAAAATTCTTCAAATCCATCGTTCACTACTTACATTAGCTTTTCGTACGCATATTTTTGTTTCTCATTTAAAAGGGGAACGTTTCTTAGAACAGTTTCTTTCAATGCCTCAGAATCGTATTGGGCTTCGCGTCTCAACTCTTGATTAAAAGCGCCGTGCATTGGGTGATTTGGTGTTAACTGCTCTCTTTGGTCTCTCGCTCGCGCAACACAATCCAGGAGATTCAATTTTCAATTTAAAAGCCTTGAAATACTGGCATACAACGTTCATTTGTCCAATATCAACGATTTTCTGTGAACTGTACTCGATTTCTTCGTTATAATTGAATGCAGCTTGATTTTAAACGCAACATTTCGATTCCCCCGATTCCAGTGAACCTCACTTCGCGTTGTTCGTCAGTTTGACATGCTCTTGTATATCTTTGACTCGCAGCATTGCGAGTTCTGTGACTTAAGTTGTACGTCTAATTGCTGGCATTTTCTAAAGATTTCTTTTTGGTCTCGGCACGGATTTTTAAAATGAACCGACTTTTCACACACGGATTCAAAATTAAATTTTATTTTAGTTCCGCACACAGTAAACTGGCTTGACTGAATGTTAAAATTTCTAACTACACTTTACTATCTCGAAATTTAGTTTAAAAAACCAACTAACCCAGCATTCCAAAGCAACTGTTCACGTATACAAAACAGTTAAAAATTCCTATTACTGCGCTGTTTTTTGATGTGTTAACATTCATAGACACGGGTATCTATTTCCGCCAGTTGAATACATGCCCGACTGAAAAATTTCATATACATATTCATCTGAGTATGATTGTATTGGTTTAGCGGCAGATTCTCTGCCTGTATAACTGTATAATACAAATTTTATAGTTTTGCCTCAATCTGCTTGATACAGTCCAAGTTGGAAGGGTAGTATAAACTTCATATGAACTTTGTGCAATTGAATAGCAAAACTTGAGATTCTCAAATGTAATTTCAATTCTACATGTTTGTTTATATTCTAGCATTAAAAGCATATATATTAAAGTTTTCATTGACAATCATTGAATGTTGGTTCAAGGGGTATTTTTTCTTTGTGCAATTTGTGCGTCTCAGCTACGGCAAGCCAGCACGTTGTTGTTTTGTTCAGTTTCCTTTTGCGTTCAGCGGCCCGTGGATTAAAGGAGTGGCGGCGGATCAGCGGAACGGTAAAATGTTGTTGGTTCATATTGTATGCAAGTGCGTTTAAAACATACATACATATATGTATTTCTTGCTGTGCCTGCTTATCGAGGTTTTTGTTATTTTTGATATTTTTCATTTTTCTGTGTCGGCGGCAAACGCACGCTTACATTTACATATGTACCAATGCAATTTTCTTACTCGAACGCAATAATGGGGGAATAAAATAGTTTCGTGGACAAGTGTCTGCAGAGGCCTAGCATTTAGCTCAAGATACTTGGTTGGCTAGGTGCATATCAGTTGCTAGTGCATGTGTTATTTTTGGGTAGGACAGGTATCAAAAGGTCATAGAATAAGTAAAGCAGGCAAGCTTTCGTTCATATCCAAGAATCTTATTTATTGCAAAAATAACTAAATTCAATAAACTATTCTTTTCTTTTTTATGCTAATATATAGCGAACAAACAGGTAAAAACAGATGTTAACACATCGCTCGTGAGTTCTAACACTCATTAGTTTTTGTTTTTTTTTTTTAATTTTTTCTGTTATCAGGTCCTTCTCCGGACAATAACAAACACCCCAAAAATATAAGTACAATTTAGACCAATTTTTTCAAACTTCTTGCGATTGAAAATGATTGATTTAGCGTGTAGGACTTAAAGCTTCCGGCTTTTAAACAACGTTCACTGGGGTATAAGCAACGTTTTGCGCTATCGCATTAATATTCAGGACACTTCGTTGCTTTGTTTTAGTATTTTTCTTTTTTCAGGTATGCCTGAATTGAGTTCAATCCATTATAAATCGCTTGCAGGCTGTTCTAAAAACAAAAGGATACGAAACCGAATATTAATTACACTTTTTCTATTAAAAAAAAAATTAAAACGATTCTGATTATTAAGCAAAAATTTGCATGTTGTTGGTCTCATTTTTTTAATAGAAAATGTACTCACTACATATATATATATAGTTTAAATTTAAGGTTGAAAACCTTGGCTTTAAAATGAAATTAGTTTGAGGAAAATCTATCGATTAGTTCATGAGCAATGAGAGATTTTGTGAAGCGACCATATTACAACAACAACTTTTTTTGGATAGCACACTCGTTTCCGAAAGGTAACACGTATTCTACGTCAAAAATAAAAATTTGATTCTCACATATCGTCGATGGTCAATAAAGCCATAAATGATTTGTTTTCATCAAGCAGTGGTCAAAAGAGTTTAATGATCCCTACACCACTAAAACGCTATATACATCTCTAATACGTCCCATACGCGGTTCACCAGGATATAATTGAATCTGTGCAGAAGAAATTTTTTCTGTTTTCGCTTAGATGTTTGAACTGGGTTCCTGGAATAGTCCTACCCCCGTATTTAAGTAGACTTCTTTTAATTAAACTTCCTTCCCTGTTGAACCGTAGAATCATGCTTGGAGTAGTATTTAATACTCATCTACTTAGTAGAGAAATCGACTCATCAGTTCTTTTAAGTCGAATAAAATTAAATGTTCCCATTAGATCTACCCGAAATTTTTTACCTCTTAGCCTCGATCGTTGCTCGAGGAACTATTTAATTCATGAACCATTTCGTGTTATATGCTCTGACTATAAGCTTTTGTTTTTCGTTGTTGACGGTTGTGTTTTTTGAGTACTCTCAATAATTTATTGTTTTCTTGTGTTTGTGTACGGAGATTTAATTAGGTTTAGTTGCTAAACAATGCGAGCAGTGATCGCAAATATGCGTTATATATATTTTTGTGTGTATCAATTGCTTGCCGACTTAAATCTCATTTTAATTTGCTGTATAACTTACGATGCAGTGCTATGAAATATAGAAGACAAACGTATGTACACACATATAAATGCATTTGCATAATCTGTGTTGTCTTTCGTCTACTAACAACAAACAGCTTGTCTATTTTTCTTGCTCTTGCTTGCTGTAGGTTATGTGATGACATGATCCACATGAGTTGTGCTGGCTTTACAGCCAAAATTAGAGACTGTTTACATGCTGACACTGGCCTGAAATCGTACTGTGAGCCCTGCAACGAAGTGGTGAAAGAATCATCCCAGTTCATGAGGCAGACTCACGAGGCTCTTAAGCTATGCATTTTGCATTTAACAAGTTGCATGTATCTTTCAAAGAGCTAGTCTAATTTTAAAAATGGCAAGGTAATGGTAGGATCGTAATCCGCTCAGGGCTCCACCTGTCCAGCTTACCAAACCCCTGCTGATCCCCAGTATTAGTCCCCGAATGGTAGCTATAGCAAGCCCATTGATGTTATTTAACTCGCCTGCTAGAAACCCAAAATTTAACCAACAATTTAAGCCAATAATGACTCTACTCCCAATCCTATACATGAACCTTCCCTATCAACAGCATTAGTGCCTATTAATTCTACTGTAGGTACACCTTTGGCCCAAAAGCCTCTTGTTGTTGCGCCTCTTAACAAATATATTTTCGTGTCTAGGCTAGCATCCGACACTTCATTAAAATTGACTCCACATTTATTAATGTTGAAAAGTTTAAGTTTAAACATGCCCGAAGCATATCTTCTTTCAAATTAAGTGTTCCCCCCGAACTTTTCGCAACAATTTGTTCTGAATAGTTTTGGCCTCCAAAGCTCGTTGTAAAGGAGTATGTGAACAGCCGAAACAATATTAATAATGGTATGAGAATCAGTAGTGCACCGCCTGAAACCCATCCTGTTGCCTCAACTTCGGCAGCAAATAAACTAACAAAAGTAGTTAGTTTGGCCTATACAAATTTTCGAGGCATTAACACCAATTTTTCTAAATTATATGTAAACAGCTGATCCTTTGATTCACAGATAGTTGCACTCACAGAAACCTGGTTATATCTGATTGTTCCGTTTTGCGTTTTTGAAAACATAAAGAAGCAAATTACAAGTATTTACAAGAAACAAAGTAATTTATAAAGTTTTTACAAGTTAAATCGCAACACACACAGTTGTCGAGTGAAAAAAAAAAACTTAAAAAAAAATAAAGTAAATAAAACGCTACAAGATAATAAAAGCAAGCAAATGAATGTGCCTTGAGAGTATGCTATAAAAACGATCTAAAAGTATGCTGCACATTTGATGCTAAGTTAAAGTGAGGCTGAGATAAGCCCACCCAAGTCACAGACCAGAGTTAAAAGAGGCTCGGATGAGTCCACGTAAGTCACAAACCCAAATCAAAAGCGAGGCTCGGATAAGTCTATCTGAGACACGAACCTAAGTGAAGCCAAAATAAGATCTCCCGAGTCGCGAATCTGAGACTGATCGCATCAACCGAACAGCAACAGAAAACAGAGGAGTAACATCATCAGCCGCAACATCAACTTTGTCGTCAACAAGCTACACCAATCTACAAGGCCTGCTGGGATAAATTATTAAGGAAATGTTTTTCATGTGAGTAACTAACCAAAAATCAGAGAGAAGAATAATAATAAAATATAATATATTATTAAAAAAAGTGGACAGTCTGTGTTAGTTCACAAGAGCGCATAGGTTAACCGTAGAATACGTCTGTCCTGGTTAGCATCTCAGATATAAATAATACAAACATTGACTTCAAATATAAATATGATATGATTTATTAAATCAAAATTTCTGCATAATTATATCTAAAGTTGTATGTTCGTTTTTTTTTTATTTAATGCATTAACTTTGTTACTGTTCACACAATCAGGGCTGGCACAGTAAAAACGAATTATCGATAGCTTAGTTCCGGATAGTTTATATGATATTTTTGCACTGGCATATTAATTGTTTTGGTGCAAAACTATTATTAAATCTGCAACAAAAACAATAAACATGATTTCGAAAACTTGCACGCAAATTTCTGAATTTATAAAATTGGGGTAAACATATTTGATTGTGATATAATTGTTTGGAGCTGACGCTTAAGCTGAGCTTGTTCATTCACACCCCTGGCACGGTAAAATTTATGTATGAATATTTAATTATGCCCGAATATTTTAATGAAATTTCAACATTTAAGGGAAATCAAGTTTTTTTTCTATTAAAAAAAAAATTAAAACGATTCTATGGCTGATTTTTTGAGCAATTTGCAATTGAAAAAAATAGTGATTTATGCACTGATTTTTTGTCGTAAAAAAGTATTAAAAATTTGAATGTGGGAATGTTTGATTACCTCATCTCTTAACTTACCTTAAATTCCAAAAAAAATCAGAGCAATAAAATCAGATTGATTATTGAGATTGCTAGAGCAATTTAAAGTCTTCAAAATTAAGCAAAATTTTGCATGTTTTTGGTCTCATTTTTTTAATATAAAATGTACTCACTACATATATATATATATATATAATATATATATATATATATATATTTATTTAAAATTAAGGTTGAAGCCTTGGCTTTAAAATGAAATTAGTTTTAGGAAAATCTATCGATTAGTTCATGAGCAATGAGATGGTTTTGTGAAGCAACCATATTACAACAACAACTTTTTTTGGATAGCACACTCGTTACCGAAAGGTAAGACGTATTCTACGTCAAAAATAAAAATTTGATTCTCACATATCGTCGATGGTCAATAAAGCCATAAATGATCTGGTTTCATCAAGCAGTGGTCAAAAGAGTTTAATGATCCCTACACCACCAAAACGCTATATACATCTCAAGTATGTACCATCCTGGAGTATGGATACGAGATTCACCAAGATATAATTGAATCTGTGCAGAAGAAATTTCTTCAGTTTTCGCTTAGATGTTTGAACTGGGTTCCTGGAACAGTCCTACCCCCATATTCAAGAAGACTTCTTTTAATTAAACTTCCTTCCCTGTTGAACCGTACACTCAGAAAAAAGCGTAGTACAAATAAGCATATTCATGGTTAATTCAACTATTTTAGTACATAATATCATTCCTAATATGAAATTGCTTAACTTGACATGTGCACATGTTAAATAACGAATTACTATAAAATAGTAAAATCAACATTTTTCATAGTTGATTTAAAATGTTAACGTATGAATATTGATGCACAAAAATATTAGATTTAACGTTTTATTATAATGGAACTGAACATGAGATTTCTTATTTTAACATTTCGAGTACATCAAATCCAAGTATGCCATGTGTCAGTTTTTATTCACTCGCGGTAATTGTTATAAACTATTAAAATTGCTAGAAATACATCGAAATCTTATTAAATCAAACTTACCGATTACAAAATATGATGGGCCTAAACCGGGATTCGAACCTGATGTCTGTTCACGAAGCGGATGCCTTAGCCATTGCGCTGTTGCCGAATATATTTCAGACTCGGTTAGTTTGAACTAAAGCAAACGATTCGGAAAGGAAGTAAGATGTCTGCTCTTTAATTTCAATAGGGAACATACTCATTGTTATAAACAATAAAGTTAGATTTAACTATGGTGGTATGAACTGGAATTTTTGTTATGTTTTTATACCCTGAACCCATAAAATGGGTAAATCAGGGTATAATGGTTTTGTGCAAAAGTATGTAACAGGCATAAGGAAGCATCTCCGACCCCATAAAGTATATATATTCTTGATCAGTATCAATAGCCGAGTCGATATGGCCATGTCCGTCTGTCCGTCCGTCTGTCCGTCTGTATGAACGCATAGATCTCAGAGACTACAAGAGCTAGAGACTTCAGATCAGAACGATAGAACTTTTCTCAAAATTTCGTCCAAATCGGTTAAGAAACACCAGAGATATCGTAAAGTTAAGTCAGTTATGAGTTTTGTTTAAAGTGATCATTATTTGAAGCATACTTTTAGGACGCAAGGCCTGCAACTGGGTTCAGGGTATCTTCTGGTCGGGCTATCCCGACTAGAGCCTTCTTACTTGTTTGACTTTGGTTTAATAGTTGAATCCCTGATCTAAAGAACTTGTTGGATAGTTCGGAGGGGGCTAAGCTGAGGCCACCAGGCGGATCGCGGGTTTCGGATAGCGAACGGCCTCTCTATGAGGTTAGCTGCAAATAAGCAGTCCCGGACAAACAGCGGGTGCGGTACCGTTCACCGTACCGACAAGAGGCTTGTGCCGCCGTCTTTAAAGCATAGCCTCACACGCTCCCAACTCCCTCACACATAACTACCTCATTCCTACCCCCCACATCTCACTCCGGGCTGGACTAAGGTGTTACTCGAACCGTGCCGAGAGTCAAATTGGTTGGGGGCCCGGACTAAAAACTAGCCCAGTCGCTTACGGTGAGCTCAGGCAGATGGCGACCGCCTGTTCTATTCAGCCTTACCCGGGTACTGCAGATCTCTGCCCGGGTGGACCTTTTATTTCTCTGCAACTCGTGGGAACAACATGGAAAAGAAACAAAAACAAGAACTTAAAGTGCAGCAGGATATCCTTGCTGCCAGTGCCGCGAGGCACTTTGGGGACGGCTTGCTTGACGGTGACCGGCCCTCAAACGTGGGAATGCCCCCACGGCAACAACGTAGTAGGCCGCAGGCGACGGCAAACACAGTACGCGCACAAGCGACGAGGGAAACCCCACGTCACCGTGTCCCAGCTGCACGAGGAGGAGGATGCAAGGCTAGACTATCCCAGCCGATGCGACCGAATCTAAACGCAGTTCGGCGACATGGCGTGCAGCGCCAGCAGCCCAAGGCGCAGATGCCAAAATTGGGAGAGCCGGGCGGTTTTGATGACCCAAACCCAAAAAACTGAACGGCTCAAAGACCAAATGGTACTTAAGGTACCTTCAGCAGGGACTTCCCCCAGCTGAGGCACTGCGCAGGGCAATGGCAGGGAGAGATTTGGCGAGCCTGGCACAGGGACCAGCCCCCAAACGTCTCAGCAGTACGCTGACGCCACCCACATCCCCGCCCCAAGAGGGTGGGCCCAGAGGAACGGCCGAGCACGTCGGCAGCCGCCATGGCAGCAGCAGTGAGGTCTTCCTCTCCAATGCCCACCGAGGCCAGCATATCGTACGCTGCGATTGCGAAAAAGGTCAAGGTTGCTGTGTTACCTGTGGAATACCCGCAGGTGATGATCAGCCATGGGGACTTGTCCGCATTGGAGGAGGCCATCCTGGATGAGGTTATCCTGACAGGATGGGACACCGCGGTAGCGTTCGTGGGCATTCACTTCCGGGTTGGCTACCTGGTCATTTAATGCTCTGACGATCACTCAGCTAAGTCGAGACTGCAATTGTGGAAAGGCGCTCCACTGCATTGCAAGGTAGGTGATGACATTCCATCACCTCACGGTGAACCGAATCCTTATTGACTCTGCTGAGGAACCAAAATAAAATCGAGAACAACTCGAGAAAGGTGCTGTCGAGGAGGACGGAAGGCGGAGGTGAGCTGATGGTGATCGGCATCGATGAAGCCTCTAAAGAAGCAATTGTGGTGAAAGACTACCAGATTTCATTCCGCTACGGGACCATCCATGTTAGCGGTCTGAAGAAGAGGATTGGATGTAGGGGATGTTTATCACCCAACATCTTGGGCTAGCCCTGGTACAGGAGCCATGGGTCAACATTGGCATTAAAGGCCTGTACACCGCTGACTCGAAGGTAATCTGGGATCAAAGAGATCCTCTACCTAGAGCATGCATCATAGTAAGAAAATGTATTAATTTTACTATTCTTTCAGAATTCCTCACTAGGGACTGCGTTCCTATTGCCATAAGGGCAAGAGGAAACGCCACCCCCCAGTTGTGGTGGCATCTGCCTATTTCGTCGGTGATGTGGACTGCCCGCCACCCGAAATAGAGAAGCTGATGGACCAATGCAGGAGAGAGAAGCTGCCGGTCATAATCGGCTGCGATGCCAATGCGCACCATTCCATATGGGGTAGCACGGACATCAACAAAAGGGGTGAGTGCCTTACCAACTTTATATTCAAGTATAATTTAGAAATTGGCAATGTCGGATCGACACCGACATTTGTAACTAGAATTAGAGAAGAGGAACTAGACATTACTCTGATTAGTCGGTCTTTTAGGCTACACATTAGAGAATGGCATGTCTCTTCAGAAAAATCCATGTCCGATCACAGGATCATCCTATTTAAACTTCAGGTTAATACGGATAGTAGCCTACCAACTCGATACCCCAGAAAAACAAACTGGGAAAAATTTAGGTCTACCCTAGAACTAAACCTAGCCACTAAAAACTCTGGAAGATACACTGGTGAGCTAGAAAGAGTTGTTATAAATCTTAATAGTAGCATTGAAAATTTATTTATTTATTTATTTGTATTTTTATTCCTAACGCTACAAGTTTAAGAACTTATAATTAAGTGCGCTAGTCATTACAATCTTATAATTTTTGTTGGCATTTTCCAGAATTCTATAATTATTATTACTATTATAATTATTATTACTATCATTGTTATTATTATTATTAATAATATTGTATTGTTATTATTATTATTAATAATATTATATTGTTATTATTATTATTATTTTTATGGGGTTGGAAGTACCGTTTGTATGGCATTGTGTCTGTTAGCCTTAACATGGCAAAGTCCAGCACAATCCATACAGCAGCTCATCGCCTCCCCGTGGCAGCCGCAGACACTGGTACATCAGTCACCCGACAGAGTACCTGCTAAGATGAGAAGGCGTCCCGGCTTGATGCCTGACGCAAGAAAGGCTCACCGTGGAAAAAACCCAGGACTTGACTGAACCCGAATCGGGCGGCATCCTGGTTACCGGCTATATTCTATGTCTTTTTCCGAATCGGTAGTCAGTAAAGAAGATCCGTCGCTGATGACTAAGACAATCTAACACCTAAGTACGCAGACTGAACCCCTGATGAAATGGCTGTTGGGCTAATGTTGCAGTCACCGCCGTCCTATTAAAACCTGGCGAGTCTTTGAGTACGTTCAAATCGCATCACCACTGAATTGGTGGTACAGGTGCAGTTGAGGGAACTCCTGCTTAGCGTCCGTCCTGGCTCTGAACAAAGGCACTCATAAA
Organism: Scaptomyza polygonia; assembly: GCA_035044585.1. Classification (NCBI taxonomy): domain Eukaryota; kingdom Metazoa; phylum Arthropoda; class Insecta; order Diptera; family Drosophilidae; genus Scaptomyza; species Scaptomyza polygonia. The sequence continues at coordinate 487,694 of JAWNNU010001864.1, forward strand.
GACCTTGCGTGGACCTCACTGCTTGCAAAGGGACCCACGGGGACATTACGGACGACTGTACGTATGAGAGGAGATAGCGGCTTAAAGTTTGGACCCATACAGCATGAACAATCAAGAACATAAACAAACGGAGGAAGGAGAAATTTTTAGGAGGAGCGGCCTAATGTCCAGGTCCCCAACAGAGAACCACAGCAACTGAGAGTGAGCTGAGTGAACCAACACCCGACAAAGTGCCAACTTACGTACAGTCGTCGTCTACTAGTCTGACCACACCGAGTCTGCCTCTGCAAAGCACACACGTAAATAGCTCTCCACGGCAAAAGCTGATTCACAAGATGCGCGCTTTAGAGGAGGAAGCTATAGGTGCAAGTCTGTACTTCGCAAGATGAAGCAAGCAATGACAAAACAGAGAAATATAAGTATGGACGTCAAAGACGGTGTTTCAGAGTTGGGTGAGTTTTTTGACGTAATCGTGAGTTATAAGAAAAGTTGGGAATCCGCTGGAAAAGGAAAAGCAGAAGAAACCAACAGAATAGCTATAGCAAGAGGAAAGAACGATACACCTTTTTCGTCTATCCCAAAAAGAATAGGTTCCAGCCTAGCGGCGCCCGACTCAGCGAAAAAAGTCAGAAGCAAGGAACCAGACGGATTTCAAACAGTGGTGAATAAACGAAACAGACAAAAACCTGAAAAGACAAGGGAGACTAAAGGTCAGAGAAAAAAGGAAAATGTAGCAAACAAAGTAATTCCTATAAAAATAAGAACACGGACGCGGCCGCACGTAGTGCTAGTAAGACCAGCAAAGGGTAAAAGCTATGTGGATGTGCTAAAAGGGTTAAGAACGGGAATGAAACCAGGAGAGGCGGAGATCCGATCAGTCAGAAAGACAAAGTCCGGAGATATGCTACTGGAAGTGGCCAAAGGAAGCGAAGCCAACACGCTGCGCGACTGCATCAGAGACACGCTAAAGGGAAATGCAGCAGTGAAGCAAAAGCCAAAGTTAAGATCCGCGATCTGGTTAGTCTCATAGACGAACAAGAGGTGCTAACTGCTATTAAAAATATAGTAGGAAACTCCTGTGACATCCAAATCCACTTGACAAAGGTAAACAGCATGGAACCAAAACGAGCTTAGAGGACGCAGATAAAATCCTAGAAGATTATAGAGTTAAAATAGGATGGACCCAATGCTGAGTTAAGCGGTGCGTAGATAATGATGTTTCAGCACAGGACACCTGCAAATGCATTGCACCGGTCCGGACCGCACAGAGTTATGCATTAGATGCGGGGAGAAAGGCCACAAAATGACGAGCTGCACAAAGCCGCCTAGATGCGTTCTTTGCGCACACAAAAACCTTGATGAAGTAAATCATCTCCCAGGGACGAGTATCTGCGCTGCCAGTACCAGTAAGAAAAAACATGATAGTCCTCTAGGGGAACCTACACAGAAGTAGAACAGCAGATGACCTACTATCCCAAATTGTCCTTGAGCAGAAAGCAGACATGGTGATAATAAGCGAGCAGTACAAGGCTAAGCAAACTGGCACATGGCTAGAAGACGAAACAAAGACGACGGCAATATGGACTCCAGACAGAAGTGACGCCCAAATCCTGAATAAAAGACGAGGAAGGGACCACGTCTACATTCAGTTTAAGGACTATACTATAATTGACACCAAGTGACAACATCCAAACATTCCCAGAAAAATTAGACGACATCGAGCATACAGCAAACGGGAAAACTGATTGTAGCCGGTGACCTAAACTCCTCTGCTCTGGAGTGGGGAATGCCTGCAACCAACTCCAGAGGTCAGAGGGTACTAGACATGGCGGCAAGAATCGGTCTCGTTGTTGCAAACGTAGGATCGACAACTACCTTCAGGCAGTTGGGAAATACAGGCACAATCCCTGACGTAACTATGGTGTCAGAATCGTGCGCACATAAGATAACAGGTTGGAAAGTTTTGGACATTTTCAATGGAAGTGACCATGAGTACATAACCTATTCCATAAATTACACAAGGACGTCAAATGGCCCAGCAGGTCCACACGCCGAAGATGGAACGTAAACCGCCTTAATAAATTAACATGTACTGACGAAATTGACAGGAGGGACAATGAAGAGCTTTACTTAGAAAGCGCCGACAACGTAGTCCACACAACAATGAAGAACATACGAAGAGCATGCGATGTAGCAATGCCAAAAACAGGAAATCCACGTAGATCAGGACAGGAAGTATACTGGTGGACGGACGAAATAAGAGTTCTGAGAGAGACCTGCATTAGAAGAAGACGACTTCTTACTAGGGCTAGGCGGAGTAGCAACTTTATCACGCAGGATGAGCAGTACAGGAAAGCGAAAATATAATTAAACATAGCTATCAAGAAGAGCAAGCGTGAAAAATGGAAATCTCTCTGTGACGACATAAACAATAACCCTTGGGGCCTGGGATATAAAATTGTCATAAAGAAGCTCGGATCCAAAAGTGCGGTACCAAACCTGGAGGAAGATCAGATGGACGAAATAGTCCGTGCTCTGTTTCCGTCTGACCAACTTAGACCAACCAGCATACCAGACCGAAGGACCGAAGAAAGTGGCGAGCGATTCTCCCAAGAAGAAATCGTAAAGGATCCAAGAAGTCTAAAAAATAGGAAAGCTCCAGGTCCGGAAAACATTCCTTCAGAAGTCCTTAAGATAATAGCTGAGTGCAGATCTCACATACTGCTAAAAATGTATAACGCATGCCTTCAAAACGGATTTTTTCCCGATCAGTGGAAAATTCAACGACTGGTCTTAATAAGCAAAGGAAAAGGCGATCCTACAAAACCATCCGCATATAGACCTTTATGTATGCTAGACACAGCAGGGAAGCTATTGGAAAAGCTAATCAAACCCCGATTAGTGGATTCCATAGAAAGAAATGGCGGTCTGTCCCCAAGACAGTATGGGTTTAGACGCGGGCGATCAACAATTGGGGCAGTAGCAGAGGTTGCAAACGCTGCCCTCAAAAGCAGACAGGGCAACCACTTCTCACGACCCATTGTGCTGCTGGCGACGTTAAAAACGCCTTTAACAGTGTTAAATGGAGCAACATACTTGACGCACTGAAGAGACGGTTTCGGGTACCCGCATATCTCTTGCAGCTGATAGGCAACTACTTAAATAACCGAAAACTAATATACACGTTCTCTGCTGGAAAAAAGTGTATAGAGATTACGTCAGGCGCAGCTCTGTGCTCCATACTCGGCCCAGAGTTGTGGAACATAAGCTATGACGAAATCTTTCGCATAGAATTGCCAAAGGATACATTCCTGGTAGGATACGCTGACGACATTGTGGCGGTTATCACGGCTCGCAATGTAGAGTGCGCGCAAAGAAAACTAATACGGGTAATGATACAGGTCAAAGACTGGTTTTATTCGCACGGCTTAAAACTAGCACTGGAAAAGACGGAGCTACTTATGATAACCGGACGACAGATACCACTGGAGATAAATATGAGAGGCGGAGAAAACATTATGAAGACGCTGAAAGTAATCAAGTACCTAGGAATAAGGCTTGACTCAAAGATGACTTTTAAAGCGCAGATTCAATACGCAAAAGCGAAGCCAGTAGAGGCTACAAAATCACCCGTACCAATCTAAGAGTAAACTTCTTATGGAGATCAACAACGCCATCCTTTTATATGGATGCGAGATATGGGCAGATACGCTTAAGGTTAAATGCAGGATGAAGCTCCTAAAGGCGGTTCAGAGAACTGTATCAGGCGCAGCATCGCTTGCTATTGCGGGCTTGATACCAATCGACCTCCAAGCAAGGGAACATAAAAAAATATATGAGCTTAGACAACAACAACAAAGGGAAGCCACTATACAAAACCTTAACACATGTAAGCAAGAGACGATCGCCTTATGGCAGGAAAGATGGAAAAATGAACGATATGGAAGATGGACAGCAAGACTACTGCCATGTATTAAAGACTGGACTTTAAGAAAACATGGAGACGTAGACTACTACGTCACACAAATGACGACGGGACATGGCTACTTTAGTGCCTTCCTAAATTCAATAGGAAAGAGCACGGAAGCTAGCTGTGTATATGGAGATGCAGAAATCGACAATGTGGAACATACAATCTTCCACTGCGAGCGTTTCAGAGATGAAAGGCGACAAGTCGAGCACACAACGGGCCCTCTCACACCGGAGAACATCGTAGCTAAGATGAAAGACAGCGAGGATTCTTGGAGAAAAGTATCGGTCTTCATTGGCGACATTTTGAGACGCAAAAAGAAAGACTTGGAGGAGAGGACGTACAATAATCTGGACTCACAAAAAAGTTCGAAAAAGACCTAGATGAGAGGTCGGAATTGGGTATCTGGACGCAGATAAGCGCCAATTGCGTAGATGGTCCCACTTGAATCATCTCACAATAAGGGCTCATGCTTATTCAAGAAGAAGGCGCTTGGTTCACAAAGGCCCCGCTTCGAAGTATTGCGATAGCGTTTCCGAAGTGGAGATAGGCCAAACGTTTTCCCCTCCCGACCCAAAAAAAAATTATTATTTTTATTATTATTATTATTATTATTATTAAACTACGCAATAAAAGCGCTGCGCCAGATATTGAGGAAGGACAGATGGACACCATAGTCAAAACACTGTTTCCCATGCACGTTCCAAGACCCGTTAGGACAATGCGACGGACGACGGAAGCGCAAATAGAGCTTTTCACCAATGAGGAACTAACTAGGGCAGCGAATAGCTTAAGAAACAAGAAAGCCCCAGGACCCGATAACATCACTTCGGAAGTCCTGAAAGCCATTGCAGAAACTCGGCCAAATATACTGCTCGACATGTACAACGCGTGCATATTAAATGGGACTTTTCACGATTCCTGGAAAGTACAGCGACTAGTACTGATAGGAAAAGGAGACCCTACGACTCCATCCGCATACCGCCCTCTTTGCATGCTAGACACAGCAGGGAAACTTTTAGAAAAGCTGATCAAGCCCCGATTAGCAGCGGCAGTAGAGAGTGCTGGAGGCCTCTCTCCTAGGCAATACGGCTTTAGACCAGGCAGGTCTACAATAGGAGCTATCCAAGAGGTGGTTCATGAGACGCTCAAGACACAACAAGGAAACCACTACTCGAGACCCATAGTCCTGCTAGCGACGTTGGATGTGAAAAACGCGTTCAACAGCGTCAGATGGACAGATATGATGGCAGCACTTGAGAGACGATCTCACATACCGGAATACCTGATGTGTATTATTGATAGCTACCTCAGCAACAGGAAATTAATATATCACACTAGCTCAGGCAAAAAGTGTATAAATATAAATTCAGGAGCTGCACAAGGTTCCATTCTTGGGCCGGAACTCTGGAACATAAGTTACGATGAAATCCTCCGCATAGATATGCCTGATGACAGCTTTCTAGTGGGGTACGCAGACGACATAGTAGCAGTGTTCACAGCACGCAACACGGATTACGCACAGAGACAACTCTCTCAGGTGATGGTACGAGTCAAGGACTTGTTGGACGCACATGGATTGCAACTTGCGACGGAAAAAACAGAACTGATTCTTATTACCGGTAGACAAATCCCGGTAGAAGTGGATATGAAGGACACAAAAGGTGATAAAATATTTGGGCGTTAGACTAGATACAAAATGCTTCAGTATGCTAGAAACAGGGCAGCCGAGGCGACAAGAAACCTCAGCAGGCTCATGGCAAATATTGGTGGACCAACCCAATCAAGGAGAAAGCTCCTAATGGAGATCAATAGCTCCATTCTGTTATATGGATGCGAAGTCTGGGCAGATACTTTGGGTACCAAATGTAGACTGAAGCCACTACTTGCAATGCAGAGGACGAGCGCACTGAGGATAACTAGTACATACAGAACGGTGCCCGGCGCAGCCGCACTAGTCATAGCAGGCGTGATACCGATAGATCTCTTAGCTATAGAACGAAAGACAATCTACTAGCTAAGATAAATAGGACAATTTTCTAGGAAAACCGCAGACACATGTAGACAGACAACGTTTGCACTATGGCAAGAAAGATGGGCAGACGAGATTACAGGAAGATGGACAGCCAGGCTCATACCTAACGTTAAGGCATGGGTCCAACGGCAGCATGGGGACGTAGACTACTACATTACACAAATGTTAACAGGACACGGATATTTCAGCGCGTTTCTACACAAGATAGGGAAAAGCGCAGGGGCCAGCTGTGTATATGGTGACGCCGAGACCGACAATGTGGAGTACACAATATTTTACTGTTCGCGATTCTCATTGGAAAGAAGACGACTCACACAAGCGATCGGACAAATAACACCGGAGAATCTGGTATCAAAGATGACCATCAGAGACGACGATTGGAAGAAAGTAGCGGCATACATCGGCAAAATACTGAGAAGCAAGAAGAAAGACCTAGACGAGAGGTCGGAATAGGGTATCTGGACGCAGATTAGGGCTAAGCACATAGATGCTTCCACCAGGATCATCTATTCACAAGAAGAAGGCACTTCGCGCATAAGGGCCCCACTTCGAAGTATTGCGAAAGCGTTTCCGAAGTGGAGATAGGCCCAACGGGGAGGGGTTGTTAGTGGGTATTCTGCTTTGTAGAGAGCCCCACACTCCCTTACTAAGACGTTAGTAGGAAGTGTGTAAACGCATTTTCCCCTCCAACCCAAAAAAAAAAAATTATTATTATTAAAAATATTATTATTAATGTTGTTATTATCATTATTATTATTATTTTTATTTTTTGTAAATAAATTATTTCTACATTCTTACTCTATAGTGTGCTTTTAACTTATTACTAAATTGAGATGCGTTTCTAATGTTCTTAAATTGAGTTGGTAATTGGTTCCAAAGGCGAACAGCCCAGATGTAAAACTGCCTTTCAGAACAGGCAAGTTATGTTCTTATACAAACTATATTACTGGTTCTTTGGGACGTGCTAAATCTAAGATTGCCAAAAAGATACTCAGGCTGATTGGTATATATAATTTTATGGAAAAGAATTAAAATCTTATGGTTAATGAGATCAGTTACATTTAAGTAAAATAATTTATTTGCATGGCTGGTTATATGTTCGTTTCTTCTTAGATTAAATACATAGCGAACAATGTTGTTAAACGCCACCTTTAATTTATTTTGACTAGCTAAACTGCCTTTGCCAAAAATCTCAATACCATACATTAGTATGGGTGCAACAATTGCTTTTGCGATGGTAGTCTTAATGCTGACTGGCAAGAAACGTTGGGGTAAGGAAAGTTGCCTTAGGGCACCGTAGACTTTTCCAACAGTTTTATTTACATGATCCGTCCAAGAAAGTGTTTTGTTCAATATTACGCCTAAATTATCAGTTTTGTCTACATAATTTATTTCAACTCCATCTATAATAAGCTTGTTTAAGTTATTTGTGCTCAAAAGTTTCTTATATATTTAGAGGCATTTCGATTTTGCTGGATTTAAGGCCAGCCCGTTTTCTCGTGCCCATTTACTAACAGATATTAAAACATTATTACACATATTTATACATTCATTTAGTTGACATAATGGACGACTCACATACATTTGAACATCATCAGCATACATATAGACTTCACATCTAGACAAAACAGCGGGCAAATCATTAACATACGGAACACCCCGAGCAACATGTCTATGGCTCGATTTGTTATCAGCTACAACAACAGCTTGCCTTCTGTTAGTGAGGAATGAACGTAATAGTTTTGTAGCTGTTGATGAAAAATTGTACATCTTGTGCAACTTTTTCAAGAGTATCTCGTGGTTTACCGTGTCAAAAGCTTTACCAAAATCAAGAAGTGTCAGAAACGTTACTTCACTATTATCCATGTGTTTTTTTATATCTTCTATTATCTTTATAAGTGCTATAGTACAGCTTCTGTTTGATTTAAACCCCGATTGTTTTTGGCTTAAAAGTAAATTTTGCTCAAGGAATTTTTTTTATTTGCTGTGCAACTAGCTTCTCAAAAACTTTTGATAAGAAGGGCAGTATTGAGATTGGTCTGTATTCATGACCTCCCTTAGGGATTGGGGTAACTTTAGCTACTTTCCACTGGTCGGGAAAAGTACTTGTTGTGATTGCCGTATTAATTATGTGCGTGATATGACTAGTTATATGCGGTAATATAATTTTAAGAAACTTAGGATTAACGTCATCCAATCCCATTGCACTAGATTTAATTAATGGCATAGCTGACAACACCTCAGATGGACTGACACATATCAAACCAAGAATGTTACTTCAATTATTGAACGATACAGAACTAAGATATGCATTACGGTTAGTCACAGGTACACTCAAGTCAACAAATTTGTTATTCAATTCATTTACATCCACCTCACTACCCATCGCTACTTTCGCTCTTCCTATCCCCAATTTTTTTATGTTTTTCCATTTCTGTGCATTTGTTATTGCACTTTCAAACCCAACACTAAAATATGCACGCTTAGCATTATCAATCATTTTATGTACACCACTTCTACTTCTTTTGAAAATATTATATAGGTTGTCAGTTTTATATCTTTTCCACTTGTCATAATCCTTTTTTTAAATTCCTATTGCTCGCTTAATATCACAGTTAAACCAAGACTTTTTTTGCCGTCTTAATAACTTGGGTCCGCTCTAGTATAAACTTGTCGTATAAGACTCGAATACTACTTTGCGATTTACCTAATTGTATATCAACGCTGGGTATCGAGTAAATGATATCTCAGCTGAAGTCACTGCACTCCTCTTGTAACCCAAATAAATCTATATTTTTAAAACATTAAATTTTATACTCTGATTATTATATTTAAGTTTTAGATCGTATGTTAGAAAAATGATGTCATGCTTTGAAAACGCTGGTGCAGACATTTGGTCATATAGGAGTATGGTCTCTTGGTTTTGCACAAAAAATACGTCCAGTAGGGTAGTAGCAGTTCGGGTAAAGTGGGTTGGTGTTATTGAATTGACTAATTTTAAACCTATTGATTCCATTTCGTTCGTTAAGTGATCTTCTGTTAATATGTTACTATTTAAGTCACCAGTCAAGATTACATCAGTATACCTTAAATTTAAATTAGATATTAATTCTAAAAGATTAGAGTAATCTATATTCCTATGTGGTCTATATATACAGCCAATAAGCAGTCTGCTGTCAGGATTTAAATTCATAATTTCAAGAAAAATAAATTCAATTGAACTGCCACTGGGATGTTTAGAAATAACTTTACAATTCAGTTTCTTTGAGACAAAAATGGCAACTCCGCCAGCATGACCTAAACGATCTGAACGAAACACATTAAAGCCTTCACATATAATTGACAGATCACTAAATTCAGGGACAAACCATGTTTCGGACACGCATACAACATCAACATTAGAATCAACGAACATATAACGAAACTCTTCTATCTTATTTGCCAAGCTTTGGGCATTTAAGTGACAAATCTTTAGACCGCTCTTTTGTTTACATAAGATCCGAACCATTGTTTGGCTGTTCACCCTGGAGTTGTTAACATGAAGTGACAGTTTGTCTACACAAAAATGACTTCAAAAGAAACGCATCTACTATATTAGAGCTTAAAATTAAAGAGAACACATAAATACTTAAGATTACATTTAAGAGAATACAATAATAATAAACAGCATGTAAAAAGGTTGCAGGTGCTAGACTAGAATTAGGACCGAAAAAGATTATCATTATAGTTTTCAAAACTTAATATAATTATGGGGTCAGCAACTGAATTACCACTGCCGTAATCGTTTGACCTCTCTCAGTCTCGGTGCGGGCGCGACTCCAAGCGAGGCACAATACGTGCTAAAAATAGTTTTAAGCTGCTCACCGTCTGCATACGGGACTCCATGCAGTCTCAGGTCATTCGCTACGCTCGCACTCGCCTGTGCAGTCAATTTTGCCCCAAGCTGCGACACTCGTGCCTCCAAAGACTGAACATCCACAGACTCCAGTTCAAGCTTCTGAACTCGCTGTAACAATCCCTCCAGATCCGCGTTCATGCTATCCAGCCGCTCTTGGAGCACATGTGAAATGCGCTCCTCGGTCTCACCCATCTTAGCGGTGATCATATTTGCCTGCTCCTCAAAAAGCTCATTTATGAGCTTGGTGATAGCTGCTGAATCCTTAAGCATGCTGGAATTTAGCTCTGCCGCTGAGTTTTCGCGTTGTCGCTTTGCGATCGGTGCCATTTGAGTGTTTTTTGTTTGAGTTTAAGTGAGTATTTTGTTGTTGTTGTTTGTTTGTGCTGTGACACTCTCTCTCTTTTCTTTTGTTGGGTGTTTGCTTGATAAGCTTCTTCCCACTCAAAACTTATAAAATTTGATTTTGATTGTTAAAGAGTTGGCGCGTTTATTTATATATTTTTCGGTTTGCGTTTTTGGTTAGTTTGTGGTAGCTGGTCACACTCCAACTGAACAGCACGTGTTTGTGAAAAGCGAGCAGTAAATATTACTTTTTCGCCGAAAATTATCAAAGACAAGCCCACAATAGTGGCATAAATTGTGAATAGTGACCCTCAAGTCACTACTAGTGATCAACGCTTAGTGAAGTTATTTAATAAAGTGAGGATTTGCCCAACACGGGACTCCGCTGGTCAGCGGCCACGTCACACAAAAATATTTTTCCAAAAGTTCGAGACGCTTCGATCTGGTTCAAGAGCTCGATAGTAGCTTTGAGAACTATCCTAAGTTTGAAGTCTAGACTAGGACCTTGGAAAATAGATGCCTACTACTAGGCGCGCTGTTAAATCTGTACTCATTCTAAAGCAGCTGACTACTAAGCAGCGGCAACGAGTCAACTTACAATCAAGAGGCGATCAACTGCTAGAACCTTCCCTTCTAGTTAGTTCATGTCGTCAAACATTTATTGGAGAAATGGAAAATAACGGTCCACAGCAGAAATCTATCGACTATGTGTCGATGAAGCAAACTGCTGGCGTGGGCCCAAAAGAGAGTCGTGAGAAATTGCTCACGAGCTGGCCAAGTGAAGTTTCCTCTTTGAGTGGCAATGTATGTTCTACTTCTGCCAGCACGTCTCACAGCAGAGCACTCGTCAGCTCAATAGCGAAGCCCCAATCTGCTACCGCCTGGCAGGATGCCTCATTTAAAAAAGGTAAAGGAGGAATTAAAAAAAGAGCAGGTGCGGTCGTCTCCTCTAAAATGGTAAAGAAAGGACCTGTGATCAATTCTACAAACCGTTTCCAAGCCCTAAGTGACGAAGAAGATATGGACATTGGCGTTGTATCTTCGAGTGACGATGACGAGCCCAGTTTGTCGAAAACTGCCCATATTCGTGCTGCAAGGAAGGCGAGTCCAAACCAACAGTTGGCAGGTGTTAACCAATCTGCCTCCGCCGCGCGCCGCCCCGAAACCAAGCTCTCACTCAAAGATACCCAGAATGATGTTTCCCAATGTGGTAAATTTTACTGCATTTCGCAGCGAGCTGGACGCCCTTGTAGGAGACTCCTATACGATCAAGGCACTGAATTCAGGAGACTGTGCTGTTCAATGCAGCAATTCAGATACCTACAGGCTGATGGCCCGGCACTTTCTGGATAAAGGAACTTTATTCCATCACCACCAGCTACCGGAAGACCGGCCTTACCGTATTGTAATGCGGAACATCCACCACGGAGTTCCATCGGAGGACATCATAGCGTCCCTACAGAAGGAAGACCATATCGTTGTTCGAGTACATACTCCGCGCAATAAGGAGACCTCACTCCCTCTTAATATGAGGTTCATTGATCTCAAAAAGGCGGACAACAATAAGCTTGTTAAGAACATACTTGTTGTCTGCAGGCATAGAGTGACCTGGGAAAAACCCCAAAAGCGATCTGAGCCTGTACAATGCCAAAGGTGTCAAGGCTACGGTCACACCAAGGCATACTGTTCTCGGCACTATATTTGCAGAGAATGTGGAGATAATCACGCCACCCTGGAGTGCAAGCTGAAGCAAAATGATGCCAGATGCTGCTATCATTGCGCCAAGCCCCATGCAGCTAATTTTAAAGGTTGCAAAAAGTACATTCAACAAGCTTCTACCCGGAAGCACCAACGCAAGGCCAACGAACCCTCCGATACTGGTCCCGCAAAGAGCACGCATCTACTTAGTCCACCCGCTTACAGCGCTAGAATGCCATCATTTGCAAGCATCGTCAGAGGCAACCAGCCCGTTGTTCAGCCTTTAAAAAAGGCAGAGAGCCCCCCTGCCGCTAGTGTTCCTATTGCAAGCGCCAACCTGGATTCCAAGCTGGGGCAACTTTTTACTAGGCTTGACAGGATGATTTCGCTAGTGGAATCCTTAATGCAACTGCTTCTGCAGACACGCACCTTCCCTTCTGCTGTTCAAAATGGGTCCACTTAAGATAGCAGCCTGGAATGCCAATGGGGCCTCCTCGAAGACCAATGAGATCATCGCTTTTATTGAGCTTCACGATATCGACATCCTTCTTTTGTCGGAAACCCACTTCTTCTCCCGGTCCACTTTCAGGGTATTCGGCTTCACCCTACATACTGCCAATCATCTGGATGACACCCAACATGGAGGTGCGGCGATCCTTGTTAGATCAACCATCTCCCATCAAACTTTCTCCACTATGTCGGAAAATCATATTCAGGCAACAGTTATCCAGCTGACTTCAAGCAGAGGAAACTTTAATATTGCCTCAGTATACTGCCCTCCTGCCTTCAGGTGGACGGAGGCTGTCGTTGCGCCGATTATCACTCAATTCGGCACAAAGTTTCTTGCGGCAGGTGATTGGAACGCTAAACACAGATGGTGGGGAAACTACAGGATGTGTACTAGAGGCAGGGTGCTGTTTTCTGCACTGGCGGAAGAAGGAATTGACATCGTCGCTACGGGAGAAGCTACTTGCTACCCCTATCGTGCTGGTGCCACTCCAAGTGCAATCGATTTTGGGATCTCCAAAGGTTTCAGACAGCAGCAAATCAAGGTGCAAGTGCTGACAGAGCTGTCATCCGACCACCTGCCCTTGCTCTTTGAGCTAGATGAAGACGCCCAATCATTTAAAGGTGTCTCTAAATTGCTGCCTCCGCATGCAAACACTCAAGTTTTAAGGAACATATCGAGGCCACCGTAGAACTCAACATTCCCATTGACACTTGCAGTAGACTGGAAGCGTATGTTGACTACTTCGCATCAACAATCGTTGAAGCAGCTCGGCGGGCTACATCTACCCCACACCAAGCTGGTCTCACGACCGCACGGAGGACTCCCATCTTAAGCCTGGAGGCTAGAGAACTGCTCACCCACAAAAGGCGCCTCAGAAGACAATATATTGCGACAGGAGATCTTAGCGTTAAGCAGCAATATTCAAGCATCACAAATAGACTACACCGTTTGCTAGCAAAGAACCGACAAACCAACCTGGATACCCTGCTAGAGGGTGCTGGCCTGGATAATAACAGTGACTTCTCAATTTGGAGGCTTACGAGAGGTATCAAGAGACAGCCGTTATTCACATCACCCGTACTGAATCACAGTGGCCACTGGCTTAGGACGGATAATGAAAAAGCGAGCGCTTTCGCTTCGCACTTGTCCTCCACCTTCAAGCCCTTCAATGTTACGGACGTCTCCAATCGAGAAGCCATTGCAAACTTCTTGGACACTCCGACTGCACCAGCCCGCCCCATAAGACATACCACACCACAGGAAGTCTTGATGCAACTAAAGGTGCTGCAACTAAAAAAAACACCTGGGTACGACGGCATTGACAACCGTGCTGCCAAATCTTTGCCACACAAAGGAGTTTTAGCCCTCGTCAAAATATTTAATACCATGCTAAGACTAGGGCACTTCCCAAAGCAAGGGAAGCGTGCGCGTATTGTTATGATCCCCAAAGCCGGAAAGTCACCAACACAGATCGATTCTTACCGCCCAATCAGCCTGCTATCAGCCTTCTCAAAGGTTTTTGAGCGTATTTTGCTAGCTCGTTTAATGGAACTGCCACAGGTAGTAGACTTCGTTCCACAACACCAATTTGGCTTCAGGAAGTCCCATGGTTGCCCTGAACAAATCCATCGCATCGTTAATCAGGTGACACACGGCTTTGAGCATAAGCTATACACTGTCGGTATGTTTTTAGACGTGAAACAAGCGTTTGATAAGGTGTGGCATAAGGGTCTATTATTCAAGATGAAAGGTCTCCTCCCTGCACCCCATTACGCCATCCTGAAATCGTTTATCACTGATCGGACTTTTCACGTTGCAGTACGAGATTCTCAGTCCTGCCTGGAACAGATACATGCAGGCGTTCCACAGGGAAGTGTGCTTGGACCATTCTTGTACACTCTGTACACCGCAGATATCCCTTTACCCGTCAACAACAGCGATGAAGCCTCCCCGGCTCAGCTGCTCCTGGCCACTTACGCCGATGACACCGCTATGCTCGCGTCCCACTCATCACTGCAAACTGCCTCCAACGCGGTCCAAGAATGGCTGCATGCAATTGAGCGATGGATTGCCAAATGGAATATAGCCATTAACTGCTCTAAATCAGCGTGTGTGACTTTTTCTTTGCGGCACGGAACTTGCACAGGTCTTACTTTTGAAGGTAATGCTATTAACAGCGTCACATCCCACTGCTACCTTGGAGTCCATCTGGATCGGAAACTGACTTGGAGAGCCCACATTACGGCAGTTAAAACAAAATGTTTAGGCAAGCTAAAAAAGCTCTACTGGCTTTTCCTTTCAAGTAAGCTTCAAATGGCAACTAAGGCTCTTTTGATAAAAGCCATTTTAGCCCCAACTTGGACCTACGCTATCCAAGTGTGGGGAACTGCTGCTAAAAGCCAGCTTAACAGACAGAGTAGTCCAATCGCGAGCTGCACGTCATGCATCTGGGCTTCCCTGGTACGTGACAAACCGTGTCATTGAGAGGGACCTGAAAATTGTGCCATTTGGGGACCAAATCAACTTCCACAGCAGCCGATATGCCGACAGGCTTGGGGCCCACCCAAATGCTTTGGCGAATGATCTCGCTGAACCTATCTCCCTCCGACGTCTGAAGAGAACCCATCCCGGTGATCTCCCTACCCGCAGGGTATCCTAATCCTATTTAATACCTATATATATTTTTGTTAAGGCATCATAATACGATTCCATACTACTTTTTAAGCTACCCATTAGGTTATGTACAGAAGATACTGAACGATTCCTTTTGACTTATAATAAATTGAAACTAGAAACAAAAAAAAAAAAGGTTAGTTTGTTTGCATAAAATATATATATGTTTTTGATTAGTATTTTTCTGCACTTTTGCGTTATGAATTAAGTAATTAAGCGGAGCTCAGTAAGAAGCACGACTGTTTGCGACAACACTCTTCTCCCCATGGTGGAACGACAGTCTTGAAAGACTGCGGCTCATCACTCGTCACCTCTTCAATAAAGCCAAGAGAGACGGGTCATGGGATACATACTATATATCTAGATTAAGAAGGCCAAGCGTAAGAACTATAGAGACTTCTGCGAAAGCATTGCAAGTACGACAGAAGGTGCCCGGCTGTATAGATCATTAACAAAGCGGGCACCGAAGGCTAATCTAGCCCTGAAGCGTAGTGATAATTCATATACGAGCACTGGTATGCAAAGGCTGAGCTTCTGTTTGGGACGCACTTCCCAGGGAGTATCCCCTGGCAACAGAGCGAATCACATGAAACAGGAGTTCAGTACAGACCAACGGCCAGCGACTGGACATGCGCCAAGTCGGTGGTAGCAGTGGAGAAAATAAAGTGGGCAATTGGATCCTTCCAGCCTTACAAATCTCCTGGTCAGGATGGCATATTACCGGGTTTCCTTCAACAGGGACTGGAAATACTCCTACCCACTCTAAGGAAAATCCTGGTCAGTAGCCTAGCACTTGGTCATATACAAAGCACTTGGAGTAGAGCTAGAGTGGTCTTCATCCCCAAGATTGGGAAGAAAGATATCACCAACCTAAAGTCCTTCAGACCCATCAGCTTAACATCGTTTTTGTTGAAAACGTTGGAAAAGCTGGTAGACTAAAATATTAGGAGTACTCTGCTTGCACAGAGTCCACTGCAGGCAACGCAGCATGCATACAGGACAGGTAGGTCTACGGACACTGCCCTGTATGAGCTGCACCGCACTTTGCGAGCCTCAGTAGTAAATAAAGAAGTAGCAGTCTGTGCATTTTTATACATTGAAGGTGCTTTCGACAACACATCTCACGATGCTGTCAAGGACACCTTGAATAGAAGAGGGCTGGAAAGGTCAACCAGTAGATGGATTTCATCCCTACTAGGGTCCAGACAGGCTACGGCGTCTTTACAAGATATTACCGTAACAGTAACAACCACAAGGGGCTGTCCACAAGGCGGGGTTTTATCACCTCTATTATGGAGTATACTGGTAGATGAACTACTAAGTAGACTTGCCAACAGGGGTAGCCAATGTCAGGGCTATGCAGATGACATTGTGATAATGGCTAGGGGCAAGTATGAAGAAACTCTTTGTGACACTGTTCAACTGGGACTTAGGATCACGCATGATTGGTGTAGGGAAGTTGGTCTCAACCTAAACCCTACAAAAACAATCATAGTTTCGTTCACCAGAAGATACAAGCTACAAAGGATGAGGGAGATTAGGCTCGCGGGGAGCCCAATAGAAACAAGCAAGGAAGTCAAATACCTTGGGGTCACTTTCGACAGCAAATTAAACTTTGGTACCCATGTTCAAAATACGATTGCAAAGTGCTGCAGAGCGCTGTATGCGTGTCGTAACATAGCCGGGAAGTCATGGGGAACATCACCAAATATAATCAGATGGCTATACCTCATGGAAGTAAGACCCATGCTCACGTACGGAGCGATTGCATGGGGGGATAAGGCACAACAAATCACTGTGCAGAAGCAGCTTCAGAATCTACAAAGAATGGCATGTTTAGGAATCACAGGAGCGATGAGGACCTGTCCCAAATCAGCGCTTGAGGCGCTGTTGGAGATAACACCACTCCCTCACACAATTAGGCTACAACAGAAGGCAACCCTTATAAGAATGTCAGTTGAAGGAGTTGGGAGAGGACATATTCTTAGTCGAGTAGAGGCAGGTATGCTATCGGGTGAACTTCCCCTACTGGCACAGCCAAGGGACGAAATGAAAGCCGAACATATGTTCAAGCAAAAGTTTCAAGTTCACCAGTGCAACAAAAAGGAGTGGAAATCTCTAGAAGATTTCCACAACATGTAGCCGCACACTATTAAAAGGTACACCGGTGGGTCTCTAACATAACAAGGCTCCGGTCTTGGTGTGGTGGGCCCTCGACTCATTTACCATGAGCCCATGGGTATGCACACCAGCATATTCCAAGCTGAGGTATGTGCAAAAGGGAGGTGTGTGGACTTTAATTTAAAGCTCAACTATCGGAATAGAGATATAGCGATCTTATCCGATAGCTAAGCAGCTATAATTGCACTTAGTAAGACTGAAATTAGGTCAAACGTAGTTCGTGAGGTACGAACCAAGCTAGACACTCTGGGATCACAAAAAAAGGCTTGCCCTAAGATGGGTCCCAGGACATGTTAGCATAGCAGGGAACGAAGAGGCAGATAAGCAAGCAAGACTTGAGGCAGCGACACAACTAATAGGACCCGAGCCGTACTGTGGTGTAGGAAGAAGCACAATACGTGAGGAGATTAGAAGCGAAGAGGCGTCTACGCAGAATGAGCTGGGCAAAGACACCAGGACTTCGACAAACAGAGCTTCTCTTGGGCAGCTATAACCTCAAACGGTTTACGCAAGTAATATCAATGGGTAAAAATAGACTTAGGATACTCACCGGTCTTCTGACAGGACATTGTAGACTAAGAGAACACCTAGCAAAGCTAGGTATAGCCAGCAGCGGGATTTGCAGATTCTGCGAAATGGAAGGAGAATCCTCCTTGCACATAATAGCAGAATGTGTAGCCTTAGTAAGGAAAAGAAGCAGTTTTCTAGGAAGACACATTGTGCAGCTTAGCGATTTATAGGCCACTGACCCAACAAAAATACTTGCCTTCATGCAAGACCTGGGTCTGATGGAAGAGCTATAGGCCAAGAAGGGGGCACAAAAGATCTATCTGGTCGCAGTGAATTCACCCCAAAGATAATAATAAAAGTTGAATTAAATATATTTCAAAGTTAAATTGAACATGGCATGTTGTTTTAAAGTGCACTCACTTTGATTTAACTATTTTTCATGTTTGATTTACTGTTTAACTATGTTTTTAGTTGAATCATAATTTTCTTCAGTTAAATATCCTCCGTTTCATAGTTAAAACTCAACTATTTCCATAGTTGATTTTCAGATTTTTTTTTTCTGAGTGTAGAATCATGCTTGGAGTAGTATTTAATAATCATCTACTTAATAGAGAAATCGACTCATCAGTTCTTTTAAGTCGAATAAAATTAAATGATCCCATTATATATTTTTGTGTGTATCAATTGCTTGCCGACTTAAATCTCATTTAATTTGCTGTAGAACTTACGCTGCAGTGCTTTGAAATATAGAAGACAAACGTATGTACACACATACATATAAATGCATTTGCATAATCTGTGTTGTCTTTCGTCTACTAACAACAAACAGCTTGTCTATTTTTCTTGCTCTTGCTTGCTGCAGGTTATGTGATGACATGATCCACATGAAATGTGCTTGCTTTACTGCCAAAATTCGAGACTTTTTACTTGCTGACACTGACCTGAAATCGTACTGTGAGCCCTGCAACGAAGTGGTGAAAGAATCATCACAGCTCATGAGGCAGACTCACGTATGCTCTTAAGCTATGCATGTTGCATTAAACAACTTGCATGTATCTTTCAAAGAACTAATCTAATTTTAAAAATGGCAAGGTAATGGTAGAATCTCCGAAGCAAAAAAAGACTTCGGATCGTAATCCGCTCAGGGCTCCACCTGTCCATCCTACCAAACCTCTGCTGGTCCCCAGTATTAGTCCCCGAATGGTAGCTATAGCAAGCCCATTGATGTTATTTAACTCGCCTGCTAGAAACCCAAAAATTAACCTAGCCATTAATGACTCTACTCCCAATCCTATACATGAACCTTCCCTATCAACAGCATTAGTGCCTATTAATTCTACTGTGGGTACACCTTTGGCCCAAAAGCCTCTTGTTGTTGCGCCTCTTAACAAATATATTTTCGTGTCTAGGCTAGCATCCGACACTTCATTGGATGATGTGAGTGCCTATGTAAAAAGTAAAATTGACTCCACATTTATTAATGTTGAAAAGTTTAAGTTTAAACATGCCCGAAGCCTATCTTCTTTCAAATTAAGTGTTCCCCCCGAACTTTTCGCAACAATTTGTTCTGAATAGTTTTGGCCTCCAAAGCTCGTTGTAAAGGAGTATGTGAACAGGCGAAACAATATTAATAATGGTATAAGAATCAGTAGTGCACCGCCTGAAACCCATCCTGTTGCCTCAACCTCGGCTGCAAAAAAACTAACAAAAATAGTTAGTTTGGCCTATACAAATTTTCGAGGCCTTTACACTAAACTTTCTAAATTATATGTAAACAGCTTATCCTTTGATTCACAGATAGTTGCACTCACAGAAACCTGGTTAAAACCTGATATATCTGATTTTTCCGCTTTGCGGTTTTGGAAACATAAAGAACCAAATTACAAGTGCTTACAAGAAACAAAATAAATCATAAAGTTTTTACAAGTTAAATCGCAACACACACAGCTGTCGAGTGAAAAAAAAAAATTAAAAAAAAAATAAAATAAACAAAACGCTACAAGATAATAAAAGCAAGCAAATGAATGTGCCTTGAGAGTAAGCTATAAAAACGATCTAAAAGTATGCTGCACATTTGATGCTGAGTTAAAGTGAGGCTGAGATAAGCCCACCCAAGTCACAGACCAGACTTAAAAGAGGCTCGGATGAGTCCACGTAAGTCACAAACCCAAATCAAAAGCGAGGCTCGGATAAGTCTATCTGAGACACGAACCTAAGTGAAGCCAAAATAAGCTTTCCCGAGTCGCGAATCGGCGACTGATCGCATCAACCGAACAGCAACAGAAAACAGAGGAGTAACATCATCAGCCGCAACATCAACTTTGTCGTCAACAAGCTACACCAATCTACAAGGCCAGCTGGGATAAATTATTAAGGAAATGTTTTTCATGTGAGTAACTAACCAAAAATCAGAGAGAAGAATAATAATAAAATATAATATATTATTAAAAAAAGTGGACACCCTGTGTTAGATCACAAGAGCGCATAGGTTAAACGTAGAATACGTCTGTCATTGTGCAACAAAAATTATGAAGCGGTAGCCTAATAACAACAACCACATAGATGTTTTATTTTAACTGTGTTTGTTGTCATTGGCTAATTTTTTGCTTTTAACTGCAACACTGGATAGCATCTCTGATATAAATAATACAAACATTGACTTGAAATATAAATATGATATGATTAGTTAAATCAAAATTTCTGCATATTGAAATCTAAAGTTGTATTTTTGTTTTTTTTTATTTAATGCATTAACTTTATTAATGTTCACAAGTTGTGAAAATCAGGGCTGCCACAGTAAAAACGAGTTATCGATAGCTTAGTTCCCGATAGTTTATATGATATTTGCGCACTGGCATATTAATTGTTTTGGTGCAAAACCATTATTAAATCTGCAACAAAAACAATTAAACATGATTTCGAAAACACGCAAATTTCTGAATTTATAAAATTGGGGTAAACATATTTTATTGTGATATAAATGTTTAGAGCTGACGCTTAAGCTGAGATTGTTCATTTACACCCCTGGCACGGAATAATTAATGTATGAATATTTATTTATGCGCGAATATCTTAATAAAATTTCAACATTTAGAATATATCAGTCATGACCGAATGTATATCAAAGGAAGTCAAGTCTTTTTTCTATTAAAAAAAATTCAATTGATTCTATGGTTGATTTTTGGAGCACTTTACAATTGCATAAAGAAGTGATTTTTGCACTGATTTTTTGCCTTAAAAAGTTATATATTTGGCAAAAGAATTAAAAATTTTAATGCGGGAATGTTTGTTTACCTCATCTCTTAACTTAACTTAAATCAAAAAAAAATCAGAGTAATTTATTTATTGCTAGAGCAATTTAAAGTCATCAAAATGCAGCATTTTGCAATTTTTTTTATCTCATTTTTTGAATAGAAAATGAACTCACTACATATATATATATATATATATAGTTTAAAATAAAGTTTGAAGCCCTGGCTTTAAAATTATATTAATTTGAGGAAAATCTATCCATTAATTCATGAGCAATGACCGATTTTGTGAAGCAATAGCACACTCATTATCGAAAGGTAAGACGTATTCTACGTTAAAAAAACATAATTTAAAACTAGAAACGTAGCATTTCAATCCAAAATTTATTTTCTTTGCAGAAATTTCTTTCCAAGGTGTATCCTAAGTAAGAAAATATCTGTTTTGACAATCGGCCTTGCATAATATTTAAAAAAAATAGAGAAGAAGAATATTTTAATTTAATTTTAATTTAATTTCTCTCTTCTTTCTCGTAGCATATGACGTGCGATTTTGTGTAAGACTTTTGTTTGCGGTCGATTGAGCGACTGCGACTTTGCTGAGGGTGAGCTAGAACACTACGACAGCGACGATAGTGTGCTAAAGAGCTTAATAGGGAACTTTGACGTTTTGCAGGTTTCACAGCACGAAAGTCCCGTTGAGCAGTGTAGGGTAGCCGAACCGGTTATGAACCCAAATCAGCTACGTAAAGCAATACAAACCGCCGTGCAAATCGCGCTCGCGGCACAGGCAGGAAAGGTTGTCAGAAGAGAAGGCATTCTTAAGACAGAGTTAGAACAACAGATTTTACAAATTTCGTCTAAACTAAAAAATACTCAGCTTGCAGTGCCTGAGTTGAAAGTGTATGAAAGAGCACAAATCAGTGACGACAAAATTTTCAATGAGCCCCTCGACGCGTTGAAATGCATGCCTGAGTTCAATGGAACTCAGGATACGTATGTGTCTTGGAGACAAGCCGCGCACGCGTCTTACAGAATTTTCAAAAAATACGAATGCAGCTCCCGCCACTATCAAGCCGTGATTATCTTAAGAAGTAACGTGCGAGGCCCGGCAGATGCAGTTTTGGCATCATTTAATACCACTTTAAATTTCGAGGCTATTATAGCCAGACTGGACCTTACGTTCATCTAGCAGGAAATGGGGACTTTGGCAGGGTAGTTTGACTATTCTGCAATATTACGATGAGGTGGAGAAAAAGCTTACACTTCTGACGAACAAGGCTCATATCTCTAGGCCCAACAAAGCCCATATCTAATCTAGCGAAGGGCATGTGTGAAAAATTCAGGGGGGACGCACTTCGTGTGTTCATCTCGGAGTTGAAACGCAATTTGATGGACGTACTGTTTGCAGCCCTTCCCACGTTCAAGCAGCGAAAGCGACGGAAACTGAGAAAGAGGAAGAATATGGCGAAGACTAAGAGAGCGACAGCGCCAATTTTTTAGGGGTAATTCCTTGCTGCCGTTTATTCGGCGGAGAGTAGCAGGAGCAGAAATGAAGCTTTTAATCGACACGAGATCGGCAAAGAACTACATAAAGCCGTTCAAACGCCTTAAGGGCGTAATCCTGGTCGAGTCCCCTTTCGTCGTCCACTCCATCCACGGTTCCAACAGTATTGCCGAAAAATGCAAGTTGCCCATGATTGGATGCGACACATTCTTCTCTCTCCTTGATTCCCTTTCCACATTTGATGGTATCATAGGGCTAGATCTGTTTAAGCAAGTGGGAGCAGTCTTATGTCTGAAAGAAGGAAAATTAAATATCGGTGCGACTTCGAAGCCGTTGCAGTATTATAAATTTACGAACGTCAGGCACCACCTGCGGTGAACGAGACGCTGCCTTATAACACGGCCGTCGATGAATAATAAAACGCCATTTACTCGAAATGGTATCCTTATAATAGTTGAGAATAAATGACCTCCTAAAAAATGGGATAATCCAAAAGTCACGACCGCCTTACAATAGTCAGTTGTGTGTGGTAGACAAAAAAGGCACGGATAGCTTGGGCAATAGAAGTAAACGTCTAGTTATGTTTCTCACTACGCTCGACCTAAAAGCAGGCTATCGCAAGATCAATCTGGCAGAGCGGGATCGTGAAAAAACGGCTTTCGGCAGATCGGAAAGTCATGCTTCGTTTATGTACATAGATGACGTAATTATCTTCTCCGAAAACGAATCGGAACATGTTAGACAGGTAGACTGGGTTTTAAAGAACTTGTTCGACGCAAATATGCGGGTAGCATATGAAAAGTCGCAGTTCTTTAAAAAGAGTGTAGGCTACCTCAGTTTTATCGTGTCCAAAGACGGTGCGAAAACCAACCTAGAGAAAGTCATGGCAATCCAGCAATATGCTGAACCGACCACTGTGTTTGGCGTCAGGTCCTTTATGGGATAGCGAACTATTATCGCTGTTTAATTAAGGACATTGCTGCAATTGCAAAGCCAGTTTCTGATATCCTTTAGGGGGAGAATGGATCTATCAGCAAATACAAGTCAAAAAAGTCCCAGTAAATTTTGACGAAGCCCAGCGCAACGCGCTAGAGAAATTAAGAAACATTTTAGCTTCCGAAGACATTATTTTAATGTCCCCAGATTTTCATAAATCATTTGACTTGACGACAGACGCGTCAGCCAATGGAATAGGCACGGTTTTGTCACAGGGCAGCCGCCCCATAGCCATGATTTCCAGGGGTCTGAAAGAAATGGAAATTAATGACGCGACCAATGAGCGCGAGTCACTTGCCATGTCCTGGGCCCTGAGAAAATTACGGCATTACCTGTACGGTGCCCGGGATATCAACATTTATACGGAACAGGGGCCAAGCTTTTCTACAAGCCCGGGAAAGAAAATTATGTTGCGGACGTGCTTTCCTTCGAGAGCGGAAATCACAACGGGCCAGAATCTGACGCGGCTATGGTTTTAGTAACTTGTTCCTTTCCTACATGGTCGATGCCACAGAGAAGCCTTTGAACTGTTCCGGATTCAGATTGTGTTGGAGGAAGCACGTTTTCCTTGTAAAAAGAGCTCCATTTTCCTAAAAAAAAAAGACCCGAAACCACATACACTTCACCGATAAAGACAAACTTTTGGGGATAGTTAAGTCAGTCATTAACCAAAACGTCGTTAATGCAATTTACTGTAGCCTCCCGGCATTAGCTAGCCTCCAGCATGAGCTGATAAGGGCGTTTCCTACCACAAAGCTTTGGCATTGCAAAAATTTCGTGGCCGATGGGTTCAACATCACTGACAAAAAAAATATCGTCACTAAAGAAAACAATCGGGCCCATAGGCCAGCACAGGAGAATGTCAAGCAAGTATTGACAGAATACTATTTGCCACAAATGACAAAACTTGCGAACGAGGTAGTCTTGAATTGTAAAATTTGCACTCAACCTAAATACGATAGACCACCAAAAAAACAGGAGCTTGGCTAGACCCCAGTGCCTGCGCAGACAGGAGAAATATTGCACATCGACATTTTCTCCACTGATAAAAAAGCACTTCCTTACCTGCGTCTTTAAATTTTCGAAATTCGCGGTAGTCCAGCCGATTGCGTCTCGGATCATAAGGGACACTAAACCACCTTTGTAAGTGTTCATGAAAAAGGTATACTGTGACAACGAACTTGCGGTCAAGTCAGAGACTATTAAGTATTTGCTGTTAAACAATTATGGCGTTAATGTTATAAACGCGCCTCCCCTCCACAGTACGTCCAATGGACAAGTAGAGCGCTTTCATAGCACCCTTTTGGAGATATCCAGGTGGTTGAAACTGCAAAGGGAAATAGTTGACACGGTCGACCTGATTTTGCAGGCGACAATTGAGTATAATGGTTCCATTCAGTTGTCAAGGAAAGACCTAAAGACATTTTGGTCTCCGCTTCGCTGGAGTGCATCCGCAATGTTGGTATGAAGTTAGAGAAAGCTCAGCTACAACAGGATGAGAGAAAACAGGAATCGACAAAACAGTGTATTTGAAGTGACGAAAAGGTCCTGATAAAAACAAACCGCAGATTAGGTAACAAACTGACTCCGATCTGCGTAGAGAAAAAAATTGAAGCGGACCTGGGGACAACGGTCCTCGTTGAGGGGAGGATGGTCCACAGGGACAACCTCCTTGGATAGTTTTCGTGTATATCTTTTTAATTAAAATTAAATGTTTTTTAGGTTTACATTTAACTTACACCTAATGCTGGTAACGGCGACTGCACGGGTGACGGATTATTAGCACGCGGACTGCATACCTATTGAAGACGGAGACATCTTACTTTAGGACAGGTACATGAGACACACTACCAACCTAACGGACTACAGAACAATGTTGGACGAGACAGGGAGCCTGACGAGTCTATTTCCGCAGTCCGATATGAGGAAGTTGCTGGAAATTGACACCGGACATTTACATGACATGTTGTCCGCTCTTGATGTGCATCGTCGCATAGTAAAACCTTTGATTTCTTGGGAACAGCCCTTAAGGCTGTAGCTGGCACCCCGGACGCAGACGACTTTAAGGAACTGGACAAAACGCAAACGCAGTTAGTCACTGCAAGCAATAGACAGATTAGAATTAACTCAAAGTTACAAGAAAAAATAAACCAGCTCACTGATACCGTAAACAAAATTCTGAATTCCACTAACGATAAACAGGCTGACACCGGTCGCTTTTTTAAGACACTCACGACGCGTAATAGAATGCTGATAACTGAAATAGGAAATTTAATGCTTACCTTAACTTTAGAAAAGATTAACGTAATTAGCCTGGCAATAATGGATCACTCGGATTTTATAAACATTCTCACTGATCAAATTACAGGGACGACAGTTAACGACATTTTAAAAGTATCTAGCATTAGGGTAGATGGTAGGGATAATATAATAAGCTTTATAATAGGTTTTCCCGTAGTAAGCAAGCTCTGTAGAAGAATCACAATATTATATGTGGCCAGCTGCTTATCAACCACAACGGCGACGTTCTGCAAGAAGGCGAGAAACAACAGTTGCGTGCTAGGTCTTCACTCAGGAGGCACAGCCAATTGCCTGACACAACCGAGTCACCTCGACACCGGAGTGTGGATCTAATGGCTCTACAAGCTGACTTCGTCCCGACGCAAGGCGAAAAGAATTTCGGAGATAATGAACGATTTGAAAACGACCGAGGACGGTCTGTCGTCGAGAGGGAGAGTAGTTATTTCGTAACGAGTGTCCATGGGACTGCCTACCGATTAAACGCTGATCTAGGCGAATTATCGGTCAGCAAAAACGAATGCAGCGCATGAGCGGGCCAGTTGCACAGGATGCAATCCGACAATACACATGCGCAGCCAATTCGTGGAATGACAGAGACGATGACGCTGACAGCGCGGCCGGCGATACGTAAGGCTAGCTTAAGCTTGACACAAATATAATAGTCAGTCCTAATATTACTATGAATAATGAAAGGCGTATCACCTTTGAATCGTACGTACTTTAGTTAATTCATTTCTTTCCTGGACGCATTCATCAATGCTAGGAATATTTACTTCAAAGCATAAAATATGCAAGATATAAATTTGCATATATTCCTCCCCATTCTGATAATAACATTTACATATCCCATCTGAATGCCCTGCAACTTGTGTCGTTGTTGTTGACGGATATGGATCAACTTATAGTGGTTGGTGATTTTAATTTGCCACATGTTGTACGGTCAGTGAATGACACATTTTCGCGCAATTACAAGCCATTTCTAATCATTTTTTCGATGGCCTTCTAGAGTTAGGCCTATCACAAGTTAACAGGGTGCATAACTGTAGTAAAAAAATGTTAAATTTGATATTTGTATCTGACCCTGATTGTAGTAATGTTTGTAAAGTACCTCCTCTAGTGCTTCCTACAATCCAACATTAGGACTTTCCTTTGAAATTTGTATAATAATGATAATTCCTTAAGGACCTGTGGTTTTCGTTAAACCAACTTTACTAAATTGAATGATCTTCTTCAGCATACTAATTGGTCTCACTTTGATTCTTAGAGTGATATAGGAACTGCCATTGCCATTTTTTACAGGACTCTGATTTCGCATTTGGATATTTGTGTTTCTCTCACTTGCCCACCAAGTGAAAAAAAAACACTTTGGTTTACGAGGGAACTATCTAAATTAAAAAAAGTGAAAACAAGATCCTATAAAAAATTTTAAAATCTGGAAATACTATAGTTTTATATTTGCATATAATAGCAAAATCAAATTTTATTTCTGTAAACACTTTTTGTTACAATAATGATCTCAATCGGTGCAGATTAAACTTTTCCCGTAATCCGAAACAGTTTTATAAATTTGTTAACTCAAAACTTGAATCTTCATGCTTTCCGTCCTCAGTTTACCTCCAACCAAGCAGGGATCTGCTGATCTATTTGCAGAGTATTTTCAATCAGTATACTCATCGAGTTTATAAAGTTGCAAAAATTCCTATCCTTTTTAAGTTGTAACGTCAAGTTGCAGTTATGTCCCAGTTATTACTGAGTGTACGCTGCTAAGTGACCTTAACTCTATCAAACCCGGCTTCTTGCCTGGTCCAGATAGAGTGCCAGGTTGTATACTTAGATATATTGCGGATTGACATTAAATTAAATTATTTAACTTGTCCGTTGACTGAGCTGTGTTAAATGGTATATGGAAATAATCTTTAATTATACCACTCTATAAAAATTCTTCTTAATCTAACGTTAAAAACTATAGGGGTATATCAAAGTTGTCTGCCATTCCGGAAGACTTTGAAAAAATTATACACTCTCAATTGCAGCACTTATGTAGTTCAATTTTTTTCCCTTATACACGCGGTTTTGTTAGGCGAAAATCTACTACCACCAACCTTTTTGAGTTCACCACGATTGTTATCAAAGGGTTTCAGGCTAAAATGTAAACTGACGTCGTTTATACAGATTTAAGTAAAGCATTTGACTCTGTTAGTCATTCTTTGTTGCTTGAAAAATTAGATGTTATTGGATTGCCAGCAAAACTCTTGTCGTGGCTTTCGGAGTACTTGTGGGCCGAACACAAAAAGTTGTTTTTAAGTCTTCTGTATCAAAATCTATTTTTGTTTCCCTGCTGTTATTACTAGCTCTCGTGTTTATATGTTTGCTGATGATGTAAAGCTATGTTTCACCTATAATGATGATTCTCTATATAACTTTTTACAATGGGACTCGGGTGCACTGTCGGCCTGGTGCCGTTGTAACTTACTAAATTTAAACTGTTCAAAATGTAAAGTCATGACTTTTTGTAGAGGTACTACCTCATACTGCTCACTACTTGCTTGATGCTTCACCACTTCTGCGCGTTTTCGAAATTAAAGATATAGGCATCACTTTTTCTTGTTGTTTACTTTTTAGTTTGCTGGTTTTATTTATTGAATCTTTTCTTTTGATTAGAAAACTAACAATAAGTGTACAAATCTCATTAATATAACTTTGCTAACAGTTAATTATAGGACTTCTATCTGAGTGCACGTCCCTCGACGTCATCGTTGGGTTGCTAAGTCATTACGACGAAGGCGGGCTCGGTTGCAAAGCATTGTAAAGGCCTGTTGTCACATACACCGGAAACCGAAACCGAAACCGAATTCAGTACATTTGCGACTGCGATAGAGACTGCAACCGAAATATCGGTATTTTTCGGTTGCTAGCAATCGTAATCGAATTCAGTACATTAGCAACCGAAACCAAAACAAGTACTTTTGACTTTATTCGGTTGCTGCCAACCGACGATCAGCTGTTTTCTACAAATGCAGCCAACTTAACGCTGGTCGATTCTTTGTGTTTTTATGTGAATTGAAAATTAAAAATATAAACTATGAGCCTTAAAAAAGTGAAATTAAGTTTGGAAGACGAGGAGAAGCTAATTGATTTTGTTTAAGCGAACATAGTTCTATACAACGTGCGACACAGTGATTTTAGAAACACAGCACTCAAAAATCATTTGTGGTTGCAGTTGGCAAATGAGTTGTCTATCGATGGTAATTTATTTAGAGTGCTTTGTAATCAATTTCATCTCAATGTTCTGTTTTATATTCATTAATATTTCAATACAGTTAATGTAGTGAAGAAGAAATGGGTAGCAATACGGGACTATTTTGTGAAAAATAATGGCAAAAAAACAACCGGCTCCGCAGCGAAAGCACCCAGAAAAAGAGACGATTCACTTTCATTTTTTATTGTTTTCAGATCTTTGTCATCAGTAAAGATAACCAATACCAACCAATAAAAAATCACACAATATTTCCTCCATAAACGAAGTCTTTTGTTTTTTCTAAGCAGAGCCAAGCGAATCAGAACACAAAGATTGCATATCTTTCACCGATGGTGAAAGAACGTTTGACATATCAAAAGAAAACTCTTCTTCGATCGGTGACTCTGTGCTCTCATCAAAACAAACTGCCGCTGCTGCTATTAGTTTGGTTATATTTACTGATGACAAAGATTTTTTGCCACATAGAAAAAATAAATAAATAAATAATAATAAATTTTGAATTACACATTTTTTGGATTTTTTATTCATTGTATCATGTTTTCTTGCCAATGCACTGCACCAATTCCACATTAAAAAATCTTTTTCAAACGATCATGTGCAGCAAGGAATGCTGCGATTCTTTTTTGCTCCAATGAATAATTTAGCATTTTGCAACTGATAAAACGCGATGCTGTAAAAAATAATGAATAAAAATAATAACCGAATATTTCGGTTTCGGTTTCCGTTGTATGTGGCAACCCACGCAATATCGTCCAGCAACCGAAACTGAAATCGATATTTTTTTTTCAGTTTCGGTTTTCGGTGTATGTGACAACAGGCCTTAAGACCTCTCGCGAGATGATTAGGGTGCGATGTGAGCTTGGTTAACCATTTCACTGTTTTTATTTTTACCTCTTTGACTGGTTGGATGTTTAAGTCTCTCTGAATGTTTTCGTTTCGAAAATACCACGGTGCCCCGGTGATGGTTTTCCAGATCTTAGACTGGACTCTCTAGACAATATCGATGCTGCTGTTGCAGCTGTTGCGATCCCCCATAACTGTGAGCCATAGGTTCAGATGGGTTTAAGAACAGAGTTGTAGAGGAGGACCTTGTAATCCAGACTAAGGGGAGAGCGGGCATTGATAAGCCAATATAGGCTATTGGTTTTCAGGGTGTGTTTTCTTAGCTTCAATGTGTCGGCGCCATGTAAGTCTTCTATCAAGGTGTACGCCCAGATATGTAACTTAGTTTGCTTTTGGAAGTGCGGTGTTGTTTAACGAGAGTGGTGGACAATCTTGCCTGTTAAGGGTGAAAGGTACTTGTTTACATTTTTGTTCGTTTGCCCTGATTCGCCAGTCGGATAACCATTTGTTCACGTTGACAAGATGGTGGGCTAGTTGCGCTGTTGCTTGTATTGGGCATCTGGAGTGGCTGAAAATGTCTGTATCATTAGCAAAGGTAGAAGTTGTCAATCTGGTACTTATAAGGATGTCTGCTGTGAACAGCACGTTTAGTGTTGGTCCGAGTACGCTGCCTTGTGGAACACCAGCTTCAATACTGTGTTCGTCCGACATTGCGGTGTTGCATCTGAATGCAAACTTCCTGTCGTAGAGGTATGATTTAAGCAGTTTATGTGTATTGTTTGGAAGCATTCTTTTGATCTTATACATCAGACCTCCAACCAAACTTTGTCGAATGCTTGAGAAACATCCAACAATATGGCACTGCAGTATTCTCGATATTCGAACGCACCTCGTATCTCTGATGTTATTCGATTGACTTGCTCAATTGTTCCGTGCTTTTCACGAAAGCCAAATCGGTATGGTATGGTATTATGTTATGCAGATTCAGAAATTGATGAGTCCGGGAAAGCAAGCATCTTTCGAAAAGTTTTGATAGACACGATAATAAGCTTATAGGTCTGTATACCGAAGGAATTGTGCGATCTTTTCCCGGCTTTGGGATCATTATGATGATTGACTTTTTCCATCTTTCTGGAAAGTGGCCGAAGATGGACTCCAGAGTGTGAACAAAAGCTTCAATGTCAGCTTCATCTTCGAGACGTGGCTTAAGCTGAATGTGTGAGCTAATATATTTTTTGTATCTGAGCCAGTTAGTTTTTGGTGAAGTCAACTTACCGGTTCGATTAATTGATTCTGGGTGTCGAAAAAGATTTATTAGGACAGGCGAGTGATCTAGTGATAGGTCCAAAAGACACTCAGCGCTTATCAAACTACGCGAGATATTTTTGGTAACTGCAAAGTCAATTAGAACGGGTAGTTTTTTGTGATGGTGGCTGTTGAAATAAATGTGTGCAAAAGAAACATTCAATAATAACCCAAAATAACATGCATAGTGTATTCCAAAGACGAACACAGATAGGATGTAACGGGACTAAGAGCCTTTATGTATTCTTATTCCTCTTGGTGTTTTGTGTCTTTGCATACACACTTCGCCACTCAATGTTAGTTGCGTTTCAGCAGAGCTTGTGTACGGTTGATACAAGATTTAAATATTGCAAGCGTCTAATTATTTATGTGTTCTGGGGTTATACACACTTATTGTTTGTATAACAATCTGGTATTATTTCCATAGGTTATGGGCCCAGACACTTGTTATGCAAATAAATAATTTAACGCTTAATTTACCGCCGCCGCCAGCTTAAGCAGACGCTTTTATTTTGCGTTCCGTGTTTTTTTTTCGTTTTTTGTGCCAAAAAGTCATTTTAAAAAAAACAGAAAGGAGCATTTAGTTGTGATCTACGCATTGGCATATTATCTGTTAAATGTTGTGTTAAATTAATACACAATTAACGAAAATCAATCAAATTAACTTTGCTCCTAGCTTGACGCGGGAAACATAAATTACAATAACAAACAACTAAAGAGCAAGAACTTTGGCAGCGAATGTGAGCAAACTAGGTGGAAGCTATAAACAAAACAACAATAACAATCTGTGAGAGTTACTCTCTTAAGCTATAAGCTGAAACACTCAAAACACAAAATAAAGAAAACCCGTAACCATAATCATAACTGCATAAGCAAATAGCATAATCGCGAGTGAGAGATAAAGAAAATGAAATGTCGAAAACAGCTGCGAAACGTGTGCAAAGCGAGTTGACCGCTGATCGCGGTGACCGCACCTCGGATGCACTATCTCCACTGCTGGTAGAGCTGATCAACGCGCGGTTCACTGAACAGGCGAAGCTCATTAGCACGAACATACGTGAAGCTGAAGGGAGAATTCTAAAGGAGCTCGACACCAAGCTCAACGGTATGGCAGGTGAGCTTGAACTACTTGCCAAGAGAGTCCAGCATCTTGAGGCCGAAAACGTTCAGGCACTGCGGGAAAGGGTGTCTGATCTCGAGGCAAAACTGAGAGTACAGCAGATGGCAGAGGAGAATGCAAGCATCGCAAATGATGTTCGCATTCATGGTATCCCAATGAGTGATGGCGAAAACTTAAAAACGATTATGAACAATTTATTTTTCTCACTCGAACTCACTTCCCCGGCGCCGAGAATAATTGATGTGTTCAGAGTAAAACCACGCGGCCCGACACATACCGTTTTAGCTCCAATTGTGATCGTTAAGTTTGTCAGCTTGCGAGACAAAAAGGCACTACTACACGCCGCGGGAGCACACCGACGAAGCTCTAAGATGCCACTGAGTCTTAATCTCTTGGGTCTCAACTCTCAAGCGCCCTTCTACATCAATGAACAGCTGTCAAAGCTCAATTATAACATTTTTAAAGAGGCGCTTAAGCTTAAAAAGCATAAAGCTTTCTCAGCGGTCTTTACGCGCTCTGCTCAGGTGTATGTCAGGCAAGGCGAAGGTGGCGAATGCATTTGCATTAAGAGCATGGAGGAGCTTTTATCTCTTTCCAATATCGGAGTGGCGGACAACAATGGCTCGGAAAGAATGATAAGAACACTCACCGAAAAAGCGCGTGCTATGGTAAATGGTGCCAAACTATATAAAACCTTCTGGGGTGAAGCTGTGTTGACTGCCACATATCTAACTAACAGAACTCCAAGTAGAGCTCTTGGTAATTGCACTAAAACACCATATTAGATGTGGCATGACAGAAAGCCAAATTTAAAACGTCTAAGAATATTTGGGTCAACAGTTTATGTTCCTATTAAAATTAGAAAGAGGAAATTTGATGAAAAGGCATTTAAAACAATACTGGTTGGCTTTGAATCAAATGGTTTTACACTATGGGATTCAAATAATGAAAAATTTATTGTTGCAAGAGATGTTACAATAGATGAATCAAATATGGTAAATTCTAGAGCTGTGGTTAAGGAATTAGAATTGAGAATAAGTAAGGAATGTGATCAATCTCACTGCCTGAATGATAGTAAGGGAAGTGAAAATAAAGAAGTCCTGAATGAGAGTAAGGAAAATGATAAATCTAATGAATTAAACTTCCTGAATGATAGTAAGGAAGATGATCAAACAAATGTTCTGAATAAGAGTAAAAATGGTGATCATGTAGAAGTCCTCAATGACAGTAAGGAAAAATAAAGTGAAAATAGCCGATCGCTTCATGACCAAACGGAAGCACAGGCAAGGAATTTAGTAGCACAGAGGTGGACTAACACCTCTGACTGCGATATTTAATCTAAGTATAAGAAATAAGTGTTGCATAGTGCTTTTGTGTTAGGACGGGCACAGTGTCGTTTCGGGCCTGACGGGCTTTTGCAGCCTGCCCGGCTTGCCGGGCTTTTGAGCTAAGGCCGGGGCTCACTTGTAAAAAGCCCGGAAATGATTTTTAGGCCCGAGGCCCTATAAAAAAATATATACAAGTTAACACCCGCCTCTCTGCTGCCACTCTAAGTCGCTGGCAGCGGCATCTAATAAACAACAATTACACTTGAAGCCGCCGGCAACATGATACAATAACAACAAGCATATACAAAGTTGCCGGCAGCGTTGACCCACAGCAACAGCGCACTTGAAGTCGCCAACGTCAATAAAATAACAACAACAATGTTTTACTTTGTCAGCGAGACTGCAACTATGTCGCTGGCAATGTAATATGATCCGCTCACCAGCGGATATGCCGTTCCAGATTCTCAAGCGGCCGATGCATGCGCGTGCACTGAAGATGCGGCGTCAGCATTTCAAGCCATGGATCGTCGCCAACGCGCGCTCGCTGAGTGGCGCGACAAGTCACTCTATTTTGGATCGCGAACGAATGCAGAACGTTTTATAAACTAAGTCCACAAATACAATAAACACACATCATTTTATATAAAGCATTCTCATTTAAAGAGGGATTTCAACTTACAGGACTCCAACTGATCAACTAATGATGCAGATAGAAATAACAAGGTAGTATTATGTTCATGGCGGTCCTTGAGACTGCCATAACTGGCGCCCGAGCAGGGACTCTCTTTGAGAGTTGGACCTTGCAGTATTTTACTGCAAAATTACATACACAACATAAAACAAAAAATTCATAAAAGTATTACAATAAAAAACATAAAACAAAAAATTCATAAAAGTATTACAATAAAAACCATAAAACAAAAAATTCATAAAAGTAATGCAATGTGCTACATTACAATAATAATTCTAAAGTAAAACTAAATATCAAGAATGTTCAAATAATTAGCAGAGCGTTCTTCGTGGTGATCGAGTTGTGTGTTGCGGCGAAGTGAAATGATTGTTGATGCAAATAATTAATAAAAAAAATAAAGTGAAAACAACTACCCGCCGCGGCGATGTGTCTGTGCACGTTCACAACTTATTCGCGGGCGCATTTACGTTGTTTAATTCACTATTAATACGCATAAAAATAAAATAAAAATAAAAATAAATAAAGAATGAAATTTTCTTTCTCACCAATTAATAAAATATGTAAAAAAAAAAAAAAAAAACAAAAAAAAGTCAAAGTGAAAACAACTACCCGCCGCGGCGATGTGTCTGTGCACGTTCACAACTTATTCGCGGGCGCATTTACGTTGTTTAACTCACTATTAACGCGCATAAAAATAGAATAAAATAAAAATAAATAAAGAATAAAAAATTTTCTTTTCTCACCAATTGATAAAATACGCATTAAAAATAAAAAAAAAAAAACAAAAAAAATGAAAGTGAAAACAATTACCCGCCGCGGCGATTTGACTGTGTATGTTACAGCTTATTCGCGGGCGCACCTACGTTGTTTAATTCACTACTAATGCGCATAATAATTGAAAGAAATTAACAGAATAACTTGGCAATCTGCTAGAAAGGCTAAGAAGTGTCGAATGCACTCAAAAAAAGCTGCCTAGTGGATTGTGTGGCAACCGTACCCTAGTAGGCATGAGGCTAAAACGGAGTAATACGGACCACCGCGCCTATAAAACTTTTTTTTTATATAAACAAAAAATGTTTTAACATTTAATAAATAAAATTAAAATCTTAAATAAATAAAAACAACATAATATGGTAATCTGCTAGAAAGGCTAAGAAGTGTGGAATGCACTCAAAAAAAGCTGCCTAGTGGATTGTGTGGCAACCGTACCTTAGTAGGCACCATGCTAAAACGGATTAATACGGACCACCGTGCCTGTAATATTTTGTTATCAGTTTTTAATTATTGTTTCCTTCTTACAGCCAAAACACATAACACGGATCGACATACGAAGGCAACGCTCTTGCTGTTATCACATTCAATTGAAGTTTTTATATTTTTTTAATCACCCTTTTACATAAGTTGACATTACTAAAGTTTATTTTCTTTCTTTCCGATAGAATTTATTAAAAAAAAACTACAATCGAGTACACCTACAAATACCTAACACAATACACAACACAAATAAAGGAACAGAGTGAGTGAAACGTTTGTTTTTTTATCCTAATATTCGAACTACAAAAAAATCTGAAAAAATAAAAAATAAAAAATTTAAATTCAATAAAACACTATTAATAAAATAAAATTATAATTACAATAACATCATCGGAGACAATATAAAAAATTGCTCTTAAATAAGTAACATTTTTCATTTATTTGTATTCACTTGTTGTTGTCAAAATTGTCACCTTGTTTTTGTAAGATGGAAGATATTAAGGAAACCTTGAATACTTTCAATGATTCGCTTAAGGCTCTGCTTAACCAAATGATGGGGGTAAAGGAAGACACTATAAAAATAAGTAATAGGCTCCTTGTAGTTGAGACTGATTTTGAAGAGCGAAATCCGGTTGCAAGTCAACCTCAACCTTTAACCCGACCACGTAATGAATACGAACTAAAAGAAACTTACACTCTTCCTGACTGCGTCAAGGAACTCCAACCGTTTGAAGGACAACCTGGACAGTATGTTTCCTGGCTTAGTAGGGCCCAGTCTATCCTAAGCGATTATGAGATTGTGAAGGATAAGCCTCTATATAGGTCCATTGTCTTGCACATAAGACAGAAAATTAGGGGTAGCGCCGATTTGGCACTCGGGTCTTATAGTGTACAAGACGATGATTGGGTCGAGATTAAAAGAATTTTGGCCCTCCATTATGCAGACAAGCGTGATGTACGAACCCTAGAATACCAGTTGAGTCTAATGCATCAAGGCAACAAGACATTAGAAGAGTATTATATGGAAGTGAGCAACCATTTTTCGCTCATTATGAACAAACTAAAAGCCGGAACTCATAAACCCGACGTTGTAGCTGCTCTAATTGAAAATCAAAGGGATAAGGTATTAGATGTTTTTGTGAGAGGACTAAACGGTGATGTGTCTAAACTGTTAGTGATTCGTTCCCCCAAAAACCTACCCGAAGCATACGCTTTTTGCTTAGAACTACAAAATGTAACACACAGGGGCAATTTAAACAATTACACTTATTCCGGGTCACCACAGCCATATCGCCCAGCAAATAACACAAGGTTTATAAACAACCATCAACCACCCAGAACTCAGCAATCTTACCAAAGATTCCAGGGTCCCCGACCGTCTATCAAATTTGAACCAAACAAATCTGGTCAATCTTACCAGTCTGTTCCGTACTTCCGTCAACAAGAGGACGGTGGCAAGAGAGATCCAAACGCCTCTTGTCAATCCTACCAATCCACCCCGAACGCTTCTGGTCAATTTTACCAATCCACCCCGAATGCCTCAACTGGTTCGAACCCCTTTAGAAAAGCCCAAAGACTTTACCATATGACTACAATGGTCCCTTCCTCACAAAGCGAAAATTCAGAGGGCGCTATCCAGGAAGTCGCCTATGAGGACAATTACGATAACGTGGTTGTTGAACCAATAAATCCAAATAGCGAAGAAACCCAGGGTACCATTGGTGAGGAACAAGAGCGGGGAAATGAAGTAACAAATTTTATGACCGACGCCTCTCCAGTGTACCATACCTAGAGTATGACACTAACACTGGGTTAAAATTACAATTCTTAATAGATACCGGAGCTAATAAAAATTTTATAAGCCCGAAAATTGCTGCCGGTAGTACTAATTTATCTGTTCCATTCCTGGTTCAATCAGCCACGGGTAAGGTTCAGATAACACAATATATTAAGGGTCAATTCTTCAAACAATTTGGCAACGACTCAATCGTAACATTTTTTGTACTTCCCGGTTTAATATCGTTTGATGGTATTATAGGTGATGACACCTTGAAAGAATTAAAAGCACTGATTGACAGAAAAAACGATCTTCTATTTATTACACCAGGAAATAATATACCATTACGTGCGAAATCATCAACTAACATTCATACAATAGTAGACCTAGACCACCCTGTTTTCGTTAAACAAGCCTTAAATAGCCTCATCAAGGAATATTCTCAAATTTTCGAACCACTTTCACCAGGGGAAGCAGTAGATACTACCGTAAGGGCTGAAATTCGCACGACTTCACAAGAACCTGTTTATACAAGAAGCTACCCATACCCATCAAATATGAGGGGCGAAGTAGAAAGGCAAGTTGAGGAACTTTTGCATGAAGGAATAATTAAACCTTCTAAAAGTCCCTACAACTCTCCGGTATGGGTGGTTCCAAAAAAACCAAAACCTAACGGAGAGAAACAATACAGAATGGTCATCGACTTCAAAAGATTAAACTCGGTAACCATATCCGACACCTATCCTATACCAGATATTAATTCAACCTTGGCTAGCCTTGGCAGTGCTAAGTACTTTACAACTCTTGATTTAACTTCAGGGTTTCATCAAATTTTCATGAAAGAAAATGATACACCCAAAACCGCGTTTTCTACGTTAAACGGCAAGTACGAATTTTTGCGTCTTCCTTTTGGTTTAAAAAATGCGCCAGCAATCTTCCAACGAATGATCGACGATGTACTCAGGGCACATATAGGAAAAATTTGCTATGTTTACATTGACGATATTATTGTTTTTAGTGAGGATTACGAATCCCATTTCAAGAACCTTCGACTGATCTTCGAGTGCTTGAAGAGTGCGAAATTACAAGTCAATTTAGAGAAAACTCAATTCTTATCAACGCAAGTCGAATTCTTGGGATACATTGTAACAGCAGATGGTATAAAAGCAGACTCAAAAAAGGTAGAGGGCATAACTAGAATGGAGCCTCCTTCGAACGTAAAAGCTTTAAAGCGATTCCTGGGTATGACTTCTTACTATAGGAAATTCATACAAGACTACGCTAAGGTAGCAAAGCCTCTTACTAACATGACGAGGGGTAAATACGCTAATATTAAAGCGTCTCAATCCAGCAAAGTCCTGATAGAACTTGACGAGCAAGCTCTACAATCTTTTAATAACCTAAAAGCTATTCTTTCATCTTCAGAAGTATTGGCATTCCCAGATTTCAAGAAACCTTTTCATTTGACAACTGACGCTTCGGATTATGCCATAGGTGCAGTCCTCTCACAAGACGATCACGGCAAAGATCGTCCTATTGCATATATATCAAGGTCGTTAAATAAGACAGAAGAAAACTATGCAACTATCGAAAAAGAAATGCTTGCAATAGTTTGGGCGCTAGACAATCTCAGATCTTATTTATATGGTGCGGGTTCCATTAAAGTTTACACAGATCATCAGCCCCTGACCTTTGCATTGGGAAATAGAAATTTCAATGCAAAATTAAAACGTTGGAAATCTCGTATTGAGGAGTATAATTGCTCACTTTTTTACAAACCAGGGAAATCCAATGTTGTGGCTGACGCACTTTCTCGCATCCATATGCACTTAAATTACATGGGGTCTGATACAGCTACCGCCTCGGAGCCTGGTTCAGAGTCAGGTGACACTATTCACAGTGCTATTCAAGATGCCTCGCAACTTATTCCGCACGTTGAATCACCTATCAATGTTTTCCGCAACCAACTTGTTTTCGAACACAATCGCTCAGAGTATTCATGCGAACATCCACACACTGGATTTGTACGCCATATTATTCCTATTAATAACCATGAGGTGTCCCATTTAAATACTTCCTTACAGAAGTATCTTAAGCCTTCAGTTGTTAATGGAGTTAAAATACCAGAATCGTATTTACAATTTTTCCAATCGCAATGTTTTCGTAATTTTAGTCTATATAAAATTCGAATAACACAAAGATTGGTCATCGATTTATCCGATGCAGACGAAATAAGCGAGACAATTGAAAAGGAACACCGTAGGGCACATAGAGAAGTCCGTTTGCAAATTCTAGAGAGATTTTACTTCCCTAAAATGGCTAGCACCATTCGTGCTCAAGTATCTTCTTGCGAATGTTGTAAACTTTTCAAGTACGACAGACATCCCAATAAACCACAATTTCAGCCGACTCCTATTCCAAATTACCCATGTGAAATCCTTCACATTGACATTTTCACGTTAGGACAAAAAGTTTACTTGAGTTGCATAGATAAATTTACTAAATTTGCCAAACTCTTCACTTTAGAATCCAAATCAGCTATTCATTTACGTGAAACATTGTTGGAGGCCCTCCACTACTTCACGGTCCCAAAAATGATTGTGTCAGACAACGAAAGGGGTTTGTTGTGCCCCACTGTTCTCAATTACCTAAAAACCTTAGGTATAGAGCTATACTATACCCCAACCCAAAAAAGCGAAGTCAATGGGCAGATCGAAAAGTTTCACTCAACATTCTTGGAAATATTTAGATGTTTGAAAAGCGAATATCCAAACTTCAAGAATACTGAATTAGTCCCAATTTCTGTGGACAGGTATAATAACTCTGTACACTCGGTTACTAATAAGAAACCCGTGGACGTGTTTTTCGATCGCTCTTCCAGAATCAACTATCAGGGATTAGCTGCTTTTAAACAACAAACATTGGAAGATATAAGGGGGCTTATTCAGAGTAAGCAAAGTTCAACAAATATGGCTCGCAATAAAGATAGGTCCCAACCGTTACAATACTTACAAGGCGATAAAGTTTTCGTTTCTAACAAACAGATAAAAACAAAAGATAAACAGCGGTTTAAGCCAGAAGTAGTTGAGGAAGATAGGAAAGTGACCATTAAAACAAAAACAGGCAAAATTTTCCATAAATCAGATTTGCGTAATTAGATTCGAATGTTGGATGGCGAACGTTTCGCGTATTCCGTCACACAAAAATTTTATATTATATACTTACAAAAATTACACTATATACAAAAATAAAAAAAAAGAAAATAAAAAAAAAAAATTAAAATAATTACCTTACTTTATACAAGGTTCCTTTGCAAGGTTACCCGGTTTCAATTAATACTTACAAAAATTACATTATATACAAAAATTAAAATAATTACCTTACTTTACACAAGGTTCCTTTGCAAGGTTACCCGGTTTCAATTAATTACACTAGGTTAAAAATACAAAATTCTTTGTTAAATCACACACAAATTTTACCTATTTTAAAAAAAAAAAAGAAAAAAAAACACAAACATTTTTTTTTTTTTGATATCTTTGTCTTAGCCTTAAAAACATACACAAAGTTCTTTATAAATTTACAAAAAAACACATTATATTCGAAAACACACACCCGGCTTTATCCAAGGTTCCTTTGCAAGGTGGCCTCGATTCAAATAATTACTCTGGGATAAAATTAAGAAAACTTTTCATTGTTAAATAACACAGTAGCTTTACGTATTTTGAAAATTTTGATATCTTTATGTTAGCCTCAGAAGCACACAAATTTTTATTTTTTCTTTTTGAATTACTTACAAATTAAATTAAAAACAAAAAATATTAAATATTCCATTGTACACTATTTCATAAGCATGCTCCTGTTTTACGCGGTAACGGCGGTGCATATTTTCAAATACGAAGCACCCGTCGTCCCCCTACAACAAGGATTCATATGGCGCGTAAATGGGGCTTTCAAATTAGCCCATGTCATCAATCTTGCTAGAATAAGGAATACGATCATCGAGATACAAAAGGAGACCACTTTGATGTCAGACTCCCGGATCAGGGTGCTAACAGAGCACTACCTCCAAGACGCAGCAGAAGGAATTTCCAGGATGATCAACACGCCATCAAGAAAGCCACGCTCTATTGATTGGATAGGGTCAGCGTGGAAATGGGTAGCAGGATCACCGGACGCTTCCGACTGGGGGCAAATCCTACAATCCCAACAATACCTTACAAAAAATAATGATCAACAATTAAAAATAAATACACGCCTCTTCGAAGCTGAACATGATTCAATTCAACAACTCAATAATGTGATCAGTAAGGTAAAAGCCATTGATGGTGATATATACACCACCACGACGACACTACACAAAGCAATCATACTTGCAAACCAGGTCAAGGAAATGACACGAGCTTGTCAACTGGCCAAAAGTGGTGTGGTCAATACGAACCTACTGGACCACACCGAAGTTGAAACCATACTCGCAGAGGTGGACAACCTGCCTTACCAAAATGCCATAGAGGCAATCGAATTTTCCAAGCCATCGGTTTTGACCAACGGAACAGCTCTATTATATGTCGTCTCAATGCCCAAGGTTACGGAGAAAAGATACCAATCAATGTTCCTCCTGCCCACCGTGTCGCATGGAAATCAACTGTCACTAAAATTCAACAAGCTGGCTATGAACGCAGAAGAAACGTATGCTGTTCTAGGTCATTGTTTGTCTATAGGCAATACAACAGTCTGCCGGGATAAAGACCTATTGAAACTAGAAGAGGACAGTTGCATCCCGCGTTTGTTAAAAGGGGGACAAGCTTCATGCAGATACCTCAAAAACAACCAAGAAATTATTGAATTGGTTGATGATGAAACATTGTTCCTGTCCAATTTCAATGGTACATTATTGGAAAACGCCAAGGAACACCAGTTGGTTGGTTCCTTCATCATCCAGTATTCAAATGAATCAATCATGGTTAAAGGCAGGAACTACAGTAGCCGTGCTGTAACGCATTTGATGGCTATGCCAGCTGCTTTAACGACCGTGACGGCCACCGGATATGAATTGTCCCTGAATTATGTCCACGACTTCAGCTTGCAAAATCTCAAAAAATTATCGACCATGTCCAATGGGATTTTGTATTCATACTTTACGGAAATAGTGCTTGCCGTACTCGTTGCAGCTTCTTTGTACGTCATATGGAGGAAACTTACCTCAACAAAGGGAATCCCAAAAGCTACTATTTTGGGTTTGGGATTCGAAGCAACGCCACCCGGAGTACTGAAGGCCTAAATGATCTACGGGACGTAGATCTTGTGGTTGGGAGGAGTTAACACCCGCCTCTCTGCTGCCACTCTAAGTCGCTGGCAGCGGCATCTAATAAACAACAATTACACTTGAAGCCGCCGGCAACATGATACAATAACAACAAGCATATACAAAGTTGCCGGCAGCGTTGACCCACAGCAACAGCGCACTTGAAGTCGCCAACGTCAATAAAATAACAACAACAATGTTTTACTTTGTCAGCGAGACTGCAACTATGTCGCTGGCAATGTAATATGATCCGCTCACCAGCGGATATGCCGTTCCAGATTCTCAAGCGGCCGATGCATGCGCGTGCACTGAAGATGCGGCGTCAGCATTTCAAGCCATGGATCGTCGCCAACGCGCGCTCGCTGAGTGGCGCGACAAGTCACTCTATTTTGGATCGCGAACGAATGCAGAACGTTTTATAAACTAAGTCCACAAATACAATAAACACACATCATTTTATATAAAGCATTCTCATTTAAAGAGGGATT
This sequence comes from Scaptomyza polygonia, assembly GCA_035044585.1. NCBI lineage: Eukaryota > Metazoa > Arthropoda > Insecta > Diptera > Drosophilidae > Scaptomyza > Scaptomyza polygonia. Next base: position 530,931 of record JAWNNU010001864.1, read on the forward strand.
TCAACTTACAGGACTCCAACTGATCAACTAATGATGCAGATAGAAATAACAAGGTAGTATTATGTTCATGGCGGTCCTTGAGACTGCCATAACTTACATAAAGGCAAAATTCATTAGCAGCTTCTTGAACTGAAGCAGAATACATTTTTTGTTCGAAGCTGTAATAGAAGCCTTATAGTATATATGATATAATATAATATAATAATATTATAATCAATAATGAAGTTTGAATTTGATTTGATTGAAATGAAATATTACCATATTATCAAAATAAGACATATAATGGTAAACAATGAATACTTTTATATATTAAGAATGACTTGATTGGGTTTTCCTGGGTTTTGCCAATATCTACATAGCGAATGCTGGATCATTATATTGTATTGTAACTCCCCAGAATGCACACCAGTACTTGGTAAACTAGTTAATTCTTTTATGTTAAATATCTTAATGAATATAAATTTTTGCAATATTATTTTTGAGGGGGCGTGTTGGCATATAAAATCAAAACTAACATAACTTAATATGAATACGGTCACACTGCGTCGCTCATGACTTGAGTTAAGCTAATCGATAAACTGATCTCTTACTTAACGTGATTCTCTCCGAGGCTGGTATGTGCATGTGCGAAAGCATAAAACAAGAAATATCAAACAAACTGTTAATTAAAGCTAAATAACACAAACGGACTTTTTATTTAACACAAAATAGTAACAATTACAATAACAGTCTTATGTTAGGTATTTACAATTTGGGTTGGGTAGATCGGTGGTGAGATCTCGTTGTATTTATGTATTTTGGAAGAGGTTGGTTTTTTTTTTGTAAATCTATTATGAGTTTGATGTTGTCTATGGATGGGTTTTTTAGGATGACTATTGGCTTATTATTTTGGAGATTTTCGTTTCAGGCTGTTGTTAGGGATGGGCATTGGGTTAGGATGTAATTGAGGTCTATTGGGGAATTGTTTGGCAAAGGGGGCAGGTGTTGGTTTTGTTTTTGTCAATGTAATGTTGGTTTGTTATTTTTGTGTGTCCCAGTCGTTGTCTTTTAGTTTTATTTGGTCGAGTCTGGGTATTTCATTCTGATATATGGCTTTGAGAATTTGTAGAATTTTTGTGTTGTTAGGGTTAATGTTTTTGTTCCAGCTTGATGATGGGTATCTCTGTGGTAATAGTATTTCTTTGAGGTGTTTGGTTATGTCTGTCATGTTAATATTGTTAGTGGTGATCAGTGGGGATTTCACTGCATTTTCGGCGTGTATGTCGGTGAACTCGTTGCCTTTTATGTTTATGTCGCTCGAAATCCACATAAGTTTTACTTTGTTTTGGTGTCTTGTCAGTTGTGTTCGTGCAGTTTTTGGGTAGTAGCTGAGGCTGTCGATGTTTTGTATTGCTTTTAAGGATGATAGTAAGTCGAAGCATATGATCCATTTACCGTTTTTGACGTAGAATACGTCTTACGTTACGGTAATGAGTGTGCTATCCAAAAAAGTTGCTGTTGTAATATGGGTGCTTCGCAAAATCGCCCATTTCTCATGAACTAATGAATAGATTTTGCTCAAATTAATTTCATTTTATAGCCAAGGCTTCAACCTTTATTTAAACTATATATATATATATATGTAGTGATTACATTTTTTATTAAAAAAATGAGACCAAAAATATGCAAAATTTTGCTTCATTTTGAAGACTTTAAATTGCTCTAGCAATCTCAATAACCAATCAATTACTCTGATTTTTTTAGAATTTAAGTTGAGATGAGGTACACAAACATTCCCTAATTCAAATTTTTTATACTCTTGCCAAATATATAACTTTTTCAGGCAATAGATCAGTGCAAAAATCACCTTTTTTCAATTGCAAATTGCTCAAAAATTCAGCAATAGAATCGATTAAAACTTTTTTAATACAAAGTAGACTATGCGCTTATGACTGATACATTCTAAATGTGGAAATTTCCTTAAGATATTTGGGCATAATTAAATTTTCATACATAAATTCTTCAGTACCAGGCGTGTAAATGATCAAGCTCTGCTGTAGCGTCAGTTCCAAACAATTATATCACAATAAAATATGTTTACCCCAATTTTATAGATTCAGAAATTTGCGTTCAAGTTTTCGAAATCATGTTTAATTGTTTTTGTTGCACATTTAATTATGGTTTTGCACCAAAACAATTCATATGCCCGTGCAAATATATCATATAAACTATCGGGAACTAAACTATCGATAATTCTTCTTCACGGTGGCAGCCCTGATTTTCGCAACTTGTGAACAGTAACAAAGTTATTGCATTAAATAAAAATTAAAACAAAAAAAATTTTAGATTTTATTATGCAGAAATTTTGATTTATTAAATTATATCATATCTATATTTCAAGTCAATGTTTGTATTATTTATATCAGAGATGCTAACCAGTAATGCAGTAAAAATCAAAAAACTAGCAAAATGACAACAACACAGTTGAAATAAAACATCTATGTGGTTGTTATTAGGCTACCGCTTCATAAATTTTGTACCACATGGACAGACGTATTCTAGGGCTAACACAGGCTTTTCTCTTATTTTGCAGTATTATGTTGAGTGCTTCAAGTAAAGCTTTTATTTTTGCTGTAAATATGGATGTGTAGGTCGGGAGAATCCCTTTTTTGATCACTGTGTCTTCTGTTGTGATGGAAAATGTTGTGGGTGGTTTTCGACCCGTCGGTGTAGGTAAATTTGTATTGGGTGCGATTTTTTTTTTTTTTATTCTTCTCGGCCTTATGGTTTAGATCAAAGTCTAAAGTTTTTGTAAGCGAGTAAGTATTTAAATACTTATGTCAATAAACATCAACATTATAGAGATGAAAAAATCATTACTTAATATTTGAATTTGTTAGCGGAAGAAACAAACTCAAGTAAGTTTATATCACAGTAAGTTTTACACACACAACAAATTTTGATGAGGATAGGGTGAGAGAGAGAGAGAGAGAGAGGTGGTTAATGTTAAAGCCAAAAAGAGGATCATGATCAAAACACTGACGATATGAACGACTTTACGTGCGATTGTGACCCTTGAAAGCGCCAATCAAGTGGCTGGCTCCTTATACATACATAATTTATTTGCAAACCAAGTGGTTGACCTAACTCGCACTCGCACACATACACTAACACACACACCCGGTCCTTGGCCGCAGTGCGGTAGTAAAAAGATTTTCGCTGTCGGGTAACAGCCCGGCAAAGTGCTAAAATCATAAAAAGCAACATGCTTATGCCGCACAGAGAGGCTTTCTCTGAATTTCGTTGCAAAAATCAAAAAAAAATTTTTGCCGTAACAAAATATTGAATGAACCTTTTTTATAGGAATTTCTCCAACGATTTCAAATCTTCTATCTATAGATTTTTAATTGAACATAAAGCCCTTAAAAGTCGTCTGATTTTCAGTGTTAAATTAAAATCACAATATAAGGTAATTTGGTCGGCTTTGAGATAAAAAATCTCAAAAACTATGAAACGGATCACCATTATTTTTAATTCTATCGATAGAACTAAAAAGTATAAAAATTGATCAACAAAATTGTCCTTTTGCTTTGCGTTTGGCCGGGTAAATCGATATTTATCAATTATCCATTTTTGCAGCATGTATTTCTCAACTTTGATGGAAAATAAAAGAAATCTATAAAATTCTATGTTTTCTATATTTTCACATTAAATTCTTTGGTTATTCCTTAATGGAATGCAAAAAATTATCTGCCCCCCGTTGCCCCGTTTTTTTTTTTTTTAGAGTTAAAATAGTTGAAATAGACAAAGTTCCAAAAATGTGCTCTGTGCATTTCTGGGCTATTTATGACATTTTTTTTTTTTCAGTTTGCTTGTTTTATTTATTGAATATTTTCTTGTGATTAGAAAACTCACAATAAGTGTACAAATCTTATTAATATAACTTAGCTTTCAGTTCATTATAGGACTGTATTCTGAGTGCACGTCCCTAAGAATCATCGCTGGGTTAGTAAGTCATTACGACGAAGGCGGGATCGGCTGCAAAGTCTTGTAAGACCTCTCGCGAGATGATTAGGGTGCAGTGAGAGCTTGCTAAAGTATTTCATTTTTTGTTCCGCTTTTAACTCCTTGACTGGTTGGATGTTTAAGTCTCTCTGAATGTTTTCGTTTCGAACATACCACGGTGCTCCGGTGATGGTTCTCAAGATCTTCGACGTGTCTCTCTGGACATTATCGATGCTGCTGTTGCAAGCGTTCCCCTATAACTGTGAGCCATAGGTCCAGATTGGTTTTAGAACAGAGCTGTAGAGGAGGACCTTGTAATCCAGACTAAGGGGAGAGCGGGCATTGATAAGCCAATGGAGGCTATTGGCTTTCAGTTTGAGGTGTGTTCTCTTAGCTTTACTGTGTTGGCGCCATGTAAGTCTTCTATCATGGTGTACGCCCAGATACGTAACCTAGTTTGCTTTTGGAAGTGCTGTGTTGTTTGACGAGAGTGGTGGACAATCTTGCATGTTAAGGGTGAAAGGTACTTGTTTACATTTTTGATCGTTTACCCTGATTCGCCAGTCGGATAACCATTCTAATCGTTGACGAGATGGTGGGCTAGTTGCGCTGTTTCTTGTATTGAGCCGCTCCAGATGGCTGAGAATGGCTGTATTATCAGCAAAGGTAGAAGTTGTCAATCTGGTACTTATAGGGATGTCTGCTGTGAACATTTCAAATAGTGTTAGTCCGAGTACGCTGCCTTGTGGAACACCAGCTTCAATACTTTGTTCGTTAGACATTGCGGTGTTGCATCTGAATGCAAACTTCCTGTCGTAGAGGTATGATTTAAGCAGTTTATGTGTATTGTTTGGAAGCATTCTTTTGATCTTATACATCAGACCTCCAACCAAACTTTGTCGAATGCTTGAGAAACATCCAGCAATATGGCAGTGCAGTATTCTCGATCAATTGTTCCGTGATTTTCACGATAGCCAAATTGGTGTGATGGTTTTATGTTATGCAGATTCAGTAATTTATGAATCCGGGAAAGCAAGCATTTTTCACAAAGTTTTGATAGACACGATAATAAGCTTAAGGGTCTGTTCGACGAATGAACTGTGTGATTTTTTCCCAGCTTTGGGATCATTATGATGATTGACTTTTTCCATCTTTCTGGAAAGCGACCGAGTTTGGTAATGGTATGGAAATGCTGTGAAATGATGCAGACCGCACAGTGAGGGAGCTTAACAAACATCTTTGGGGTTATAAGGTCACATACCGGGAATTTTTCGGGTTCACTTGCTCTTTAATGGTTCCTGCGATTTTATTTTGGCGAAACTTGATTGGCTCCTGGTGAATCTGAAAGTCATTTGGTGCAGTCGGTGGTACAAATGAATTTGTTGCAGGATTTTGAAGGTGAGTAGCATTCGAGACTGCTTTGTTGCTGCTCCGGTGGCTTGTTGTCCTGAGCCGTGTTTGTAGTCACTTGTTTTGCTCGTGAAAATGGTGTGTTAGGCGCAGGAAGGGCCAGTCCTGATTTTAAAGCGCTTGCGTAAGTCGCATTTCTGGTTGCGAGTACCGGGTCAAATGAGGATCTAGCTGCAGTCGAAAAGAAGACGTCTTGGTTGAACTTTGATGATTTGATGGTAGTTGGTGCGTATTGTGAGCGTACAGTGACGCGCTGGCGGATACAGTTTCTAAGTTCCTCATAAATTCAACGGCCTCGGTGAAGTAAGCTGATGATTGTTTATTGCACTCTGTGTTTTTTAAGTGTCTTTGTTTCTGTTACGAGTTCTACTTTAAAAGTGGTTGCGGTATCCTGTTCCTGTTGAAGATGTTAAAAACGGTTTTTGCTGGAAGTCCTTTCTCCTCCATCGCCAGTTTTTTTTCTTCTATTTTAACATCAGACTCTATTCCTTTTATTACGACTTGCAGACCCTTGCTGCTTTTCAGTTGATACGTGCAATAACTAATTTTTTTTTCGTCTAGATACTTTGTCAAAAATCTGTAATTATCTTCCGACTTTGTCTGGACTTTAATTTCATGAATGTTATCCCTAAAGAGAAGAACTATGCCAATGTTTTCTGCTAGAATGTGAAACCTATTGGTATTGTTTGCAGTTTCATTTGGGAGTGTGTTTAAGCAAAGACAATCTACTTCTCTAGACGTGACAAATCGCTCTTGAGTGACATTATCTGCCCAAAGCGAAAATTGACTTTGAAAGCTCACTGAGCTTAAACTGAACGTCAACACAAAGCAATGCTTGATTTCGTTGTGCAGCTGAGCGCCTGGTGGCGAAGCAATGCTCGATAGGTGGCGGCCATCGTTGTTAAGCTGTTTGTTGTGACCACAAAGTGTGCGATGCGTATGGCCTAATAAATTGTTGCCCTCTTGTTGTTGTCACAAAATTGTAACAAAATTTGAGATTAGCAATTTTAGCTTTTGTTGGAACATACCCTCTGATTTCCATCATGGAAGGGTGCTATCGACTTATATGAACATTGTGCAATTCTATAGCTTAATGTAAGAACTTTAATATTATTTCTATTGTACATGTATATTTATATTCCAGCAATAAGGTTGGGCATTCATATTCAATAAAACAACTTGTATATAACTATGTAAGTATTAGAATTTTCATTGGCAGTTATTGAATATTGGAACAAGGGGTATTTATTCATACAAGAAGCGATTGGTCGTGCCAATTGCTGGACTTTGTTTTTGATTTTCGTATGTCCCTTTTGCTGGTATATTGGTTTTGTGGAAATGTACGTAACAGACAGAAGGTAGCATTTTTGATCCCATAAAATATATATATTTTCTTAATCAGCATCAACAGACGAGTAGATTTAGCTATGTCTGTACGCTTTATATCTTGGGCTTAGGGTATCTCCTATTAGAGCTTTTTTCACTTACTAGCGACATCGGCTGATAGGCACGTGGCTTATCTATTATGAGGAATATGAAAAGATAATTCGTCTGCAATATCAACCTGCATTAGCTGCATCATTCGCGAATTTGTGTTCAATAAGTACAGAGCTGTGTTTAAAAAATGAAAAAGTGCGTAGTAAAGAGTTGCGGAAGTGATGAAAATCTTAAATATTTTCGGTTTCCGGAGCGTGAAATTCCGTTCTGGTGTGAGAATTTGCAAATTTCACCTGGTTCCATAACATCTTAAACATTAATTTGTGCCAGGCATTTCGATGCATCGTGCTTCGAGGCAAGAAAGCTAAAAATTGGACCTGTCCTAACAGAGAATTTGGGTAGATTAATTTGTAACAATTTATAATTGCCATCTTTGTATGTATAAGCTAGTGTTGTTTTTTGCCGTAGTGCAGCCATGCGCTTATTAAAGTAAATTGCATTGGATTGAAAAGCTATACATAATTTCTCAGGTCACGATAATGAAATTGAACATTTCCCAACATTTTTGGATCCAACAAAAAGTTCGTTGAGGCATGTGCGTAAATGTTGTGTTGAATTTTGCAATTCAACGTCCCCACCTACAACTTTATTCGCATTCCCAACCAACGAAAATAGGCATGATGATTGGACTTCGCTGTGCAACGTGGCGAAATCTGCGAGGGGTTTAAAAGTTCTACGCATTTGCGCAAAGCATTTCGATGCATCAGATGTAGGTGTGAGGTGCATCAAAACAACGGCTGTGCCGAAACATTTTCTTGGCCATTCCGAAGCTGAACCAGAGCCAGCAGTTGAGGAGGTTAGCGATTATGTTCAGAAAGATTTAAACTGTGAAAACTGTTTGAAGTTTGCTCAGCTTTCAGATTTTCACCGAAAACAGTGGAAGAAAGCGCAAGAGCAGCTTGATGAGATGACAAAAAAGTACAAAGAGTTGCAGTTAAATTACCAAGAAACATTGCGTTCAGATCAGCAAGAAATTAGTTTGTGGAAAAGCCGAGCTGAAAACTTCAGCAAGTTTTTCTTTTTTTCAGAAAAACTTGCTGCAAAACATTAACTATGTGTCGAGCAAGGCATATAATTTTATGCGTAATGTCTTGGAACTTAGTTTACCGTCACCGCGCTTTCTACATAGATGGAGTCCAATTAAAAGACTTGACACTGGCTTAAGGCCCAGTTACCCGAACTTGGCTTGAACTGAATTTGAATTGAATGCGAGCGTGAATTAGTATATGAAAACAAAGCGATTACCCAAACGAGAACTAGACTTGAACCTAAAAATGAACCTGAATATGAAATTGAAACGATTACCCTGAACATTTAATTATCGAACAGCTGTTTGTCATTGTTTTGATATTTTCACAATTGCGCGCGAACTTCTGTTTACACAAAAAAATAATAAACTTATTAAATATGGATGATATGGTTAATGTGTATTACATGTACTTAGTACAAATCGGCAATTGATATTCAAGCTGCCCTTTTCTTTGCCGGATCCTTAAATAGTTTGCTAGCTTTATTTTACAAAAAATCATTTTCCTCCACCAACCAAATGAGTTTATGCTCGTCCATTTTAAATCAGCTGTTCAATGTAAATGGATCGTAACTTGAACTGAAATATGAACTGGAACTACAAATTCTGTTTTCTGCAGGTTTCCAATTCAGTTAAATTCAGTTCAAGTTTTGGGTAACCAGCAAACAGTGTTTGACGTTTAGTTCAACTGATCAGCTGTTTTCTAAGTCCACGTTCAATTCGGTTCACGTTCGGGTAACTGGGCCATTAGACTCCGCCATTTTGTCTAACTTAAAGAGAGAAGTCAATAAAATGACAAGTCGCAACAGAAATTGTGTTCTGTTAATGGATGATATTAGCGGCAGGAAGAAGTATAACTCGAGCACTGACCAGGTCGATGGCTTCACAGGCCTTGGCAAAAACAAACGAGCTAAATTTCTGGCCAGCAAGTTTATGTTTTTAATGGTGCGAGGCATTTTTGAACCGTGGAAGTACGTGATCAGCTTCAACTTTTCCCAATGGCACCGATTTCAAAGAAATTGTTTTAGAAAATCTGAAATGCCTGAAAGAATGTGGTCTAAAAGTAAAAGCAATAGTCTCAGACCAAGGCAGCAATAATGTTTCTTGCTACAAAATGCTAAAAGATAGTAAGGACAACACGAATGTTTTTTTTTTAACGATGGAGAAAAAATATATTTGCTATATGATTACGTGCACTTGTTTAAAAGCATTCGCAACACGTTGTTAGTTACGAAGCTTAGGAAACCTTTTGGTTTTGCAAGTTGGGAAGTTCTGCGAGAATTTCACAAAATCAACAAGGAAAGCACAGTGCGAATGGCACCTAAGTTGACAGATGACTACATTGCTCCGGGACTTTATCAAAAAATGCGCGTAAGCCTCACTATGCAGGTGTTTAGCAATACAGTCGCACAAGGTATCGCCACCTGCATAGAGTTAAAAAAGTTCAACATTGCTGACAACATTGCATGTGCCGAGGCGACAAAAAACTTTATATTAGCAATAAACAATGGCTTTGATCTTTGTAATGGTCAGTCATTTGACTGCGGTAATATCAACAAGCACCCCGTCACGCGCACCAATGGGAAAATGGAGAAGTAAGAAGAGTTTGCGGATTTCGTAGAGAAATTGTATCCCACCCGTGTGAGTAGGTTTATTTGCATTGAGGGCCTAGCATCCACACTGCGAGGCATGATAAGTCTCTGCAAAGACTTATTCACCGACTGTGAAACCAGCTTTGTAATGCTTGGGAGGTTTAACCAAGATCCATTGGAAAATTATTTTGCAACGCTTCGGTCGAAGCTGGGTAATAATACCAATCCCTCAGTACGTGAAGTTCAGTACTTGACGGCTAGGATAGCGTCGATGAAAATCTTGACGCAAAACTTTTTATCCAACAAAAATTGCGAAGACGATACTGACCTTAATTTGGATTGGAATTACGAGCCACAGATCGATAAAACTGAAACTGAATGTTCAACAACAGTCATCGTAGCACCACCAACTGACAGCAACAGTGAGGTAATAAACAACTCCAGCTCAGCAGCAGCAGCCGCGAGTTATTTTGTAGGCTACGGTATACGGTCGCAGCTCCAAAAAAAAACAAGTAGAAACGTTGCAGTCGGACGCACCCGACTGCGGTATACTCGATACCAGTAGTAAAACAGATTAAAAGAGAGCTGATTGCAATGGTGTGTGGATACGGCAGGGGTGTACGCTGCCTCAACGATTGTCTGGTGCAGATGGGGATGCCAAAAAGCTATCTTCCTTCCAAATTTGGTGACTCTAGCTCAAAGTTTGTTAAAGGTAGGGGCTGGGGTGGTATGGGGGCGTGGCATCAAAATTTTTGCTACAGATCTATGAATCATGTCAACAGCTATCCTCCTGGGGGCCGCCATTAAAAATTTTTGGGTTTCTTCATCACCAATCTTGGCATCAAATTTGGCGTCTCTAGCTCAAAAAATGTAGAAAATATAGGCGTTTTTGATTTCAAAATGCAGGGGGCTGCGGAACGGGGGGGGGCGTGGCTCCAAAACTTTGATGCAGTTTTTTGACGATCGTTAATAGCTATTTTCCTACCAAATTTGGTGACTCTTGCCTTAACGCTTTGGAAAATACACGCATTCCCGTTTTTAGTGAAGCATTGGGGCGGTTTGGGGCATCTTGGGCAGTATGGATTAGCGTGGTATCCAAAGTTTTTATGCATTTTTTTGGGGGTAATAATCACCTATTTTGGCACAAAATTTGGTGGCTCTAACTCAAAAACTGTAAAAGATATAAGCATTTCTGTTTTTAAACTCCGGGGGCTGGGGGCTGAATGGGTAGGTGGGGCTCCAAAACTTTGATGCAGTTTTTGGGGGGTCGCTACCAGTTATCTACCTACCAAATTTTGTGACTCTTACTCGAACACTATGGAAGATACACGCACTACCGTTTTTAGCCAAGCGTTGGGGTGTTTGAGGGCGGATAGGGCAGTATAGATGGGCGTGGCATCCAAAGTTTTTATGAATTTGATTGGGAATCGTCAACACCTATCTTGGCACCAAATTTGATGGGTCTAGCTCAAAAACTGTAGAAGATATGAACATTTTTATTTTTGAGCTGCGGGGGCGCTGGGGGCGGAATGGGTGGGCGTGGCTCCAAAATTTTTGATGCAGTTTTTTGGGGATTGTTAATAGCTATTTTCTCCCCAAATTTGGTAGTTCTAGCTGTAAGGGCTTGCGAAATAGCTGCATCTATCGATTTTGCGTTATCGCGTTTATCGATTTGCCAGCCCCCTAGTTATCGTAGAACTCCAATCTTGACACTTTAATTTACTATGCCATAGATAAAGGGGTTTGCAAAGTTTGAAGTCTCTAACTTGAAGGGTGTGGAAAAAAGTTGCGAACATACAGACGGACAGACGGACAGACACCATGACGGACATTGCACAAACCCAATATACTCTTTACTTCCGGTATCGAGTATAATAAAATGCAACCAATGTGAGGAAATTATGGTTAAATATGACAGCTTAAGTTTGGACTCTGAAGGGTTTATCAAACATAAAAATTTCAAAGAGGATGAATTATGCCTAAGGAATCCATCAGATTATTTTTTTGAAGTGTGTCAGAGCCATTTTATGATATTTTCTACGCTTTTTAAAGCGTCACCTCACATAAAGGACATTAAGCAAAAGATAGTTGATGAGTGCATTAGCCAGACTAATTTGAAGTACCCGGAGTGGTTCAGAACAGATTTGCCCTGTTACGGCCACAAAGTAACGAAATTGGGTCATTTAGTTTGTGTGTTGCTTCGAAAGATTGCTCAATGGTTGCTAGAATCGGAGCTGGCAAGTGAAAAAGCCCGGAAGAGAAGGAACGAACCAGGTGTGAGCAAACATGATCCGCAATCGAGAAAGAGTGCTAAGCTTTATACAAATCCATGTTAAAAGACTTGTTTATGTTATGGTGCATATACCTCAAGGGGAAACCAGCCAATAAATGGTTAATGCGCTGCATGTAGTACCTCTATGGTGGTGTGGAAATCTGCATTTATTACAAATAAATTAAATATCATCAAACAAACTTTTTGAATTGCTTAACTTCATTTACTTGCATTTTTATATAGTAAATTTATTTAACCTTATTTTTATTTGAATTAATTTTGATTTTGTTATACTCGATACCGAAGGTAAAGAGTATATTGGGTTTGTGCAATGTCCGTCATGGTGTCTGTCCGTCTGTCCGTCTGTATGAACGCAACTTTTTTCCACACCCTTCAAGCTAGAGACTTCAAACTTTGCAAATCTGTTTATCTATGGCATAGTAAATTAAAGTGTCAAGATTGGAGTTCTACGATAACTAGGGGGCTGGCAAATCGATAAACTCGATAACGCAAAATCGATAGATCCAGCTATTTCGCAAGCCCTTACAGCTAGAACTACCAAATTTGGGGAGAAAATAGCTATTAACAATCCCCAAAAAACTGCATCAAAAATTTTGGAGCCACGCCCACCCATACCGCCCCCAGCCCCCCCGCAATTAAACACTAAAAATGCCCATATCTACTACAGTTTTTGAGCTAGACCCTCCAAATTTGGTACCAAGATAGGTGGTAACGATCTCGAACCCAATTCATAAAAACTTTGGATGCTACGCCCATCTATACTGCCCTATCCGCCCTCAACCACCCCAACGCTTCGCTAAAAACGGTAGTGCGTGTATCTTCCATAGTGTTTGAGCTAGAGTCACAAAATTTGGTAGGTAGATAACTGGTTACGACCCCCCAAAAACTGCATCAAAGTTTTGGAGCCCCACCCACCAATTCCGCCCCCAGCCCCCCCGCAGTTGAAAAACAGAAATGCTTATATCTTTTACAGTTTTTGAGTTAGAGCCACCAAATTTTGTGCCAAAATAGGTGATTATAGTCCCAAAATAAATGCATGAAAACTTTGGATGCCACGCCAATCCATACTGACCAAGCTGCCCCAAACCGCCCCAATGCTTCACTAAAAACGGGAATGCGTGTATTTTCCAAAGCGTTAAGGCTAGAGTCACCAAATTTGGTAAGAAGATAGCTAATAATAATCCCCAAAAAACTGCATCAAAGTTTTGGAGCCACGCCCCCCCTGATTCCGAGCCCCCTGCATTTTGAAATCAAAAACGCCTATATTTTCCACATTTTTTGAGCTAGAGCCGCCAAATTTGGTGCCAAGATAGGTGATGAAGAAACCCAAAAAAAAGTGGATGGCGCCCCCCACCCATACCGCCCGTAGCCCCCCTTCCACCATATTCTACTAACTTTGAGCTAGAGTCACCAAATTTGGTATGAGGATAGCAATTAACATCATAAACAGATCTGCAGCAAAACTTTGGACGCCACGCCCCCATATCATCCCCCAGCACCCAGCCCCCCTTCCACCAAATTTTACTATTTTCGAGCTAGAGTCACCAAATTTGGTATGAGGATAGCAATTGACATCATACACAGATCTTCAGCTAAAATTTTGATGCCACGCCCCCCCCCCCCCCCGCCCCATACCTCCCCCAGCCTACCATCCACCATATTCTTCTAACTTTGAGCTAGAATCACCAAATTTGGAAGGAAGATAGCTTTTTGGCATCCCCATCTGCACCAGACAATCTTTGAGGCACCATACACCCCTGCAGCAGCATACACCCCTGCCGTATTCAAACACCAATGCAATCAGCTCTCTTTTAATCTGTTTTACTAGTGGTATCGAGTATACCGCAGTCGGGTGCGTCCGACTGCAACCTTTCTTCTTGTTTTTATTTTTATTTATTTATTTATTTATTGTCAGCTATGAACAGCTGACATGCGAATAAAATTAATTAAAATAATCATAATGAAAATAATTAAGTTTAAAGTAAAATTTAAAATTATGTGAAGTGCTGAAAGTAAATTAAGGTTGAAACAATTATAGAGGTAACGTTAAAGCTCTGGGAAATTCAACAAGAAAATAAGTGGCCCAACATTTGTTGCGTGGATTGGGAAAAACCCAGAAAAACCCAATCAGACCAGTGGTAGATTAGTGATTAGTGGTTACGATTAGATAAGGCAGAAAGGATAGATCGTTTTAGTACTGTAGTCGAGGTCTCCAGAGAGACAAGAGAATAAAGTTTGTTATAGTCAGAACATAATACACGAAATGGTTCATGAATTAAATAGTTGCTCGAGCAACGATCGAGGCTGAGGGGTAAAAAGTTACGTGTGGATCTAATGGGAACATTTAATTTTATTCGACTTAGAAGAACTGATGAGTCGATTTCACCATTAAGTAGATTATTGACAAATACTTCACCATGCATAATTCTACGGTTCAACAGGGAAGGAAGATTAATTAAAAGAAGTCTACTTGAATAGGGGGGAAGGTCTATTCCAGGAACCCAGTTAAAACATCTGAGCGCAAAGAGAAGAAATTTCCTCTGCACAGATTCAATTCTATCCTGGTGAATCCCGTATTGCGGGGACCACACACAAGATCCATACTCCAGGATGGGACGTACTTGGGATGTATATAGCGTTTTAGTGGTGTAGGGATCATCAAACTCTTTTGACCACTGCTTGATGAAGCCAAGTACATTTATGGCCTTATTGACCATCGTCGATATGTGAGAATCAAATTTTATTTGCTATCAAGAATGATTCCTAAATCTTTAATTTCAGAAACGCGGACAAGTGGTGAAGCATCAAGCACGTAGTGAGCAGTATGAGGGTTACCTCTACAAAAGTCATGATTTTACATTTTGACCAATTTAAATTAAGTAAGATATAACGGCACCAAGCCGACAGTGCTCCCAAGTTAGACTGAAGTAAGTTACTAAGAGAAACATCATTATAGGTGAAACATAGCTTTACATCATCAGCAAAAATACAAACACGAGAATTAGTAATAAAAGCACGAAGATCGTTAATAAAGAGATTAAATAGCAATGGTCCTAGGTGACTCCCCTGAGGGACACCAGAGGTAACAAAAATAGGTTTAGATACAGATGATTTAAAAACTACATTCTGTGTTCGGCCACACAAGTACTCAGAAAGCCACGACAGGAGTTTTGGTGGAAATCCTATAATATTTAATTTTTGAAGCAGCAAAGAATGACTAACAGAATCAAATGCCTTACTAAAATCTGTGTAAACGACGTCAGTTTGCATTTTTGCCTGAAACCCTTTGATAACTAGTGAGGTAAACTCTAGAAGGTTGGTGGTAGTAGATCTTCGCCTAACAACACCGTGTTGATAAGGGGATTGAGAGCATACAATTTTTTCAAAGACTTTCGGAATGGCTGATAACTTGGATATACCCCTATATTTTTATGAAGTGGAATAATAAAAGATTCAGAACATATTGTTGCGAAAAGTTCGGGCGGAACACTCAACTTGAAGGAAGATATGCTTCGGGCATGTTTAAACTTAAACTTTTCAACAATAATAAGCGGGGAGTCTATTTTATTTTTAACATACGCACTAACATCTTCCCACGAAGTGTCGGAAGCTAGCCTAGACACGAATATAAATTTGTTGATAGGCACAGTTGCTGAGACGCACAAGCTGCTCTATGAATAAATACCCCTTGTTCCAATATTCAATAACTGCCAATGAAAATTCTAATACTTACATAGTTATATACAAGTTGTTTTATTGAATATGAATGCCCAACCTTATTGCTGGAATATAAATATACATGTACAATAGAAATAATATTAAAGTTCTTACATTAAGCTATAGAATTGCACAATGTTCATATAAGTCGATAGCACCCTTCCATGATGGAAATTAGAGGGTATGTTCCAACAAAAGCTAAAATTGCTAATCTCAAATTTTGTTACAAATTTGTGACAACAACAAGAGGGCAACAATTTATTGGACCATACGCATCGCACAGTTTGTGGTCACAACAAACAGCTTAAAAATTATGGCCGCCACCTATCGAGCATTGCTTCGCCACCAGGCGCTCAGCTGCACAACGAAATCAAGCATTGCTTTGTGTTGTCGTTCAGTTTAAGCTCAGTGAGCTTTCAAAGTCAATTTTCGCTTTGGGCAGATAAAGTCCGCATATGATATTCAAACGATTTTCACTCAAGAGCGATTTGTCACGTCTAGAGAAGTAGATGATTGTCTTTGATTTAAGTTGCTGCGAGTAATTTTTGGTTTATTCGTAGAGTGTTGTGGACTTAGCTATTGCTGTACCTAAAGAGCGCGCTGTACTTGCCGACGCTGCTAAAGCTAGGCATACACGGGTCACATGTTGGTGTGATTTGTTGAAGTTGGGATGAAAATCACTCGTGTATGGGCTTGTTGGCCAACATGTGCGCGGTTTACGAACTTGTTCGATTACCACGCACTTGCTGCCCAACATGTTGGCTGTGTATGGGCTAGTTTTCAACAAATTTGTTTTTTTACCAACATGCTCGTCGTGTGTGGGCTTGTACTACAACAATTCGTCAGTTTAAACGAATTGTCGAAGGGTGAAGATGCTACATTTCCATAATTCACGGCCTCGAAGTCGTTCAATTGCATATGTTCATGATCCATACTGTTTCTTAAATAAACAGCAGAGTTTTTTTTTCTTAAAAAATTGTGCAAAAAGCAGCGAGTCATTGTTATCAAAGCATCAATTGCGTCGTCCGCAGTTGTACCGCTCATCTTGTCTTCTCAAAATTCCCACAATAAATTATGTTTATGAACATGTTGGCCCGTGTATGGCGAAGCGACGCCCAACAAATCACACCAACATGTGACCCGTGTATGCCTAGCTTAAGAGAGACGGTGAGCAAGAATATTTTCTGTCACGCGCTGTGTGCAAGAATTCGGTTGTCGGGTCGGGTGTTGTTGACCGCACGCTCGGCTTGCGTTGACACGATTGATACAAGAGACGGAGACGGTGAGCAAGAACGTTCTGTGTCGATCGCTGTGTAAAGCTAGGCATACACGGGGTACATGTTGGTGTGATTTGTTGAAGTTAGGGTGAAAATCACTCGTGTTCGGCTTGTTGGCCGACATGTGCGCGGTTTACGAACTTGTTCGATTACCACGCACATGCTGCCCAACATGTTGGCTGTGTATGGGCTAGTTTTCAACAAATTTGTTTGTTTACCAACATGCTCGTCGTGTATGGGCTTGTACCAGAGAACTGCTTTGAGTATGATCGAGCCGGTTCGATCAACTTCGCTAAAATCTGATCACAACCAACACAGCGCTTCGCGAAAACATGTTTGATCGAATCCGATCACAACACGAAACGAATTCGTTCAGTTTGCATGATTGCTTGGCTTACTGATCGGGACTGATTTTTAGGTTCGGGTATGATGATCGAATCTGATTTTTATGTTCGGGTATGATGATCGAAAATGATTGTAAAGAAAACGACGATCAGCCCCAAGGTATACTTAACTAGGTAGCCGCACTATTGCTATCACCCTCTTTTTATTCCCTTATTCGTCAGTCTCGTTGCGAGCTTTGTTACCGACGCACCTCCGCGGACAAATTTTTGCCGATCGTTGCCTTATTCGGCAGTCTCGTTGCGAGCATTGTAAGCGACGCACTTTCGCGGACGATTTTTTCTTGGCGATTGCCTAATTAATCAGTCTCGTTGCGAGCATTGTAAGCGACGCACTTCCGCGGACGAATATATTTGCATTTTTCTAATCAATTTTGTTGTTGATATTTAAACAAAAAAATTAAAATACAAAAGCAGAAACAGAATATTGTAGGCAATAAAAAAATGTTAAAAATTATATTATAAGGTACATAGCAAATTAAAATACATATTTACATTTCTTATATTTTTTGTGTTTCTTATTCAATAAAATTTGTCTCAGTTGCAGGAAAATAACTGCATGCATACATATGTATGTACATACATATCATACATACTTACACATTTCAGTGTGTTGACGCATTCTTTACTCTCTCGCTCTCGCTCTCTTTCGTACTCATTTTTCGTACTTAAGTTTTAGGCAATAAAGAGAGAGAGTAATGCTACCTAGTTAAGTATACCTTGATCAGCCCGAATGAAGCATAAAAACTCAGATTTCGAACATGTTGTGATTGAATTGATTGTGAGTGATGCAAATCAGATCGGAAAATTTCTTTGTAAATGGCTTATTTCAACGAGCGCCTAAAAAGTTTTTGTTTTTGAGGAAATAAGTTGCGATGCATAAAATTAACAAAAACATATAATAATTACGTTTTGTCGCAAACAGTCGTGTTTCTCACTGAGCTGCACTTAATTAATTAATTCATAGCGCAAAAGTGCAGCAAAATACTAAACAAAAACATATATATAATTTATGCAAAAAAACTAACCAAAAACGCAAACCGAAAAATATATAAATAAACGCGCCAACTCTTAACAAACAAAATCAAATTTTATAAGTTTTGAGTGGGAAGAAGCTAATCAAGCAAACACCCAACAAAAGAAAAGAGAGAGAGTGTCACAGCACAAACAAACAACAACAACAAAATACTGACTCAAACTCAAACAAAAAAAATAAAAAAAAAAACACTCAAATGGCACCGATCGCAAAGCGACAACGCGAAAACTCAACAGCAGACCTAAAGTCCAGCATGCTTAAGGATTCAGCAGCTTTCACCAAGCTCATAAATGAGCGCTTTGAGGAGCAGGCAAAAATTATCACTGCTAAGATGGGTGAGACCGAGGAACGCATTTTACATGTGCTCCACGAGCGGCTGGATAGCATGAACGCAGTTTTGGAGGGATCGGTACAGCGAGTTCAGAAGCTTGAACTGGAGTCTGTGGATGTTAAGTCTTTGGAGGCACGAGTGTCGCAGCTTGAGGCAAAATTGACTGCACAGGCGAGTGCAAGCGTGGCGAATGACCTGAGACTGCATGGAGTACCGTATGCAGAGGGTGAGCAGCTTAAAACTATTTTTAACACGCTTTGTTTCTCACTTGGAGTCGCGCCCGCACCGAGACTGAGAGAGGTCAAACGATTACGGCAGTCCAGGTCTGCTAATTCAGTTGCTGACCCCATAATTATATTAACTTTTGAAAACTATAATGATAAGGTCAGCATACTGCGCGCTGCTGCAAATTACCGGCGAACCACAAAAACGCAACTAAACCTGCAATTGCTAGGCTTCGACACGTGCACAGCAGTGCCAGTTTACCTAAATGAACAGCTGACGAGAGAGAACTACGATGTGTTCAAAGCAGCAATGAAATTAAAAAAGCAAAAACAAGTTGCTGCTGTTTTCTGTCGGCGCGCGCTTGTGCACATTAAGACGATCGAAAGCGGCGAAGTTATCTGCATGACGAGCTTGCAAAAGCTCTCTCAGATAAGCGTGCAAAGAGAAGCAAATGAGTGCGACCACGACCGAGCCCCAGATAATCTTTTTCGGTCCTAATTCTAGTCTAGCACCTGCAACCTTTTTACATGCTGTTCATTATTATTGTATTCTCTTAAATGTAATCTTTAGTATTTATGTGTGCTCTTTAATTTTAAGCTCTAAGATAGTTGATGCGTTTCTTTTGAAGTCATTTTTGTGTAGACAAACTGTCACTTCATGTTAACAACTCCAGGGTGAACAGCCAAACAATGGTTCGGATCTTATGTAAACAAAAGAGCGGTCTAAAGATTTGTCACTTAAATGCCCAAAGCTTGGCAAATAAGATAGAAGAGTTTCGTTATATGTTCGTTGATTCTAATGTTGATGTTGTATGCGTGTCCGAAACATGGTTTGTCCCTGAATTTAGTGATCTGTCAATTATATGTGAAGGCTTTAATGTGTTTCGGTCAGATCGTTTAGGTCATGCTGGCGGAGTTGCCATTTTTGTCTCAAAGAAACTGACTTGTAAAGTTATTTCTAAACATCCCAGTGGCAGTTCAATTGAATTTATTTTTCTTGAAATTATGAATTTAAATCCTGACAGCAGACTGCTCATTGGCTGTATATATAGACCACATAGGAATATAGATTTCTCTAATCTTTTAGAATTAATATCTAATTTAACTTTAAGGTATACTGATGTCATCTTGACTGGTGACTTAAATAGTAACATGTTAACAGAACATCACTTAACGGACGAAATGGAATCAATAGGTTTAAAATTAGTCAATTCAAGAACACCAACCCACTTTACCCGAACTGCTACTACCCTACTGGACGTATTTTTTGTGCAAAACCAAGAGAACATACTCCTATATGACCAAGTGTCTGCACCAGCATTTTCAAAGCATGACATCATTTTTCTAACATACGATCTAAAACTTAAATATAATAATCAGAGTATAAAATTTAGAGATTTCAAAAATATAGATTTATTTGGGTTACAAGAGGAGTGCAGCAACCTCAACTGGGATATCATTTACTCAATACCCAGCGTTGATATACAATTAGGTAAATTGCAAAGTAATATTCGAGTCTTATACGACAAGTTTATACTAGTGCGGACCAAAATTGTTAAATCGGCAAATAAATCTTGGTTTAACTGTGATATTAAGCGCGCAATAGAAATTAGAAATAAGGATTATGACAAGTGGAAACGATATAAAACTGACAACCTATATAATATTTTCAAAAGTAGTAGAAGAAGTGTACATAAAATGATTGATAATGCTAAGCGTGCATATTTTAGTGTTGGGTTTGAAAGTGCAATAACAAATGCACAGAAATGGAAAAACATAAAAAAATTGGGGATAGGAAGAGCGAAAGTAGAGATGGGTAGTGAGGTGGATGTAAATGAGTTAAATAACAAATTTGTTGAGTTAAATGTACCTGTGACTAACTGTAATACATATCTAAGTTCTGTGTCGTTCAATAATTGTAGTAACGTTTTTGATTTTATGTGTGTCAGTCCATTTGAGGTGTTGTCAGCTATGTCATTAATTAAATCTAGTGCAATAGGATTGGATGACGTTAATCCTAAGTTTCTTAAAATTATATTACCGCATATAACTAGTCATATTACGCACATAATTAATACGGCAATCACAACAAGTACTTTTCCCGACCAGTGGAAAGTAGCTAAAGTTATCCCAATCCCTAAGAGAGGTCATGAATACAGACCAATCTCAATACTGCCCTTCTTATCAAAAGTTTTTGAGAAGCTAATTGCACACCAAATAAAAAAGTTCCTTGAGCTAAATTTACTTTTAAGCCAAAAACAATCGGGGTTTAGATCAAACAGAAGCTGTACTACAGCACTTATAAAGATAATAGAAGATATAAGAAAACACATGGATAATAGTGAAGTAACGTTTCTGACACTTCTTGATTTTAGTAAAGCTTTTGACACGGTAAACCACGAGATACTCTTGACAAAGTTGCACAAGATGTTCAATTTTTCCTCAACAGCTACAAAACTATTACGTTCATACCTCACTAACAGAAGGCAAGCTGTTGTTGTGGCTGATAACAAATCGAACTATAGACATGTTGCTAGGGGTGTTCCGCAGGGATCGGTACTAGGGCCGCTACTTTTTACGATATAAGTAAATGATTTGCCCGCTGTTTTGTCTAGATGTGAAGTCCATATGTATGCTGATGATGTTCAAATGTATGTGAGTCGTCCATTATGTCAACTAAATGAATGTATAAATATGTGTAATACTGATTTAATATCTGTTAGTAAATGGGCACGAGAAAACGGGCTGGCCTTAAATCCAGCAAAATCCAAATGCCTCTTAATATATAAGAAGCTTTTGAGCACAAGTAACTTAAACAAGCTTATTATAGATGGAGTTGAAATTAATTATGTAGATAAAACTGATAATTTAGGCGTAATATTGAACAAAACACTTTCTTGGACGGATCATGTAAATAAAACTGTTGGAAAAGTCTACGGTGCCCTTAGGCAACTTTCCTTAACCCAACGTTTCTTGCCAGTCAGCATTAAGACTACCATCGCAAAAGCAATTGTTGCACTCATACTAATGGTATTGAGATTTTTGGCAAAGGCAGTTTAGCTAGTCAAAATAAATTAAAGGTGGCGTTTAATAACATTGTTCGCTATGTATTTAATCTAAGAAGAAACGAACATATAACCAGCCATGCAAGTAAATTATTTGATTTAAATTTAACTGATCTCATTAACCATAAGATTTTAATTCTTATTCATAAAATTATATATACCAAGCAGCCTGAGTATCTTTTTGTCAATCATAGATTTAGCACGTCCCAAAGAACCAGTAATATCGTCTTTCGTCTTTCGTTGGTGTCGGTTGTGTTTTTGAGCGCTCTCAATAAGTTATTGTTTTCTTGTGTTTGTGCACTTAGTGTTACTTGGTTTTATTTGGTAAACGATTCTAGCAGTGATCGCAAATATACGTTGTATATATTTACGTGTGCTTAATAATAGTTGTGGACTTATATTACATTTGAAGTCGCAGCAGAACCAACGCTGCATTTGCTTTAAAAAAACATATGTACATACATACGTATATTTGCATTTGCTTATTCTGTGCTTGTTCTGTGTTTTCTTTCATCCAATAACAACAAACAGCTTGTCTTATTTTCTTGCTCTTGCACTCCAGCATCAGTCCTCTCACGCTAACGTCCGCTCTTATCCGAAGTACTTGTAGTTGTATCTGCCAACGCACTCAAGCTCTCTCGCTCTCTTGGTTTTTACCGTTTGATCGTGCTCATTGCATCAACGCCTTCACACTTACTTTCGTGAACCCTACATCTTTTTGATAAAGCATATTACTTTTTTTCTTTTTATTATTATTTTTATTTATTCAACTTAAAACCAATATGATAGTCTGTTGCAGCAACAACTGCAAATTGGTTGGATCATCCAACCAAGACTTTATTCTGTGCCGATTGTGTGACAATGTGATACACATGAAGTGTGTAGGCTTTACGGCCAAAATACGGGACTGCTTAATTGCAGATATAGGCCTTAAATGGTTTTGTCAGTCCTGTAATGAGGTTGAAAAGGAGTCGACTCAATTTATGAGACAGACATATGTAGGTTTTAAGACAATGCATACTGCATTTAATAACCTACATACTTCCTTTAACGAGTTGCAGTCGAGCTTCAAAAAAGGCAAGTTGTTGAGCAATTCGCCGAAGCGTAAAAAGACTTCGGGGCCTAATCCGCTCACTGTTCCTCCGGTCTTGGTCACCACTCCCCTTTTGGTACCTATCGCTAATCCCCCAACGGGTTCAATTGCTAGCCCGTTAATGCATTTTAATTCGCCGGCAAGAAATCCAAACCATAACCCTTCCCCGATTCTAACACCCAATCTTTCTCTTCCAACAGCTTGTGTGCCTATTAAGCCTACTGAAGGTACACCGGGGGCTCACAAGCCTCTTGTTGTTGTGCCTTTGAAAAAATTTATTTTCGTGTCTAGGCTAGCATCCGACACTTCGTTGGATGATGTTAGTGCCTACATTAAAAGTAAAATAGACTCTCCATTTATAACGGTTGAAAAGTTCAAGTTTAAACAAGCCAGAACCATATCTTCTTTCAAATTGAGTGTTCCGCCCGAACTTTTCTCGACAATTTGTTCTGGAAAGTTTTGGCCACCGCAGCTCATTGTAAAGGAGTATGTGAATAGGCATAAAATTAATAATAACGATAGTAGGTTCAGTAGTGCACCAACTGTTAGCCACCCTGTTGCCTCAACTTCGGCGGCAAAAAACTAACAAAAGTAGTTAGCTTGGCCTATCAAAATGTTCGAGGCCTTAACACTAAACTTTCTAAACTATATGTAAACAGCTTATCCTTTGATTCTCAGATAGTAGCACTGACAGAAACCTGGTTAAAACCTGATATATCTGATTATTCCGTTTTGCCTATGAAGTATAACCTTTACAGGTGCGATCGCACCTCCCGCAAGGGGGGCGGTGTTCTAATTGCTGTTGATTCCTGTATTTCCTCTGAACAGATTCAATCTCATGATCATCCGGATATTGAGTTCATATGTGTTAAAATAGTATTTAGCGGCCGCTCTCTTTATATTACTTGTTCATATATTCCTCCCAATTCTGATATTAACATTTACAAATTCCATCTGAATGCCCTGCAGCTTGTGTCGTCGTTGTTGACGGATATGGATCAACTTATAGTGGTTGGTGATTTTAATTTGCCACATGTGTTATGGTCTGTGAATGACACATCTTCGGCGCAATTACCGGCCACTTCTGATGATTTTATCGATGGCCTTTTAGAGTTAGGCCTATCACAAGTTAACAGGGTGCATAACAGTAGTAATAAAATGCTAGATTTAATATTTGTTTCTGACTCTGATTGTAGTAATGTTAGTAGAGTACACCCTTTAGTGCTTCCCGAAGATACCTACCATCCAACTTTAGAACTTTCATTTGAACTTTTTAACCTTAGCTCAACATCTAACAATTGTTTAAAGACACGATGTTTTCGTAAAACTAACTTTACTAAATTAAATGACCTTCTTCAGCATACTAATTGGTCTCAACTTTATTCTTGTACTGATATAGAAACTGCCATTGCCATTTTTTACAGGACTTTGAATTCATATTTGGATATATGTGTTCCCGTCACTGTTCCTTTAAGTGAAAATAAAACACCTTGGTTTACGAGGGAACTATCAAAATTAAAAAACGTGAAAACAAGATCCTATAAAAAATTTAAAAGATCTGGAAATACTTTAGATTTATCCTTGTATATAATTGCAAAGTCAAATTTTATTTCTGTAAACACTATTTGTTATAACAATTATCTTAATCGTTGCAGATCAAACTTTTCCCGCGATCCGAAACAGTTTTTTAAATTTGTTAACTCTAAACGTAAATCTTCTTGCTTGCCTTCCTCGGTTTACCTTGATAATACAAAAGCAAATACCGATCAGGTAGTGGCCGATCTCTCTGCTGAGTATTTTCAATCTGTATACACATCGAGTTCATATAGTTGCACTAATTCCTATCCTTTTCAAGATCTAGCGTCAAACTGCATTTATGTCCCAGTTATAACTGAGTGTACGCTGCTAGGCGACCTTAACACTATCAAACCCGGCTTATTGCCTGGTCCTGACGGAGTGCCAGGTTGTATACTTAGATATTGTGCGGACTCACTTTGTAAACCCTTACACAAATTATTTAACTTGTCAGTTGACTCAGCTGTGTTTCCTGGTATATGGAAGGAATCTTTTATTATTCCACTTCATAAAAATTTTTCTAAGTCCAACGTTAAAAACTATAGGGGAATATCTAAGCTGTCTGCCATTCCGAAAATCTTTGAAAAAATTATATGCTCCCAATTGCAGCACATATGTAGTTCAATTTTATCCCCATATCAACACGGTTTTGTTAGGCGAAGATCTACTACCACCAACCTTCTTGAGTTTACCTCACTAGTTATCAAAGGGTTTCAGGACAAAATGCAAACTGACGTCGTTTACACAGATTTTAGTAAGGCATTTGATTCTGTTAATCATTCTTTGCTGCTTCAAAAATTAAATATTATAGGATTTCCAGCAAAACTCCTGTCGTGGCTTTCTGAGTACTTGTGTGGCCGAACACAAAAAGTAGTTTTTAAATCTTCTGTATCCAAATCTATTTTTGTTACCTCTGGTGTTCCTCAGGGGAGTCACATGGGACCATTGCTATTTAATCTATTTATTAACGATCTTCCTGCTGTTATTACTAACTCTCGTGTTTTTATGTTTGCTGATGATGTAAAGCTATGTTTCACCTATAATGATGATTCTCTATGTAACTTACTACAGTCGGACTTGGGGGCACTGTCGGCTTGGTGCCGTTATAACTTACTTAATTTAAATTGTTCAAAATGTAAAATCATGACTTTTTGTAGAGGTTCCTCTCATACTGCTCACTACGTGCTTGATGCTTCACCACTTGTCCGCGTTTTTGAAATTAAAGATTTAGGCATCATTCTTGATAGCAAATTAAAATTTGATTCTCACATATCGTCGATGGTCAATAAGGCCATAAATGTACTTGGCTTCATCAAGCGGTGGTCAAAAGAGTTTGATGATCCCTACACCACTAAAACGCTATATACATCATTAGTACGCCCCATCCTGGAGTATGGATCTTGTGTGTGGTCCCCGCAATACGGGCTTCACCGGGATAGAATTGAATCTGTGCAGAGGAAATTTCTTCTGTTTGCGCTCAGATGTTTTAACTGGGTTCCTGGAATAGACCTACCACCCTATTCAAGTAGACTTCTTTTAATTAATCTTCCTTCCTTGTTGAACCGTAGAATTATGCATGGTGTAGTATTTGTCACTAATCTACTTAATGGTGATATCGACTCATCAGTTCTTCTAAGTCGAATAAAATTAATGTTCCCATTAGATCCACACGTAACTTTTTACCCCTCAGCCTCGATCGTTGCTCGAGCAACTATTTAATTCATGAACCATTTCGTGTATTATGTTCTGACTATAACAAACTTTATTCTCTTGTCTCTCTGGAGACCTCGACTCCAGTACTAAAACGATCTATCCTTTCTGCCTTATCTAATCGTAACCACTAATCACTAATCTTCCACTGGTCTGATTGGGTTTTTCTGGGTTTTTCCCAATCCACGCAACAAATGTTGGGCCACTTATTTTCTTGTTGAATTTCCCAGAGCTTTAACGTTAACTTTTTAAATTTTTTATCTTAATTTTGAACTTTATTTCAGATATTATAATTATTTATTTTATACTATATTATTTGAATATTATAATTATAGTTAATTTTGATTTGTCAGCTGCTCATAGCCGACATTAAATAAATAAAATAAATAAATAAATAAATAAGAACAAAGCTTGCCTGTTCTGAAAGGCAGTTTTACATCTGGGCTGTTCGCCTTTGGAACCAATTACCAACTCAATTAAAGACCATTAGAAACGCATCTCAATTTACTAATAAGTTAAAAGCACACTACAGAGTAAGAATTTAAAAATAATAATAATAACAATAAAAATAATAATAATGATAATAATAATAATTATAATAGTAATAATAATTATAAAATTATGGAAAATGACAACAAAAATTATAAGATTGTAATGACTAGCGCACTAAATTATAAGTTCTTAAACTTGTAGCGTTAGGAACAAACATACAAATAAATAAATATAATTTCGTTTATTTTTTCTTATCTTATTACGAAAAAACAAAGTATTTAATGTGAAATGCTTAAAATCTAAAATATATTAGGAACAAAAGTTTCAAACTATCACTTTTCAAAGAGATTAAAATAAACTAAAATTGAAATACAACTTTGTAATATATTTAAGACTATTGATGGAAACCAAAATTTTAATAAAAAGAATTTAAAAACAGCAAACTATCAACGGAACCCAGTCCTAGCCTATTACGTTTCTCCGTTCTAACGTTTCCAGCCAATGAAAACGATCGTTCAGCGGCTGCACTGCTGGCTGGATTTGAATGAATTTGCAACGCTAATTTACTTAAATTTGGATATTTCTTTTCATATCTTTGCCACCAGTCAATCAAATTAAAACTTTCATTCATCTGGACTCTTTCATTACAATATTTTTCAATTTCGCCTTCAGGCTTCTCTGAGGTATTTAAGAAACTTCGTTTTATTGAACGAGGGAAAAAAAAGTGTCGTTGATCTTATTCGCAGGTGGATATTGGCAACTATCATCCAAGTTGCTACCTGCATCAAAAGAAAAATGCGTTGTCGATGTCTCCGATAAGGGTGATGTTGGACATGAATTTTGACTTTCTGACTGCATGTGAGAAATGCAAAATAATTTAATATCTGCTAAATCATTTGGCTGCATATTTAATGCAGGGGGATATAAGAAATAAGCAACTATATGCCATATACCCAAATTGGCGACCAATATTGCAAAAATTTTTTCAATAATATTTTCTTTTAAAAGTGAAATAGTAGGTAAAAAAACGCATGATTGTGAGCAACCTGATTGCGACAAGAATTCTCGATCATTCTTTGTCGCTCAAACAAAACGTTCGATTCAAACCAATCATGCCCGAATCAATCGAGAGTGATTCGAACTTAATGTTCGCTTTGAGCACACACGCAAACGTTCATTCCTTTTTGCTGATGCAAAGTTTTGCATCACAAAAAATCCGAATCAATGATCGGGTACGCAAGAAAAATTTCTGATCGTTGCAGCTCTCTGGCTAGTACTACAACAATTCGTCAGTTGTAAAGAATTGTCGAAGGGTGAAGATGGCAACGCACAATATAAATTCTATAGACGATTTTATTCAAGCCCTTTAAAACCAACCATCTATGTAGGAGTTTAAAAGCGATGAATACAGATATAGAATTGAAACAAGTAGAAACGTTGCAGTCGGACGCACCCGACTGCGGTATACTCGATACCAGTAGTAAAACAGATTAAAAGAGAGCTGATTGCAATGGTGTGTGGATACGGCAGGGGTGTAGGCTGCCTCAAAGATTGTCTGGTGCAGATGGGGATGCCAAAAATCTATCTTCCTCCCAAATTTGGTGACTCTAGCTCAAAAATAGTAAAATTTGTGGGAAGGGGGGCTGTGGTTGGTAAGGGGGGGCGTGGCATCCAAAGTTTTGCTGCAGATCTGATTGTGATGTTAATTGCTATCCTCATACCGAATTTAAAGACTCTAGCTCAAAGTTAGTAAAATAAGGTGGAAGGGGGGCTGGGGGCTGGTATGGGGGGGCGTAGCGTCCAAAGTTTTGCTGCAGATCTATTTATGATGTTAATTGCTATCCTCATACCAAATTTGGTGACTCTAGCTCAAAGTTAGTAGAATATGGTGGAAGGGGGGCTGGGGGCGGTATGGGTGGGGGCGCCATCCAAAATTTTTGGGTTTCTTCACTTCCAATCTTGGCACCAAATTTGGCGGCTCTAGCTCAAAAGCTGTGGAAAATATAGGCACTTTTGATTTCAAAATGCAAGGGGCTAGGGAACGGGGGGGCGTGGCTCCAAATTTATGCAGTTTTTTGGGGATCGTTAACAGCTATCTTCCTACCAAATTTGGTGACTCTAGCTTTAACTCTTTGGAAAATACACGCATTCCCGTTTTTAGAGAAGCATTGGGGCGGTTTGGAGCAGCTTGGGCAGTATGGATTGTCGTGGCATCCAAAGTTTTCATGCATTTTTTGGAGGTTGTAATCACCTATCTTGGCACAAAATTTAGTGGTTCTAGCTTAAAAACTGTAATAGATATAAGCATTTCTGTTTTTAAGCTGCGAGGGGGCTGGGGGCGGAATGGGTAGGTGGGGCCCCAAAACTTTGATGCAGTTTTTGGGGGGTCGTTTCCAGTTATCTACCTACCAAATTTTGAGACTCTAGCTCAAACACTTTGGAAGATACACGCACTACCGTTTTTAGCGAAGCGTTGGGGTGGTTGAGGGCGGATAGGGCAGTATAGCTGGGCGTGACATCCAAAGTTTTTATGAATTTGATTGGGGATCGTCAACGCCTATCTTGGAACCAAATTTGATGGCTCTAGCTTAAAAACTGTAGAAGATATGGGCATTCTTGGGGTTAAACTGCGGGGGGGGGGCTGGGGGCGGTATGGGTGGGCGTGGCTCCAAAATTTTTGATGCAGTTTTTTGGGAGTTGGTAGTAGCTATTTTCTCCCCAAATTTGGTAGTTCTAGCTGTAAGGGCTTGCGAAATAGCTGCATCTATCGATTTTGCGTTATCGAGTTTATCGATTTGCCAGCCCCCTAGTTTTCGTAGAGCTTCAATCTTGACACTTTAATTTACTATGCCATAGATAAAGAGATTTGCAAAGTTTGAAGTCGCTAACTTGAAGGGTGTGGAAAAAAGTTGCGAACATACGGACGGACAGACGGACAGACACCATGACGGACATTGCACAAACCCAATACACTCTTTACCTTTGGTATCGAGTATAAAAATTAAGCGTGGAACGAACTACTGGAAATTTCTTAAAAGTAAAGCAATTGCGTCGTCCACACTAGTTTCGCTCATCTTGTCTTCTCAAAATTCACACAAAAATTAAGTTTATGAAAATGTTGGCCCGTGTATGGCGAAGCGACGCCCAACAAATCACACTAACATGTGCCCCGTGTATGCCTAGCTTAAGAGAGTTCGATTGACGGGTTGGGGGTAATTGACCGCTCGTGCTGGTCTGAAACTACAGAGAAGTAAGCGTTACTCTGCCGACGACGCTCGTGTTGCTCACGTTCTGGCTGGGCAGAATTCTCGCGTTGACTCATTGTCTTAATCGCGGTATAACTTTTGCTTTTGTCTTTTGTTCAACTTGTGTTTATTTGTCAATTGTTTTCTTTAAATTGTAGAATTTTAGAAAACAATTTCTGCAAGGTCATTGCATTTAACGGCTTTTCGCGTCAAATATATATGTAAATGGTTTTGGTTTATATTTCACTGCAATTTTGCGTTTATGAATTAATTAACCGGAGCACAATAAAAAACACGTCTGCATTCGAAGACGAACCACAACAACCATCACTCTTGATAGCAACCTTTTTTGATTCTCACATACCGTCGATGGTCAATAAGGCCATAAATGTTCTGGTTACATCAAGCAGTGGTCAAAAGAGTTTAATGATCCCTATACTACTAAAACGCTATATTCATCTCTAGTACGTCCCATGCTGGATCTTGTGTGTGGTCCCCACAATACGGGACCAGGATATAATTGAATCTGTGCAAAAGAAATTTCTTCTGTTCGCGCTTAGATGTTTTTACTGAGTTCCTGGGATAGACCTACCCCCATATTTAAATAGACTCTTTTTAATTAATCTTCCTTCCCTGTTGAACCGTTGAATTATGCATGGAGTAGTATTTATCACTAATCTTGCGCAACCAACACAAGATCGAAAACAAATCAAAAGACTTTGCAAATTCACCTAACAGACCTAAGCCCTGACAATACGAGAGTCCTTGAGTTGAATAAAAATACATATGTTATTTAAATTGTATCTTGTTCTGAAATTATTTATTCCTTCTTGAGCAACATTGACTGCCAAACTAATAATTATGGCATTGGAGCCTGAATTTTGTCAATTGTTCCAGAAAAGTTTATAAACCGTCTCGTGTTGATGCCTTTTCGCTACTGTAAATATGTGCAGACAGGTATTTACGGCAGCAATAACATTTTAACATTTTCATTGTTCAACACTACCATACGGCCCGCAACTAACAGAACTGTATATGTATATTGGGTAATGTTATTACTGTACGGCCGGTGTACGGGACCATTTTTTTATATTTAAGCAAAAAAAAAAAAAAAATTAACTATCTATCTTTTTTATGCTAATATATAGCAATCAAACAGGTGTTAACACATCGCTCGTGAGCTCTAACACTCATTAGATTTTTTTTTTTTGTAGTATATAAGAATGCATACATATGTATAATGGATTGTTGCGTGGCATATATTTTTCTACAAAGTCGAATGAACGCATGAAAAAGGGATAAAAATAGTTTAAAACATACGATTTTCTTTTGAAGTTGCGTTAAGCGAGGTCTTACTGTTTTTTTGTTTCAATGTTCGTCATGATAGCTGTTCGTGTGTATGAACGCAACGTTTTTCGACAACCGTAGAGCTGGAGACTTGACACTTTTCAAATACTTTATTTAATTATAGGCACTTCAGGTTAGTGTCTTGGGTTAAGTTTTTTCGTTGTTTTTAAAAGCAATATGTGTAACGAAAAACTTTTTTTGTTTCTTGCATCTTTTGCATGATTTGCATTAGTTTTATTCGTTTGCTAAGCAAACGAGAACATGATGTTTATTTTCTTTGCTCAAAGTAGGAAAACGCATGGGACGTGTGTCTCATCGTGCTTATGCTCAGACTTAACTTTGTGTGTATTTGCTGTTAAAAGTCATCTGTTTAAATATTAAACAATTCCGTTCGAAATACTAAACTGCTGAGTTGACTTATACTTGTTTGGCTTTTTCTTTGATTCACATGAAAAAAGCCCGCTTTGAAATGCACAATTTTATGAATGACGGCAATGTACGTTCATATACTTTCACCGGGACCTAGGGGTGCTAACTGTAAAAGAGACAATTAAAGAAATCAGCAGACTATACCTCATCCGGTTGGAAAACCTTGAAAACCCGCGGACGTTTTTAAAAATTATTATTATATATTTAACAGATTACAGCTTTAGAGCCTTGGACTCTTCAAAACTTAATTATGGCCATTTGTGTCTATTTTGCCGGCTTAAATGCCTGCTTTTTTATACTCTGATTCCAAAGGCTAAAAGGGTTTGGGTTTGTCCAATGTCCGTCATGCGGTCTGCTCTTATGAACGCGGGTTTTTTTGAAAACTGAAGACTTGAAACTCTGCAAATATCTTGGATCATTTCTGCTTCAGACAATGTGTCAATATATGTAGGGGTACTCACCCCTAGCATATCGGTACACCTCGAAAGGCATATCAATAAAACACATGTTTCCCACAGTTCAATAGCAAGGAGTCAGCAAATTCGGTGGAAAGATAGTTATCAGCTTCCCTCAAAATCTGCATCGAAAGATTGGACTCTTGGCGCCCCCAGCCACCTAGCAGTTGGAAATGGGACTGCATATATACTCTAAAATATTTGAGCTAGAGTGCGGCGCAAAAGTCATTTGAAGGGTAATCGCCTTTAGTCGACACCGTGGTACTAAGCCGTCAGTGTCATCTTCTTGTTTTGGCCGTGGCACTCTTATGTATGTATAATTTTAACGTCAAGTCTAAGCTGTAGAGCGCAGCTTGTTGATCCGAATAACCTTTTTACGACATGTGACTGTCTGTGCGGCATCGTTTCCACAGCATGCTTGCTTTTAAAAATCTGAAGTACCGTAGCCACTTAGAATTTGTCACATCATTATTCTTATTTTCTTTTAAATAATCATATTTACACTAATGCACGCATGCGCTATATAATAATACGTACACATACAAACATGTACACACGAAGCTACAGGATGGAGACCGTTGTCCGTCTCGGAGGTCTTTGAGTCACTTTGTTAAGCATTTTCGGTGAAACTAAGCATATGAAGTGGACATTAAGGCAGCAACAGTGACAATGATAAGTGCGTGTGGCTTGTGTACCAGGATAGCCAGGTGGAATGCACTTGAAGGTATCAGTGACAATGCGAAAAACAATCAAATTTAAAGATAAATCTATATCTTCTAATTTAGAGTCAAAATGGCAATTCAATATAAAGGTAATTGAATTATAGAGTACTGTTACTTGTTTACTCTGCTTTCAGCTCAGAGATTTTGGCCCGTTCGTTGCTCTTCACTTTGAATTTAATAGTAACGATATCCAATAGATAAAACTAATCTGAGGCGCTGCATATGTCACTAGAAGTTATCTATCATAAAAGGCTAACCTACAAAATTCACCGGTCAATAATTTGTCGTTTCGATAAATCAATCAGTTTGTACCATTCCTTATCAATGTCGCTAACAATCAAAGCTTATCTGTTGCTGCTGTTTTAGCTCTAGGTTTGTAAACTGAAGTTTTTTTGATGTGTTAACTGTGTCTATAGGCATCGGGTATCTATTTCTGCCAGTTGAATACATACAAACAATGCAGCGTGCCGTGCTGCGTTGATTTCGACCTACGAACAAATTTAGAGTGCTGTCGTGGACCGACTGAAAAATTTCATATACATATTCATCTTAGTATGATTGTATTGGTGTAGCGGCAGAGAATAACTGAATAATACAAATTTTAGAGTTTTGCCTTAATTGCTTGATACAGTCCAAGGAAGTTTAGTATAAACTTAATATGAACTTTGTGCAAGTGAATAGCAAAACTTGAGATTCTTTAATATAATTTCAATTCTACATGTTTGTTTATATTCTAGCATAAGCAATATATATATATTAAAATCATATATTAAAGATTTCATTGACAATCATTGAAGGGGTATTGTTTTTTTGTGCAATTTGTGCGTCTCAGCTACGACAAGCCAGCACGTTGTTGTTTTGTTCAGTTTCCCTTTGCGTGCAGCGGACCATCGATTAAAGGAGAGGCGGCGGGTCAGCGGACAGCAAAAACGGTAAAATGTTGTTGGTACATATTGTATGCATGTGCGTTTGAAACATACATACATATATTTCTTGATGTGCCTGCTTATCGAGGTTTTTGTTATTTTTGATATTTTTCCTTTTTCTGTGTCAGCGGCAAACGCGCGCTTACATTTACATATGTACCAATGCTGTTTCGTAATTTGTGTACATCTTTGCATAACTGTATGGCAAGGATTGTTAGAAAGTGTCATAAGGTAAAAATTGGGAAGAGTATGTATGATCAGCAATAGCAAAACTGATATTTGACTGCCTTGAAAGACAAAATCTTGTTTTCTTACTCAAGCGCAATTATGGGGAAAGAAAAATAGTTTTGTGGACAAGTGTTTGCAGAAGCCTAGTTTTTAGCTCAAGATACTTGGTTGGCTAGGTGCATATCAGTTGCTAGTGCATTTGTTTTGTGGGGTAGGACAGGTATCAAAAGGTCATATAATACGTAAAGCAGGCAAGCTATCGTTCATATCCAAGAATCTTATTTATTGCAAAAATAACCAAATCAATAAACTATTCTTTTCTGTTTTATGCTAATATATAGCAATCAAACAGGTACAAACAGGTGTTAACACATCGCTCGTGAGATCTAACACTTATTAGTTTTTTTTTTTTTTTTGCTAAACAATTTGTTGCTTAAAAGATTATTGATGTAGTAATTTATTGTACGGATGAACTAACGAAAGCAGCCCCTTTTTTGACGCGATTAATTGATTGGTGGCTCTAGCTCAAAAACTATGGTAGCTATTGTGTACTATGCATCTTTATTGATAAAAAATCGCGATTAAATTAAGCTTTTTGATTCCAGAAATTAATTTTTTGACTGCATTTTCACGTAGACGGCAAATGTTTAGAATCGCAGAAAAGTCAGTAGTATTGGCCTCAGCCCATGCGATAGCCTTGTCAAATCTTTCTATAGCTTCGGAAGCTTTAATAGTATTGCCGATCTGCAATTCCCCTTCGTCTTCATTATCCGAATCTTTAATTCATCATTCTCAATATGAACTGGTTCGTTGTTTTTGATTAAATAACACACAGTGCACAGTCAGCGGTTGCAGCCAAAACACAAAGAAAAGTGTAAATAATCAATAAAATAATATTATTCATGACGGCACATAAATTAAAAAATCAATTTTTTTCTGTAAAACCATTTTCTATTCGGGCTTCCTCGACTTAAGCCTTCTTACTTATTATATACATACATATATATGTTTTTTTTTGTTTAAAATGTTTTCAAAATGAAATAATTTTTTCTAGATCATTCCAACGCCTATAAGGCAGACGCCATAAACGCGTGTAAAATTCGAAACACACAAAATTTAAATGTCAACCATTAAACGAACTAAATGATACAATATCTAAAGACACCCAAAGCAAAATTTGAACAAGAGAATACAAAGACATAGGCAGAGACCCGGACAGAGAAACGGAAAGAAATCCCAGAAACAACAGCTTGTCGTAAACACATAAAAAGTGTCAACCCGGCATGCTGCACAAAAAATACGTAGTTCAAGCCGCAGCTAACGTTGATTCAGTTCCCAGAAAGAGAAATAAGAGGAAGTCGCCAGCAGCGTGACCACCGCGCCACTTCAGTTTTGATTATAAAAGCCTGTGACTGCCGCAAAACAAAGCTTAACAAAGTCAATTTAAATACATTTTTTAATATGCAAATCGCTTTAGGATCGTTGACGAACGCCGGTGTTGCACTGCCAACAGCAAATAGCTTTATCATACAACCATAGCAACATCCAACAGGCAATGTGCTTCATATAGGTGCCCGATGGAAGGATATCAAAACAAAACAAGTAGAAACGTTGCAATCAGACGCAACCGACTGCGGTATACTCGATACCAGTAATAAAACCGATATAAAGCGACCTAATTGCAATTTGGTGACTCTAGCTCAAAATTTGTGAAAGATAGGGAAAGGAGGGCTGGGGGCGGTATAGGGGCGTGGCATCCAAAGTTTTTATGCAGATCTATGTGGGATGTCAATTGCTATCCTCCTACCAAATTTGGTGACTCCAGCTTAAATTTTGTAAAAGGTGGAAAAAGGAGGCTGGGATTTGTATGGCAAGGGTGGTTGGGGTTGCATCCACATTTTTTGGGATTTTTCATCACCAAATTTGGTGCGTCAGCTCTAGCTCAAACACTATGGTACATACACGCATTACAGTTTTAAGCGAAGCGTTGGGGTTTTTGGGGGCGGCTAGGGCAGTAATGATACGCGTGGCATCCAAAGTTTTCAGCCTTTTTTTAAGGTCGTCATCACCCATCTTGGCACCAAATTTAGTGGCTCTAGCAAAAAAACTGTCGAAGATATAGGAGTTTCTGATTTTAAGCTCCGGGTGGAATGGATAGGCGTGGCTCCAACACTTTTGATGCAGTTTTTGGAGGTTGTTAGTAGGAATCTACTCCCCGAATTTGCTAGTTCTAGCTGTAAGGGCGTGCGAAATTATATTGATTTGATCGATTAATTTGCCAGCCCCCCAGTTATCGTAGAACCCTAATCTTGACACTTTAATTCACTGTAAAATAGATAAAGATATTTGCAAAAGTTTCAAGTCTCTAGCGTAAATGGTGTGGAAAAAAGGTGTGAACATACGGACGGACAGACGGAAGTAAGGACAGACACCATGACGGACATTTCACAAGCCCAACATGCTCTTAACCTTTGGTATCGAGTATAAAAAATCATGAACATGAACAAGGAAATGAACATTGCCTTGGACATAGGTGTGGAAATGGAATGGGTATTGTTATTGGTATGTGTAAGATTTATGGAACAGCTCAAAAGTCGCTCGCTGACACAATTTGGGCGACAAACGCATATTCATAATTTGGACGCGGCTGCAAACATATAGCCCGAATTCTGGTTCTTAAAGATGTCTTTTATTTGGTTCACAGCGGGAGAACGATTTGACCCTCTGATCGCAGTAAAGAGCTCTGGCTATCAGGCTGTTTAATTAAATAAAACCAACAAGAATTTATATAATACAGCGTTCAAATGCGAAAATTCTGATATAGAGTTGGGAAGTGGTTTAGCAGCTACCATGCTCTCAGAGAGAAATACCATTGGCTAGTTTTGCTTGAGCCGTGAGTCGTGAGCATATTTAACAGAGCAAACATGCCCCTGGGTACATTTGCTACTATTGTACTATATGTGTTATTGTGTGGTTGCCAGACTATGTATGAAAACAGCTATTTTCGAGATTATGGATATAATGAAGTTAGGTCACACTAGGCGAGTTTTGGTTGAAAAAGTAAGCAAATTTTATAATTTATTAATTTAAAAGACAAAACTCATGTTTTTATCAGTGGCCGAAGCGACAAAAGCAAAGTTTTCTTCGTTCTGCTGCACTTGGTCTGTTATCATGCCTATTGTTCCACCATCTCCTATTCCAAACAATGTTGCAATTTTCTTGCTCAATTCAATTTAACTGTCGATTGCTTTGCCATCGAACTGACAAACAGCTGCCTTACCACAAGTATGACAAAAGAAACGTTAAAAGTGAACTCACTAGCTACACTGTATTATATACAACACTTTAAGACGATAGCATAGCTACTGACTATCCTAAATGTAAACATAATAGCCATTATTCACGAAGTGTGCCGCACTTCATTTCTCTTGTTGTTGGCACAAAATTTTATAAAATTGTGAAACTGGCAATTTTAGACTTTTGCTTGAATATAACTCCTGCTTCCCATTTTGAAAGGGTGGTATCGACTTATATGAACCTTGTGCAACTCTATAGCTAAACGGGAGAAACGTCATTGACAATTATTTAATATTGGTACAAAGGGTATGTTTCCATTGAGCAGCGTGAGCGTCTCAGCAACGACAAGCCAGCACGTTGTTGCTTTGTTGCAGTTGCGTTTCGCGGCCCGTCGATTCAAGGAAAGGCGGCGGGTCAGCGGAATGGAAAAACGTTAAAAAATTTGTTAGTATGAACGGTTACAAGTTTGTTAGTATTTGAATATGAATACACTTTCGTAATTTGTGTACATCTTTGCATAATTGTATGGCAAGGGTTGTTAGAAAGTGTCATAAGGTAAAAATTGGGAAGAGTATGAATGATCAGCAGCATCAGAACTGATATTTGACTGCCTTCGAAGTCAAAAGGCTGGTTCGCACTTTGGTAAGTAGTAAGTAGCGAGTCGAGTAGACAGTGTCCGAAAAGCAAAATTTTAGGCAAGTAATTTAGTCAGTTCACTCGCTACTCGACTAAAAACAGAATAGAATCTACTCTATTTTGTGTTTGCCAAAAGGCTGAGTTTTTTTTTTTACAAATACTATTGTTCTTTGATATGAATGAAAGCTTGCCAGCCGTATGCATTTTGTTACCTTTTGATACCTGTCCCACCCCACAAAACACTTGCTAGCTAAATGTGGGAAGGCGAATCAATTGTGCAATATTGATCATGAAATTGAATTAAAATACATATATTTTATTAGTATAGAAATGTAATTGCATTTATTTAAATTGTCCTCATTCATAATGTTCGCAGCAGGTCAATGAATGACAATGAAAATGCTACGCATACAATTAAAAATGCCCATGTATACACAAAGGGACACACACGCATGCTTATGAAACCTATTCGAAATGAAATATCAAAATTCATTTTAAAGCCCAAGTCCACAAAAACCGCAAACATAACAAACGCACATACAAATATATATGTATGTACATATATGTAATTTGGGTTTACGCACCAGTGCTTTGCTGCTCTAGGGCTAGCGGCAAAAGCGATAAGCAAGCAGGTATACAAAGAAAATGAACACAAGAGAAACAAAATCGCCAGCTAGCGAGTGCATACACACAGCATGGCTGGGTTGGCTGTGCTACGGCAGCTCATGTCTCAGCGATACCAGCAAGCAGACTGAATTGCGATATGATCACGACCATGATACAATTAATATGGTAGTGTCATGCGAGCAACCAAGTACCAACTGATTTGAACATGTGAGTGCGAGGGAGACAGTCAAGTTGCTCTCTTTATTTTACTCTCTTGACTCTTTGAAGGGGTTGTTTTGTTAGTGCGACAGAGTTAGGTATAAAAAGTGTTTTGGTTGTATGTATACGGCCGATACATTTTGGTTGCTTTGTTGTGACATTTAAATTAAAATAAATATTCATATTCAAATAAAAAACATTTATTATTATTATTTTAAAGTAGTATTTTTAATAATTTTTTATTTTTAATTATGTTTTGTTTTTGTTTTTGTATTTTTAAATTAGTATTAAGGTTTTTGATACGAAAATGTATTTTTATCTTAAAATAAAATTTTTTACTTCGTTGGGCAATGTAAACGGCACAAGTAAAAATCTAAACTAAAAAAAACACATGAACAAATATAACAAACAGAACAAAATTCGTCCGCACGGACGTCTTACCACAACGACAAGCACTTTGCGACTGTCGATTGGTACCAGAAAAAAGAGAGCGTTGCTCGCATGACACTACCATAATAATTGTATCATGCTACAGACCAAGGCAAGGTATACTTAACTAGGTAGTCCCGCTCTTTTGCTTGCCCTCTTTTTCTGTTGCCTTACGATTCAGTCTCGTTGCGAACGTTGTAAGCGACGAACGTACGCGGATGATCTTTTTGTGTTCGTTAGGCAACGAGAGAGCGGAGTGAGACTACCTAGTTAAGTATACCTTGGACCAAGGTATACTTAACTAGGTAGCCGCACTATTGCTATCACCCTCTTTTTATTCCCTTATTCGTCAGTCTCGTTGCGAGCTTTGTTACCGACGCACCTCCGCGGACAAATTTTTGCCGATCGTTGCCTTATTCGGCAGTCTCGTTGCGAGCATTGTAAGCGACGCACTTTCGCGGACGATTTTTGTCTCAGTTGCAGGAAAATAACTGCATGCATACATATGTATTTACATACATATCATACATACTTACACATTTTAGTGTGTTGACGCATTCTTTACTCTCTCGCTCTCGCTCTCTTTCGTACTCATTTTTCGTACTTACGTTTTAGGCAATAAAGAGAGAGAGTAATGCTACCTAGTTAAGTATACCTTGCTACAGACTTTACGTGTTGTTGCAATGGCGCCTCTCTCTCTCGCTCTCTTCTGTCATTCTGACACTTAAATAAGAAGTTGTGAGCGGTAAGTGCGGCTACCTTGTTAAGTATGCCTTGCCTTGGTTGAGGCCATGATGAAACAATATTAAGGTGTTCTGTTCCGAATTCCTGCTCTCTTTTGCTGTACTTAGTTTATGTCAGTATGCATTGTCACTTTAAAGTGAGCAGTCTTGTTTTTTATTTTCTATTAGAAAATTACGAAACAATATTGTTGTATATGTAGTATTTAAAAATATTACTTTAGTTTTAGTATTATATTGTTAAATAAAAAGTTATTTAAAAAAATGCATTCTATTCATTTGATGCAGCTAACAATAACACTTTCAAGAGCAGTGCGGTATATGAAGTCATGGTTGAATTATACATGGTTAAGTCGTGAGAGCATGCTCGCTCAATTTTTAGGAGCCTGTTGTTAGCAGTGTTGCCAATTTGGCCTTTTTCCGGACAGATCTATCCTGTTTTTAACTGCTTCAGCCGGAAAAAATGTCAAACATCCCCTATCCGGAATTCTGTCCTTATTTTGGTTCTCTTATCTGGAAATCTGGCATTTTTAGACTAAATTGTTGATTTTATATAAATTAAATTAAAATTTATTTTTTACAAACTTTGTGGAATCTCTTTTATGCAAAATTTTATCTATATCGTGTATAATCGTACGCATATCGAAGCGTAATTTGCAAAAATTGAAAACGCAAAAGATATTTATAAGCAAAAATTCCGCGAATGCTGGCTACAGCAGCCAGATTTTAAAAACTGGTTGTGTCGCGATTCTTCGGATAGTAATAAAGCTTATTGCAAATAC
The DNA here is from genome assembly GCA_035044585.1 of Scaptomyza polygonia. Taxonomy (NCBI): domain Eukaryota; kingdom Metazoa; phylum Arthropoda; class Insecta; order Diptera; family Drosophilidae; genus Scaptomyza; species Scaptomyza polygonia. The sequence goes on from JAWNNU010001864.1 coordinate 571,716, forward strand.
TGCAAATGCACAGTTAACTCTAAAATTGACCAAATTCGCGCGCACATGGCCACAAAAAAACATGTGCAAAACACATCATCTTTCAATCAACCAAACAAAATTAGTTTTAGTCCAGTAAAACCAAGAAGCTGCATTGCCTATGTTTGTCGCCCAGCATTGTGTGATTGAGCCGGTCGATCACCAAAAACATTAAATTGCACAGAACCAAGTGCACAAGCCTTATTAAAAATGTTTTGGCTGTGCATTTTAATGAGGATTTAAAAGAGAGGTGAAAAAATATCGAGACAGTGCAGGAAACAGCCCTTTTGCTGTAGCTGGTAGCTTTTGCCCTGACTCTACTTTTCTTGCGATGGTCGAATGCGGAAGTAGAGAGGGCATTCAGCCAAGCTAAATTGGTTAAAACCAAGACCAGAAATCGGCTGCAAGTAGAGACGTTAAGTGCAATTTTGACAGTAAGGTAAATATATACGTATACATGTTTTTATTTAGATCAGTTGTATATATATTTAAGTGTATTTTATCTTTAGACTTGGATTGAGTCGATAAAATGTTTTACCATAATTACAATTTGCCGGACAAATATTAAAAATTAATTGGATATGGACGATGAAGATGCTGTTGAAGAAGCTTTAAAACTATTAAACGTTTAAATAAATATATAAATAAAACTTTTTGTCCTGTTTTCCGACTTTTTTTTAGTTTTTCAGCCTTTTTTCCTGTTTTTTTTTACTAATCTCTCCGTTTTTTCCGAAAAAATATTGGCATCACTGGTTGTTAGTCGCAAAGCAGCTGTCAACGTGATAAGTTGTGAGTGCGGACGAATTTTTCGTGGAATTTTAAGGTTATGTTACTTTTTTAGAACTATGTTTATATGTTTTATACGTTTATATATGTTTCATGTCATTTTATTTCATTTACATAATTAGTTTAAATTGTTGTTTACACATGTAGCCAAGAACACAGAGCGCTCTGAAATTAGAACCTCTGTTGAAAAATGTAAACAAAATCACACATCGTTCTATCTCTTTTTTGCTCACTAAAACAAGACGATGAAGCAATATCAAAACAGCAATTATGCTATCTCTCTTGCACTCGCATGGTCTTATCAACAGGCTGCTTCTGCCGCGCATGACTTAACCTTGTATAATTCAACCATGCAATTAACTAGGTAGTGTCATCCGAGAGAGCCAGTACCAACTTATTTGAACACGTGAGTGCGAGGGAGACAGTCAAGTTGATCTCTGTATTTTACTCTCTTGACTCTGTTAAGGGGTTATTTTGTTAGTGCGACAGAGTTAGGTATAAAAAGCGTTTTGATTGTATGCAGTCTATGCAATTTTGTAGTTTCGTGAAAATATTTAACTAAATAAAATTTTGAGTGAAACGCTTTCAATTATATTAATTATACAGTTTTTAATAACAACAATTAAAAGTGATATTAAGATTTAATTATAATAAATCAATATTAAACTAAAAAGTATATTAAACTTAAAAATATAAAAAAGATATCTTTATTTATAGTAAAATTTTTAATAATTTGCGATGCCCCATAAGATTTTGTTTCTGTTCTAACCTAAAAAACACATGAACAAACATAACAAACAGAACGAAATTCGTCCGCACGGACGTCTTACCACAACGACAAGCCGATTGGTACCAAAACAAAGAGAGCGCTCTCTCGCATGACACTACCATACAGTGCTGCCATAATTTTTTGACCAAAAACAGCTAGATAGACAAAAAAATATATCTAAATAACGCTAAATACATGAAAAAAAGGCTGAAGAATAAGCTGGTTTAATAAACATTATTTTCTGGTAAAATTTAAGGAAAAGGCTATTTAAATGTTTTTTATATTAATTTTTCATATATAATAATGAGGTTTTAGTGAAAAAATTAAGAGTAAATTCTTATTCATTTTAATTTAAAGTAAAAAATTTTTAATTTTTTAGTTCTTTTAAAAGTACTTCTAACGACACGGCCTCTTTGTCAGGATAGTAATCCCGGTTTTCAACTAATTGCAACCATTTTTGTGGCAATGTGTACTCATGGCAGCATTTCTGGTTACGGCTTAGTCCGTATCTTAAATTGAAAATATATTGTGGAAAATGTTTTATTTTGTTTATTAATAACCTTACCTTACGCCACTAAGCCACTAAGTGAACCCTTATGCTTTTTCGTTTCCGCGTGGGCACGCAGGTCGCAAATTTCTGTGGTCAGGCCGCACATGCAGTAGCTGCAGAACGCCTTTGCGGGATTGGTCGCGTCTTTTCGTAGCCAATCTTTGAATTCGGCGCTCCGCAGCCACACATCGCGTAGTACCATATTCCCAGTGGCGCACAGCATAATGAGGCCTGGCCACAATATACATTATCGCTACAGTAAAAGTAATCCATTACACTTGTCAACTTTTGTGTGCACAGTTGTAAACTGGAAAAATTTACCGCTACTTTTCGCTATGACTTCGAAACGACGCGAAGCGTTCGTGAAGTAAATTCCACAATCTTGTCTTTGTGTTAGTGCGTTCGTGAAGTAAATTCGAAAATCTTGTCTATGTGCTAGTACGTTTCGTCGAATGTGTAAGAATCATTAATATTTACATACATTTGCGTGCAGTTGTGTTCTTTACCGCGTGTGAAAAGATTTACAGAGCTGGAAAAAAGTATTAAAAGTGGACCAATACAGGAAAGTATCATTATTAAAACTATATTAATTAAAACAAACATTAACATTATAATATTATAAATATTAATAATATACATTTACATAATATTCAAAATATACTAATTGTTTTAAATTTTCAGATGCTATCAAAGCAGACGATGTTAATGAGCGCATCTACAATAAACTTATAAGGCAGGCGTTCAAAACGCACAAAAAATACGACATTTAACTTAAAACTTTGAATAACATAAATAACAATAGAACACATCAGAACAGGAAAATGATGAGAATAATAATAGCGATTAATTAAAATTGAAATAAAAATACTGTTTGTTGAAATTTGAATTAAATGCTTATTCATTTTCCCAATACAATTTCAGCCCAAACGTTTTAAAAAATTAATTGCCCAACGATGTAAAAAAAGTTTATTTTAGGATAAGAATACATTTACGTATCAAAAATCTTAATACTAAATTAAAAATACAAAAACAAAAACAAAACATAATTAAAAATAAAAACTATTAAAAATACTACTTAAAAATAATAATAATAAATGTTTTTTATTTGAATATGAATATTTATTTTATTTTAAATGTCACAACAAAGCAACCAAAATGTATCGGCCGAATACATACAACAAAACATTTTCTATACCTTACTTTATCGCACTTGCAAAACAGCCCTTTAACAGACTCAAGAGAGTAAAATAAAGAGAGCTTCATGGCTGTCTCCCTCGCACTCACATGTTCAAATCAGTTGGTACTGGCTTGCTCGCATGACACTACCATAATAATTGTATCATGGTTGAGGCCAAGGTATACTTAACTAGGTAGCCGCACTATTGCTATCACCCTCTTTTTATTCCCTTATTCGTCAGTCTCGTTGCGAGCTTTGTTAGCGACGCACCTCCGCGGACAAATTTTTGCCGATCGTTGCCTTATTCGGCAGTCTCGTTGCGAGCATTGTAAGCGACGCACTTTCGCGGACGATTTTTTCTTGTCGATTGTCTAATTAATCAGTCTCGTTGCGAGCATTGTAAGCGACGCACTTCCGCGGACGAATATATTTGCATTTTTCTAAGCAATTTTGTTATTGATATATTAAAATACATATTTACATTTCTTATATATTTTGTGTTTCTTATTCAATAAAATTTGTCTCAGTTGCAGGAAAATAACTGCATGCATACATATGTATGTACATACATATCATACATACTTACACATTTCAGTGTGTTGACGCATTCTTTACTCTCTCGCTCTCTTTCGTACTCATTTTTCGTACTTACGTTTTAGGCAATAAAGAGAGAGAGTAATGCTACCTAGTTAAGTATACCTTGGTTGAGGCCATAATGAAATAACATCACGGTTGAATTATACATGGTTAAGTCGAGAGAGCATGCTCGGTCGATTTTTAGGAGCCAGTTGTTAGTCGCAAAGCAGCTTTAAACGTGATAAGTTGTGAGTGCGGACGAATTTTTCGTGAAATTTTTAGGTTATTTTACTTTTTTATATTCGTTATAGAATTAAAAACCTTATTTATAAATTAAAATTACAAAAAGATAAGCAAAGGATAAAGGGCCATCGCAAAATGTTAAAAATATTACTATAAAATTGTTAAATAAATGCTTTTAATATAATTTATACATTTGAATTTTCTTTCTTTAAAGTTAAAGATTAACTTCACAATATACATATATTAATACAGTGGACGCATTGAACGCTCTGATATTAGAACCTCTGTTAAAAAATGTAAACAAAATCACACGTCGTTCTTTCTCTTTTTTGCTCACTAAAACAAGACGATGAAGCAATATCGAGAAAGCAATTATGCTATTTCTCTTGCACTCGCATGGTCTTATCAACAGGCTCCTTTTGCATGACTTAAGGCCCAGTTACCCGAACGTGAACCGAATTGAACGTGGACTAAGAAAACAGCTGATCAGTTCAACTAAACGTCAAACACTGTTTGCTGGTTACCCAAAACTTGAACTGAATTTAACTGAATTGGAAACCTGCAGAAAACAGAATTTTTAGTTCCAGTTCATATTTAAGTTCAAGTTACGATCCATTTACATTCAACAGCTGATTTAAAATATACGAGCATAAACTCATTTGGTTGGTGCAGAAAAATTATTTTTTGTAAAATAAAGCTAGCAAACTATTTAAGGATCCGGCAAAGAAAAGAGCAGCTTGAATATCAATTGCCAATTTGTACTAAGTACATGTAGTATACATTAACCATATCATCCATATTTAATAAGTTTATTATTTTTTTGTGTAAACAGAAGTTCGCGCGCAATTGTGAAAATATCAAAACAATGACAAACAGCTGTAATCGGTTCAATTTCATATTCAGGTTCAGTTTTAGGTTCAAGTCTAGTTCACGTTTGGGTAATCGCTTTGTTTTCATATACCAATTTACGCTCGCATTGAATTCAAATTCAGTTCAAGACAAGTTCAGGTAACTGGGCCTTTAAACATGTATAATTCAACCATGCCTTGGAATAACACATGATACAATAATATGGTAGTGTCATGCGAGAGAGCGCTCTTTTTGTTTTGGTACCAATCGTCAGCCGCAAAGTGCTTGTCGTTGTGGTAAAGGCCTGTTTACTCAAGACATAACTTAAGAAAAAATAACTTATCTTAATAAAAAATATCTTAAGGAATAGTTGCATTTACTCTCGATATAAATTAACTTAATAAATCAGTGCGGCAGTGCTGTATAACTATGTAAGCAGTGTTGTTAAACAAAGAAAAATAAACTGCGGTATCACATATTGACCACAGCAGCATCAAAGCAGCAGCAAAGTGACTTTACTAAGCAAATACAATAACTTTTATCAATATGCTTACCATTGCAACCAAGTTCTTTGGCAATCGTAGACCAAGCTTCTCTTTTTTTAATTATATTTTTAAATTCTTTTGATTTTTTGTCATAAATAAAACTATATTTTTGCACTAAAATTATTAACTTATGATCATCCATTTTGAATTAGATGTTTAATTGTTTAACGTTGTTGAGTAGAGGCAGACATGCTGTTGGGTGAACTTCCCCTACTGGCACAGCCAAGGGACGAAATGAAAGCCGAACATATGTTCGAGCAAAAGTTTTAAGTTCACCTCTGTAACAAAAAGGAGTGGACATTTTTAGAAGAGGTCCACAACATGAAGCCACACACCATAAAATGATACACCGATGGATCCCTAACGCATCAAGGCTCCGGTCTTGGTGTGGTGGGCCCTCGGCTAACTTACCACGAGCCCCTAGGTATGCACACCAGCATATTCCAAGCTGAGGTATGTGCAATAGGGAGGTGTGTGGACTTTAATTTAAAGACATAGTCATCTTATCCGATAGCCAAGCAGCAATAATGGCACTTAGTAAGACCGAAATTTGGTCAAAGATAGTTCATGAGGTACGAACCAAGCTAGACACTCTGGGATCACAAAATAGGCTTGCCCTAAGATGGGTCCCGGGACATGTCAACATAGCGGGGAACGAAGAGGCAGACAAGCAAGCAAGAATGGGGGCAGCGACACCCCTCATAGGACCTGAGCCGTACTGTGGTATAGGAAGAAGCACAATACGGCAAGAGCTTAGGAACGAAGAGAGATTTTTGCGAAGAACGAGCTGGGCAAGGACACCAGGACTCAGCCAAACAAAACTTCTCTTGGGTGGCTATAACCTCAAACGGTTTAAGCAAGTAATATCGATGGGCAAAAATAGACTCAGGATACTCACCGGTCTTTTGACAGGACACTGTAGACTAAGAGGTCACCTAGCAAAGCTAGGTATAGTCAGTAGCGAGACTTGCAGATTCTGTGAAATGGAAGGAGAATCCTCCTTGCACATCATAGCAGAATGCGTAGCCTGAGTGAGGAAAAGAAGTAGTTTTCAAGGAAAACATATTGTGGAATTCAGCGATTTAGAAACCATCGACCCAACAAAGGTACTTGCTTTTGTACAACACTTGGGCTTGATGGAAGAGCTGTAAGCCAAGAAGGGGGCACAATAGATCAGCTTGGTCGCAGTGTAGTCATCCCCAATATAATAATAAAACGTTGTTGACTTACGTTTTGCAAGACTGTTTTCTAAACAGCTGTTCGTAAATCAACACTGTTCGACGTAAGAAAATTAAGTTATTTCTGCAACCTGCAGGTTCAAAATTAAGATAAGTTATTTTATGTTGAGAGTAAACGCTAACATTGAGAGCCATAAGGTAGATTGAGTCAGCTGACTCTTAAGTTATTTTTTCTTAAGTTATGTCTTGAGTAAACAGGCCTTAAGACGTCCGTGCGGACGAATTTCGTTCTGTTTGTTATGTTTGTTCATGTGTTTTTTGTAGGTTAGATTTTTACTTGTGCCCTTTTTAAAATATAAAATGCCTTACTGCGCAATTTGCAAAAAAACTACTGTCGGAGGAGATATAAAAGTTGTTCGCGTTCCCAAGGACAACGCAAAAAAGCAATTGTGGGAAGATGCAGTAAACCAAAGTTTTGAAGCTTGCAGCAGAATTTGTATGCACTTGATCAAAGTGATTTTAAGCTGACAACAAGCAAAAACAAAACAAAGTCTTATGGGGCATCGCAAGTTATTAAAAATTTTGCTATAAATAAGATACATATCTTTTTTATATTTTTATGTTTAATATACATTTCAGTTTAATATTGCTTTAATATAATTAAATGTTAATATAACTTTTAATTTTTATTATTTAAAACTATTTAATTAATATAATCAAAAGCGCTTCACTCAAAATTTTATTTAGTTAAATATTTTTACGAAACTACAAAATTGCATAAACTGCATACAACCAAAACAATTTTTATACGTAGCTCTGTCGCACTAACAAAACAACCCCTTAACAGAGTCAAGAGAGTAAAATAAAGAGAGCAACATGACTGTCTCCCTCGCACTCACGTGGTCAAATCAGTAGATAATGGCTCTCTCGGATGACACTACCTACTTAATTGTATCATGGAATCATAATGGAATAACATAAGCATGATGGAATAACATAAGGTGGTCCCGTCGGCAACAGCCATCCACTTATTGTATGCTTGTAGTGAGTGTCGTATTGAGTGTGAGTCAGGCGGCAATATGATTGTTGATTAACCCTTAGCATGTCCGTAGGGTTTGAATATGGGATTTATAATAAAAGACGAGAAATTTTTTTAAAGTTTAATTTTTAACAGTTTTGAATTACCAAATAATAAATGGAATAATATAAGGTGGTCCCGTCGGCAGCCGAAGTTTTACGAAGTATCCACTTATTTCAGTGCACGTTTGCTTGTTAAAGAGAAAGGTTGTGTGCGGACGATTTTTTTTTTTTTCTTGTTTATTAACCCTTAAGCGCAGACTTTTTAATATGAATATTGCAAATTTTGCTGTAAAGTTGTGACGGGAGTGAGTCTTGTTCATGTACCAAAGTGCAATATTAAGAGAAAATTGTGGGAACAAAGCCTGGGGTGCAGCCTGGGTGAATCCTCGCAAATCTGTTGCACACACTTTAATGATGCGCAGTGGAAGTCTACGCCGGTCAAAGGTCAGACAAATAAAAGACGGCGACTTAATAAAGATGCCGTACCAACAAAAGAAAAAGAGCATGAAACAGAAAATAGTAAAAGCATGTAAATTTTTGTAAACAATAATGTGACTGTGTTTGTAGGTGCTGTTCATTGTCCAATGAAAATAAGAGCCTCAGGGAGAAAATTCGAGCGATGGAGTACGAATTACATCGTTTACAAAATCAGCTTGAAGAGTCTCGCCAACTAGAAGAGTCTCTTGGGAAAATTTTTACAGAAACTCAGATTAAAATACTGAGGAATGGTGGTAAAAGAGGCACATTTACTTCAGATGACATATCGGCAGCTATTTGTCTCCACACCGCAGGCCCTCGAGCGTATAACCATCTTTACCCAGCCGTACCACGTTGTATAGATGGTTATCAGATGTGGAGATAAAGACAGGATGCCTAGATGTTGCCATAGACCTTATGGAAAATGATGGAATGGATGTGGAAGACAAGCTTTGCGTACTGGCCTTCGACGAGATGAAGGTCGCTGCAGCCTTTGAGTACGACAGCTCGGCAGATGTCATATACGAGCCCAGTAAATATGTGCAACTGGCTATTGTTCGTGGTCTCAAAAAATCGTGAAAGCAGCCAATTTTATTCGACTTCAGCACGCGAATGGACGCAAATACTTTAAATAACATAATAAGGAAGCTACACACCAGAGGGTATCCAGTGGTAGCTATTGTATCCGATTTAGGTTCTGGAAACCAAAGACTATGGTCAGAGCTTGGTGTATCTGAATGTAAGTTTGTCACAAGCATTAAAACTAAATATTATCATTAATATTTTTTAATTTTTTTTTAGCAAAAACCTGGTTTAGCCATCCAACAGACGAACATTTAAAAATTTTCGTTTTTTCGGATACACCACATTTAATTAAGTTGGTTCGAAACCATTATGTGGATTCCGGATTAACATTAAATGGCAAAAATTGACCAAAACGACTGTCCAACAGACACTTAACCATTGCGCTAAATCTGATGTGTCCATAATGTTCAAAATAAGCGAGAACCATTTAAATGTTCGCTCGCTTGACAAACAAAAGGTAAAATTGGCTACACAGTTATTTTCCAACACTACCGCCAGCTTCGTCAGACGCTGCTATTCCTTGGGGTATGATGTGGAGAATGCGTGCGAAACTTCGGACTTATTTAAGTTACTAAATGATTGGTTCGACATATTTAATACAAAACTGTCTACGTCAAATTGCACCCAACCCACGCAGCCTTATGGTAAGCAACTCGAATTCCAAAGAGATGTTTTGGGAAAAATGACGAAAATTATGAGTTCACATATTCTTGGCAAATCCCAAAAGCTGCCTTTTCAAAAAGGGATTCTCGTCAATAATGCATCCCTGGATGGATTGTTGATATATTTAAAAGAAAAATACAAAATGGAATATATAGTAACTAGCCGTCTTAACCAAGACATAGTGGAAAATTTTTTTGGCGCTATGCGATCAAAGGGTGAACAGTTTGACCATCCAACTCCACTACAGTTTAAGTATAGGTTGAGAAAATACTTAATAGGTATGTCAAATTTAGAATAATGAATTAAAAAATGATTCATTTTATTAATTATAATTGTTAAATGTTTAGCTATATGTTTCAGCAAAGTGTAAATCGAGAAAGTAGGTAGTTATGTGGTGTCATTTGTGTTTTGTCTTTTTTGTGTTTCTTTTAATTTTATCATTTACTAATAATTCTTATACTTTATGCAGCCAAGAATACAGAGTTGTTGAGAAACACTGGAAATGTTGAAGAAGACAACGCTGATAGCTGGCTTAATTTAGACTATACAAATACTGAAATTAAGGATTATAAGCCTGAAGATTATGAGCCTGAAGGTGACGAGCAAGGCATAGCGAACAACGTACCTGCAGGCATCGCAATGGATGAGTTGACGGAGGATGCCATAGATTATGTCGCCGGTTATATAATTAAAAAGCTAAGAATAAGTGACTGCTTTAAGCAAAGTACGTTCAGTACATTCAGTTATGTAGATGAGGTGTCTCACGGCGGCCTTATTAAAGCGTCGGATAGCTTTAAAAATAAACTTAAAGAGCTGGAAAACATATTTTCTCATTACACACAAGAGAATTTTAAAATAACAACAAATATAAAAGAAAAATTAGTAATCGCAGCTCAAAATGTAGAGCTGGATAAATTTGTTATTTCCTTCTACTTTAAAATAAGAATATATTTTAAAATTAGGTACTTAAACAACAAAATTGCAAGCATACAATAAGTGGATGGCTGTTGCCGAAGGGACCACTTTATATTATTCCATCATGGATGGAATAACAGCCATCCACTTATTGTATGCTTGCAATAAGTGCGAGTGAAATGAACAAAGTATACTGAGTGTCGTATTGAGTGTGAGTGAGGCGGCAATGTGATTGTTGATTAACCCTTAGCATGTCCGTAGGGTTTGAATATGGGATTTATAATAAAAGACGAGAAATTTTTTTAAAGTTTTATTTTTAACAGTTTTGAATTACCAATCAAACGCTGTTTTTGATTCTTAATGGAAATTTTGTGTTTTAGGTACTTAATTTTAAAATATATTTTTAATTTAAAGTAAAAGGAAATAACAAATTTATCCAGCTATACATTTTGAGCTGCGATTACTAATTTTTCTTTTAAAATTTTTGTTATTTTAAAATTCTCTTGTGTAAAATGGATAATATGTTTTCTAGCTCTTTGAGTTTAATTTTAAAGTTATCCAACGGTTTAATAAGGCCGCCGTGAGACACCTCATCTACATAACTGAATGACGTACTTTGTTTTAAGCAGTCACTCATTCTTAGCTTTTTAATTACATAACCGGCGACATACTCTATGGCATCCTCCGTCAACTCATCCATTGCGATGCCTGCAGGTATGTTGTGCGCTATGCTTTGCTCGTCATCTTGAGGCTCATCATCTTCAGGCTTATAATCCTTAATTTCAATATTTGTATAGCTAAAGTCTAAATTAAGCCAGCTACCAGCGTTGTCTTCTTCCACATTTCCAATATTGCAATAATTCATATTAATAAGTGTGCGCTTAAGGGTTAATGAACAAGAAAAAAAATCGTCCGCACACAACCTTTCTCTTCAACAACTCCATCATGCATGGAATAACATAAGGTGGTCCCGTCGGCAGCCGAAGTTGTAAGAAGTATACACACACCGCACACCGGAGCCGACAAAACGTTTTGCTAACATAAATGCATTGGTTCTTAAACATAAAAAAAAACAAGTAGAAACGTTGCAGTCGGACGCACCCGACTGCGGTATACTCGATACCAGTAGTAAAACAGATTAAAAGAGAGCTGATTGCAATGGTGTGTGGATACGGCAGGGGTGTAGGCTGCCTCAAAGATTGTCTGGTGCAGATGGGGATGCCAAAAATCTATCTTCCTCCCAAATTTGGTGACTCTAGCTCAAAAATAGTAAAATTTGTGGGAAGGGGGGCTGTGGTTGGTAAGGGGGGGCGTGGCATCCAATCTTTTGCTGTAGATCTATTTATGATGTTAATTGCTATCCTCATACTGAATTTGGTGACTCTAGCTCAAAGTTAGTAGAATATGGTAGAAGGGGGGCTAGGTGCTGGGGGCTGGTATGGGGGGGCGTGGCGTCCAAAGTTTTGCTGCAGATCTGATTGTGATGTTAATTGCTATCCTCATACCAAATTTGGTGACTCTAGCTCAAAGTTAGTAGAATATGGTGGAAGGGGGGCTGGGGGCGGTATGGGTGGTGGCGCCATCCAAAATTTTTGGGTTTCTTCACTTCCAATCTTGGCACCAAATTTGGCGGCTCTAGCTCAAAAGCTGTGGAAAATATAGGCACTTTTGATTTCAAAATGCAAGGGGCTAGGGAACGGGGGGGGGGGGGGGGTGTGGCTCCAAAACTTTCATGCAGTTTTTTGGGGATTGTTATTAGCTATCTTCATACCAAATTTGGTGACTCTAGCCTTAACGCTTTGGAAAATACACGCATTCCCGTTTTTAGTGAAGCATTGGGGCGGTTTGGGGCAGCTTGGTCAGTATGGATTGGCGTGGCATCCAAAGTTTATATGCATTTATTTTGGGGCTATAATCACCTATTTTGGCACAAAATTTGGTGGCTCTAACTCAAAAACTGTAAAAGATATAAGCATTTCTGTTTTTAAACTGCGGGGGGGGGGCTGGGGGCGGAATGGGTAGGTGGGGCCCCAAAACTTTGATGCAGTTTTTGGGGGGTCGTTTTCAGTTATCTACCTACCAAATTTTGAGACTCTAGCTCAAACACTTTCGAAGATACACGCACTACCGTTTTTAGCGATGCGTTGGGGTGGTTGAAGGCGGATAGGGCAGTATAGCTGGGCGTGGCATCCAAAAATTTTATGAATTTGATTGGGGATTGTCAACACCTATCTTGGAACCAAATTTGATGGCTCTAGCTCAAAAACTGTAGAAGATATGGGCATTCTTGGGGTTAAACTGCGGGGGGCTGGGGGCGGTATGGGTGGGCGTGGCTCCAAAATTTTTGATGCAGTTTTTTGGGGGTTGGTAGTAGCTATTTTCTCCCCAAATTTGGTAGTTCTAGCTGTAAGGGCTTGCGAAATAGCTGCATCTATCGATTTTGCGTTATCGAGTTTATCGATTTGCCAGCCCCCTAGTTATCGTAGAGCTTCAATCTTGACACTTTAATTTACTATGCCATAGATAAAGAGATTTGCAAAGTTTGAAGTCGCTAACTTGAAGGGTGTGGAAAAAAGTTGCGAACATACGGACGGACAGACGGACAGACACCATGACGGACATTGCACAAACCCAATATACTCTTTACCTTCGGTATCGAGTATAATGAACAAACATTGTCGAATGCCGAATTTATATAGAGTTACATACGGACCACGAACACCAAAGCCAACAAAATGTTTTGCCATGTTTTCGTAACGAAAATTACACGCTTGCTTATGGAGTATCGCACACCGAATCAAACAAACAAAACAGCATAAGACAAAGGCCAACAAATGTTTTTTTTTTGTCGAATGCTGTTGGCTGGAAATATCTATGGCTACGAAAAAAATATATTCCCTAACCAAGAAACCTGCATATTATTTGTTGTGCTCTCGCTATTTTTTTTTTTATTTATTTGCTACGGCTCATGATACAATTAATGTGGTAGTGTCATGCGAGCAAGCCAGTACCAACTGATGTGAACATGTGAGTGCGAGGGAGGCAGCCATGAAGCTCTCTTTATTTTACTCTCTTGAGTCTGTTAAAGGGCTGTTTTGCAAGTGCGATAAAGTAAGGTATAGAAAATGTTTTTTTGTATGTATACGGCCGATACATTTCGGTTGCTTTGTTGTGACATTAAAATAAAAATAAATATTCATATTCAAATAAAAAACATTTATTATTATTATTTTGAAGTAGTATTTTTAATAGTTTTCTATTTTTAATTATGTTTTGTTTTTGTATTTTTAATTTAGTATTAAGGTTTTTGATACGAAAATGTATTCTTATCTTAAAATAAAATTTTTTACTTCGTTGGGCAATGTAAACGGCACAAGTACAAATCTAACCTTAAAAACACACATGAACAGAAATAACAAACAGAACGAAATTCGTCCGCACGGACGTCTTACCACTACGACCAGTGTTGCCAGATTAGCTTATTTCAGGCTAGATCTAGCATATATGAAAATGGAATAGCTTATAAAATTCGCAAAAAGCTTATAGCCTGAAATCTAGCATTTTTCTAAGTTGATATAGCATATTCTAGCATTAATTTATTTTCGTGACTTCAAGGAAATATTTTACATATTTAAAGTGTTTTACAGTTTACAATTATCGGAGCTTGTTCCTTTATTGCCGATTGTAGCGTGAACCTAATCAATATGATCGTGAATTGGTATTCTAATCGATAGTGGCATCGATATGTCGGTTGATGCATGAGCGATTTTATTCAATTTGGAAGTGTCTAGTGAAGAAGAAGGTTAACAAAAATGCCCAAAATTATTTATAAGCAATTATTTCGAGATGCATGGCAATCAACAACCAACATTTTTGCTGTAGACACATATGCTGGACGCCCGAAAAAACATATTTGAATTTATAAAATTATTTGAATATTTTAATATATCTTATATTGATGATTTGAAATCACAATTAGATACGGGTTGCGCAGAAGTGGGAAATGTTGCCACACCTACAACTTGCCCTAAAAATATTTAAGCCAAATTAAAAAAATGAGAAATACGTTAATGAATCTGAAAATTCAGAGTTGGATAATTTGTTGACTGACTTAATTTAAATAAAAATCTAATAATTTGTTTGTTTTTCATGAATTTGGATATAGCTTGTTTTTTAGCATATATTTAGCTTATTTTAGCTTATTTTTTCATAGAATCTAGCTTATGCGGGCGCTCAATACCTGGCAACACTGCGGCTCTTGTCTGATGTAGAGAAAATAACGGTGCTTTACGACCCAGCGATCGACAGAACGATCACAGAATTGCAGCACTCAGCGGCCAGTCAATTTTACGACAAGCGGCTGCAACCAAAAAGGGTTAAAATTTGTCATGTGCGTCCGTTACATTTCTTGCTTGGCCTGGTGGTCGACACTTCTGTAATACGGATGTACCCAATACATTTTAGTCGATTCGTGACCTTCACAAAATTTTATGTATTGATACAGCGCTGGAATAATTTCTTCGTCCGAACTACTTGACATTTTGAGCAGTACTAAAATTGTGTTTGGTTGTATCGCACACCGAAGCCGACAAAGCAATAAAAACAACATGTTTGTCGTAAGATGTTGGCTTTGGTGTGCGATACCAATAAACATGTTTTGCTTGTCAGACTGAGATAGACCAAACAAAAACATTTTGTCGGCTCCGGTGTGCGGCCAGCCTTAAGGCCCAGTTACCCGAACGTGAACCGAATTGAACGTGGACTTAGAAAACAGCTGATCAGTTCAACTAAACGTCAAACACTGTTTGCTGGTTACCCAAAACTTGAACTGAATTTAACTGAATTGGAAACCTGCAGAAAACAGAATTTTTAGTTCCAGTTCATATTCCAGTTCAAGTTAGTTCCAATTACTTTGAACAGCTGATTTAAAATGAACGAGCATAAACTTATTTGTTTGGTGCAGGAAAATGATTTTTTATACAAAATAGCTAGCAATCAATTTAAGAATCCGGCAACGAAAAGGGCAGCTTGGATATCAATTGCCGCGGTATTTGGAACGAACCGTAAGTATAATTTTATTTACATAATTGTTTGTTCTTTTTTTGAAATTTTTGTTTATTATTCTGCAGCGGAAGCGATTACCCTAAACATTCAATTATCGAAGCGGGAAATCTGGCTATTTTCTGTTGGAAGAACCGATTTTTCTGGATTTTTTTATTTTTGCCAAATTTATACGCATTTTGTCCACGATGGACAGTACTGTTCGTACTCATCAAAGACATACACTTGTTGTCGATGAAATTTCCATCTCTTTTCGTCAAAATCATCTCTTATGCGATTGAAAGTGCCATTTTTTAAGACGCAATACCGTTTATTACGAAATGGAGAGAAAATGCCAAAACAGTACAAGCAGAAATGCCGCGTTGCCAGGCTGAAGCATAACGATTAGATTGATTGGCTTCGTAAGAATGCCACGGACCCGACGCGAGTATTCTGCTGCTACTGCAAATGCACCATCGGAGCAAAATTGTCGGAATTGCACGCTCATGTGAGCACGAAAAACCACAAGATCGTTGTGGAATCGCTGTGCAACCGAATTACTCAACTAACTGGTCCTAATTGTTGTGCTTAAGGCAAAAATCATTCAAATTGATTTAAATATTGATATTCTCCAACTTGATGATTTTGAGGAGCTTGCAATTAATGATCTTTACCAAGGATGTGAATTTGAATGTAAGATCAAGATAAGATAGGATTGCACAAATTTTATAGTGGAACTTATAAAACAACTGAAACAAAGGTTATTAATCTTTTTAGCTTGCACTTTGTTATTTATTTACTCTTTTAATTGTACATTCTATTATTTTAGACATCATAAGTATTTTGGAAAATTTAAAATGGACAACATTTCCACTATTGAGCAACAATACAAAAGCATACATTTGGTTAATTGGGAGATGCAGAAGGTTCATGCAAATTTTGGGTAGAGGTTCTTATATATAAGGATTCTGCAGGTAATCAGCGATTCTTGGAGCTAGCAAACTTTGCAACGCATATGCTGACATTGCTCTGGTCTAACCCTGAGGTCGAACGCGTTTTTAGCAATTAGGGTGTTCACTTTGTGTTGCGAATATAGGTCGAAATATGTATTCTGTTAAGCTGCAGGTTATATGCGACCAGAAGTTAAGAATTAGGGATGCTGTTGTTGGAAATCCAGGCAGCTACCATGATTCCAAAGTGTTCAATCGGGAAATACAGTGCAAGATTTTTTACCGGAGAAGAGTGGATTGCAGGTGACTCAGCTTACCCACAGTCAACATTTTTAATTACTCCATTTAGGAGCAACTCGCGAGCAATGGACTAAGACAAGCGAGTCAAATTTAACAAGAGGCACAGCCAATACCGAGTCAGAGTCGAAAACTGCTTTGGTCTTCTTAAAGGAAGATTTAATAGTTTAAAGGAACTTCGCACTCGCTTATGCGATGGCGAGAGAAGGTCATTTCTTTGCGACTGGGTGCTCGTGTGCTGCATTCTGCATAATATTTTAATAGGGGATCAAGATATTGTGCAGGAAGAGTTTAACCAAGTTAATGAGCAAGATCCATTGCCTATTACAAATGAAATAGGTACTTCAGCAGCTGAAAGCAAGAGATTATCTATATTTGACCGAATGTTTCCGAAAAAAAATGCAACAAATAAATTTTTTAAGATTCTATAAGTTTATTTAATCTTTTTTGGCGTATTTAAGGTCTATTTCGTATTTTAATACACGTTCCTTCTGCTCCAGCTCCATTTGCCTTAGCTTAAACTCGTTTTCGAGGCGTACCTCTTCAACGCGAACGCATCTCTCCTCGACAGACATTTTCTTTTGCTCCACTTCTTTTGCCCACATAAATTTTTCTTTCTCGAAAGCAAGCATATCTCTTCTCATATTCGTTTATTAACGAAAATTTGAAAAACCAACCCTCATTTACTTTTAGCAGCCGCTTACAATGAACAGCTGTTTGTTTTGATTTAGCACCTAAAGCACAAAATTACACCAAAAAATACCAGAAATTTGCTTGTATTGCGCAACACTTTTTCACTTTTGTATAATTTTTCAACACTCAAATCGTTGCGAAATCGCAACGATTTCTTAGTCATAGGCAGGGGTGTTGCGAAAAAGCAAAATGGTTTTCAGTACAAATTGTTATTGGGATGGTTTGCACTGTTGTGATTTCGCAATTTCGCAACACAAAGTGAACACCCTAAATGTAAATATTGTAAAGTCGAAGCTTCGAAATAGGATGCATTAAGAACACTAAATTCTATTTTGAGTGTCAGGTAAATATTTGAAGGTACACTTACAGCACAAACAATTATACATATTACTCACATTCTTCTAGATATGTATGGTCTGCGCCGAAATGGCAAATGCTGTTACGATTACGAAATGCCTATTAGTTATTTGAAGCAAATTGGCACTATGAATTATTGAATGAAGAATCCATAGATTTCAATAAATGATGATATTTTTGACAAAGATGATGAATAAATGATTAAAAAATAGCTTTTCCGCTCTTTTCTTAAAATTTTCTGCATTTTTGGGTCTAAAATAATGCCAAAAACAGCTGTTTTTGTTCCCAAAAGTTGACATCAATCCTTCCCAACTCTGTATCAGAATTTCTGCATTTGAACGTTCTATTATATGAATTCTTGTTGATAAACATATACCCTGACTGAAAGCTAATAAGAAAGTGAAACAAGTAATACCCCGATTCCACTACAAGCCGGATGCAAGTATGTAATTGGAACTCGGGAATGTTGCTTCCGTTTGTATAAGACTCCCCTATGCACAATGAGAATCTTGTTAAAATTTCCCCGTTGGTCGGTTGCATTTCCCAGTTGGTCGAAAACCGATCAACTGGGAAAAGCAGGCGATGTTAGAATTTAACATTACAGAGCACTGAACAGCACTTTTACATAGTCGATAGTATGAAATTTCCTATCGATACTCGTTTAAACAGTGCCAATTTGGGTAAAACAGCAGCTGGTCATCAAGTGCATGGAAAAAAAAAACAAAACCCCTGTTAAAACAGGATGTGGATGAATTGGATTTGTAGTGGAATCACCTACATCCGCGACTTGCTGTTAATGACGGATGCAACCTAATGGAATTAGGGTATAAGAAGGTTCTATTCGGGAAAGCCCTGCTAGAAGATACCCTGAACCCAGTTGCAATACATATTTTTAATTTATAGGGAATTATAAGTGAAGGGTTGGCTGTGGTTTACTCCCTGCGCCCTAAAAGTATGCTTAGCTATTAAAAATAATGATCAACGTAAACAAAACTTAAAACTGGCTGAACTAAACGATATCTCTGGAATTTCTTAACCGATTTGGACGAAATTTTCAAGGAAGTTCTATCGTTACCCCTATTTTTAAATTTTAAAAATTCGACTCCATGAGTTTTCGGAAACCAGAATAGTTATCGAAAATTCGGAAAAAGCTTGTTCTGCTTATGGTATAAGAGAACTTATATTCCAAATCTGAAGTTTTTAGCTCTTGTAGTCTCTGAAGTCGACGCGTTCATACAGACGGACGGACGGCCTGACGGAGTGACGGACCTGGCTATATCGATTTATATATATACTTTATGGGGTCAGAGATGCTTCCTTCTGCTTGTTACATACTTTTGCGCAAAACCGTTATACCGTAGTACCCAAAAGCAAAAGAAGACACATCTAGACAAATTTATTCAGCGTAGCTAGATAAGCATTAAGACCAGCCAATAGCATGACATATCGGTGCTCAATAGCTCAGATCAATGAGGTGCAGTCAATACTTACTTATATTAAAAGTACTGTTAGCGCATCGAGTTTTACATCTGCAAGGAAAAACAATCAAGACAATAGCGTATTAGTCAATAATTATTTGCAGGTGCGTCTTCTTTTCTGGTATTTATAAGCATCAGCAAAATTTAAAACAGCGGCTTCTTTTTCTTACAGGCCAAAACACAAACATCAAGTTTTGCATTTGATAGAAGATTGAGTTTTCTTGAAGCTTAAAGCAAATGTTTTTGATATTGCAATTGTAATTATACTCGATACCGAAAGTTAAGACACTAAACTCAACTTTAGAGTATATTGGGTTTGTGCAATGTCCGTCATTGTTTCTGTCCGTCCGTATGTTCTCAACTTTTTTCCACACCCTTCAAGTAAGAGACTTGAAACTTAGCAAATGTCTTTATCTATGGCATAGTAAATTAAATTGTCAAGATTGGAGTTCTGCGATAACTAGGGGGCTGGCAAATCGATAAATTCGATAACTCATATCCGATAAATCCACCTATTTCGCACGAATCTAACAAATTTTTGAAAAAAAATAGCTATTAACAGCCCCAAAAAATTTTTTGATGCAACGCCCACCCATTCCGTCCCCAACCCTCCCCCCCACCAGTTTTAAACCAACTATGCCTATATCTGCTACATTTTTTGAGCTAGAGCCACTTAATTTTATGCCCAGATAGGTATTCAAAACCCCCGAACAAATTCATAAAAACTATGGATGCAACGCCCATTCACACTACCCTAGCCAACCCAAGCCACCCAAACGCTTCGCTAAAAACGGTAATGCGTGTATCTTCCACAGCTTTTGAGCTAATGCCACCAAATTTGGTGCCAATGTTGGTGATGAACAAACCCAAAAGTTTTGGATGCCCTAGCCAACCCAAGCCACCCAAACGCTTCGCTAAAAACGGTAATGCGTGTATCTTCCACAGCTTTTGAGCTAATGCCACCAAATTTGGTGCAAATGTTGCTGATGAACAAACCCAAAAGTTTTTGAAGCCGCCAACTTTTTCCACACCCTTCAATCTAGAGACCTGAAACTTTGCAAATGTATTTATCTATGGCATAGTAAATTAAATTAAAGTGTCAAGATTGGAGGTCAAAGCTAAGGGGGGGCTGGCAAATCGATAAATTCGACAACTCAAAGTCGACAAATACTCCTATTTCGAATGCCCTTACACCTGGAACTACCAAAATTGGGAAAAAGAAAGTCACTAACAACCCTCAAAACACTAACAGCATCAAAAGTTTTTGATCCAAGCCCAACTACTACGCCCACGATTCCCCCGCAGTTGAAAATTCCAAACGCCATATTTTAAGCTACAGCCACCAAATTCGATGCCAATATAAGTGATGATGATCCCAAAACAAATTCATAAAAGTTTTGGATGCCACGCTCATCCATACAGACCTAGCCGCACCCAACCACCCCAACGCTACGCTAAAAACGCTAATGCGTGTATCTTCCACAGTGATTGCTCTAGAGTCGCCAAATTTCGTAGGAAGACAACTGTTAACGACCGCCAAAAAAATTCATTAAAGTTTTGGAGCCCCGCTTCCCCATTCCGCCACAAGCCCCCCCCCCCTCTGAGCTAGAGCCATCAAACTTACTGCCAAGATAGGTGACGACAACCCACAACCAAATTCATAAAATATTTGAATGCCACGCCTATCAATTATGCCCTAGCCGCCCCAAAGCTTCACTAAAAACTGTCATGCGTGTATCTTCTAAAGAGTTTAAGCTAGAGTCACCAAATTTGGTAGGAAGATAACTGTTAAAAAACTGCATCAAAGTTTTGGAACCACGCCCCCTTGTTCCCAAGCCCTCTGTATTTTAAAATCACAAACGCCCATACTTCCACAGCTTTTAAGCTAAAGCCACCAAATTTGGTGCCAAGATTGATGATGAAGAAACCGAAAAAATTTGGATGCCACCCTCCACCCATACCGCCCCCAGCCACCATATTCTACTAACTTTGAGCTAGAGTCACCAAACTTGGTTGAAGGATAGCAATTGACATCATAAATAGATCTGCAGCAAAACTTTGGACGCCATAATATAATTTATTTTAAGGTTAACAAAGTGAATCCGCACAGTATCTAAGAATACAACCAGGAACACCACCTGGACCAGGCAAGAAGCCGGGTTTGATAGAGTTAAGGTCGCCTAGCAGCGTACACTCAGTTATAACTGGGACATAAATGCAGTTTGACGCTTGAACTTGAAAACGAAAGGAATTATTGCAACTATATAAATTCGATGAGAATACCGATTGAAAATACTCAGCAAAGAGATCGGCCACTGAATGATTGGAATTTGCTTTTGTATAATCAAGGTACACCGAGGATGGCAAGCATGAAGATTAACGTTTAGAGTTAACAAATTTATAGAACTGTTTCGGATCGCGCAAAAAGTTTGATCTGCAACGATTGAGATAATTTTTATAACAAAAAGTGTTTACGGAAATAAAATTTGACTTTGCAATTATATACAAGGATAAATCTATAGTATTTCCAGATTTTGTAAAATTTTTATAGGATCTTGTTTTCACGTTTTTTAATTTTGATAGTTCCCTCGTAAACCAAGGTGGTTTATTTTCACTTAAAGGAACAGTGAGAGGAACACAGATATCCAAATGCGAATTCAAAGTCCTGTAAAAATTGGTAATGGCAGTTTCTATATCACTACAAGAATAAAGTTGAGACCAATTAGTATGCTGAAGAAAATCATTCAATTTAGTAAAGTCGGTTTTACGAAAGCAACGTGTCTTTAAAGAATTGTTAGATGCTGGTCTAAGGTTAAGAAGTTCGAAGGAAAGTTCTTAGGTTGGATGGTAGGTATCTTTGGGAAGCATTAAAGGGGGTACTCTACTAGTATTACTACAATTAGAATCAGAAACAAATATCAAATCTAACATCTTATTACGACAGTTATGCACCCTGTTAACTTGTGATAGGCCTAACTCTAGAAGGCCATCAATAAAATCATCAGAAGTGGCCGGTAATTGCGCTGAAGATGTGTCATTCACAGACCATACACCATGTGGCAAATTAAAATCACCAACCACTATAAGTTGATCCATATCCGTCAACAACGACGACACAAGCTGCAGGGCATTCAGATGGGATATGTAAATGTTATTATCAGAATGGGGAGGAATATATGAGCAAGTAATATACAGTGAGCGGCCTCTAAATAATATTTCAACACATATGAACTCAATATCCGGATGGTCATGAGAATGAATCTGTTCAGAGGAAATACACGAATCAACGGCAATGAGAACACCGCCCCCCTTGCGGGAGGTGCGATCGCATCTGTACAGGTTATACTTATTAGGCAAAACGGAATAATCAGATAAATCAGGTTTTAACCAGGTTTCTGTGAGTGCAACTATCTGTGAATAAAAGGATAAGCTGTTTACATATAGTTCAGAGAGTTTAATGTTATGGCCTCGAACATTTTGATAGGCCAAGCTAACTACTTTTGTTAGATTTTTGCAGCCGAAGTTGAGGCAACAGGGTGGCTAACAGTTGGTGCACTAATGATCCTACTATCGTTATTATTACTTTTACGCCTATTCACATACTTCTTGACAATGAGCTGCGGTGGCCAAAACTTTCCAGAACAAATTGTCGAGAAAAGTTCGGGCGGAACACTCAATTTGAAAGAAGATATGGTGCGGGCTTCTTTAAACTTGAACTTTTCAACAGTTATCAGTGGTTAGTCTATTTTACTTTTATGTCGGATGCTAGCCTAGAAACGAAAATTAATTTATTCAAGGGCACAACAACAAGAGGCTTGTGAGCCCCAGGTGTACCTACAGTAGGATTAATAGGCACACAAGCTGTTGGAACAGAAAGCTCAGATGTTAAATTATTTGGGGAAAGATTCATGTTGGGAATTCTTGCCGGCGAGTTAAATAGCACGGGCTAGCAATTGAACCAGTTGGGGGATTAAGGATTGGTACCAAAAGGGGATTGGTGACCAAGACAGGAGGAATACTGAGCGGATTAGGCCCCGAAGTCTTTTTACGCTTCGGCGAATTACTCAACAACTTGCCATTTTTGAAGATCCACTGCAACTCTTTAAATGAGGTATGTAGCTTATATGCAGTATGCATTGTTTTGAAACCTACATAGTAGGTTTGTCTCATGAATTGAGTAGACTTCTTCTCCACCTCATAACAGGATCCACAAAACCATGATAAAGCGAGAGAGCTTGAGTGCGTTGGCAGATACAACTACATGTACTTCGGATAAGAGCGGAAGTAAGCGGGAGAGGACTGATGCCGGAGTGCAAGAGCAAGAAAATTAGACAAGCTGTTTGTTGTTAGTAGACGAAAGAAAACACATGATTTTTATAAACACGCTTTTTAAAATACGCCTGTTTATGCTACTTTTTATATATCATGATTTTGCTGAAGGGGGGAGCCACCTATAAAAATTAAAAAATCAGCTGGCAGCTTCATATGGAAAAGCTGACAACACACCAGCCCAAACAGCTGATCGATCGAAATTCAAAACGTTAAATGGTTTAAATCGTAAAAATGGAAAAAAATTTTAAGTTTTATTTTATTAAACGGCAAGCGTGAACATCGCCGATTATCGCTTGTTTTTTGAGGACGGAGAATGGAGCGCATGAAGGCTTTAAGACGTGGATGGAATTAAGCACAGGCCAAACGCAAGAAAATTTTAATGGACTACATTGCAAGTCAACTTGCTGCCTTAACGTTATTAAGACCGCGGTTGCGAACAGTTCATAGCCGGCCTAGAAGTGATTCATACTGGATGCTGATGCTAGCTCCATCAAATGAAAACCTATTTTTTGAAAAATTTTCGAAAGTGGAAACACTCATTTTATGAATTCTGTGCACTTTTGGCTACTTATATGCCGAAACAAGTGCATTTAATTACAATTCCCGTTGCATTCGAAAAGCAGGTGGCCATCGGTATTTACAAACTAACTTCCTGTGCAGAGTACAGAGTTGTTGGAGATTTATTTGGCGTGCACAAGAGCCCTGTTCACAAATAATTCCACATGATGATTCACGCAATTGTTAAACTGACGAAGAATTTGATATATTTTCCTAAGTTGGAAGAGTGTATAAGAATATCGGAGGAGGAGGGGTTTCAAAAAACCTCACACATTCCCAATATCATTGGCGCAATCGACGGTAACTATTTTTAAAGAGTACGGCGTTTTAAAAAAACAATCCCGTATCTTCGCAGAGAGAGGTGGCTTAGAAATGCAATACAGGCTTGTGGGTGACCCGGCATACCCATTGTTGCCTTGGCTCCATACATGAGAACATTGACTGCGGAAGAGGAGTCGTTCAACTGTCATCTTAGTTCTGCCCGAATTGTTGTTAAAAGCGTTTGGAAGACTTAAAAAACGATGCCGGTGTCTAACAAAAAATATTGATATAAATCCAGAGTCTGTTTCATACGTGGCCCTAGCCTGTGCAATTTTACACAATTTTGTTGAGTTGCGAAAAGAAAAATTCAGGCCGAACCCTTATTTGGCTTTATTAAGCGAATTGGAACAGCCTTCTGACAGGATAAATAATTAGGCTGTGATGTCGGTGGAATATGACTCCAATTATTTA
The DNA here is from genome assembly GCA_035044585.1 of Scaptomyza polygonia. Classification (NCBI taxonomy): domain Eukaryota; kingdom Metazoa; phylum Arthropoda; class Insecta; order Diptera; family Drosophilidae; genus Scaptomyza; species Scaptomyza polygonia. The sequence continues at coordinate 596,564 of JAWNNU010001864.1, forward strand.
AGGCATCACCTACAAGACTACTTGATTAACAACTATCCACTTAGACAAAGTTATGCTAAATAAAGAAAACAGTACAAATTATTCATACAATTGTTGTTTTATTAATTATTATTTTATTTATTATTTAAAACGTTTGTCATAAACTTTTGAGTTTCCTCGCGATTTCTTTCAATATTTTTTGCATATTTCCTGCAAACTTTTCATCTGATTTGTCCATAGCCTCTATGAACTGTGCGTTTTGGCGGTCCAGCCTATCTAAACCATCATTAAAGTTTTGTCCTCCAAAACTCGTAAAATATTTTTTTTATCTTAAATTAAATTATTATTGTTAAATTGCAATGATATCGTTAATGCTGTTATTACATGGAGTTTGGCGACCCAGACAATGGAAGTTTCGGGAATGGCATTCTCATCGTTCTCTCTTGTCGTAAGGTTGGGCACCTCAACCTCAATATTCTCCGGCTCAATTGTATATTCAATGAAGTCGCCTAAGGTGTCGACCCCAACAGCCGCAGCCACTGGACGCGGTCCATACAGCACTTTGAGCTAATTATAAACCGCACAGGTCTTTCTTCCAGCGCCACTTACCCCATTGTTATACTCGATACCGAAGGTAAAGATTATATTGGGTTTGTGCAATGTCCTTCACGGTGTCCGTCCGTCTGTCAGTCTGTTCGTCCGTCTGTATGAACGCAACTTTTTCCGACACCCTTCAAGCTAGAAACTTGAAACTTTGCAAATCTCTTTATATATGGCATAGTAAATTAAAGTGTCAAGATTGGGGTTCAACGATAACTGGGAGTCTGGCAAATCGATAAGTTCGATATATAGCAAAATCGATAAATTCACCTTTTCGCACGCCCTCACAGCTAGAACTACCAAAATTTGGGAGAGTATAACAACTATTAACCTCCAAAATATTGCATCCAAAATTTTTGAGCCATGCTCTGACATTCCGCCCCAGCCCCCCGCAGTTTAAATAAATACATGCCTATATCTTCCCCTAGTCTGGGTTTGGTCGTACCAGGTGGCTGCTCACGATCGCAAAACACGTCGCTTCTGACAAACTGTAGTACATCCGTCTACGACACCACTGGAAATGATGTGTCTCTGGACGAACTGGTGAGGCGATTCTGGGAAGTTGAAGGTATGGATGAAGCTGTCGTGATGGTTAGTAAGGAGGAAGCGCTGTGCGAAGAACACTTTGTACAAAGTTTCTCACGGCTCTCATCTGGTGAATACTCTGTACGCCTGCCTGTTCAGCTCAGTCATATGTCTCGTGTCGATTATCAACTGATGTCACCCTGGAAGTACTTTCTTCCGCACCATTGTCTTTTTAAGGAGCGCGGCTCAACTACGAAACTTCGTATTGTAAGGTTTGAGGATGGTAGCACTATAACTAAAACTCTTGGTCTTGCTTTGGACCCAGTAAACGACTGTCTTCTCTTCGCCTTAATGCCGCTACAACCATCGCAAAGCCATGCAGGCATTTTGTGCTATAATTAATCGCATGATTATACAAGTTGGACCGGCTTAGGCAGCGAATTTCTCAACGTTTGTTGACTCTCATTTACCAGATTTCGGCTTGGCTCAAGGGCTGACGTTAAAATACGCGGTTTTTGTGATGCTAGCTTTGATGCTTATGGGGACTGCGTGTAGGTGGTGTCTAAAGGCCATTCACCCACTGCTCACCTTCTCTGCGCGAAGTCTCGAGCTGAACCATTAAAAACGCTTTCAGTTCCTGAGCTTTAATTGCGTGGAGCTGTGTTTTTATTATTTGTTATTATTGGGATGAGGATCGTGCACTGCGAACACTAGGATCTATTGTGCCCTCGTACTGTTGTGTGAGTTACAGCTCCTCGAACAGTCCAATCGATCGCAGGAACGCCACGATGTGGCATGATCGAAGAGCCCTCATCTCCTCTGTAGACAGAGAGAGGCTCCCCAGAAAATAGAGCCTCAGTCGACTGATGGCGGGACACTCCTCAAGCAGGTGCTCTGGAGTCTCATCTCCCTCCAGACACATTCTGCAAAGACTGTCTTCGCCTAACTTGAGATTGTGCAGATGCTTGCAAGAAACCCGTGACTATCCGAAGAGATCCTTTGCTCAACTTCAGACAGTCCTCAGTTCTCCTCTTGTTGTAACTAACTAGCAGTCGCTTGCTCTGTCTTGCCCCCTGCGAAGACCACCAAGCATTCTCGCAAGTATTAAGCTCTGACTGATAATCTTTGGTCCTAGCCCACAGAAAGGTTCAGGGCCGTGGAAGGGAATGCGAGCTCCTTTCCTGGAAAATACAGACCGTTAAAGTGATAATATTGATTTCGTGTTACAGTTTTGCTCGTCAGTGTATATACAAATCAAGAACGGTATATACATACATATACTCGAAATGAGTAACAAAAAGTGAAAACGTTGAAGTCGGTCGCAACTGCAAAAATCTCTGACCTAAGTATCAAAACCTACGGTAAATACAGTACAACGTCGCGTTACGCAACCCTCGTTGCACGCAAGTACTCCATAAATTCTTAACATTGTTGAACCTTTAAACCCAACTTTAAAAAAAAAAACCTCATTAGCGCCGCTTCGTTCTCCTTTTCATTCGGTCATTCGTATTTGTTGAAAGATATATGCCAAGCAACAATCCGTTATATGTTTTCCTATCAGCTAAAAATTTTCAAAAGAATGCGCTGTTGTTTTTAGATAACGCACCCTGTCATCCAATAGATGGCAACTTAATAATGATGAATATACACACACACTCATTTTGCCTCCCGAATCAAATACATTCATAAATAGTCAAAAACAGCCATAAACCAACAACAACACGTGCTGGATTGTCGTAGCTGAGACCCAAAAAATGCACAAATTAAAAATACCCCTTGTACAAATATTTAATAATCGTCAATAAAAAAACTTAAATATATAGTTTAAAATATAGATAATATATTTTTATTACTTACAAAAAGCTTCGATTTAAGTGCTAGTTTATTAAATTATATACAACATGTTTTATTGATTATGAACCCCCTACCTTATTGCCAAAATATAAACAAACATATTACACAGACATAATATTGAAGTAAACACGTTTTGCTATTTAATTGCACAAAGTTCATATTGAGTTTATACAACCCTTCTAAGTTGGGTTGCATTAATCAGTATAAGTCAAAAGTTGAGACGACACGAGAAATGAAGCGCGGCTGCTTCTTTTATAAACAACCACAAGCTTTTACCGTTGTTGGTTACTGCTGCACTATGGGGCACTTTGCCAAAAAAAAAAAAACTGTCATTTATTCATTTTTTACATGTCCTAAACGATGATTTTTTAAAAAAATTGTAGTATTGTAACAGCAAGCTTAACTCCCAGATTTGGGCCTGATATGCTGAAAACACGGGGCGGTAACAAGCCAATAAAAATGATTTTCCTTTGGTTTTT